>JAPFRF010000007.1:66613323-67213323 GCA_029282475.1 Phrynocephalus forsythii | reverse complement strand
CATGACAAAAAAAAATAACAAAACCCACTTCAATGGAAAGAGATACTGTCACGAGCATCTTCAAATGCAGTCTGTAAAATGGGGACAAGAAAAAATATTTTCATATCATCATTCTTCATTTCAGGAATTTTATAGCCTCTTACATGAGAGCCAGTGTGATATAGCAAAGCATGCTGGTTTTATATACCACCCCCTATAATGGATAGATTAATGATTAAGATTCAGGAGACCTGGATTCAAACCACTACAGGGCCACAAACTTTTACTGGGTTTGTGTGTGGCAATTGTAAAACCACTTATAAATGGTTTATATATATATTTAACACCCCATTAGGGTAGCCATTAGTCCAGAAGCAACTTAATCGCACATAACAGCATTGTTATACTGAGCCTTTTCATGCGAAGGTCTCTGTAAACCGCAACACCAAGAAAATATTTCCAAACATCTCATACTGGCATAGTTTGGATGTAACACTAAATCACAATTTAGTATGAGCCTGGATAAGCCTTTTAAGAGGTATAACTTTCTAATCCCCATTGCTTCAAGACAGCCAAAAGAATGCAAGAGAAGTACAGTACTTGCTTCCTTTTCCAGCTAACTGTGGTTTGTATGAGGGATGGGGTTTTCTTATTGTTTGAACTACAATATGAAAATGTCTGCTGGAATGACACTACAGTGACCGCCCGCCTATCGCAGGGGTTAGGGACCTGACCCAACCCACGATAATTGAAAATCTGTGATATGCAGATGCAGGTTGGGTTGGGCCTGGGGGGTCTAACTGGGGGCTCTTGTACTAACCCCCAGCCTGGTGCTTCCCCAAACGGGCCTGTGAGGGCCTTTCCGGGTCTCTTGGAGGCCCCCAAAGGACCTCCCTGTGGACTGGAAGTCATTTCTGAGGCCTCCGACAGGTCCTTCAACCTTACCCCAGGCCTTTCTCCCCTTACCCCAGTGGGTCTTTTTTCATATACTGTGGTCCCGCGATATAGCAGGACTGCAGTATATGAACCACGAATGGGTGGGGGACCACTGTATCTAGAATTCTGGGAAATTCATAGCCCCTCCCCAAAACCCCTCTTAGGTGTTTGTACAACTCATAACTCGGGGATAGATGAGCAAAACACGCACCTCAATTTCTGACTTTTGAGGCAAAGGACAGGGTTGAGGCTGGTCAGGATTAAGCTATATGGCAACTCAAAGCAGTAGGGGTATTGTAGTCTCCTGGCCCATTTTGTCCATATAGGTTGGGTGCTTCTCAGAAAACTACAACTATTCTCCACCCTCTCAGGAAACCAGGGCAAAAGAATCCACATCAAATGTTTCAAATGGAGTCTTCACTATATCTGAGGGCACAACATTGGCTAAAAGCGATTGCCAGCTTAGATTTCAAAACAGCTAAAGGGATTGCAAGCCTAACTGAGGCAAGTATTCCCTGAGACTTCATAGAAAACATTCAAGCATGAACAGAAGTTTTGGAGAGGGTAGCCATGTTAGTCTTTTCAAGAATTCCAGGCAAAATAAAAGACACAATACATGTGGCACCTTAAAAACTAACCTTCATATTTTAATGTAACATTTTGTGGACTACACATCCACTTCTTCAGACATATAGCAGCAGAATGAGGTGTGCAATATAATATGTGATGGGATATACTGGTACATTTCATACCAAATATTCGTTGGCTGTAGTATCTGTATTTGCATGTTAGCTCAGTTGTAAGTTCCTATAGTGGATAGCAGAGGGGGAAGAGGAAGAGTGTGGCTGTAAAGATTATGGGGAGGAGGATTTGTCCAGGGTCCCATGTTGTTTGTTCTTATGATAGGTGTTTTATGGCTCTGTGGTAAATTTCTCAAGAGACAGACACATGATCAGACCATCTGACAAGGGGATCCCAAATATTTGGCTATCTGCTCTAATAAACAGGCCATTGTGTCAGCACTTATGCTGTGGATGTAGTATCTGAAATAGTCATCATGAAAACTATCAATTTTAAAAATGGTTGTCCTAGTCAAATCTATTAAAAGTTATTATTGGCCTATGTATGCTCATTATTCACACAACATAAATTCTATATTGTGACATTCCTAATTGTAATAGTACTGCTGCAAAGAGCAGAAATGTGTAACAAGAAATGTATTTTGAACATTTTGGCTTGACTAACAAGACTTTTTGAAATCTGTGGTAGGATATGCAGTGACTGAATAAAAGCAATAAATAAAATAAGTACGTTTTTCCTAGCAGGTGACAGCTAGGTATTTAAAGTGATAAACACTTGAGCTCACTGCTGCCATTTTTATCTCCTTCCACTTTTTCCTGCACGTTTTTACCTCAACTACAACCTATTTCCACAGACCAGTTACAAAATAGAACTTCGTTGATTCAAAGCTCTCAGATATAATGAAGTAGAGAAGTCTAAAGCTACTGCAATCATTTGCTCAGGGTTTTACAATCTCATTTAAACCAGGCAGAAATGAAGAAATGGCAATGCCTGTCTATGGAGCCAGTAGAAGGCTGAAGGAGATTACAATGTCAGAACCAGCTTTTCTCTTTCCAAATACAGAAACTCAATATACCAAAGAACATACAATAGTCTTTTTATCAAATACTATTGGTTTAGCAAATCGTATTGTGTATGGCAGTGATAATCAGCCATGGCCATCCTCATGTTGTTAGGCTCTACTTCCAGCATCCTTACCAGAGCTAAAAGGATTAACAGAGAGCAGATCAATAATGCTTAGAGGGCTACCATTATTTAAATTATAAATTATAAACATTTAACTCTAATATTGCTTCAGTACACAGTTCTATACCAATCAGCGTCCCTTTCTTCTCCAAAACTCAAATTATTGTTTGAGCATAAGATCCACCAGCCTTTATGACTTCCTATAGCTTTAATGTTGTACTAAATGCATCCTCAGGGATGGCTCTGAAGATCAATTCAACTACTTACAAACTATTTGGTATTCTGAGTTAAGCAGGATAAGGTTCAGGAGGATTCAGTTGAGATTGAGCTAAAAAAATTACAGTGTTGCAGAGTCTGTCATCTTGAACACATCATGACACACAGAAGCCAAGGAAAACAAATGAAGTTCATGTTTTACTGGGTCCCACATGCTGTGGTATTTCCAAGCCTGCTAGTGTCCAGCGAGAAACACTCAGAACTCTGGATTGAGAAAACAAATCCATAACCAGGATGGAGCAAAGAACAAAGTCAACGCAACAAGTCACACCATGTGTTTTTCATTTAGCTGCAGTCTGTAGGGGAAGTGAAATGCAGGATCTACTATGCTTGGTTCACATTTTGGAAATCTCCACATTGATTTTTTTTCCTTCTCTCTTTTCATGTCATGTATTCATCATCACCCTTCCTCTAGTCTCTGCTTCTACTTCAGTTGTCCTTTAAGTCATATACAATGGGAATGTAAAGAAAAGAGACATATGAGAGCACCAAATGGTTGAGATTTTATGTCCATAATCATGTGTACAGTTAAACAGAGGAAAGTTGCTCTTCATATAGAAGGTACACATAAATGAAGATTCATTGCATCACATTCACCCAGTATTTGTTTTAAGAGGGAAAGACATGGACAGAAGGCAAGGATTAAAATAAAAACAGAGATGAAAGGAATTTGTGCTATAAAAATAATAAATTCGTGGTCAGTAGGATTTGGTTAGGAACCCAGTGCCTGTCATGGGGAAACAAATTATCCTCATCATTTACAGAAAAGTATACAAAAAGGGGGAAAAACACATACACAGTATGCAAGCACATGTTAACAGACCTCTCTAGAGTATCTAGACTACACATATAAAATTTAACTGATTTGTGCTCTGTACAGAGGAATGCAGCATTGCAAGTAACAATATCTCTAACTTTTACCTGAGATGACATGGAGTAGAATAGCTTTTCAGGTGCATTCATCCAAACAAGTACTGAACAAGAATGTGTTGCACCTGAAACCCACATTTAATCCACTGGCCACACTTTGGTGAAATGTTATCATGCCTTTCTCTTAATGTGAATGTCCCATAATTCTATGCCAGCTTGTGGCCACTGTTTTATGCAAAGTAAAATCATCCTTTGATTAAAAGTGTTTTTAAAATAGTGCATAAAATATACCATTCTGGGTTTTGCACTCAGTCATACAGCCACATTCTGATATCAAATGCAGTATACTGAAGTTGTTGACATACATACAGTACACATTTTTCCAGTGTCCAACACATAACAGGCAGTTTACTTTAACCCTCTTTAATTTGAGAAAATATGGAAAATCAGACTGAGAATCACACTCTTTTGCAACACATTCTTTACATTTTCTCTTCTTTTTCAACCAGTTTATTATCAACAATGAGAAGAGTGGCTGGAGAGGACAGTGTGAGTGTGTTCTGTTCCATGGGAGCTGGATTTTTTAAAGCAAGTAAGTATCTCTCTCTGTTCTAGCTTTTTTATCCACTTCCCACTTCACTTGCAGCAATATTCCCATCCTTATTTTTTTTAAAAAATGTTCTGCTTATATACCACCCCATAGCACTTCAAGCACTCTCTGGGCAGTTTACAATTTAATTATGCAGGTTACACATTGCCCCCCTCCCAGCAAGCTGGGTACTCATTTTACCAACCTTGGAAGGATAGAAAGCTGAATCAACATGAGTCTGCTACCTGGGTTTGAATCCCAGGTCGTGAGCACAATTTTGCCTGCAGTACAGGCATTTAACCACTACCCCATAAGGCTCCTTATATTATCCTGTCATCATTATGTTATCTTCCATCAGGTAATGTTCATTTTAACTTCAATGCACCTTTGGCTCACCTTCCCCTAGTGGATTCAGATGAGGGCAGTGGAGGTTCAGGTTCTTCCAGATCAGTTACCCCTGTCTTTTCCCTTGTCCCAAACAAGCCTTCTTCCATGGGGATGAGTACAGTATAATCAATGCTGACATCAGCTGCGGTGGCAGCTGCTGGAACATTCTTCCCAGGATGGCTGATTTTGTGTCTCTTTTACATATTTCTGCCCACTTCTTGTCCTGATCCGAAAGCCTTCTTGGAACCCAGACGAAATTGACAAAACTAGTTAATTTAATGAGATTGATACATACGTATGGAAGTTTGGAGTGGATCAAGGTCTATGGGAGAAAGGGGGCACAGTTCCAAGCTACATCAATCCAGGTCACAAACTTCATTTAGATAACCCTACAGTTAAGAGTACTGGAGTGAAACAACTTATTTCAGAACATTCCTGCTTATCCAGCTTTGCATCCGGTGTTTCTCAAGATGCCAATTACCTATGCAATTAGACTGTCCCCTGCCTCCATCCTTCTGCAGTCCTCCAGACACCAGCAGGTTGGCTTCCTGGACCCCATGGAGCAGATTTTGAAGGCAAATTCTGTAATATGAGCTGCAGTGATTTCCATTCCACTGCCAACAGACATATTGAATCTGATTACAACCTAACTGAACACACCCATAAAGCTCAGAGAACAAACTGGTTACAACTTGTCCTCAGTGCCCTATCACCCTTCTGCGAAAACCCTCACAAACTCCTGGTCAAGTCACTGTGTGGGCTGTAGGACAGTTGGATGTATTTTCTATGACTTAAAGTTGCTGATACATCAAAGGACTTGCCTAATGTTCGAAGGCCTTCAGTAGTCATTCAACTTCAGCATTCATTCATCAGTTTGTTTAATTTATAGCAATAGTGATCAAGTAACAGGTGATTTTTGAACTTCTTGGTTTCCCATGTACAGCAAACACTTCCCCGGTGATGGTCTGCCACTGGAATCTATCTGAACATTGAGGGCCACTGTTGCACTCCTTTAGCTCTACTGCTCAGTCCCATACGGCTCTTCCAAACAAAGCAAAAAAGAACAGTATTGGAAGAAAAAAATTTTCTTAAAGCAATTAAGAGCTTTAATTCCCCCTCCCCCCCAAAAAAATATATAGATACTTATGTGTTAGAAGGCAGAAGCAGGCAATAAAGCAGAACCAAATGCTGGCCCATTTGGTCTATGGAAAAGAAATGAAGCAGGAAGACAACCTACAGAGTTTGGTGAAGCCAACAATCTGTTCATTACAAATACATGCTTCAAACAGATGGTTGGCTGTACACATGGACATCACCAGATAGTCAATACAGAAATTAAATATGTAGATTATGTAGTTGGAAGCAAGAGATGGAGAAGCTGTATTCTCTTTGCCAAAACAAGTCCAATAATGGATTATGGTACTGTTCGTATCCAACGTTAGAGTAAAGCTGAGAAAAACCACTACAAGCATTTTTACTGCCAAAATATAATTTTAACAACATTTCTAATAAATTTAGAGTCCACATAAAGAACAGTCTGGCTTTACTAAACACAATATACTGTGAACCAGATGGAATATGAATTGTAAACAGAGATATTGGGGAAGAATACAAAGCAACAATTCCTGTAGTAAAAAGAAAAGAAAAACCTAGATGGATAACAGAAGAAACACTTGTCAAGACACAAAACTCAGTGTTTACAGAATGAGGTTCAGAAACTTGAATGCAAATTTTTCATGATGGTACACAGTGACAAAGAGAACTATCACAATAACTACTGCAAAGAAACAGAAGACAACAAAAGGGGAAAACAAGAGACATCTTGCCGATCCAAGGAATCAAAGGGAAATGCCAAATGGACAACAGGGAAATGTAACAATACTAAATTACCATATTTTAATGTATACAACACTATTTCCTCCCCCAAAATCATAACACTAAAAATTAAGGGGGAGGGCAGATAGATGGAAATAAGCCTTTCCTGAGGGGTGGGGGTAGGATGGGGTCGGGGAGAAGACAAACTGACCTTGCTGTTTCCCTGCCTTTCTAGCAACCCTCTCTGATCAGTTTGGGTTCTCCTACAGACACACACAGCTGTTTCCCCCTTCCACTCTGTCTTTCCAAAATGCCTCTCTGCTTTGGTTTTTTGTTTGTTTTTGTAGAAACCAGAGTGGTGAAAGGCACTTCTTAATGGGCTGCTCAATCCCCCGAAGCTTTTCCCCTCCCCTGCAGAAAAGACAACGATGGCTCAGATTTCTGCAAAAATAAACAAACAAAACAAAGTGGAGAGGCGTTTTGGAAAGGCAGAGAGAAAAGAGGAAACAGTGCTCTCTGTCTGTCTGTCTGTCTGTCTGTCTGTCTGTCTGTCTGGGTAGGTAGGTAGGTAGGTAGGTAGGTAGGTAGGTAGGTAGGTAGGAAGGAAGGAAGGAAGGAAGGAGAACCCAAACTGGAAGGGAAACCAGAGTGGGGCAGTGACTCTGCTCAGCTCATTCACTGGCGTCAGTTTGAGTTCTCCTCCCTCCCCACTGTATTCCTTCTTTTCCACCAAGATTAGTTCATTTTCTTAATGTGGGGTTAAAAAATTGGGGGGTCTTGTACACAGTGGGGTCTTATAGATGGAAAAATACGATATATTGGGGCAATTGGTTAGATATCTACTGATGAACCTTGCAAATACAATTTCACAAAATGAGTCTCTTCTTATACACAGTTATATAACAGCTTACCAGTGTTTGCAACTGGGCAAGTGGATGAAATTGTACACAAGTCAAGAAAATAAGTGGGCTTGTTAGTCTGTGGAACTCCCTGCCACAGGATCTGGTGATGGCATCTGGCCTGGATGCCTTCAACAGGGGATTGGACAGATTCCTGGAGTTAAAATTCATCACAGGTTACAAACCATGATGGAGATGTGTAATCTCCAGGCTTAAAACCAGGGTACTTCAAGGACCAGATGGAGGGGAGTGGTATCAGGAGACAGATATCTAGTTTTGTGCCCTCCCAGATGCATCGGTGGGGGGGGCACAGTGAGATACAGGAAGCTGGACTAGATGGGACTTTGGCCTGATCCAACATGGCTCTTCTTATGTTATTATGTAAGCAAAGCCCCTTTCTCTTCACCTTCCATAGAAATTCAGCTTTCCATCCCTCTTCTGTCATCCTCCAGTCTTCTAGTTAAAAATAAATAAATTGCAGGCATGTATTTCTTGCACACTTGTTTACAAGGCTGATTTACCATGTTTTTAAGATCACTGAATGATATCAGGTGGTATCATTAAAGTAAAAACCCATTTCCTTATTAACTGCTTTTAAAAAAGCTAACACAGGAATTTAAAGAACTATCTCAAATTTCCTTTGCTTTTGAAGCCAGTTAATCTCAACCTAGGAAATCTGTACCTTGTTTTTCTTCTTTTCCAATGCATGTAAGATGGCTTGCATTGCATATAAGGCCTTGAAGCTGTTTTACCCAAATTCATATAAAATACACAGGGTAGTCCATCACTCCAGGAAAGCTTGCCAGAAGAGGACTGCCTCATCTCTGTTGTCCTTCCGGAAACAGGCAAAGACATTTCTCTTCAGGCAAGCTTTTCCTGAATGATGGACTACCATGTGTATTTTATATAAATTATGGGTTCACATAGACTTTGTGTTTATGACTACTTAAAACCGTGTTGCTTTAATGTAATACAGTCACCCCCCGCCATTTCGCGGTTCAGGTACTGCAGTCCCACTATATCGTGGGATCACAGTACCTGCACCTCAGAGCCGCGTGGGAGGGCGGCGGGGAGCAATCAGGTAGCTCCCCGCCGCCGCCCCGGCCCCTCCGAAAGGCCTCAGAGCTGTGCGGGGGCGGTGGGGAGCGATCACGTTGCTCCCCGCCACCCCCCGGCCCCTCTGAGAAGTCTCGGGCAGCACGGGCGGGCGGCAGCGGGAGGTCAGATCCTGCAACACCGCCTGTGCATGCCGCATCAAGACTTCTTGGACAGGCGTGCAATCGCCCCCCTCGCCCCCAGGCCCCCCACCCGCTTCCGCATATTGCGGATTTTCATGCATTGTGGGTGAGGTGGGTCCCTAACCCCCACGATCGGCGGGGGGTTACTGTATTGTCTATTAATGCTGTAAGATGTCCCTCAATTCCTTGTTCTCAAATATTTGAACATGTCTTAATTGTACTGGACTGTATATTATCCCTCATTACTGTAAGCCGCCTTGGGTCCTTTTCCAAGGAGAAAGGTGGGGTAAAAATACTCTAAAATAAATAAATAAAATAAATGGCACAAGATGGCAAAACTTGTTCATTTCAGGCTGGATTATCACTTCAAATCAGATCAGATCTGTGCACAAGAGTGTAGTATTTATTAGCTTTTTGACATACTCTAAGTCATCACGACTATTTTATACCAACTGAAATGCTGCTGTTTAGCATAGCAAGTTGCAATTAGAATGATAGGCCCATGGACTCAGTGGGGATTTGATGAGTCATCTCCTTCATGTGTTCAGTTGATTGAATGGACCTCCTCTAGTTGCAGTTTACCATGCTAAGGAACTGGATTTCAGCCATGAAGTTCAGACAGTGAATGAGAACTATGAAGGCATCAACATCTGGAGTGAGAGTTAGAGGGGGGTTGTCATAGCGTAAGTCTTCATAATTAATGCCTCACTTTCTATAGTAAACACTGCCTGTAGTGAAGGAGGCACACACAATTCAAGAAGTATCTTCTAAGAGAAAATTTAATGACTTCAGAAGGAATTTGTGAATTGCTAACCAGCAGGGAAAGATGACAGGAAATAAGCTTAGAGTGAGAGATCTAATATTGACTCAATGAGGAGACATGTGGGAAACACAGGTTTATAAGAACTACTAGATAGCTCAGTGATTTAGGCATCCGGCTGTGGAGTCAGTGGTTAGCAGTTCAGATGCCCATTGTGTCTCGTTGGCACAATAATAATATCCAGGTTATTATGCTCCAAAACCCTGTGTGTCTGTATTCGGAAGTTCCAAAGTAATTTTGCATGCTCATTTTCAATCACTTATGATCCCACCAGTTCTTTGCTACGGGCAGATGACAGTTGTGACACAAATTCCAATGGACCATTTGAGCAACTACATTATGATGCTGTTTGTAATCAGTCTGAGCAATTTTCTTGCAGCAACTCAGTATATGGTTGATAGTTTGCATCTGCCTCTTTGCAGAGTCTACATGTGGGGTACTTGGCTGATTTTTCTATTCCAACCTTAACTGCATTTGTTCTAATAGATTGTTCATCAGGGCTTCTGTCTCTTTTTTCAGTGTTCCATTGGTGAGCCATAACCAGTTCTTTTCCTCATCTCCTTTTCCTTTGAGTTTTTCAAGGAACTGCTCATGCAATGCTTTATTATGCGAGCTTTCAGCTCATATTTGCATCGTTGTTTTCCTATATTGACCTTTGTTTGCTTTACTTTAAACCCCTCTGTGTTCTTAACCTCCAATAATGCTGGATTTTTACATAATCTGCCAATTTTTCCTTCTCTTGTTCATCTGTCTGCTTCACTTGCAGAAGACCTCTACCACCTAATTTTCTAGGTAAATACAGCCATCACTGCATGGATGTAATGCATAGTGATGAACAGTCATACATTTTCTTGTTTCCCTAGCCAGACTATCTAGCTCCATCTGAGTCCAGTTTATAATGCCAGCGGTATACCTGATGACCAGTATGGCTGAGCTATTAATGACCTTGATGGTGTTACCACCATTCAGCTTACTTTTTAGTACTTTAATAACACTTTGGATATATTCTTTACTGACCACATTTTTCACTTGCCTATGCTTGATATTATCTGATTGTAGTATGCCTAGATATTTATAGGCTTCAAACTGATGATTAGACATGGGCACGACCAGAAAAAATGACGTTTTGAGTTTTCGTTTGTCGGAACGGGCCCGTTTCGGGTCGCTTCCGTTTGTCGTGAAATTTTTCAAAAATTTGTCATTTTGTTTTTGTTTGTCGTTTCCACCGCGATTTAGCGCTATTTGACTTCCCCCAGAGCATAGGGGCGTCCCGCAATCAGGGCCGGCGCTAGGTGCTTTTGCACCCTAGGCGGCGGGTGCGGCAGGTGGCGGGCGGCGGGGGGGAGGGGTGGGTGGGTGGCGGGGGCCGGGGGCCATGGGCGGGCAGCGACAGCGGCAGGGGGGAGGCACAGGTGGGCAAGCGGGCGGCCAGCGGCCACGGGTGGGCAAGTGGGCAGGCGGCGGCGTGGGCCGCAGGTGGGTGGCGGCGCGGGCAGAAGGGCGAGTGGGCAGTTAGGATATCACAGAGGTTCTGTTCTTGGCTTGCACCCCAAATGTGTGTGTGAGCAAGCAAATTGAAGTTAGGAAAATAGAAAATAAATGGTAGTATATAATATATTTTTAAAAATAAATCCACACCTCCCACTCCCAGTCGAACCTCCCCCTTTATCCAATATCAGAAAAAAATCCTCACAAACTGCCAGAGAAGAAATAAAGAATAAACTGCTATTCCCTTCAGCAGACAAAGCTGGAGGGAATCAAAGAAATTATTTTCTAAATTCAATTCCCTCCCTGCCTGCCTAACTTAAATCCTAAAGCCTCCAGCCTCCCTCCTCAATCTCAATCGGATCACACCAGCACCAGCAGTCAGCCCTCCTCCCTCAACCACATCCATACACCCGACTGCGATTTCTGGAAGGTGCCTCGGCTTTTTATGCCCTCCGAGACATCCAGAAGTGTCAGTCAAAAACCTGGCGATGCCATTGGTGGAATGGTTCAAAAAATTTGCATGGTCCCATCCCATGCCCAGCCCAAATGGGCAGGTCTAAAAAAATAAAAAATAAAATAAAATAAAATAAAATAAATACGATGTTTTATTGCTATAAAAAACCCACTCCTGCTACTATTAAAATTCAGGCATTTAAAATAAATAAATTTCACATGTTTCTGTGGTGATTTGGTGTGTTTTTTGACCACGATTTCAAAAGAAAATTTGCGGTCGCCATTTTGGATCCCCCCCCACCGCATGGCATGGTGAGACGACGAGGATGACTCCCCCCCAGCCTGGTGCAAGGACAGGAGAAGAGGGGGGGAGGCCGGGGACCCCCCAGAAACCACCCCTCTGGTAGGTGGCAAAGCCTCAGGCAGGCATATTTTCGCCTGCTTTTTTGGCCGGGAGTCGGGGGTTTTAAAAAAACTTTTAAAAACTTTTTCTGTGCTTCGCATTGTGTGGTCACCACGATGCCACAAACAAAAACGAAAAACCCGACCAAATTTTTTTTTTTTCGGTTCAAGTTCGAGTTCTGACTGCTTAATTGTCGTTACCGTTTCCGTTACGTAATGGAAACGAAAAACGGAAATGGAAATGGAAATTTCGCCGAGTTGTGCCCATGTCTACTGATTATACTTAATAACTTGTCCATTTGGCATTTCACTTCCTTCACTCTCAGTGATTTTTCCTTTTCTCAGTGCCGTTGTTATTGTTGTTGTTGTTGTTGTTGTTAAAGTGAATGTGAGCATACACACGAGTGAGGAAAAGTACAAGTGAAGACACCCAAGACCTCTGTTTTAACTTCAGAAAAAAATTACAGTAGAACCAGCATACCAGTAAGTCTGTTTAAAATCACAGATCTAACTTGAGAAGACTTTTACCATCAGAAACATAACTCTGACCTAATTATGGACTATCACAAATCTATTGAGAAAAACCTGGAGTTGTGTTTTTTTTTTTCAGGTTTAAATGAATGGATTACTAAGTCCCACTTCCTGGTCTGGCAGACTCTTTAGTATCAGGTTTCAATATTTTGCTAAGTCTATCTTCTATAATCACGACAAAAGGAGGAAGAAGTCTAGGGTTCTAAAAACATGTGTAAGTTTTTAACCTATCAAGTTACATAGCAGGCCACTGAAAAACAGATTCCCAACTATTAGGGGTTTAAGTGACTGTCCACAAGAAGGCAAAGAGAAAATTCAAGAAATAATACATTACCTCACATAATTCCTTACATGCAGCAGATCTTGCAGAAAAGGAGAAATAACTTTTTTTAATTCCTTAAACAAGAACTGCATCATACAAGACGTATGACATTCAGCATGGAAATCCTGTGAAAACAGCTAAAAGTTGAAATTACAGTGCTCTAAGGCATTTCTGTTCAACATGCTCACCCATATAGTTTCTATAGCATTGTATCTCCAATGTGGAAAATTCTTACTTCCCAAAATGCCCTGCCCTCAACAGCCTTGCTCAGCTCTTGTGAATTCAACCTTTTGGCTTTTTAAGGGAGCTAAGTCGGTCACGGCTGTAATGACACAACACACACAATCCATCTCCTGCTTGGTCTTCCTCTTTTTCCTCATGATTTCAACTGCATTACTGTCTTTCCTAAAGAATGTTGCTTCATCATGATGTGCTCCAAGCAAGGCAGCCTAAGTTTCATCATTTTTGCCTCCAGATATAGTTCAGGATTGAATTACTATAGGACCCACATGCTTCTCTTTCTGGTAGTCCAGGGTATCCACAAAGCAATCATCCAGCACCATGTTTAGAATGAAGCAATTCTTTTCCTACCATCTTTCTTTACTGTCCAGCTTTCAGATTTGTGACCTCAAATAAAAGAGTCTGGATTATCTTGGTCTTGGACATACTGTATTCATCTTCCTAGCAGTCTAGAGAATACACAAAGCTCTCCTCCAGCACAATATTTCTAATAAATCATTTCCCCACCATCTTTCTTACCCTTACATGGTGACCGGGAATACAAGAATGACGCTTAGGGTGCTTTAACATGACCCCTAAAATCCGAGGCAAAGGGCTCCCAGATCCGGAGCTTTAAAATGTTTTCCCACCAGCAATGGACTTTTAAAAATTAAGTATGACCACTCCCACCTAAGCGTGTCCCAGTGCACTTTTCAAGTACCTGGCCTCCAGGAGGTAAAAAATCTTCCAATGCAAATTGTAAAGCTGTGAATGTCAGGCTCCCTTGCCTTCTGTTTGTTTTTTTGTCCCCGCCGCCCCTTTAAGAGACAGGAATCACTACAGGGCGGCTCAGGGCTGCTTCCACCGGCAGGCAGAGCCTGCATTTTTTTCTCCCTCCTCTCACGCAGACAGGAACAATTGAGTGTGGAGGGGTGGGAACACAGGAAAAGCGACAAACCCCCACAATCTCTGGTCCAAATTTAAATTGCCACCGGATTTTAGAGGTCATGTAAAAGTGCCCAATGTCTCCGGTGATACAGCCTCACACTTGATGATCTTTTATAATTACTTTATTGCTTCCCTTCTGAGCCTCAGTCAATCAATCGATCAATCAAAACCTTTATTGGCATTAAACTAAACACATGAATTCCTAATAATATAAAATGAGCACAATCAGATTATTGTACATCAAGGTTCTTCTTACAGAATCATCCTTACACATCACAACAGCTAGGATTTAGCTACACGTTCAGTCAGCTCATGTTGTTTGTCAGCTAAGAGAAATCGGGTTAGGCTCTCAGGGGAACCTGAGAAGTTAGAGATAACAGAATTTCATAATAGTTGGCAGGGCTGGTTGAATTTTTGGCAGAAGAGAAGAATGTGTATGATTGAATCTGGTTCAACTAAACAGTGTTTACACAGTCGATTCTCAAAGGGAATATTGTGAAACCTGCCAGATAGAACTGCAGAGGGGATGTTGAATCTGGCTAACATGAATGCCCTGCACCAGAGTGCATTGGTAAGATTGGAAAAAATAGTTGGTGCCAGATACAGAAAGAGGGGGTAGCCCATATAATCGAGGAGAGCAAACTGGGTTGGAATCAGCTGCCAGAGTTGGAAGGTCAATATCAAGGATTCTCTGATGAACAATATGGTAGAGTTGAATTTCTCCGCAATTAGTCAGAGAATCCAGGTTAATACAATTTTGAAGTAATTTTGGAGCTAATAAGGGAGCTCCAAGTGGTAGTGTAAGAATCTTTTAATAGAGATTACTGTTCATGTTAGCTTGAGCTAAATATGTGTGGCTGACTAAAATGAAAACTCATTTTAGTCAGCCACACATCACATAAATGATCTTCCCCCCAAAGAAGAAAACACCTTGAGCTTGACATTTCCCCTTCTGCCCACATAAATCTAAATGGTAACAAAGCCAACTCCTTCCTTTGTTGTAAAGATTAATTCTCAGTAAACCTCTGTTCTAACTTTCATGTTATTTCCCTCATCCCTTCAAATTTTCAATACAGTGGTACCTGGGATAAGGAATTTAATTCGTTCTCCGAGGTAATTCGTTATCCAAAATAATTGTTATCCAAAATGCGGTTTCCCATAGGAATGAATGGGAAACTGATTAATCCATTCCGGAGCCTAGGAAAATGACACAGACACCTGGGTTTTTGCTCAAAACTCTTTATAAAGTGCACTTCAAAGGTACAGATATGATGCAGCCCAGGATAACTATTTTTTACTGATGCATGCTGGAAATTCATTATCCGAGGCAGCCCATAGGGAAAATTCGTTATCCGACGCAGCCCATAAGAAAATTTGCTATCTGAGGCAGCCCATTGAGAAAATTCGTTATCCAAGGAAGACCTATACCTAGAAATTGTGATTCGTTATCCGAGGCTGCCCATAGGGAAAATTCGTTATCCGAGGCAGCCTTATACCTGGAAATTGCAATTGGTTATCCAAAAAAATTCATTATCAGGGGCATTCGTTATCCGAGGTATTACTGTATGATTAAAACTTTATTAGTCCATCTGACCTTCAGTTTTTAATTACAATCTTTTAAAACTATATCTACTGTTTTAATGCCATTTTGGTATACGTTAATCTCCAACATATTGAGACTCTCAAAGGTAGAAATTCAATTACAGTAATACTCTTAATAGAGAAACATAACAACTGGTGCTAGGATTCAGGTAAAAGCCACCCAACTGGGTCATAAGGTAACTGGACTTTCTATTCGTTGGGGTTTGGCATTTTCTGTCACCCTTATTCATCATGCAGTCTTTCTCTCTTTCTCACCCATAGGTTTGGAGCAACAGGATTTTTTATTCAGTCAAAAAGCAGAAAAAGTAGTAGAAAAATACATAAATAAAGTTGAAGTTAGGAAAAAGCCAAGTTACACTGAAAGAGGGACCTGTGCTGATCACTCAGAAGTGATGTGACTCCCCCAAGCCAAAAGGGAGGGATTTGTTTTATAAAAAAAAGCTAGATCAAAACCATACTTGACAATTTGCTCACCACTAGCCTGAGATGAGAGGAGGGAGGCATTCTGGGAAGCTTGACAGGTCTGATCAAAACCTACTTAAAACCTATTCATTTAATTATTGGATTTTTTAATATCACCCATCTGCAGCAAGGCCACTCTGTGGGCTAACAACAATTAATCAAAACACAAGACATAATCACATGCAATTGATACAATAAATAATATAAATAAATAAAACACAGCATCTCACAAGACCCATCCTTTACACCATTTTTTTCAACCAATGGCACTACCGCTTGCACTTTTTATTTAAATAGAATTATATTAATACCTTGGTCTATGAGCATAATCCATTCTGGAAACATGCTTGTAAAACAAAATACTCTTATATCAAAGCAAATTTCCCCATAAGAAATAATGGAAACTCAGATGATTCAGTAGAGGATTGTTAATTTCACTTTTCCATTCATTTTCCCCTGAGCTGACCGAAGTGTCTAAACTTCACATTGAGCCCCATGAAGGAAACATATGTATCAGGACCAGTAGATTTATTTTTATAGTCAAAGAGCAGCTTCTGGATTATTTTGACTACAAGCCTGGGGAGACAACAAGATTAAATACTCCCAGTACACAGCCTGTGTTTGTCCATCTCTCCCCCACCTGGCAGCTGCTCTTAACCTTTGAAACATTTATGGCAGGCAGAATCAGAGGTGAAGGTAAGTCAATATTTTGCAATAAATCAGGCAACTGAATCTACAGGATGGTTGAGATTAATAACTGCAATTCAAACCAATTCAGTTCAGCTGATAGAAGTCAACTACTTATATTTAAGACTATGGACACCAATGGACCCAACACAGTTTTTAAAAATATACCTGTATATGTATAATTTTTAATAAAACTACAATGCAAAGCATAAAAACATTTATACAAAAAGATGGGGGGAACATTAATCAAAACTCTACCAAACAAAACAGAACCAATCTCATGCAACCCACCTCCCACTCAGGACTTAACCAAACTTGCAAAACTTAAGATATTGACCAACCCATTTCCCTCCAAAAATACATTGAATCTTCTCCGGGTGTATACCCTTTACCTTTCTGAAATACATATACCAAGAGTTTATCCCTTATTCCATTAAAATCATTAGACTTTCTCAATCCCTTCCTAACTTTAATTTCACAAGTCTATTTATCATTAATAGCCATATTCCATAAGTCCCCATACCATTCCTCCAATGTTATTTGGTTGTTAGATTTCCAATACTTTGCAAAAATCAACCTTGCCATCATTATCATTATAGTTACCAACTCCACCACCTCTTTTTTCAATTGGGTCTTCCCAACGATATTTAACAATACCATTTGTGGGGACATTTGAATCCTTTCCCCTAGTATTTCTTGTATTTCTTTAAAAACCCATGTCCGTTCCATTTTTTTCTCATCTCACACATCCACCACATAACCAAATATGTCCTTTTTTCTTTTTTAATAGCAGGGAAGACCATCAGTTTGAAGGACCCAACACAGTTTAAATCCAGGTCATTTCAGGTGAACCTGCAATGTGAATGAGTGCCCACACTATACTGTTAACTAATCTTTCAATCTTGAAGTTTTCGATGTGACTTCTAAAGTGGCATGGGGTGCGGGGGAGCATGAAGTGAACCAAATGCCAATATACAGTACCTTCAAACCCTTGCCCTAGACCTCTCCAAATCACATTTATTTATCTATAATCCAGAACGAAGAAAAGGCTGTCTGGTCCCAGACTACACACACGTAACAGTGGGTGACACTTTTGATCAGACCATTTTAAAAAAGCAAACAAACTGCAAGCTTTTGTGGCAATAATTCCACTTCTTTAGGCTTAGCGCAACCCCTTCATGAATATATAGTGCAGAAAAACTGTAGACAATTGCAGAATTCACTCAAAGTTCTAGCACCATGGGGGAATCATTTTTATCTCTTTATACTCTCTATATATTATTTACAGCTATATAAAACTGCCATGTCCATCTTAATCCACTTTTCTCTCAAGAGCAGAATTCCAGGATGTCTGGTTTTCCTTGTAGGAATTCCTTGATCTTTTTTGTCACCCTATTCCGTCCAGCTAGGTTCAACAATGTAATTATTCCCCCAGCTCTCTCTCTCTCACTCACGCACTGTGTGGGGTGGGTGGGGGGTGTCAGCACCAATGCAATAATGCAACAAAGAATTATGCAATTCTCTCATCACCAGTTTGAGTTTTCGTGCACTCCATAGACTGCTGTGATGACAAATTTAGTTTTCCCTTTAGATTTGACATGTAGGCATTTCATTGTCATGTCAAAAACATTCAGGAGCCTGAAAGAAAACATTTTCTTCCCACATTCCGTTACGGTAACCACAACATTAAACGCCACAGCCTGATAAGAAAAACAAATGCAGATTCACACACACAAAAAGTTGTGTGTGTGTGTGTGTGTGTGTGTGTGTGTGTGTGTGTGTGTGTGTGTGTGTGTGTGTGTGTGTGTGTGTGTGTGTGTGTGTGTGTGTGTGTGTGTGTGTGTGTGTGTGTTGCTGACTTTCTGTTATTGCTACAGCCCAGCCATGAAGAATAGAGGCTAAGTACAGTAACTTCCTCCTTCCTCCCAATCTCTAGTCACCACATCTCAAAAAGAAGACATAGTGGAACTGGAAAAGGTGCAGAAGAGAGCAACTGAAATGATTACTGGGCTGGGGGACTTCCCTTATGAAGAAAGACTAAAACATTTGGGGCTCTTCAATCTGGAAAAAAAGCGCCTGGGTGGGATATAATTGAGATGTACAAAATTATGCAGGGCATGAATAAAGTGGATAGAGGGATGCTCTTCTCCCTCTCAAAAATACCAGAACTAGGAGACATACACTCAAATTGAGGGCTGGGAGAATGAGAACAGACAAAAGATTTTTTTTTACCCAGTGTGTTGTTAGTCTGTGGAACTCCCTGCCACAAGATGTGGTGATGGCATCTAGCCTGGATGCCTTCAAAAGGGGATTGGACAGATTCCTGGAGGAAAGGTCCATCCCAGGTTACAAACCATGATGGAGATGTGTAAGCTTCAGGATTAAAATTGGGGTACTTCAAGGGCCAGATGCAGGGGAGTGGTATCAAGAGACAGATATCTAGTCTTGTGTGCTCCCAGACACATTTGGTGGGGGCACTGTGACATACAGGAAGCTGGTAGAGATGGGCACGAAATGCCAAAATGTTATTTTGTTTCATTATTCATGCCCTGGGGGCCCATTTCATTTTGTTTAATATGAAATACTTTTTTTTAAAAAAAGATCATTTCATATTTGTTTGTTTCGGAGCCCTCCCGGGGCCGGAAGTGCCATCCCGGAGCCGGTGGCAAGCCTGCTGGGAGAGCGTTCCCGCAGCTGTGGAGAGCCCTCCAGGGGCCGGACGCTGCTGGAGCCGCCCGGCAAGCCGGCTCTCCTGGCCACTCATCAGGTGGGAGGAGAAAACAGGCTTTTTAAATCTTTTCCCCTCCCGAAGCTAGCACTGGGTGCTGTCTCCGGGAGGGGGGAAGTGGTGGGGAGAGCACACTTTTCTTCCCTCCACCCCGTGTAGTGGTGGGGAGAGTGCACTCTTTAAACTCGTTTGCAGCCTCCCGAAACAAGCACCAAGCAGCTTGGTTGTCATCGGCAGTGGGGAAGAACGAAACTAACCGAACCGAACCATTTTTTTCCAGTTTGGTTTGTTTCGTTCTTAAATTGCTCTGGGGTTTGTTATTCGTTCTGTTACCTAAGGAAACAAATAATGACTAATGGAATGGAAAAAAATTCATTTCTTGCCCATCTCTAGAAGCTGGACTAGATGGGCCTGTGGCCTGATCCAGCATGGCTCTTATGTTCTTCTTATGTTCTAAGGCAGAGCTAGAGAACATGTACCCCCACCACAAATAATGTTGAACTCCAGTACACCTGAGCCCCAACTAAGAGATGATGGGAAGAGATGATGGGAATACTAAATCACCCACGTCTGATGGACTAAAGTTTTCAGCAACAGCTCCTTATATGCACCAGAATCCAAATGGAAGATACCTCATTTGTTTAGCCATAGCTAGAAAAGACCTTTTCAAGAAGAAGCACAACCAGCATACCAATTTTAAGTATGCAAACACACTTCAAGCCATCACTAAAACCTGGGCATCCAGGCTAAGGTCTGAGGCCAAGAATACAACAGAGCTGCAGGCCTGCATTTTCAGGGCAAGTGACACTCCAGAAAGCCCAAGTTGGGTCTCTGCCATTTGTTCACCCTCATTTGGTCCATTAATAAAACCAGACAACAGTTTAGAAGTGAAAGGGCTTTGGGATTTGGATGGAAAGGAGAAACAGAGGTGAATGTCACCCATGTATCGGTGACACTAACTTTCAAAATGCCAGACCCTCTCCCAGTAGGTCCAAGGGAGACCTAGCTGAGGGACCCAAGAGGAAAATAAAGAGTGACTTTTTAAAGAACTTTAACTACAGTAATGACAACATTTTTGGGAGGGGAAGCTTCAGGAAATAACTATAATAAAATCCTTTTTTAAAGTAGCATTGCTAGGTCTGATAAACTCTGGATCTAATCTGTCTTCTGTTTTTAGTAGAGCTTGATGTGAAAGATTTACCTCTTGTTATAAAGCACTATTCCTGATAGACCAAGTTCTGGGATTTTTCTCCCTGTGCATGTCTGAACTTGCAGGTTCTCCTCTTCCTCCTACATGTTTCTTATGAGTGATGTAATCCATGAAAAAAAGCCACAGGGAGTAAGTCCGCTGAACTGATTTCCCCTGGTCTGACCTTTGTGTGATTTGAAGATGTGAAGCATCTTGAGGTGCCTGCTCCATTTCTCTCCCCCACTCTTCCCTGAAGAAGAAGGGTTTTCGTACCAGCTGTAAATGATTCTGGTGTACTAAAAGAGACAGCCAATTTACGTTTTCCTGAAACAATTAGAAGTAAAACAGGAGCTTAAGATTGATGTTCTTTTGTTTTTGCAAGACTGAAATGGGAACGGGAGAGGAAGCAGAATAACTGAAGCTCCTAACTGATAATAATGCTTCAGAATGTGCAATGGAACCCAAACAGATGGCCCAAGTTTTTAAAGCTTCTCTGGAATCTTGATGAAAGATAATCCATCATAAAACTGAAACGTTGCATGTTTCTTTATGAGAACTCTGATACGAGAGGGCTAGGACTTTTAGTTTCATCCATTCACCTGACCTCACGCTGTATTTACTTTACACACACACACACACACACAGAGAGAGAGAGAGAGAGAGAGAGAGAGAGAGATCTTTACTGCAACATGGCAGGACAACTTCTGTTATTTCCATATATTTCTCCAGTTTAATGCTCTGTCTTGTGTCCATCTAACATAATATTCTTTTACACAAAGTGGTCTACTGCCTAAATGCAAACCAGCCAACCTCTGCTCTCTGTGTATGCAGATTTATCGTATTAAGTGAAAATACCCATGAAAATCCACAGACCTGGAGTATCACCTTGGCAGCTCACCAGGGAGAGGCTTAAATATCAGTCTGTCTTTGCTGGCATTCTTTTTCCCTTGCCTCTGATTGCTACTGAACATAACTTGCACACACACACACACACACACACACACACACACACACACACACACACACACACACACACACACACACACACACACACACACACACACACACACACACACACACACACACACACCAGAAACTGCCTCCACAATAGCAAGACTCCATCAAATCTTATTTCCTTCACCATTTACAGAAATCATTTACCATGCATCAGAAGTCTGTGTACTTGTATTCCCAAAGGAACCCATGCTTTTAAACTGAAAAGTGTTATTTCTTCCAATGGTTGTTCTTAGGTGAACAAACAAATAGCAGATTCAAGTCCTAGTGGAGGAAAACAACATAATTTAAAGCTAAACTGTTCTCCTGGCTTGTGATCAAGAAGTGAATCATGGATTCGAATCCCAAGATAAGATATGCCTGGGCAGTGTGGGAAACAACCTGTGTCTTTGTGGGTGAAAGACTTGAAGACCAGGGGTAAAATAGATGCATTACGTGCAAATATGGAAGTTGAGACATGGCAATTGAACTTCTTTCCTTGTGAGATTGAAACGCTTCCAGACAACCTTACCTGGATGACTAAGAATCTTCACAGGTATGTTGCATGCAAATGGCCCGTGGTTCAATCTCTACTTTCTGCAATTAAGAAGGTATTGGAAATAAAATGGAACCCGCTACCTCAAGAGGTGGTGAGTGCTCCAACCCTGGAGACATTCACATGAAATTTGGACAACCACCTGACAGATATCCTTTGATTCATATGCATCAAGCAGGGGGTTGGACTTCATGGTCTTGTAGGTCTTTTCCAACTTCACAATTCTATGCTTTTATGATTAGGTGATGCAAAGGACTATGATTGGGTTGCTAAATAGTTAGAACCAGTGATCATAATTCATCACAGAAAATAGTTGTGTGGAGGCATGGGGAGAAGGTTTTCTTGGCCATGGCACCACATTCTGGACTGTGGAATGCCCTCCTATTGGAGGTTTCAGTGGTACTGACATTGGCATGATTTGAGTACTGTCAAAACATGCTTATTTTTCACAGGGGGTTGAAGATTGTGGCCGGTGCATGTGCTAATGCTACAGTTTAGTGTTTAAATTTCATGTGTGATTTTGGAGATTGCTCATTCACAGGGTCCCCCTAAATCAGAACGGACTTGACAGCACATAACAATGACCATTTTAAACAAATTGGCTCCAATACCAAAGATGGCAAGGTTTAAACCCTGACAGATGACTTAATAAGACAAAACCAGAGTACAAGTGGGTAAAAGGGGTACAATAGAACCATGGAGCTAGTAATTGCTATTCATATCCAGCAGCAGTGTTCAATAAATATTTATACTTCCAGCCTGCAGGGCTTTAAAGCAACAAATAACAGTAACAATAAATCAAAATATTTGTTTTCAGTGGACCAACCCTGCAGAATGTTTTAAGTCCCTACTGTAGCAGATGTGTGAGGGCCAGTGTTGGAAGACACAGTAAATCTTCAGGTGTGGTGCCATTTAGCATTTAAAAGAAACAGGGACTCAGGAGCCTACTCATTCTGTATTTCACTTCTCGGGAAAGGGATGAATTATAGCAATCATCCCCACCCTATAGCCCAGGCCAACCCAACTATTAAGAATAGCTTCAGGGAGCAGATGCTATAAGACAGCAAAAACCCCTCGGCAGTCCTCTTGAATCTTCCATGCAGAGCTGTGCCACACAGTCCATCAATGAAGGAAAGGTCAGATTATGGAAAAGTTATATTTCCAAGCTCTGAAATAAGAATGTTGAATTTTGCACCATATTGGTGTGAAAGAAAGAAAAGAAAGAAAGAAAGAAAGAAAGAAAGAAAGAAAGAAAGAAAGAAAGAAAGAAAGAAAGAGTATTTTCTATTGACAGTGAGATTCCAGGGAGTAGAATTTTGTAGACCAACAAGCAAAAATAAAATAAAATAAAATAACAGGGAAAAGCACAGTCTTGCTTTTATTGAAAGCCAGGAAATTTCTGGTACACGGGAACAGCCTGACGAAAGGACATAGCACTATAGTTTATTATTTATTTATTTGAAATAAATAATATTTTAAACCCAGCTTTCTCTTTTAAAAAAACCAAGGCAACTTACAACAATTAAAAAGACAGTATTTAAGTTAATTAACAGTGAGTATAGAATACTAAAAGGATCAATGAATACAATACCAAAAAAACATAAGCAACATGGAAAAACGTTCAAATAGGAGGTTCAGCACAAAAATGCCAAGAACGGATAATTCTGTGAGTACTCTGTGTGTGTGTGTGTGAGTGTTACAGTCGTGACCGACACTCCATGACCCCATGTCCATGGAGTTTTCTTTGCAGGAATACTGGAGTGCTTTGCCATTTCCTACTACAGGTGCCTACCACACCTGGTATTCCCTGGTGGTCTCCCATCCAAGTACTAACCAGGGCCGACCCTGCTTAGTTTCCGAAATCAGGCAAGATCGGATGTGCTTAGTGTCTAGTAGAGATGGGCACGACTTAGCGGTATTCCCGTTTCCGTTTCCGTTACTTGTTTCCGTTACTCTACGGAAACAGTAACGGGAATTACTCTGCCAGAATTCAAGCTCGAACCGACAAACGAACAATTTTGGTCTGATTTGTCGTGCTCGTTCCTTGCATCGCGCGATCGCGCGATGCCACGGGGCACAGAAAAAAAGTTTTTAAAAGTTAAAAAAACCCGGTTCCCGGCCGAAAAGCAGGCGGAAAAATGCCTGCCGTGCCTCAGGGCACCTACCAGAGGGGTTGTTTCTAGAGGTCCCCGGCCTCCCCCCCATCCCCCGTCCTGGGCTGCTCTGGTGGGACTCGCCGCAGGCTTGCAGGCAGCCAGCAAAAAGCCCAGTCTCGCCGGCCGCCGGCCGCCGCAATTAAAGCACAAGCAAGCGGCACGGACGGCACAGGAAAAAACTTTTAAACTCTCCCCCCACCCATTCCCGGGCCAAAAAAGCAGGCGGAAAAATGCCTGCTTGAATAAGGGCGCAGGGCACCTACCGGAGATGTGGTTTCTGGAGGGGGGGTCCTGCCTCCCCCCCCGTCCTGGGCATCCGGACTCGAGTCGCCATGCTATGCGGTGTGGGCGGGGGATCCAAAATTGGGCAGCGAAGGCAATATTGTTTTTGAAATCGTGGTCCAAAAACACACAAGCACAACAGAAACACGCGAAAATTTATAAACTGCCAGATTTTTCACAGTAGCGGTGGGTTTTTTCTTGCAACAAAATGTCTCTCCTCTCCTCCTCTGTCCTCCATTGATTTTATTTTATTTTATTTTATTTACACCTGCGCAATGATGGGCTGGCCGAGTGGCCAGCCATGTGGGAGTGGATGACCATGCAAATTTTTGGAGCCATCCCACCAATCGCATGGCCACTTGGCCATGGAGACTTCTGGGATGTGCCAAAAAGCCCCCTAAAACCTGCCCTAGCCCCCTAACCCTAACCCTAACCCTTGACTCCGTACCCATACGTCACAGACTGTCTTCTTAGTGGGTCAGAGAGGCACCCAGAGGTGCAACCCACTAGCCCACCATAACCTTACCCGTCACTAGCCTAACCCTAGCCCTAACCCTAACCCACCTTAACCCTAAGCCAGATGTACTTGCATTGCACTACACGCAAGTACAATTCCCTTCTGTGTGAGACATGGTGGTGCGAGAGCCTTAGTTAGGCATCTCACCTATGGCTCTGGGTTCAGTGCCATCCACTAGTCTTCACAGTCACTGTCTGCACAACTGGTATGCAATATCCATATGGCTATTGCATACCATTTTGCAGCAGCAGCAGGTGAGGAGGGGAGACCCCCATGTAGAGGGGTCTCTTGGAGCCTGCTTCCCCTTCCTAGTGGGTGAGGATAGGAGGCACCCACGGGTGCCTTCAGGAGCCCACTTTCCCTTTATAGCGGGCCAGAGGAGGCACCCACCCCACAGAGGTGCCTCCAGGAGCCCGCTCCCCCCCAAAAAAACCAGTACTAACGACAACGAAAAAACGAAAAAACGAACCGACTAATTTTTTTGAATTTTTGCGAAAAACGGAAACGACCCGAAACGGAACCGGCCCGACTAACGACAACTCGAAAAAATTTTTTTCAAGTCGTGCCCATCTCTAGTGTCTAGGTGTGAGAGTGGCTGGGAAGTTTGGGGAGCTGCAATCAATACTCCCTTCCACACACACAAGTTGTGCATTGAGGACTACAACCACAACCGTCCAATTACTAGTATTCAAGTGAAAGCTATCCAACTGCCAAGCCACCAGCACTTGCATCTGGAATTGAGGGGGTACAGTTCTGTCCCTTATTTGAGGCAACAAACGTCTTGAGTCAACTCTTCCAGCACTGGCCAAATATGCCAAATAAGAGCATTGCTGGGGTTATCATCCAACTTGTGGAAGGGAGAGGCAAGTTATGACTGAAATCACTATGTGCAGCCACAGCAGATGCTTCAGTTGAACACAATTTTCTCTTTCTCTGCTGCTCATCATGTTGTCAGGTTAAGTCTTTTTCATCTTTCCCTCCAAATACTGTACCTACCAAAACTGTTATACCCTTCAAATATCAGCTTGAAAATGTCATTTAATGTGTTTCATTTAGCATTTGAGTACGAAAGGAAAAAGGAGGCTGCCCGTTCTTTCTTTGCGCAAACCATCTTCAAAATGCATATGAAATATTTATCGACTGGAATCTCTGTCTCTCTCTTCTAAGAGAAAATGAAAATAGAAAAAGCCTCAGTAACACACTGTGAGAGACCTGGGGTTGTCTGGGAGATATTAGACTATGACGTCAGCTCTAGCAACTATGGTCTCTTTATCTGGTCCTTTGCAATTTTTTTAAAAAGATTGGCTGTTTGGGCCCAACAGCCCTTCTTTATGAACTTTAAGGCTCCTTGAGAATAAACAGCCCTCTGGCTCACATTAGGTACTTGTATTAATCATTTATCTCAGACTGAAGAGACATTCAGAAATGACAGTGTGAAACAGATCTTTAAAGGACGAAAGGCATTCATTTGAGACAAACAGGTTGTGCGCAAAGACCATTCACTGTGGCTTTGAGAATGAAGGGTTTAAAAAAAAACCACAGAATCTTAATTACATTAAACAAATTGAACTAGCCCAGTGAGTGCATTATATTCAAGTTTAATAGTATACAAACAGGTATACAGAGTACCATGTTTGACTACAGGTTTATTCAGCAGGAACACTTTGAGCCCTACCATTGACTTCAGTTTGCCGAAAGAATGGACTGTAAAAGGATTGGAAATAACAGCTGATCATTTTTGTAGCCATTACTTACTGATGTGGGCATGGGTCTGACTTGATCTCCCACCCGCAACAGGGGGGAGTTGGATTTGTTGTTGTTGTTCAGTCGTTCAGTCATGTCCGACTCTTCGTGACCCCATGGACCAGAGCTCGCCAGGCCTTCCTATCTTCCACTGCCTCCCGGAGTTTGGTCAAATCCATACTGGTTGCATTGATGACACCGTCCAACCATCTCATTCTCTGCCATCCACTTTTCCTTTTGCCTTCAATCTTTCCCAACATCAGGGACTTTTCCAAGGACTCCTCTCTCCTCATGAGGTGGCCAAAGTATTGGAGCCTCGGCTTCAAAATCTGTCCTTCCAGTGAACATTCGGGGTTGATTTCTTTCAGAATGGATGGGTTTGATCTCCTTGCAGTCCAGGGGACTCTCAAGACTCTCCTCCAGCACCACAGCTCAAAAGCATCGATTCTGCAGCGATCAGCCTTCTTTATAGTCCAGCTCTCACTTCCATACATCACTACTGGAAAAACCATAGCATTGACTATCCTGACCTTAGTTGGCAAAGTGATGTCTCTGCTCTTTAGAATGCTATCTAGATTTGTCATTGCTTTCCTCCCAAGAAGCAGGCATCTTTTAATTTCGTTGCTGCAGTCGCCTTCTGCAGTGATCAAGGAGCCCAAGAAAATAAACTCGGTCATTGCCTCCATTTCTTCCCCTTCTATTTGCCAAGAGGTGATGGGACCAGTGGCCATGATCTTAGGTTTTTTTATGTTGTGCTTCAGCCCATTTTTTCTCACTCTCCTCTTTCACCCTCATTAAGAAGTTCTTTAATTCCTCCTCACTTTCTGCTATCAGAGTAGTATCATCTGTGTATCTGAGGTTGTTGATATTTCTTCCGGCAATCTTATTTCCGGCTTGTGATTCGTCCAGACCTGCCTTTCGCATGATTTACTCAGCATATAATTTAAATAGGCAAGGTGACAGTATACAGCCTTGTCGTACTCCTTTCCCAATTTTAAACCAATCAGTTGTTCCATATCCAGTTCTGACAGTTGCTGCTTGTCCCACATACAGATTTCTTAGGAGACAGATAAAATGGTCAGGCACTCCCATTCCTTTAAGGACTTGCCATAGTTTGGTGTGGTCCACACAGTCAAAGGCTTTGGCATAGTCAATGAAGCAGAAGCAGATGTTTTTCTGGAATTCTCTGGCTTTCTCCATAATCCAGCGCATGTTGGCGATTTGATCTTGAGTTCCTCTGCCCCTTCGAAATCCAGCTTGCACTTCTGGAAGTTCTCTGTCCACATACAGCTGAAGCCTCCCTTGAAGCATTTTGAGCATAACCTTGCTAGCGTGTGAAATGAGTGCAATTGTGCGATAGTTGGAGCATTCATTGGCATTGCCTTTCTTTGGGATTGGGATGTAGACCAATCTTTTCCAGTCCTCTGGCTACTGCTGAGTTTTCCAAATTTGCTGGCGTATTGCGTGCAGCACCTTTACAGCATCCTCTTTTAAGATTTTAAAGAGTTCATTTGGAGTGCCGTCACCTCCACTGGCCTTGTTGTTTGCAATGCTTTCTAAGGACCACTTGACTTCACTTTCCAGGATGTCTGGCTCCAGGTCAGCATCTACACTATCTTGGTTATCAGGGACATCCAGATTTACAACTGTATAATTAAGATTTAAATTCTGAAATACTTATGACATAACCATTGTCTTTTGTCTTCCTTTTATTAAACAAACTTCTCTTTCGATAGACTTTTGCATTGTTATAAAAATAAGTCTGGGCGTCAAATTAATTTCATTTACTTTTTTCGAAACCATCAAGCTACCTGAGTAAAGCTTCTAAGATTACTCCACATTACTCTATTGCAGTGGTACATACTTTTAGCCTTGAAACTTCCTGGTTGCTTTTTGTTTTTCAAACATTTTGTTTTTAAGTCATCTAGCCTCGTGGCGCAGTACTTAAATGCTTGTACTGCAGCTAAAAGTGTGCACACAACCTGGGGATCAATCCCAGGTAGCAGGCTCATGGCTGACTCAGCCTTCCATCCTTCTGAGGCTGGTCAAATGAGTACCCAGCTTGCTGGTGGGGGGGGATGTGTAGCCTGCATACTGTAATTAAAATGTTAACCGCCCAGAGACTGCTTGAAGTGGTATGGGGTGGTGTATAAGCAGAACACTTTTGCTTTGCTTCAGCATTAATGGATCCGCAAAGGTGATACAAATCCCCTTCCACACCTCCAAGTTGTGTTACATTCTTGGGGGTTGTAAAGTAGTCCATTTTAAAACTGCAGAGGTGGAAAAGACCCTATGGATTGAGTGCATCTCCTGTCAAGAAGGCACACCGACATGATTCTCTAATATGACACTGGCCGTCACTTTTACCCCTTCCACTCCCTACACACATCTGTCCAGCTATAACACTTTCTATAGAAAGCGTTCATCTCCATACCCACCATAAAAAGATGGTTACCACATTTGATTCTCAAAGTTAAAATGCCTTGTTAAAATCACAGGTATCAACAATGTGTTCTGGCAATGGGATCTGCCGTATCAGCAATGGATGCTCCGCCCGGCCTCGTGCCGAGCAGGGGCACCTTTGCCGGCTGGTTGAGGGAGGCGGCTATTGGCTCAGCTATTGGTGTAGCCTACGCCAGGGGAGCGCGCCCCTTTATAAGTCCTCGGCGCGCTCCCCTCAGCCTGCCTCTTCAATTGCTGGTTTCTGACTGGAGCGTGTGTCATGCTGTCCGGTGATAGCTGCGCTCCGTGATTTTCCCCTGCATGCTACTCTTCTTCCGACAATCAGCTGATTGTCAGGAGAAGTCTTCTGGATGGATGCCTCCCGGAGCCTCGGTGACAGGTGAGACCTTTTCAGGAGGGGTCCAGGAAGGTCGGCTGGCCAGGCTCTGTTGAGCCTTTGTGTTCCCCGGGGTGCCCCGGGGAGCGAGCAGGAGCGATCTGCATCCCCCTCTTACCCAGCTGTTTGTCGGTAGTTCTGACAAGCAGCTGAGCTTCGTTTACGGGGAGGGGGGGAGCGAGAGTGGCTACAGAGTTGTCTCAGCTCCTTTTAGCCAGCGATCTCGCACGGGCTGCTTTGCAGCCTTCCAGAGCGGCTGGTGCCCCGGTTAAGTTCCGTGCTGGCACCAGCCTGGGAAGCCTGAGGCTCCCAGTTTGATCTAGGTCTCTTGGGCAGGAGTTGGACTCCATGATCCAGAGTCCCTTCCGGCTCTGCACTTTCCGATTGCCGGGAGCTGCTGCCCCTTGGGCTTTCGATGCGAGGCAGATTGTTCCTGAGGGCAGGCTTTTCCCAGCCGGCTGGCGGCACGCTGCAGGAGCAGCGAGTCTACTCTTTGAACCCCTGCTAGTTCCGCTGCTGGTGGGCCCTTTACAGGCAGCCTTGCTCTGAGTTTAGTGCTCTCTGCGTTGTGGCCAGGGACTACCCTGAAGTTAGAGCTTTACACATGAAGTCTCTGTGGCAGTCTGAGTTGATCTACTGTTTCTAAAATCAGCACATACATACATGCACATAGAACACATACACAGCAAGCATGAAGGAACATAAGAACATAAGAAGAGCCATGCTGGATCAGGCCAAGGGCCCATCTAGTCCGGCTTCCTGTATCTCACAGTGGCCCCACCAGATGTGTTTGGGAGAGCATGAGACTAGATATCTGTCTCCTGATACCACTCCCCTGCCTCTGGCCCTTGAAGTACCCTGGCTTTTAAGCCTGGAAATTACATACCCCCACCATGGTTCGTATCCTGTGCCTGTGGGTTTGGTGGCCATTTTGTTTGTACTTTCTGGGCCTACTCTTATCTCTTATATCCACTCCCATCCATTTGGCTGGGTGCCCTAGGCGGCTCTACCTACATCCAGTTATCCTGTGCTTTAGTCTTTTAGCTTTGTTCAGGGGATATTACACCCTTCTATCAGGGGTGGCTCAAGGATCCCAATTTGGTTTGGTACTCGGTGGCCATTTTGGCCATGCCTCATGGGCCCATCCCTTAGGCAGTGATCTACATCCATCTGCCCGGCTGATATTCTGAGTGGCCCCCATACCCCTCTGTCCTGTCGTTTACTTATTAGTGGAGCCTAGCGTGTTTGTATTGTGCATCTGAAGTTAATTGGGGTAATTTTTCAACTTCAAGGGTGGCCTGCCTACCCACCCGTTCGGCCATTTTGTACACTTCATCATTCAGTGTGTTTCGGGGGTGGGTGTAATCTCCATCCATCCTCTTTCCTCCTCGTTGTTATACCCGGGCCACGATTTGTTCTGGCAGCTACATACTAGGGCCGTCCTTTTGATATTTTTGGAATCCATCTCAGATCTGTGCCACACCCACGCGGCTGAGTCACTTGCCGCCTGTTCGCCCCTTATGTTCTGCCCTGCCATCTAGGCCCCACCAATGTGTTTGGGAGGCCTGGATGCTGGATGTTGGTCTCCTGATACCAGTCCCCTGTGGCTGGCCCTTGAATTACCTGGGTTCCTCCATCATTGTTTGTTACCGGTGCTGGACTGTTTCCCCTTGAATCTGTACAGTAGAGGCATCCAGGACGGATGCTACCATCACTTCCTGTGCCAGGGAGTTTCACAGACTTACAACGCGCTGGGTAAAATAAATAAATACATAAACAAATACATGAATATTTTCTTTTGTCAGCTCTCACTCTCCCAGCCCTCAATTTGAGTTTACCCCTGGTTCTGGTATGGGGGAGGGAGAGATGAGCTTCCCTCTAGCCACTTTACCCATACCCTGCATGATGCTGTATGTCTTAATCTTATTCCTACCCTGGCGCCCCCCTTTTTCCAGGCAAAGGGGCCCACACGTTTTTTATGTTTTTCTTGAGATGCGGTGACCAGAATCAGTCCCAAATACCCCGGGTGGGGCCTTATTATAGTTTTGTATCTTGGCATTATAATGCTGATTGTTTTGTTTTCAACCCCCACCTTTTCGTTAATCCTTCCATTTGGTTGCATTAAAACACATTTGCCACTTCTCAGCCTATTCCCACAGGTTGGAGAGATCCTGGAGCTCCTCACAATCTTCTCGGGTTCCCAGCATAGAGCAGTTTTGTGTGACCTGCAAACTTGTCCCCTCCTCACTGTTTAGCCCCGTTTCCAGCTCATTTATGCTTGTTAATCTTCAATTTACCGATTAGTCCTAAGACCTCCTCTTTTTTTTTTTTTTTTTTTTTTAACCTGTATTTGATTTAATTCTTTGGCCGAGAGGGGCGTTTCAGGCAATGGAATCCATTCAAGGTCCTCTGTCATGAACTCAGGTGAATCGTGGGGGCTGTTACACATCACAATTTGGGTTGGCTGTTACATACCGGGCCCACCCTTACCATTCTCCTTGAATCCATGTTCGGGTTTGTGCCACGCCCACGCCACTGAGTTACTTTTCACCTGTTTGCCCCTATATCCGGCTACACACCAATTAAGAAGGGGGGCCTAATGGGATGGGGAAGGGTAAAGCCCCTGCAAATAAAAGGCCTAGTGTGCTCCCCCTTACTTCTCCATCCTCTTCATCAGGTAAGTCACCTAGTCTTTGGGCAGCTTGGTAGAAGCGTCCTCGTTTGGAGCGCGATCACGCTGAGAGGCATACGGCCAAGAGCAAGGCCAAGGCTCAGGGGAGGCGGGCGTAAACCAATTATGGCTAATGGTGACATGCAATCCTTTTCTTGAGTCCGTTTTAGCAGGATCTGCCAGTATCGTTTCTGCAGGTACGCCATCTGTGACTACTGAACTATCATGCTCCGCTCAGCCACCCCTACCAGTTGCTGTGTCTTCCAAAGTAGTCACGTTCCCGCCTGCAGCTGAAGACTCATCGCTTCCGGCCCTGGTTTTCAGCCTGGGCTGTGCATTCGCGTGGTTAAGGCTGGCTAATGTGTAGCCTCGAGTTCGTTCCTCCAGTTATGAGGTTGCCTTGTTTCAAGTTGCCACTTGGGTATTCACCTTTTGCCGCCTTACACGTTAGCAGCCCAATCCAGAACACCAACACCTCGCTTATGCATTACGTTGGTCAGGTATGGTCCCGAGCAGGATCTGGTCTTTCAGCATATTTGTAGATTGAAGATCGACCAGTGAGGTTAACACACCTTTGTAGGTGTTCTGTGCTCCAAATTTTAGCGTTAATCGCTTCTATTTATTGGGGGTACCTATTTCTGTGCAAAGAGGGGTCTTTGACAGGTTGCCAATATTGGATAATTTCACTGAGGGCACGGCAGGTTGCTGGCATGTCGGGCCGGCATTTTGGGCGTTATTCGCTCCTGATAGGCGCTGATCACACAGCAGCTGCCTTTGGCACCGATCGGGTGGGCAACCAAATTGGGTGATGGAGATCTGGAGACTTTAAACCTTCTGTACATTTAGGACAGCTTTTACCCCGGGAGCCGGGTTCGAGTGTTGCTTTACGGCCTCAGTTTTTGTTTACTGGGCCTTGGAGTTGCTACCCTGTCCGGGAGGCCTTGGAGGTGGCCGCGAGGCCTGGGAGGAGCCTGTGAGGCCTTTGATGTGGCCGCTTTCGGCCTTGGCCAATGGGCCAGTTTCCTGAGGAAGGGCAAGACGGTGATGCCTTGACACGCCTTTCTCACTGTGGCTCTCAGTGACTCCTGCCAAGCATCGTGGTTACCCATTTTGGGAGGAATTGACTTGACTTGTAAGTCGGGAAAGTCCCTCATTCTCAAGATCCTAGTGGATCTGAGAGTGTTACATCGGACTCGCCCATTGGTGGCTCGCATGGCGGGCAAGTCCATCATTCTCAAGATCCTCGTGGATCTGAGAACATTTCATTATCGCACAGTGGTTCGTGTTGTTTTGTCTTGATCATTCCCGGTTGAACGGGGGTTTGACCATGGGTAGTGCAATTTACTATTAAACACCATGCAGATCCTCTAAAATGATCAAGGTCCTCGGCAGTCCTCAGTAATAATCACAATGTGATCAAGTGGACTGCCTAGAAATTGGGAATGGGGATGCCCAAAGCACTGTATCCTCATTGCAAGCATAACTGGCTGCAATAAATTAAAAGTGGACCTGATGAACCTTATGTACTGCCTAGAAATTGGCAAAGGGGGATGCCCAAAACACTCCGGCTTCCTCATTGCACGCATGACTGGCTGCAATAAATTACTTTAAGAGTGGACCTGATGAACCTTATGGACCGCCTAGAAAGTGGGAATAGGGGGATGCCCAAAACACTCCGGCATTCTCATTGCATGCATAACTGGCTGCAATAAATTACTTCAGAGAGTGGACCTGATTAACCTTACCCATTGCGTGAATTGCCCCATTGTGCAGGCCGAAGCGGGAGCTTTTCTTTGGCACTCCAACATCCCTGCTTGGGAAACTACCTTAATTCGTCCGGATGGTGGTCATTTATTGGACAAGGGCCTGGATCCTTATTTGGAACCTTAAGGAGGGCCTGAGGGCCATTGTTCCTGTGGGGTAAAGAGCCGCAGTGCGCCTCTTTGGTGGCAGCATAAAAGTTATCCATTTAGGTCCCGAATCTAATTACATCTTCACAGCAGCCTTCCATTAATTACCCAATAGGATTTAGTTAGGAGCAAATAATAATAATAACCCAAAACCCTAGGAGGGCTGCCAACCTTTAATGCGTTGATGCCAAAAGATCTCATCGGCATCCTCACTGCGGCAGTTCAACGGGCCGCAGGAAATTGGTGGAGAAGCGGGACCTAATCAATTTGTTGTTACCATTTTGATGATGCGCTACGGCTCAGGCCCTCCTAAAGTTATTGCTCATTGATAAGTAATTTAAAATCCGTTACTGTAGTTAATAAAGTTGTGGCCCTTATTTAATCCAAGCGGAACGTGTGTCGCCTCTTTCTTTCAACCTGGCTCGGCAATGGATGCTCCGCAGGGGCACCTTTGCCGGCTGGTTGAGGGAGGCGGCTATTGGCTCAGCTATTGGTGTAGCCTACGCCAGGGAGCGCCCCTTTATAAGTCCTTGCGCGCTCCCCTCAGCCTGCCTCTTCAATTGCTGGTTTCCCCACCCACCCCCCCCGGTTTATTATGTGCTGGTGATGCTTTACTGGTCGCTTCGGGGCCGGATGGGGATTTTTGACCATTTCTCTGATTGGCCTTGAGCGGTGGTGTTTTTTCGCCCATCCCACCATTCACATATTGGCGGTGGGTGTTGTAGGCAACAACCCTGGTCACGACTGGCGGGTAGCGCATAAAAAGTTATCCATTTAGGTCCCGAATCTAATTACATCTTCACATCTTCGGCAGCCTTCCATTAATTACCCAATAGGATTTAGTTAGGGAGCAAATAATAATAATAACCCAAAACCCTAGGAGGGCTGCCAACCTTTAATCAAGCGTTGATGCCAAAAGATCTCATCGGCATCCTCACTGCGGCAGTTCAACGGGCCGCAGGAAATTGGTGGAGTAGCGGGACCTAATCAATTTGTTGTTACCATTTTGATGATGCGCTACGGCTCAGGCCCTCCTAAAGTTATTGCTCATTGATAAGTAATTTAAAATCCGTTACTGTAGTTAATAAAGTTGTGGCCCTTATTTAATCCAAGCGGAACGTGTGTCGCCTCTTTCTTTCAACCTGGCTCGGCAAAGGGCCCTTCTGAGCTTCCAGCCTCAACACAGTACAACCATGCTAGCCTACTGGTCTTTTTGGAGGTCACTATTCCATATGAAGGTAGGCAAAGTGCCTAGCCTGTGCAGGGGAAATTATGAACATTTATTTATTGTTTAAATTTTTATCCCACCCATCTAGTAGCTAGGCCACTACTCTGAGCCCCTTACAATAGCATAAATAAATAAAGTACAGCGGTAAACTAATAAAACCTCACATAAACCAAACCTCTAAAAATAAAATGTGTGTGTGTGTTGTGTCGTTACAGTTGTGACCGACTCTTCGTGACCCCATGTCCATGGAGTTTTCTTGGCAGGAATACTGGAGTGCTTTGCCAGTTCCTACTCCAGGTGCCTACAGTACCTGGTATTCCCTTGCGGTCTCCCATCCAAGTACTAACCAGGGCCGACCCTGCTTACCTTCTGAAATCAGGTGAGATCGGATGTGCCTAGGGTATCTAGGCTAACTAATGCAAATATATATACTGTATATATACAAACTTTCAATACAAATGAAATGTGTGGTCTATGCATCTCTCCCCATAGTAGAAGAGGTGTCTTTCTAAATCAGAAGAGTCATGTTAATAGGCGCTGGCACATGTTTAGTCTCCGAAAAGCCAAATTGGTTATGATTCATAATAATTCATCCCAGCAACCCTGACATGTTGTCAATTCATTTATTCTTTTTCGTTCACAATCCAGCATTCTCTGCAGATGTTCCAATTGTCCTCCAAACAATAGCTTTCTTCTCACTAAACACATATCTGACTCTGATTAATTTTCCACAGCAAACTGTACATTTACCACAGAGCATTAGAAGATGGCATCTTCTGTCTGAATGCCGCCAGTTTTATGAATACTTTTACACAGTAAAAATAGCTATTATGCAGTAACTGAGAGATTTACTGTACTCAACAAAGCTACTACTTGAGGCATCTTCCCTTAACTCAGTGCTACTTAAACATTTAGGAAAGTAAAGATCAGACAGAGGAATGTTTACTACCAAAGTCCTCTTTCAGGCAAATGCAATTAATTTCAAGTCCTATTCATTTTAGTGTGAGACAAATGTCTGTCAATTGACGTTTAGGAAGAGTGGGAGGCTTCATTCTTGAATTCAGAGAAAGATCAGACACAGACTGCCTATCTATGGTAAAAAAAGAGAAAAAAGTGAATATGTCTTAGAAATACTTGAAACAAGAAGTACAATGAAACATACAGGAACTAGGAACAATCTTGTCTATGAAGCATACAATGAAGTAGAGTTCATCAGCATCGGCAGGCTCTTTGACACCATAATCAACAAATATTTCTTTTTTGTGTCCTTAAATCAATCAGAAACAACCACTGACAGTATCTTGTGCACCCACTGAATACTGTACTTGATAACAATGTTTTCTCTAATTTTGGTAATATATTTCCTTTCTATGTCTCTATTATTCAGAATCTCTGCTACAGATATCAAACTGCTGCAAAGAAAGAGAATTACAAAGGAGGAGGAAGAGGAGGAGGAGGAGGAGGAGGAGGAGGAGGAGGAGGAGGAGGAGGAGGGAATGCTGAAGTCAGCTACACATCAAATATCTGAAGAATTAAATAAGGATCAAGAACTGTAAACTCACATTGGCTGGAATCCAGATGGAGGAGCTGCATAGTCATAAGGTTGCTGACATCATTATCCACAGATCTTAATCTTTCATTTGAAGTGTCCTACCCACATCCCAAAGTTCCAAGGGACCCTAAGAGTCCTTTCAATCTGGGAGAGTGTTTGGAAGCCTCGGGGCATTTAAAATCCAAATATATCCAAGGGAAGAAAGATTTTTTTTTCTTAAAGACCAGTGCGAAATTCTGGGCTGACTTGAGATCATCACTATGGATCTCATATCAATCAACAACCAGTTCACATATAAAAAGAGTGGGAACCTTGTGAAGCCATTTCTTCCACATCCACAGAACTGAAGCAAGACCCCATAAGGAACCATGTCCCACCATGCCAGATATCCTCCACTTCTCAGCACCCTTCTAACTACTTCAAAGAGTATGCCAAAGTGGTAGGTTTGCTGAGAGAGATGAAATCAGTGGAAACAGTCTGAAAGGATACAAGGCATGATTGATTGATTGATTGATTGATCGATCGATCGATCGATCGATCGATTGATTGAGTTGTATACCATGCTATCTAACCGGAAGGCTACTCTGATTTGACATTGGGATCTTGGTCCAACAAGATTATTGCATCTTATAGGTCCAGGGTCCTACATACTTGATATTTAGCCCTTTTGTGGTCCTAGAACACTGGGTCTCATTTCATCTCTCTCACTTTCTGAGATTACCTTTTGTCACAGATTCTCAAATACATCCCAGACTGTTGATCAGACATACACACCTCCAAGCCCACCCATTGATATTGTTGCCTTCTAACCAAATAGTCAAGGTTTTGGTGTCAGAAATATTTTGTTGACATCTATTTTCTGGGTGAAAGGGGAGTGAAAGAAGGGGTGTTCAAGAGAAAAATGGAGCAAAGAAAAGCAAACAGAAATACATCTTATTGTTGGGTGGAGTAAAGGCTAGATAAAATGTTTGCATAGGTATAGAAAGAGGAGATTGGGGAGGAATTTTGGAAGACAAAGGCATATGAAGCTTGGATTTTAGAAAGGACAGTTATTAATGTTAAAACAATTCTGGCAAATTGTTGTACTCAGTATTTGTACCAGCATTTATGACTGGATAATTTTACAACATTCAGATCACCTCTTGCCCTGAGATTTAGGACCTCAAATTGAGTGAGGTGACAGACCTGGACACTGGCTGTGTCACTGCAAGATAAAAATGAGGTGTACAACCTTGTATACTGATCTGTGCACGTGCAAGAGAAATCTTGGTAGCTGCATCACACATCTTGAATAACATAGTCATACTGTACTAGTAGAATACTTGATAATTGGAAGTTGAGTCATGGCAACTGGACTTCTTTTCTTATGAAATCAAAATGTTTCACTACTCATCCAATTAGCTTTGTCAGGAGTGAGTAGTGAAACATTTTGATCTCACAAGAAAAGAAGTCCAGTTGCCATGACTCAACTTCCAGATAACTTCACCTGGATGACTGAGAATCTTCACAGAAATACTTGTTACTGTAATACCATATAATATGGAAGCTGACTGGGATGCCAAGGCAGGGTGTAGCACTTGATGTTATGCCGCAGCCTCAGTAGTAATCAGAATCAGCTATTGCTATTGCCAGCTCTGGAGCCTGCTTAATATTTTGCTTTCTTGATGACCATCAGTGAGATTTACAGGGAACAGATGATATTATGTACCCAAGAGACATGTACATGTCTGGCATGATCAATAATTTAGGTTTTGAGATGTGCTGATTAGCAAAACATAAATCTCGTCCACCAGAAAAGAAATAAAATGGAGACATCTATACTTTTCAGAAGTAGTAGATGACTTGTTGCAAAATATGGGTAAGGATTCTAAATAATGTTTCATTATTCAGTTGATTAAGCACACGGGATGCAAATTGAAACAAAAATCCAGAAGCAACAATCATGTGAAGACAAGAACCACTGTGGAGTATCCAGTTACGATACTGCTCACTGTATAATTTTAACACCACAAATGCACTGATGCCTTAGTCTTAGTTCAGTAAGCATACACTTGGAGGAACAGCAACAGAAAGTAAGTGTTCAGACTCAGCCAAAGGAGCAGCTGGTAGTAATGCTATGTGAAAAGAATGTTCCAAAAAAAGTTCAAGCACGTTCGATGATATCCATCACAGATCTCCTTCTAAGATTTCAAAGTCATACAGGAAAGTGCTAATTACTACTCTAAGTAAGAAAGAGGAAGTCCACTATGGGTGGAATTAGAGAAGATACTTGAGTCCCTGGCTGTGACTCAACCATCACAGGTTCATCTTACAATCCTTCAGGTTTGCTTCGAGAGTCACTCAAGAGCCAAACCCACAAAAGATTACACACATGTAAAACACCCATTTGAGAAATGAGCACCTATTGTTGCTCTAATCTCACCAACACTTAAATAGTGAGACTATTATGAAATAAAACCAGAATTTCTTATTTCTTGTAGTCATCCCATGCACGCCAGAGGAAACTCTATTCATGTCGCACCATTCATACCATTTGTTCAGCACATTCATTCATGTTTCAGTTTCAGTTTTGTAGGCCTTGTAAAATTAAAACTCATCTTAGGCTTTCAGCAAAGTGTTCTGCTTATATAGATCAGGTCAGTGAACCTACTATCACTTTGGGGGGGGGGTGTTGGTAACTACTCAAAATTAATGTTTGATAGTTTTCATTTAAAAAAATTCTTTTGTGAAAACATTAAAACATTTGGTTTAGATGAATGCAAATGATCATTAAAGTATTGCTTCATGGTTAAGGATGCAAGAGCTAGTGTAGAGATTCAACTACTGTACTTCAGCATCTGGCTTGTAAAGGGGGCTGGTCAGCAGCTCCTGGAAAGCTCACCAACCCACACAAGGCATTAAATGGCGAGCCTTTTAGAGACCGAGTGCCCAAAATGCGATTCAAAACCCCACTAATTTTCCGTAAAGTGCCAATGCAGTAATTTAAACTGAATACAGGTGGCTGTGAAGGGGTGATGTCGGGTGCCCACAGAAAGGGCTCCAAGTGCCACCTTTGGCACCCGTACCATAGATTCGCCAACACTGCATTAAGGCAACAATGTGTTGTTACTGTTTCCTCCCACCCCCATCAATGCTATTATTACCATTCATTAGATTAGGAATAGAGGACCTTCAACTCTGCAGATACTGTTTTGTCAAAGTACAATTTCCGTCATGCTTCACCAATGGCCAAGCTCACTTGGGCTCAAGAAAACAGAAGTTTAGACATACAGAGAGGCAAGGAAACCCCATATATACCCTAGGTACAAATTAGTAACTAGCGTTTTGCTTTCCAGCTACCATTGATAACTCTCTGTACCCTCTAACTAAGCAAAGAGCATTGGTAAACAGCTTTGGCCCTTAGTTTTCTCTCTGAATTGCAACACCATTATAAAAAGACAGCAAGTAGTTCCTTTTCTTTCTTCAGCCTGTTATCCATATTGTCATCTTCCTGTTCATTAGATGCATGTTCTGAGTCTCCTTCGGTTTGTGCAAACAAGCTTAGCAAAATCACGAGAGTGCATCACATAGTTGGCCCCTTCAGACTAACCCAGCTCATAGATTTCATTATGTAAATACACATAGGGAAGAAACCGGACACCTGAATCCATCAAGTACAGCTTCCCTGTTTACATAATTGCTTCTCTTATTCTGCCTGGAGGAAAGGATTTTAAAATCATTGCAAATTGTTGGGTAGGTGTTTTCTCTGAAGAGAAAAATAAGGCCCTATTGTTTCAAACTCTTTTAAGAAGTCCATTTGGAAAATATGGCAAGCTAAAGCATTGCCATATGACTCGGCTATTGACTTAGGAAGAGAACCTGACTCAAATATAAATCTGAATTCCACTCTGATCAGATCAATCATTTTAAAACAAACCCAATTTACAGTGTGTTGTGTTTTACTCACAAGGCTTAGAATTGCCCTGGGAGTTCAGTAGCAATACATTTGTCTCTTGCATAGGTAACCAGATAGTTTCCTGTGATATATTTCAGTGTGATGCATTTAGAATAATAAGTCTGGTTTGTTGAACCTGGATACTCTGATAAAGTTCATTATAGCAGAAGAATCAAGAGGACAGCACAAATTCCCACAGATTCCCATCATTCATGAATTAAAGATGAACAGTACATGTTACATATTCACCGATAAACCACACTGAAATATGTTGTTCTTTTCACAGTTACGATGTAATACTACATTCCTGTCCTAACACTGTTGTTTGTAGTCCCGTTTGGATAATCACCTTCTGTTCATCAAACAATCCCCGGCTACTTAATGAACAAAGTACTATCCCTAGGCAGCTGTTTTCCTTTCTACTATTAATACTTGGTGGTTAGTTTCTCACTGTTCTCCTGTCTGTCTACAGTGTCCACCTGTTTTCTCTTGCAGACTGTCTGCAAGTACATTGGGTACTATCCCATTTTTTATGATCCAGGTCTTTATAATTAAATTAATATCTGCTATAGTCCTCTTTGGTAATAAGCGTGACTTCAAGTCAATTCCTCTGCACAACAATCCCTGCCAGCAGAGTTTCCTAGGTATAGAACACTCAGAAGTGGATATTAGGAATACAATATTTGGAAGTGGTGGTGGTGCTCTAAGACTGCACAACTTGCCCAAGGTAGCACAGGTTGGCTCTTCTCCCAACAGGGACAGTGGGGGAAATCTGACTCCCAACGCCTGATGATTACATTTCACTGAACTTTGCTGTTCCTTAGTTGTTAGGTAAAGCTTAATCTATTACTGTATTAAGAACAATCACTTTACCTCGATCAATCCAAAAGAAATGATGTCACAGATTTTATAGCAGAGTATGCTCTACATATTTCCACCAGACTTTCTCCTAGGATTTTAATAATGGTTCTGTGTTGTTCATTCGAATATATAAAGTCATGTTTAAGACCTGCCCAGAAAGGAAAGAGGATCTGCTGATCTTGTGAACATATTTGTAGAATAAGTGTCCCCCCGGTGTGTGATTTAAATGTATATTTAAGGTCCTTTCTTCAGAGCTGTTTACCATTTTCAGGAGAGGAAAGCACTCCTTCTGTATGTAAAGGTTAGCGGGAGGATTCTGAAACTGAAGTTCAGAGACAGGCAATGCTGGTCAGGCCTCTAACTCCCCTCCATGCTAGCCAGCATAGCTAATTATAGGAGTAGTGGTTTATGAACATCTGTTAGGCCACTGTTTCTAAGACCTACTGAACTGAAAGCATCCAGTGGCATTCCCATTTACTATAGAATAGTCCAGTGGGAATATTTTGACATAAAATGCCCAGTTTGGGCACTTGGTAATAAATGGAAGTGCCACAAACAGCAACACTTCTATTTTATTTAAAAACAAACTACAAACCCTCTGCAACTATCATAAATAGTACTCTTTCAACTGATGAAGGGAATGAGTGATGAAGGGAAGGGAAGAGCAGCAGCAGAAGATGCAGCCATGTGGCGGTTAAAAGCCTGGAGCACCAAGGAGGTGAGAGGGAAGGAGGGGATCCTGGCGCAAGAGAACCCTGGTTTGCCTGGCCACAGCGGAGGGCTGACACAAGTCCTCCCTCAGTCCCATTAGCGAGCCCCACTGCCAGGATGAGCTAGCATCTCAGCTCTATTCCCATGCCGGGTGCACGCGCAGACTCTCCCTCAGGGCCTTTTACGCAGCCTGGAGAACTGCTGCACTGGTGAGTCCACCATTACCACCACCCCAACTTATCCTAGGGCCACCGTTCGAGTTGACTGGGTGGCAGACAGGGCGGTGCAGGAGTGCACCTTCACGACACCCAGTCTACCATGCTGCCCAGTGACGCTGTAGTGGGATGTCCAGGGTGAACGCTATTGTCCCCAGCACCTTTCCACTGCTGTTGCCACTGTCACGCTCAGATAAGAGTGTTTGCTCTTTTCTGTGGATGTCAGTATCCGCAGTGCAGCCCAGAACCAATCCCCCATGGATACGGGGGTCCTACTGTGGTGTATGCAATATCAGGCAGCTAGATATCCCAATGTCAATTAAGTTAGAAGTAAATTACTCTATCTGGAAGTTGAGTCATGGCAACTGGGACTTCTTTTTCTTGAGAGATTGAAACATTTTGCTGCTCATCCAAACGGCTACATCAGTCAGACTGATGAAGCTGTTTAGATGAGCAGTGAAACGTTTCAATCTCTCAGGAAAAAGAAGTCCAATTGCCGTGACTCAACTTCCAGATAAACTCACCTGGATGATAGAGGATCTTCACAAACAAAATTACTCCATAATACGATAAGGAAAAGAGTCAGTCCCTTTGCGCTATTACAGATTAACAGAATATAGCCACGTTACTTTAGTGTCTTTAATATCACAGAACAGTGCCTAGTATTCTTTAAAACACACCCAGAAGCTATACATCTCAATTTATTCTGAATAATGAAAAGTTGAGTTCCTTTTTTAAAAAAATATTGTAAAAGGAAAAAGAACAAATTATTTTGGTGACTTAAATGTAACTAATTACTTTTTAAAAGCAACTTTCCAGGCTGTGCTTTTACTACACTACTGGGAGCCTGTCAGAACTGTATCTTCCAAGATATCCTTATGGTAAAGGAGATTGAAGAGAGTATCAGATTATAGATCACTCGTGCTTCAATTGTTAGCTATTGCCTTGTCACGCACAATATACTAATAAAATAAAGAGATGAGGCCTTTCCATTTCTGGCAGCCATATTTCAGCTCTGAAAATATTATCACCAAACAAACCTGTTTTAAGGGAGTACTTTTTCCTGCCCCACTTAAATAGTTAACTTGCTATATTTAAAAAAATGAAACCACCACAGAAGACAGAGAAATGGCCAATTGAAAACTGGACAGCTTGGACTATTGTGCAGAATTGGAGATCTTTCAAAGGGGAAAGTCAAGTACTTTCATCTTGCAGAAAAGTTCTCCATTCCCAGCTTTATAAGAACACCATCGATATTGCAAAATTATATTGTTATTGTCCATAAAGTAAGCCCAATATTCAAAACTCTGAAACCCCATTCAGCCTAAATGCTAGCTCTGGAAGGAAGTTGTGTGTTGGCTATTCGCTTCCCGCTAGCCTTTCTGACCACTGGTCATTGAAATAATTCAGAGATAAATGGAATTGTTGCAACACAAGTTTGCTATACAAAGTGCACATTGGTACAACATTGCTTTCACCTTCACTCTCTTCTAAACCTCAAACCCATGTGGTTTTAATGGGAGCATAATTTTTATTTACAGCACAGGAAGTATTTTAAATCTGCTGGTACAATAAAATCAGTGAGAGTCTTGACAGCCCTAATCTCACACCAATACTTATACCTTGGAAGGTTTGCTCACATTTCAATTTTAATGTCATTTTAAAGGCACCTGAGCTACAAGTAAGTAATTAAGAGTGTGTTTCAGGGGAAGGTGGATTTGGTTGAGTTGCTTCAGTTGTGGAGGCAGACACAAAATAAAAAGAGACATTTTGGTCTGGAATAGGCATAGGTTTCCCACGCACCCCTGCTGCCCCCTTCTTCTCATCCACACCACATTCTGTAAGTGTGACATCACCACAGCTTCTAAGTAGAATACCACTCTTCCTTGCACATGTTTGTCATGTTTCTCCCCCGCCTGCTTTTCCAGTATACAAACAACTGAGGAAGTGCCCTGTGTTTCCTCAGCTTTGCACCATGTGTGCTGTCTACATGCATTTGGAGAAGGATCATGCAAACAGTCCTTCAGCCATTCTCCTCCAGAGTTCAAATATTTAACCCTATCTTAGCCAGCCTTAAGACACAAGAAATAATCAGCAGCCACTCCATAAATCATAATTGTGCACTGTTCTATTTTGCATTCAGATTTATAATGGTAGCTGTATAGCTTTTGGCCAGAAGCCAACAGGAAAACATAGTAAGGCGGTGCACCAACTGAATGAGGTGTATGCTGCAGCCCCAGCAAAAGTCAATGTCTGGCGTTGAAACAATTTCCCTTTAGAAATGCCCTTCTCTCTCTCTCTCTCTCTCTCTCTCTCTCTCTCTCTCTCTCTCTCTCTCTCTCTCTCTCTCTCTCTCTCTCTCTCTCTGTCACTCACAATTTCCCCCCAAATATGATGTCAGGACTATGTTACTCCAAATACATTTCAGAATGCTTTAAATTTTGCTTGTGTTAATGCTCTAGTGTTATTTAAAAGGCCAGCTTTTTGTTTATTCTAAAGCCACCTTTCTGCAATGAAAAAGTATAAATCTGCTGGAACAAATGAACACAAAAATCAGTCAGTTTCAATAACTGAAATGACTGTTGGACCACGATACAACATCCTACAAATTTATTAAATGTCAGCCTATCTGGGCATTCCAGACAAACCATAAATTTTAACACAGTACTTAACAGGTAGATATCCCGATGTCCATTAAACCATCATCTCACAGAGCCAGGCCACTTCTCTCGACCTGAGATCTCTGAACTGCAATGAAGATACAGTATTAACCACTATTCTTCACTGTCATTGCACTTGTCTTGAGGGTCCGTCCACAAGCAGGTAAAGATCTTTCTTTTCAGACTTTGTCTGAGAAGGTTTTTAAGTAGCATGTTGTGCCTTGTTGCTTTGAATCTCTTTTTCATGTTCATTCCACCCTTTTTGGTGTAGCATTTCTTTTATTCTTTTTTAAAAGCTTTTAAATATTGTCTTTTAAGTGATGTAGCCTACTGTGGTCGTTTTTAAGGAGAAAGGTAGTGTAAAATTATTTTTAAAAAATAAATAAATACTGTGTAGGGTTGTTGTAAGAACTGACAAGGCATATCACTTATTATCATGTATTAAATAAAATGGAGTAGAACAGCAGATGAAATATGAATGTAGTGATTTCACAAAATGTCCAGTGGATATTGGTTTTAGGGTGTGTGTGTTTTGTTCTGTTTCATTTCCCAGAATGTGGCTGCTTGTCACATGCTTGTCTGTACCCACACCAGGCCCTTAATTATGCACTGGGCTGTGTACCTAAGTACATAAAATAAAATTGCAAAAACCACTTGTGCAAGCAATCTTTCACCGTCGGCTTCTAGCCATTGTTTTCTGGGAATATAATAAAGAATGTAAGAAAAAAGATAGGAAAGGGGGAGCAAAATGAAAAGAAACAAAGCCAGGTTATGTTAGGACTGAACCATCTTAAAATAAACTCATATGGGATAGTACAGCAGCTATCAAAAGGCCTAGAAGGGCTATCGGAGGCCGCAGAAATGATTTTCAGCAATCCGGAATTCACTTCTGGTTTGCAGGGAGGCCCTTTGGGGACCTCCAGAAGGCCCAGGAAGGCCCTCACAGGCCTGTTCGGGGCAGCTCCAGTCCTGGGGTAAGCATGGGAGGCTTGAAACAGGACTTTCCCCCCTTACCCTGGAGGGCCTTTTTTCATATACTGCGGTCCCGCAATATAGTGGGACCGCATATATGAACCGCGGAAGGGCGGGGGACCACTGTAGTATTGTCTAAGGACTGGACTGTCAACATTTTTGTTTCCTTTTTATTATTACTATTATTACAACTGGTGGAGTTGATTTGCCCTTTATCCTGATTGTCACAAATCCAATCTTCAAAAAAAAATGTTTCTCCTTATTCTGTTCTGAAAACAACAGGCAGTCTTTGGAGTGTATATTAGAAGCCCCAGGATATTAAAACAAACAAACAGCTGCAATTACTGCACTCATTGAAACGTACCAAAAATGAGAATGATTGCAATTATTTAACAGGAATTTAAAAGTGGATGACGCCACCGACCCAGCCACACAGCAATATTGATTGAAAGTAGTACTGCTGCTTTTCAAAGAGCTTTCACACTAAGATAAAAAACGCAAAGAATATTGCAAAGTATGGTTCTTCTAAATAGTTTGAATGGATGGTAGCTTAGTCCTGCCCTCCATTCCATTCGATGGATTATTTTCACATTATGAGACAATCTGTTCAATAAAGCATTGCCTTCTCACAGCAATAATGGAGAAATAAATAACATCCTATTTACAGGCATATTGCTTTCAGCAATGGGATTTTCTGAGTTCTGCATTGTCTACTATCATATCTCTGCAGCTTTGCTCAATTTCACGGTATCCTTCATAAATTCAGCTATGGAAACTACTAAGCTACTCACCATTTGCCGGGACTTCAGAAAGGCCTTATAGTTTGGCACAGAGAGAGAGAGAGAGAGAGAGAGAGAGATTCCCACTTCCAACCCCATGAAATGCAACAAAGAGATTGATTCAGACATAACACTTTTGTCCTTGGGCTCAAATATAAATAACTATGCCATAACAGCCACTGAGCTAACATAGTAGATAAGAGTGTGAGCTAGGAAATTGCTATGTCAAACTTATTGCCAACCCTGTGAATTAGGTAGGCCTCATTTCTTCCATGGTACCTCTCAATCTCTCTTGGGCCGCGGACACGCCAGCATTATCTATGTACATAAATTTTATGCATACTTTTTTTTTCCGGGCGGTCACTTGGTTTTTTAATGTGCAGTTAGTGTCCTCTCTTCTGCATCGTATTTTCCTATTCTGGTTCCGTCTCTACCTGTGTACTTCGTATTTTTCCATGGGAAGCTGTCAAAAAGGGGGAACAACTGATCTTTCTGTGTATTTTCTGTGTCCTGTTGTGGTTACAGATGCAAATAAGTAAGCATTTTAAAGCAAAGTTTCTAAATCCAGCCCATGGTGGTGGTTATTAAAAATTCGCTGAAACTGCTGTTCAAGGGGCGTGGTTGGCCAGGACCAGAATTTCCTTTTCTTCACGCGATCTTTTTATGCTCAGTTAGCTGAAGGGAAACTACGGAGAAAATGCAGGTATGACCGTGGCCTTGGGCAGAATATTTACAACAGATGGAACCCTGTATCGGCAATAGCAGGCAGCAAGAGGACACAGGACATTTCACTGAGATTCAAGGCACGCGTCAGGAAAGAGATCTTGGTGTGTTGGTGGACAGCTCCATGAAGGTGTCTACCCAATGTGTGGCAGCGGTGAAGAAGGCCAATTCCATTGTAGGGATTATAAAAAGGGGATTGAAAACAAAACAGCCAACATTATAATGCCATTATACAAAACGATAGTAAGGCCGCACCTGGAGTATTGTGGACAATTCTGGTCACCGCATCTCAAGAAAGACATAGTGGAACTGGAAAAGGTGAAAAAGAGAGTGACTAAAATGATTACTGGGCTGGGGGACCTCCCTTATGAGGAAAGGCTAAAACATTTGGGGCTCTTTAGTCTGGAAAAAGGCGCATGAGGAGGGATATGATTGAGACGTATAAAATAATGCAGGGCATGAGTAAAGTGGATAGAGGGAAGCTCTTCTCCCTCTCACAAAATACCAGAACTAGGGGACATGCATTCAAATTGAGGGCTGGGAGAGTAAGAACAAACAAAAGAAAATACTTTTTCACCCAGCGCATTGTTAGTCTGTGGAACTCCCTGCCACAGGATGTGGTGATGGCATCTAGCCTGGACGCCTTGAAAAGGGGATTGGACAGATTCCTGGAGGAAAAATCCATCACAGGTTACAAACCATGATGGAGATGTGTAATCTCCAGGCTTAAAACCAGGGTACTTCAAGGGCCAGATGCAGGGGAGTAGTATCAGGAGACAGATATCTAGTCTCATGCGCTCCCAAACGCATTTGGTGGGGCCACTGTGAGATACAGGAAGCTGGACTAGATGGGCCTTTGGCCTGATCCAGTATGGCTCTTCTTATGTTCTTATGTTTGGGGTGGGGAGGAGCATTGTTACAAAGCAATGGCTGAGGGACCAGTGGGCTCTCAAAAGTTGCTGCATATGTGGGTACGAAAAGGAGGAGGGCTGTTTTACCAAATTCCTCCATGGTGAAAAGGAAGAATCCACCACCCTCTGAGGCAGTGTGTCACACTGTAAAACTGCTCTTGCTGTCAAAATTCATTTCATGTTCCTACTAACGTTTCAGCACAATCCTTTTGTGCTTTGAATCTTATCTTCCGGACAACAGTAGTCATGGGGAGATATACAGCCATGTATGTGTGAACTGATTAGAGGGCAGGCAGATTGTAAATGTTGTGAATGAATAAATAAATCTCATGTGAGACAGCCTTTCTCTTTTCTCTGTGGGGGAAAAAGACATGAGGACAAATTGCAAAATGAATCCTATTTTCTGACAAATTTGGCCAGTTCACCAATATATCTCAATTCATGTGCATCATAATTGGTGTCTCCCCCAATGAATATGAATTGATTGATTTTGGATTTGTTAATTCATTGGGCTATAAAATTGTCCCCAAGAGACCCAAAACTTGCAGAGAAATCTCCTCTACAAGTTTGGTGGAAAATTGTGTTTCCCCAAACCAGTTGCTAAAGGACACTTTCCTGAGCCCCCACCCCCTGCTTGGTTGGTGTATAACTCTGATGTCTGAAACCCATTCTTCACCAAATTTAGAAGAATTATAGAGGAGAGTTGGGAGAAGCCTGCATGCAAGTTTGTTGTCTCTAGGTGCCTTGGGAGCACATTCCTGTGAGAGCCATCTTTGGGGCACACAGCTCAGACCTCTGAACTCCAGTCTTAACCAAAGTCACAGGGCTTGTGGAGCAGGGGCAGAGAAAGCATCACTGCTTATCTGGGAACTCCAGATGCCAAGGAGTTCTTTTATAGCATTTTAAAGAGGAGATGAATTGATTTATCAATCGGTCACTGGAAATTCATTGATTCATCAACAATGATGAATCTCAAATCATGATGAATCACCATTTTTTAATTCAACCCCATCTCTAGTAGAAATGTGTATCTTTCTCATCCGGAAACATCAGATCTCTGAAGAGAGATGTTAGAGGAGCATTACACCCCTATTAAAAAAGCTCCAATGGCTGCCAATCAGCTATCAGGCACAATTCAAAGTGCTGACCTTAACCTACAAAGCACTATGAGACCTGGGTCCTAGCTAACTCAAAGATCGAATCTCACAGTATGAACTGACTCGGGTGCTAAGGTCATCAGGAGATGCCTTTCTCTCAATCCCTCACAGGTACATCTTAAGGGAAAACATGAAAGGGCCTTCTCGGCTGCTGCGCCCAGACTCTGGAACTCCTTCCCACTGGAGGCCAGGACTGCCCCATCACTGCTGTCTTTCTAGAAACAGGCAAAAACCTTTCTCTTCAGGCAAGCTTTTCCTGGTTGATGGACTACCTACTGTGTCTTTATACCATACATGGTTACACAGACTTTGTGTTTATATCCACTTATAACTTTGTGTTTATATCTTTCCTTGTGTGATTGCATGACACTGTTACCAATTGTTTGTTTTAATGTTGCCTTTGAATGCTGTAAGATACCCCTCAATTCCTTGTTTCTCAAACCGAATATGTCTTAATTTTAATGGACTGTATATTGTCTCTCCTTACTGTAAGCCACCTTGGGTCCACCAAAATACTCATAAATAAATAAATAAATAAATAAATAAATAAATAAATAAATAAATAAATAAATAAATAAATATTACAACGTAGCAAGCCTAAATTTTGTTACTGGAACACTTTTTTCAAACCAGTAAGGCTTTTATGCCTAATATGAAGACATTCTGGAACTGTGATATACCACATTAGATGTCCAGAGATTCAAGCATATCATATAATACATCTTTCCTATTTCTTGGGAGGTGAGTTTTATAAGTTCAGATCATTTTATAAATATCAATGAATTTAAAGACAGCATCTTCAAGATCAAAGACATCTACCATAAACAGGCTGTGAGCACAAGGTTATGGGTGTCATGAAGCAAATTTAAAACAGAAAAAAAGTTAACACAGAGTTGTACATATTTTTCAAACCCACCACTCATGGTCTCATATTAACATAAGGGATATATTTATCATTTGAATGTAATCAATTTTGGCCATTTGATCTATAGCTTGTCCTTTATATTTCTGGCTGGGGTTGTTACTTTTTTCTGGATGATGAATTGATTGTAGTTTTTCCACTGACACTTGGTACTAAACTTGCCACAGATTCATCATTCACACCCTTCACCATAAATTGCAATAATTACATGGGGGAGGGACCATGAAATTCTTCTTGGGGAATTAGAAATACTAAGGTCATGCATTTTAAAAATGGTGTCATAACCTCAGTACAATTTAGTGTTCTTGTATTGCTACCTATTTTTCTATTCAAATAAAATATTGTTGAAAAGAAATATTATTTCCAGTATTTTGAATAAGGTGCAGTTGTCATATCTGTAACATAAGTCCTTACCTCAATTAATTATGCAGAATGGCTGTACTCATTTGGAATTATCAATCTACCCATATAGGTAAGTTTAGGCTAATATGTCCAGGTAGAATCACAGAGGCAAATTCACAAATGCATGGAGTTTATATGCTCAAAGCAAATATCAACTACTTTGCATCAGTAATTTCAGTTCTTTTTGCAACCCATCCCTTACAATCTAGTTTTATAGCTTCAGCTCCACTCCATACAACCAGCTCTTTAAAGGTTCTGTTTTGAAAGCAATTCCACAATATTTCCTCCCCTTCCATAGGAATGCTGCTGATGAGCTGTGATTATGGTTCTTCATTATGCCCTATTTAAAGAAATCTTCTGTTCAATCAATACAGCTTAACAACCCTCCACAGCAATACCAAGTACAGAAGCTAACCCATTTTCAAAGATATTTTGGTCTTCTAAAATCACAAGTGGAAGCCAGAGGGATATGGTGACAAGCATGATATATAGGTTCAGGTAACGAGGGTCAAATAACCAAGAGGAAGAAAAGTCAAAGGTGAAGGGATCATAAAAATCAAAAGACCATACTCTCAAATGAAAAGAAGAGAGCATTACTTGGTGAGACCAACCTGTGTGGAGTGAAAAGAGCAACAAGGCTTAAGAAGGAATTGGAGGCTATAAACTATAGCTGTAGTGAACGTTGACCAAAGGATTTTTAGCTGATAATAATATGATGGAAAGAGGCAGAAATAGCTGAAGTATGAAGCCAAGCTCTGGACTGGAGATCCTAAATAATACTTGAATACCCATTTACTTTTGCTCAGTTAATATATGGAGGGAGAGAAAAATGATGCTGATCTGGCAGTCCACACCCCCAGCCCCCATCCATTCTACAGAATGGGTTTGCACACCATGTTCTAGTTTAGACCTCAGGCAGAATGTTTTGCTTCACCCTACTTTATGCATCCACTGGCAATTCAATCCAGTACATTTCTAATAAAAGTAAGCTCCATTGAGTTCGAAGGGGTTAACTACCAGTTAAATACATATGGCAGAGTAAACAATCTTTTTTGTTGTTGTTCCAAAAGTAAGATCCAGAGTTCTCTTGGGGTATGCGTGTGTGTGTTTTAAAATAAACATACTTGACATTTTCTTTATTCTAAAGGGGAAAAACCAATAGTACAAAGGCCATGATCTGCAATCAAGGGGGAAAAGGTAAAGGCCTCTCTCATCCTCCCAGTGATTCCCGATTGGAATTCTGTTTCCTTATTAATAGCAATGGAGGAAAAGCAAACACAGAAATGGAGAATTGGCAGGATTTTCCCTTCACCTCCTAGCAGCTCATCTGCTAGTCTTAGATTAAAGCAGGTAGAGGTCTGTTGGCTCAGGGCCTGCATACAAAAAAAATGCTGCATATAACCCCACTCTCTTTACGTCCCTGATATACACAATTCAATCTTCAAGGTGCAGAAATTGTTTTATTTTATCACCTATTTTCATCTCTACCTCTAAAGTGTTTTCTGGTGAAAAGCAATCAATATTTGGACATAACTCATAGTCTCTGCTGTGTGAGGAATGTGAACATTTACTGCAAACAACATGATTCATTACAAAATGCATACATGAGCAGTAAGATCACCATAATTTAGAGTTAATCTGGTCATTTGTGAACCCATTTTAACAGCGTAATAAAATTTAAAACATGTGGCCATGCATCATGCTCACATGGTGACATTTTTGACATTTCCAATTTTTGCCATGTCGCTAAGATGGAGAAGTCTATGATTTAGTAATTTCTTAAAGTCCAATAGCATTCCCATTTTAATTGGAAAAATCAGAAGTTAAGGGATTTTTGTATTTTTCATTGTCCAGTAATTATGCAAATGTTCTAAGAATGAATCAGTTCAAGATGCTCAGCATTTAGGTTAATGTTCTTGGCCTGAGGCTTATATCATTGTTTGATTGAAACAAACACAAGAGTGAAAGAAGCACACCGCTATGTTCACACAAATTACCTGTATTCCGAACTTTTGATTACCAGATAATGTTGGCAGAAAAAAAAACTCTATTCCTTTACCTTTTACAGTCTAATCAATTAGCAAATGTGAAGGGATATGCTTCATTTGAAGGGATGTGGACCAGAAAAGATACCCCAGAATCATTCAACCTAAAGGAGACTCAGAAGTAACTGCATGCTGTAATTAAAAACTGTAAGCTGCCCAGAGACTACTTGAGGTGGTATGGGGTGGTATATAAGCAGAACACTTTTAAAAGCAGCAAATGTTTGTCGGGAACTATTTACACCACACGGTTCATGTCACTCTATTCTCTGTATGGAAATTAGTTGCAGTCCATTGAACATCATCTAGCGAGATGGGGAAGGGTGACCTTCACCACAACCCACACCCATACAGTCCGCCAAGCAGTCCAGGTCTATAAACCATTAGCTGCTCCTGCCAGATCTTCTTACCCCGCTGTTGCCAGCACATGAATTTTCTTTCTCCTCACAAACGGCAGAGCTGAGTCACGGTTCTTCCACCACCCCAGGTTTCTTTCTCTTGCTCTCAAGTGCAACTCTTGGTCTGGCCAGGGTCTCACCAGGTTCTTTAGGATCCTAAATTGTCAGTCCTCTCAACAACAAGCAGGGGAGGAGAGGGTTCCAAAGTAGGACTTCCTTCTGGTGCCATGGAACTGGCATACACTGTTGGATCAGACTTCTCCTCACTCCATTTTAGAAAGCTGGCCCAGTCTACGGTTTCATTCCCCTCTTCTGCTTCACTGCCAACTGCCTTGAGCTCCTCCTTTGACTCCTTTTTATCCTCCTCATGGTCAGAAAACTCCTTAGTGGGTTTCTTCATGCCTGCCTCACTCTCCTGTCCGCTTTGGTCCATCCAATCTCTTGGCTCTAGAGGAGTTCACACTCTAGAAGAAGGGACCCGCCCTGCACCCACCAAGTATCTTAGGTAGAGATTCAGGAGGGACAAAGACATGTGGAGGTAGACCCTTCCTGCGTGCCTAAGCTCACTAGTTTACAGAAGTATATACCCAGTAGTAATCAACAAAATGAGCTGCCTAGATGCCCTAAGCACCTCCAGTCTCGCCTGATTTGGGAAGCTAAGCAGGGTCGGTCCTGGTTAGGACTTGGATGGGAGACCACCAGGGAAGTCCTTTCAATAGCAGCTGTTCTTACTGGCATATACTGTATTCCCCCAAGCATTCTCAAGACACCATTCCATGTACCTGTAACTGTTAATAGGAACAGAACCAAGATTAGGACACTGAGAGGCAGAGGATACCTTTCATACTAACATAAGTGATTTTGCACCCACTCTTTTTAAATTCAAGCAATGCAAATTTGGAGGAAGATATTTGAGAACATAGACAGTAGAAGGGACGGAAGAGGTTCTCTCTCTCTCTCTCTCTCTCTCTCTCTCTCTCTCTCTTCATATTCTTCCCACAACTTTCTTTTCAAAAAGAGATACAGAGGTGTGTGTGCATGCATGTGTGTGTGTCTGTGTGCGTCTTAGCCTCCATGAAAAGATCTTTAACAGACTGGATCACAAGTGTGTAAAATATTATGCATGCATAACCTGCTGGCTGGATGGCTCAGTAAACTGGAGTATTTGGGTCAGGACAGAGTTCTGTTCCCTGCTGCGCCTTCTAGGAGAAAAGCCAGCCTGTGTAGTGTGTAGTGTGCAACATTGGGCCAACTGTATAGTCCCAGAGCACTATCCGAAGAAAATACTCTAGAGCCAAGAAACACTAGCAAGGGTCAGCATTAGAGATGGGCACGACTTGAAAAAAATTTTTTTTCGAGTTGTCGTTAGTCGGGCCTGTTCCGTTTGACTCGTTTCCGTTTTTCGCGAAAATTTGCAAAAATTAGTCAGTTTGTTTTTTTGTTTTTTCGTTGTCGTTAGTACTGGTTTTTTTGGGGGAGCAGGCTCCTGGAGGCACCTCTGTGGTGGGTGCCTCCTCTGGCCCACTATAAAGGGAAAGTGGGCTCCTGGAGGCAAAGTGGGCCTCCTATCCTCCCACTAGGAAGGGGAAGCAGGCTCCAAGAGACCCCTCTACATGGGGGTCTCCCCTCTTCACCTGCTGCTGCTGCAAAATGGTATGCAATAGCCATATGGATATTGCATACCAGTTGTGCAGACAGTGAGACCAGTGAGAGTGATAGCGTCATGCCTTCCCTGCACAAGGCTCTCGCACCGCCATGTCTCACACAGAAGGGAATTGTACTTGCTGCGTGTAGTGCAATGCAAGCAAGTAGATCTGGCTTAGGGTTAAGGTGGGTTAGTGCAAGGGCTAGGGTTAGGCTAGTGATGGGTAAGGTTACGGTGGGCTAGTGGGTTGCACCTCTGGGTGCCTCTCTGACCCACTAAGAAGACAGTCTGTGACGTATGGGTAAGGAAGGAGTCAAGGGTTAGGGTTAGGGTTCGGGGGCTAGGGCAGGTTTTAGGGGGCTTTTTGGCACATCCCAGAAGTCTCTGTGGCCAAGTGGCCATGCGATTGGTGGGATGGCTCCAAAAATTTGCATGGTCGTCCACTCCCACATGGCTGGCCACTCGGCCAGCCCATCATTGCACAGGTGTAAAAAAAAATTTAAAAAAATCAATGGAAGACAGAGGAGGAGAGGAGAGACATTTTGTTGCAAGAAAAAACCCACCGCTACTGTGAAAAATCTGGCAGTTTATAAATTTTCACGTGTTTCTTTCTGTTGTGCTTGTGTGTTTTTGGACCACGATTTCAAAAACAATATTGCGTTCGCCACCCCATTTTGGATCCCCCGCCCGCACCGCATGGCATGGCGACTCGAGTCCGGCTGCCCAGGACGGGGGGGAGGCGGGACCCCCCCTCCAGAAACCACCCCTCCGGTAGGTGCCCTGCGCCCTTAGTCAAGCAGGCATTTTTCCGCCTGCTTTTTTGGCCCAGGAATGGGTGGGGGGAGAGTTTAAAAGTTTTTTCCTGTGCCGTCTGTGCCGCTTGCTTGCGCTTTAATTGCGGCGGCCGGCGGCGAGACTGGGCTTTTTGCTGGCTGCGAGCCTGCGGCGAGTCCCACTAGAGCAGCCCAGGACGGGGGATGGGGGGGAGGCCGGGGACCTCCAGAAACAACCCCTCTGGTAGGTGCCCTGAGGCACGGCAGGCATTTTTCCGCCTGCTTTTTGGCCGGGAACCGGGTTTTTTTAACTTTTAAAAACTTTTTTCTGTGCCGCGTGGCATCGCGCAATCGCGCGATGCAAGGAACGAGCACAACAAATCAGACCAAAATTGTTCGTTCGTCGGTTCGAGCTCGAAGTCTGGCTGAGTAATTCCCGTTACCGTTTCCGTAGAGTAACGGAACCGAGTAACGGAAACGGGAATACCGCTAAGTCGTGCCCATCTCTGGTCAGCATAAGTCAAAAGGAACTTGACACCACACAGTTATTGATTTTAAGAGTGACTTGGATATGTGGTATGAGAAAGTGAGAGTTTATTTATTTCACAATCTTCTTATGTCTTAATAGGTTATTATAGCTTATATCCAGTTAACTAGCTTTACTAGAATGAGTCTTCTATTTGGGTGCAGATCAACAGTGAATTAATATAAAGCACGGGTTTAAAATATAACATCTGAGAGCATTGTAATTACCAATACATTATAAATGGAAATGAACTCATTTTACACAGTAAATAAAGACAGCCTAACAACATAATAATACAGTTGGAAACAGAAGTGCTAGAAGAAATATTCTGTAAATTTTTCCCACTACAAAGACCAGTCATTAAACCAGTTTTTTATATTGTAAGAATATTGTCTGCATTTTGCAAAAGGTTATATAGATTCTTATTAAGGACTTGGCATCCGGATCTTTAAATGTCCTTACTTAGCAACAAAGCTGTATACGTTTCCTGTATAGCTTCCTTGTAAAAACTAGCACGTATTTTTAGAGTCCAATGTTGGGTGGTAAAAATGAATTTTGAAAGACATGTGAAAAAAATCAGTGAAAATAGCAAACATCCTTTGGCACTGAAATCCATTTCCCCTAAAAAAATATCATTAGGATGACATGAGAAATGTGATTTCCTACTATTACATGGTTAAGAGGATGACACAGAAAATTGCTGCACAGTTAATTTTCTTGCTATTCTAAATGCTAGTGAATTTGTCATATGGCTTGGCAATACTATCCAGAGCCTGCTTGAATACTCCTGAGCATGTAATGAACATGAAGTCTTATTCTCTTCTAACCATCCACCCCACCTCGTATGATGAAAATAAACAAAATTTGATTTCAGCAAATGATTAGATAAAGTCATACTTCCTTTCATCCACTTTCAGCTTTCTGAAGCAACAATGCAGATTGGCTGGATGACTTGAGATCTCTGGCTGGAAAGCCAGAAGCTTGGAGGTCTTCCTAGGAGGAAACCTCTGGGAGTTAAAAATGGCTTGACAAGTAGTTATGGCTACTAGAATCCCATAGGCAGCTTTTAGTAAGTACCGTATATACTCAAATATAAGCCATTTTTTTCAGCTTTTATTTTTGGTTGATAAAATACGCCCTCTGCTTATATTCGAGTGAAGGCAGTGCAGGTCTAGTCCTGCCCGTCCCACCACCTCCCAAGCACTCAGCCAGCTTGGGGAAGGTGGCAGAGGGCTAGTCCTGCCAGTTCCACTGTCTCCCATCGTCTCTTCAGGGCAGCTGAAGCAGCCGCCGTGGTGACAACGAGCAGCAGAAAGGGAAGCCAGGAGCCTGTCGTGCCCCCCCTTCCCCAGCCTGGTGGGCCCCTGGGAGTTGTGGGTGAGCAGCAGGAGTGGAGGAGGAGGCATCCCTACCCCCGGAGGCACCTCCGCCAGCCCCCGCTCAATGGTGCGGCTGAGGACGCGGTGAGAAGGAGCGAGCGCGCCACCTGCTTCTCTTGCCTTTCTTCCTCACCTTGTGCTTCTCAGTCTTTTTTGCTGGTCTGAGGCTGGGAGAGGGAGGAGCAGCCCCTTCCCTTCCCAGTGGACTTCACCCCTTCCCTCCATTGGGCTGGGCTGTGCAGGAGTTGCTGTGCTCTGTTATCGCCCCCCCCCCAATCCCATCCTCCTCCTCCTCCTCTCCTCTTGTGGTAGTTATTTATTTATTTATTTATTTTATTTCTATACCACCCATCTTCCAGCAGAACTCTGGGCAGTTTACAACAAAATTAAAATTGGCAATACAATAGAGAATTTTTTTTTGAAAAAAATCAGTTAGAGTCAGAACAATAGGAGGGAAAACCCTCAGCAAGAGGCAGCAAGAAGGCTAAGGGAAAGTGGGGGAAGGACAACTACTGGAGCTGCCTAGATGCCCTAAGCACATCCGATCTCGCCTGATTTTGGAAGCTAAGCAGGGTCAGCCTTGGTTAGTACTTGGATGGGAGACCTCCAAGGAATACCAGGTGCTGTAGGCACCTGGAGTAGGAACTGGTAAGCCACTCCAGTATTCCTGCCAAGAAAACTCCATGGATATGGAGTCACGAAGAGACACCACACACACACACACACACACACACACACACACACACACACACACACACACACACACACACACACACACACACACACACACACACACACACACACACACACACCTCGATGGCCACTATTTTTATTTTTGAACTTTACCAGTAGCTGCTGCATTTCCCATCTTAGGCTTATACCTTGTTTAAAAACCCGAAGATTATTTAGGCCCTGGCTTCCTACAGCAGGTTCTCATACTGTTTGTCAGGCACAAAATGATAATAAAAATAATAATAAGGAAGACAGAAATATGGTGACACCTTAAAGACAAATTGCTAGTGTTTTAATGTGAGCTCTGTGGACATACCTACTTCTGTATGAAGTAGTGGTCTTGTCCACGAAGGCTCACATTAAAAATCTCAGTCAGTCTTAATATGCACCATCAAGGAATAAACAGTATATAGAGATGTCTCCCCTTGGGGGCAGAGACTGTACCCCAGCTGGCTGCATGGGTAAGGCCTTTTGGAAATCATTACTCCTCCCCATCTGAGCGGGGAGGCCCTGGAAGGAACGAAATGAATTTATGGGCCTCATACTCAGGAAGCAAATGTGGTCTTATCTCTTTCCCCAGATCAGCCAGAAAGCCATGAGATGGGTTTTGTAGGAAAAAACAAGCTGGCTACGTGGCCAGCCCAAAGACACTGCTATGACAGATAAGCCTTCCCAGGAATTCACCAGCCTACATGACCCCTGGCATGTAAGCCCAGTCTCCACCCCTCATGATGCCCTGTTATTGCAACTAATAAAAAGACTTGCACTCAGGCTAGCAGGAGAAGCTGCTGCATGAGGCCTGGCCTGGCTGAACCCGATAATGTGTCTATCCGTAATGATTCCTACAACAGTACTTATTAAACAGTGCATCAGTGTATGAAGACATGGAATTGTCCATGAAAGCGCATATTAAAATACAGCAGTTGGGTCATTAAGGTGCCACAACATTTTTGTCTTTTTGTCTTTTTGTCTGTTTTGTTTTGTTTTGTTTTTGCCTGACATGCTAGCACAGACTAACATGGCTACCTCTTCTATAACAAGTCATTTTGTTTGCTTTCCTTACAGGCTTCTACAGTTTGCTTCCAAGACAAACAAGACAACAACTGAGAACTAATCATGCCCAATGCATTGCACAATGCTAAGAGTGTACCAGGGAAATTCATGCACAATTCCCCTAGATAGTCAATGGAGAAGGACATGTACATACATTCCTTTCAACATTGCAGGATAGATGGAGAGGAATTCCAATGGAGCATCAGATATGTATAAGAATTTATATTCACATTCCATCGAGACTGTTTATTTATAAGTGATGCAAATCAATTCTCTGTCAGAGCTTGGAAGTAATGATACATTTCATTGTATTATAGAACATCTCAGGATGTGTAGGACAATGAAATGTAACTTAAAAGTAACAAGTAATCTAGCAAGCAACACACCACTGTGAGCCATAGTAATGAATTATTTTTATGCCCTGACTGAAACTCTGTTGCACAATTATGTAAACAGCATGAGTTTTAGACACCAATTAAATTAAGAAATCTCTGTAAGAATTATCTGTTGTACATCAGATTCAACATTTAGGGAGATTCTTTAACACAGCAATTTGTTTAAAAAGTTATGCTATTTGCATACCTGTGGCACAAGATTTCAACTACAGTACAGGACTGTAATTATAAGATTGGACTACTTTTGAAAAGTAACATCATCTGTTCTCAGCTCCTTGGCAGGACTCACATGCTGAGTGCAAGCAGCCTAGCCTGCATATGGATGATGAAGGTCAAAACATTTCTGCACAAACCCTTAGTTCATCCCTATAACCAATACACCCAAAGGCAGAAAAGTTTGCATGAACCTATTTTCCTGCAGCAATGAAGTCTTCTATAACACTTTGACTGCAGCAGCGGGACCCAGTGGCAAACTGGAGCAAAATGAACACTTCCCAATGAGGCGCTGAGTATATCATAGTCCTGCTTTGCTCGCTAAAGTACTTCCTTTGGAGTTATGAAAGGTCTGCACTACAAGTTGACTCATTTCTAACAAGCCCTTGTTTTCCTGCAACAGCTGCAACTATCTTTCTAACTCTACAGTGATCCCCCGCCTATCACGGGGGTTAGGGACCTGACCTGACCCGCGATAATTGAAAATCTGTGATATGTGGATGCAGGTTGAGTCAGGCTGGGGGGGCAGCTGGGGGCTCTTGTACTTACCGCCAACCTGGCCCTACCCCGAACAGGCCTGTGAGAGCCTTCCCAGCCCTTATAGAGTCCCCAAAAGGGTTCCCTGTGAACCGGAAGTGACTTCCAGTAAACCAGAAATCATTTCTGATGGCTCCGACAAGCCTAGAAAGGTTCTCGGAGGCCTCAGAAATGATTTTCAGTGATCTGGAAGTCACTTCCGGTTCGCTGGGAGGCCCTTTTAGGGCCACCAGAAGGCCTAGGAAGGCCCTCACAGGCCTGTTTGGGGCAGCTCCAGTCCTGGGGTAAGTATGGGAGGCTTGAAACAGGACTTTCCCCCCTTATCCTAGGGGTCCTTTTTTTCATATACTGCGGTCCCCCAATATGGTGGGACCAGAGTATATGAACCACGAAAAGGTGGGGGACCACTTCATTAAAGCTCCAGAAAAAGCAAATTAAAAAATGGAAAAACAATTTTTAGCAGAAATCGTAACAAACATGCAGAACCAAGTCAGGGAGGGAGGACCTGTTGCTGAGGGGACGGGCTGATGTTTTAAGGCAGTGGTTCCCGACCCTGGATAACCCAGGTGTTCTTGGACTGCAACTCCCAGATACCCTGGCTAGCACAGCTGCAGGTGAAGGCTTCTGGGAATTGCAGTCTAACAAGACCTGGGTTGCCCAAGGTTGGGAACCACTGTTTTAAGGCATATGCACCACCTAAATCAGTGAACTCTTTTGCTAGTTCCAGGTTTTCAACAGAAACAATAGTGAAAAACCTCCTACCTTCCTAATGCCTTGTGTCTAATGAAAAAGACCCTCTGAAGAACTATGATACAGTGAATAAACTGTAGTTAGAGTGTAACTTCATACATATGCAGGCTTTCAGTGAATAAGCATTAAAACAATATGCATCTGCTCATCATGTGACTAAAATCTTCATTACCATTATCAGACATCATTTGAAGGTGATCTATAATGATATATAAAACCACCCATAATCTAACAGCTGGATAGCTTTGATCGCTTCTAGTTCACAAAGAAATATTCTACCAGATTTCTGTCCACATTGTCATTATATAATCTCAACCGCATCATAACAGTCCCATCAAAAATGGCATGCTGTTTTGGATTCAGCATAAGCGTTCCAAAAAGCAATAATTTTCTCACAAGACACAGATCCACAAATGGATTTTAAATCATTCTGTGTGCAATATTGATTCTAAAGTGTTGTTTCTATATCCCTATGACTAAAACATACTGGCTGAAATTCTGTAAGGCTTGCTGTCATAAACCACTCAGCTCTGGACATCACAGTACTGTCTAATGAATCCTGAAAAGTCCACAAACAGTTATGAGTGGGCTTAATCACATTAAGGCATTGATGCACTTGAATAAAGACATCTTCATTCAACAAAAATAACAACAAAAGCAAATTATGAAAAACTTTAATTTATACAGTACTTCACTCTTCTCCCACAAATGGGACTCAAAGTGGCGACAATTCCATCTGGGGATGCATGCATGGAACTTACTTCGGAATAAAACCATCAACTCATGACAATTTTTGTCTAAACAATTTATTAGGAAATTTATACTCAGACTTATGCAATTGAACAACAACTGGAGCACCACAAGTCACTTGTCTCTGATTTAGGGCCTCTTTTCTTAAGTGGCTTAACAACTTAGGACATTTTCACTAACTTAAAAATGAAAAACACTTCTGTGTTTTCTGTTTGCTGGCAGTTATAGAAACACTTAAAATAATCCATTAGTAAATCACCATCAGAGTTGATCCATTAAATTATTGGAATTTACACGGGTATTAATTCACCAAATCCTCATTCATTCAGAGGTTCTTCCAACCTTTAATTACTACTGGATTCCAGTCAATGTTTCATTCACTACACAGAAAAGGATCAATTATCTAAAAGTTATAAAGGTGGAAATCAGAACACAGCATCTTGAATAGTCTTAGACTTTATTCCCTGTGGCAGTCCAAACAAAGAATTTTTAAATCTTTAAAAATTAACCCTGGAGTTTTCAAATATGGACAGAAAATAAACTGCACTTTCCTTAAAGCAGACTTTTGGCTGTGTAAACACATCCTTTCTAAATTTTCCACTGTGTGAGCACAGAAACTTTTGTCCATATCTCTCCAGGGGAGAAGGACAATTCACGCCTTCAATTGAGTTCCTGTTAAAGAAGACTTCAAAGAGCATTTTCAAGCACTGCAAAAAGTGACCTAACACTTGAACTTGAACCCTTGACTTCATAAGCCAACCCACTTTCTTCTGAAAAGTCAAGCAAAATTGCAATTGTGGGAAAGGAAGAAGGTATGGTGATGTGTTTTTGCTTTGGGTGAGTATGGAATGCAATTAAGATGATCACCCAGGTGTGGAATAGCTTAATATATATTTAGCCTTAGGAATAGGAATCTTTATTGTCATTGCCCCCTTGCAGGAACAACGAAATATTCTAATAGAAAACTGGTTAGATAGCCTAGACTCTCCATTAAGGAAAAAGTGCTTTGGCTCATTTGCTATCCATTGATCTTCCTATGAAGAGGTGCTGGGAAAGGATGTGTCTGGTGTATGTCCCAGATCTACACTAACATTCTGCTCAAGTATGAGTACTAGTATAGTTGAGCTTTTATTGACTTCTGATGTGTTGCTCTTGAATGGCCTTAAGATTGACTGTATTTTGCTCCAGCATTGTGGGATACTGTATATTTTAATAACTTTTTGGAACATTTCTTTTTTGTATTACCCATATCCCTTAATGAAATACTATTATCATTTCAAGCAGCCCTAGGGATTTTGAGTGTAAAGGGATTGTGATACTAAAACAAAGTGTCATCTTAACCAAGAGACCAGGATGGTTGGAATTTGTTTGAGCAGGGGAGCAGCAGTATACTTGCTAGGGAGACATCCGCCCAGAGTACCACCCAGATCAGCTTTCTGGTAGATGGTTGCAGTATATAAATCAAATAAATAAATAAATAAATAAATAAATAAATAAATAAATAAATAAATAAATAAATAAATAATCTTGCTTTGAAGTGTGTTTTGTTTCAGCTCCCTTACAGTATGAGTGAACAGCAGTACTTGGGAGTGATATATTCTCAGTCATGCTTCATTGACTCCTCTCCAACTACCTCTCCCCGGGTTCACCCACCTCAGGACAAAAACAGTAGTGTCGCTGAGTAACTAGTGGGGAGGGGACTCAACTAGGTAACCATCACAGCTATATCTACAATGACAACTGAAGTTTCCAGCAGGTTGGATAATTTTCTAATGTATGCCACCGATTGTTAATGGAATATCTCATAAAATACAACGCGTAACTGGAGCCAACTTTACCATTAGGTAGTGTGAGGCAGCACACACCAAGAGAGCAGGAAGCAACTGCAAGATGTTAAATGAAAAAGCTATGTTTGCCACTGTATCTCCCTCTATCACCAACACTAGTGTCCTGCCCTAATGTGCAGCAGAGGACTAAAGCAGGACTAAACTTCCAGTTTTGTCAGTTTCCATATGCATGTTATCCTTTTTCTCAAAAGCAAAATGATTTGAATAGGCCAAAACAAATCTCAACATGAAAACCATCTTGTTAGTTGTTAAAGTATTTTGTGCCCATGTTTATAAAGGAATGAGGAAATGTGGACTTGTTTCTATTCCATGTATAAACATTTAAAAACCAGGGGATATGTAGCACCTTGAGGACTAACAAGTTTTATCTGACTTAAGCTTTAAGGGATTGTAGTCTATTGTATTTTTTAAAAAAATTACAGTCCATTTACTTTTGTGCCAACAACACTTTAAGTTTTTAAGTCAACACAGGACTCTGCTGCATTCATTTGTTTCCTTCTTAACTTTCTTTGAAAGAACAACAACTTGGAATTCGTCAATATGCACTTAACAGACTATCCAAACAGATATATGTACTACAGTATAGTATATTCAGATTAGTTATATATTTTGAAATGCTGCCACCAAAAATAAGCAGAAGGAAAAGGCTTATTACTGAATGGCTGTACAGTCCAGCATTGCAAAACACATTCTAAAATGTAGTGCATGGTTAAAACTTCCCTGTGGTACATGAAGCCTTTTTTCCAAGTTTCTTCTTGTTATTCTTGTAACACGCAAAGAATAAAAAACAATCATTACTTGCTTTCAGAAATGTCACAATAAACACTTTAAAACCACTGTGTTCTGTTGAGTGCTGTCATTCGTCAGATGTCCCTAACCCTTTAACATACAATAAAAGGATACAAAATCTGAATATATATTATTCATTCTTCAAAAAAATTTCATGGGAACCACTCTTATTCCCGGACAAGCTCATATTCATAATATTTCATTCAATATAATATTACATACATAGCTGTTTGTGAGATGTTAAGATGACTAGTGGGAGATGAGAGGGTCAAGTAAATTTGACCTATAAAACTTAAATTTGCTTATGGGGGGTGGGAATCTTGGCAGACATCAGCAATAAACAAGATGTGATCCAGACTCCCAATATTCCATAAAGGAAACTTTTGAAAAAGAATTGCTTTCAGACTAATCAGAAACTGAAGATAGATGCCTGGGGAAACAACTGAAAGGCTTTTAAAATAGTAAGAAAGACAATAAAGGATAAAATCAGTTTCTGATTTAAGATGCCAGCATGAGTGCTAGAAAGGCATACAGTACAGGACTCAATAATACTACAGAGTAGAAAGGTAGCCACCAATTCCCATTATAAATGTTTGCCAATAAATAAATAAAAGTTTTAGATGTGACATTCAGTTCAGTCATATCACTGAATCATCTCCACTGACCAGGAATAAATTTACTCCTCAATTCCCTTGCACTAGCAGAGGCCAAAGATGTTGGCCCAGGAAATGTACACTGCTATAGCATCCTATTTTGCACTTAGAGACCATTGCCAACATAAAGCAAAGCAAAAGCAAAGTGTTCTGCTCATATACCGTCCCATGCCAATTCAAGTAGTCTCTGGGCTACTTGAAATTAATTACAGTATGCAAGTTACACATTGCCCCACCCCACCCCACAGCAAGGTGGTTGTTCATTTTACTGACCTTGGAAAGATGGAAGGCTGAGTCAACCATGAGCCTGCTACCTGGGATTGAACCCCAAGTTGTGAGCACAATTTTAGCTGCACTACAGGCGTTTAACCACTGTGTCATGTTGTTGTTGTTCAGTCATTCAGTCGTGTCCGACTCTTCGTGACCCCATGGACCAGAGCTCGCCAGGCCTTCCTATCTTCCACTGCCTCCCGGAGTTTTGTCAAGTCCATATTGGTTGCATCAACCCATAAGATCAAGCAGAGGCCCTGAAATCTTAGCCAAGAAGATCTACGCAAGACCCATCACCGACCTGGTGCTGTTATCCAAGAAGTCCAACCTCAAAGACTGAACCTGTTGTATGTCTTGAAACCAACTGAGCAAATCTTGGAGAATAACAGGAGGTGGTGGTGGTGGTAGTGGGAAAGACGCATGTTTACTAGGGTGTAATGTTATATTCGCTAAAAGATAGCAAAACCCCAGATATTCAAATTGCATCAGTAGAAAGACCCAAGCAACTGTCTTCCAACTGTTTTTCTCACACCCTTCTCACTCTTCCTGTAAGGGAAAAAAACGTCCTGACAAATTCTGTCCTCAGGCACTGCTTAATTCTTCTTAATATTTCTGGGACTGTGCTGGAGAAGACAGTGGCAGCACCTAAAACAAGAGGGAGCAACATCTTCCCACTTCGACCAATAGAAAAATTACAGGAAGAAGCAAGTTGACATGCACTGTTATGTTGATTGTGGTGATGACAGGAACATCAGGTATGAGCACCCCTAATACTGTGCAGGACAAGGCTCAGGCAGCAGTGCATACTGATTCCAGCTGTATTAACAGCTGGGTTTTTTCTTAAATGCCCATCCAGCCTTAGGAAGCCCCACTGCCTCAGCTTCCCTGAATGGCTTACAGGGATGCTGCCAACACAACCACTACCAGCAACAATTCTTTCCTCATCCCCTTGGTCCTCTCTGGAGAGATGCTGTGGCAGCAGTTCTGTTGTGGCAGATGAAGCCCTAAATGGCTTAGGACCTGGTTACCTAAAAGACTGCCTTCTTCCATATAAGCCTGCCCATACCCTAAGATCAGGCCAAGAGGCCTACTGAAGGTGCCATCTCTTAAAGAGGTGAGGTGGATGGCATGTCGAAACAGGGCCTTTTCGGTCATTGCCCCTCGACTTTAGAATGCCCTCCCAAAAGAGACTCGCCTGGACCCAATGCTTTTGGCATTTCGGCACCAGGCAAAGACCTTCCTGTTTAGCCAGCATGTTAATTAGATAATGTTCTTTTAGTTGGGCACATGAGCAGCAGGGTTTTATTATTTGTATATTAATTGTTTTTAAACTGCTCATTATTTTGATGGTTTAAATATGTTGTTATAGTTTTTAATGTACTGTTGTATGCCATCCAGAAACCATTTGGTAGTGGGGCGGCTAAAAAAATTCTGTAAAATAAATAAATAAATGGGGGTGTCTTATAGAAGGGGAAATATGTTACATAGTTAATAGAATATTCTTAGATGTCTTCTGCAAAATGGGAGTAGAATAATCTGAATCTGTCCTTTGTGTGACTCTGAACAACATTAAGTAATTTCACTGAAAATATCTCTTGGAAAGGGCAACTTCTAGAAGGTCAATTGTGAAGACTAACGGGCGTCTGGTGTTTATACTTCACCAGCAGCTATTATTTGCTCCCTTACAGACCTTTGTGATTAATGTGATTCTTTTAAAGTAAAGAATTTCCCCACATGATCAATAAGATTTTTTTTAATGGAGCTAACATAAAATCATTAACAGTACTTTGTGGTTGGGTTTTATTGGTAATTTCACTGACAAGGAGGAAAAGGCAACTAAAAGAGAGCAGAGTAGGCATTGCCTCACATACAAAGGATTATAAGCTGTGCGCCAGCTTGTGGTGAAGGCTTCTGGGAATTGCTGTCCAAGAATCCCTTAGTTACCCAAACTCTAAATATGGAGATCATGACTGAAATCCTATTGTTTAGTGTAGTGAGTTGCATTAGACATACTCCTTTGGTTGGGATTCGAAGAACCAACTACTCCCTAACTTCCACCGATTCAAATGGCCTTACTCCAGTTGTTACTTATTTAAGCATCATAAATCAAAACATGAGGATGCCCATATGATTCAATGAAACCAACTATGGGGTTGGTTCTTCAAATCCCCACTGGTTCAATGGATCTACTCTAATGTGACTCACATATTTTAAACAACAGGATTTCAATCACTGCATATTACATATGAAAATGTAAACCAGGGGTGTCCAAACTTTGGCCCTCCAGATGTTTTGGACCACAACTCCCAGAATTCCAAGACTGTATTGCCAATGACAAAGGCCTGTGGGAGCTGTGGTCCAAAACATCTGGAGGGCCAAAGTTTGGACACCATTGATATAAACAAATTGAACTGAAAAATAAAAAATGACGCGGTTGAAAAAGGAGAATATCCAGATTCAGCTCTATGCAATTAATTGTTTTGTATTATTTTTATATTGTTTCAATTTGTTCCAATATATCCTACATATTCTGTGTTTGCATGGTATGCACATAATTAAACTTTGCTGTCAGAGAGAGAGAGAGAGAGAGAGAGAGAGAGAGAGAGAGAGAGAACTTATTCTGCCTGATAGATAGATAGATAGATAGATAGATAGATAGATAGATAGATAGATAGATAGATAGATAGATAGATAGATAGATAGATAGATAGAACTTATTTTGCCTATTATGTATTAATATATAATTGAAACAATTAATTATATAGCACTTATAAAACATAAACAATGGAGATTCAGAAGAATCAGTTCTTATCATAGTATTTGACTTCATTTCAAATATAGAATTAATGTTTTCTGCAGAAGGGATGTGCATACATGATGACTCTCCTTATTGAATTGATGTTCCATTCAAGCTGCTTTCTTTACACAGTAAAGACAGCCTTAGCCTCACCAAAAAGGAAAAGGTGAGGGGGGACACTCCAAGTAAATGTCCCAGTGTTATTATTACCATCTAAAGGCTATATTCCCACATGTAGCACCCATGCAAGCTCATATTATATGATGTAAGTGGCAGCACCATTGAATCTTCTGTATGGTTTCAAGTGGCAAAAAAGCTGTTCATTCACTATGAATATCTTCCCCCACCTCCCAAGCCCCTTCCCACGGAATACAAAATCATCGTTCCAGACTTTGAACTGATGTCTGTGTGTCAAACACAGCTCCTCTCAAGGCTCCCTCCATAATCGGGGAGGTTTCATAAGGTTTAAACTGAGGTGACCAATCATGGCTTAACAAAAAGGTTAGTGTATCTCGCCACAAAAGGATATGAGTAACCCTCTTAGTAATGCTGTACATGCGCCACAGTGGAAGGAACACTGAATGCAGTTGGGGGGGGATACGTAAGCACCCGAAAGAAAGAAAGAAAGAAAATTATTTAAGAGATGGAGAATGGCAATCTGGCTTCAGTTAGAAACAAATGTTCTTTAATACCAAAATGAATTTTCCCAAAGAGTCTGAACAATCATGGCTCATTAGTCTCCATCCAAAACCTATTAATAGTACTTTATTAAGCTCAACAGAATGACCAACCCACTTCAGCTCCAGGCATGATTGGTGGCAGGCAGGCTACAGTGTAGTGTCTTCCTCTTCCACATAAACGTATTCTAGCAGATCCAGGCAATTTTTATATTAATGTTAGTTGCATTATAGGAATGCATTATTACATATGGGCAGAAGAACCTCCAACGAAGAAAATGGTTTTCCTCTTACCTAGACAGGTTTAGGAGGGTGTTGAGGAGAACAAGAAAAGTCTTAATGAGAACCATTAAAGGCTCCATAGATAGATAGATAGATAGATAGATAGATAGATAGATAGATAGATAGATAGATAGATAGATAGATAGATAGATAGATAGATAGATAGATAGATAGATAGATAGATATAAATTTGAGATTTGTGGAAGACTTATTCATAATATACTGAAATATAATTCCACACATACATACATACACATATATGTTGTTTTGACTTGTATGCCAACTCATTTTGTGTGTGTGTGTGTGTGTGTGTGTGTGTGTGTGTGTGTGTGTGTGTGTGTGTGTGTGTGTGTGTGTGTGTGTGTAAACAAAAATATAATTTTGAATTAAATGAAGGAAATACAAATAATATACTTTAACCCATGCAAAGTCAAAAGATCAAGAGAAATATGTAATTAATTTATTAGTTAAGGGGATATCCCATCAAAACCTTTACAGTGAGACCTACTCCAAAGTAAGCAATGTAACTCTTAGATACATTGTTGTTTGTTCACCATCCCATTCACAGCACTCCATATGCACAGCACAGATAGGTTCTTGCCCCACTAAGTTCTCAGAATCTAGCTAGCTAGGTGTCTGCTGCCTTTCTCCCCATAGGGGACCCAGGATAGCTCACAACAACTAAAATCAATAAAAATAAATGAAGACCAAAGGAAACAGTGGAATGGGTATAAGCATGAGTGTAATATGACATTAACCTTTTCTACAGATAGAAATGAAAATTTACTCAGCCCCTTCTTAGTGATTTTAAAGGCCCAGAGTAATAATTACCCTCAAGACCTGTTGATTCCTCCTTCCCCTTAGAAATAATAACCAACTACTTATAAGTAATCCCTGTTATTTTTAAGGTATAACAACATTAAATTAAGATTGTATCTTAACAAAAGGCAACTTTACTTATTTGGCTTTGTCGCACTTATGTTTTTAGCTAGTTTTATTATTATTAGGATAGTGGAATACGTGATGGGTGTGTTCCAAATAATAGAAACACCAGCTCATGTTCTCTTGCAAATACTGAAGTGATGACAATATTCACATGAAGAGAGGAGACTGTTTTGTACTACACATCATATTTTTAAAGTGACTATAAAGCAACAATTTTAGTTACTTTTAACAATTGGGGGTTACATTGTACAAATTACACACAATAGTAACATAATACTTTTGTGGACAGGATCAAGTTTGAAAATTCCAACTGATTGGCTACTTTTTGAACCAATGTTCCAATAGCTGTGAGCAGATTTGTGTTTTAACTCTCTGGGGAGTTATAGGTAATTGTACTTTTACAAACACAAATTTGCACCCTCCTGCATTCCAAGTTCCTAAAAGAATTAATTCTATCTACGTAAGCATATTTTGAGGCCAAAGCTTCAGTCACAACTACCTTTTGCTTGAATTGTGCAGAACACATCAAACCTTTTTGTGGTTTTAGTTCAGAGGGGGATGAAGTGATCTAGTTTATAAAAGAAGGCAATTTTCTTTGGTGTGAACTCATGGTTCACTAACCAAAACATTTAATTAGTGCTGAAACACACACACACTCCCAAATCATTACGTTTATAACATGGCACCAAACCTTGAATGTGCTGTAGTCTATTAAATATTAATCGGAAAAAGCTAAGCTTTGCATTCAATGAATAGTGTAGGATGACCTTTAAAGTTCAATATAATAGAATCCATAAGCAGGGAAGTATTTTCTTCAAACCTCGGGCCAAAACAAAAAGAACAAATAGGCAGATAAAAAAAGGCAAAATTCACTTGAGAAGTGAAGCACTCAAAATGAAAACACAAAGGCAAACATGAGAAGATACTACTGTCGATGCTACTGTTCCAGCAAATCCCATAGATACTCAAATGAATTGAGATCTGGAGAATTTTGAGGCCATGTTCCTCAGACCATTCCTGAAACATTTATGTTGTGTGGAAGGCTGCTTCATCCTTCTGAAAGAGGCCACTGCAATCAGAGAACATCACTTCCATGAAAGGGTGTACAGGGTCTGCAACAATCTCTAGGCAGGTAACACATGACCAGGTAACATCCATATGAATGACAAGACCCAAGGTTTCTCAGCAGAACATTGCTCACAGTGTAACTCTGCCTTCCCCCAGCCTGTCTTCTGCCCCTAGTGCACCCTGCTTCCAACTCTTGATGTCCACGCATCTAGCCCTCTCTCTAAAACAAAGCATGATTCAGCTCATCCTTGACAAGAACACATCACTCTCCAAAGCTCTTGGTGGGACACCCATACTTGCCTACAGACAACCTCCCAACCTCAAACAAATACTAATACACACAAGATTAGAAAACAGCAACATGGGCAGTGGAACTATACCAGCTCCGCCCCTACCTAGACGAGCAGAGCCTCATGACAGTTACGCATGCGCTGGTAACATCCCGTATTGATTACTGCAATGCGCTCTACGTGGGGCTGCCTTTGAAGACGGTCCGGCGATTGCAACTGGTTCAGAATCGTGCGGCGCGGCTAGTGAGCGGTGGGGCCGCCAGAGATCACATCACGCCAATTCTACGTAACCTGCATTGGTTACCAGTTGCTGCCCGAGCCCAATTCAAAGTGCTTGTCTTGACATATAAAGCCCTAAACGGCTTGGGACCTAGATACCTGAAGGACCGCCTCCTTCCATATGAACCTACCCGGCAATTAAGATCTAGCCAGGGGGCCCTCTTGAAAGAGCCATCCCTCAAGGAGGTGAGAGGGATGGCTTGTAGACATAGGGCCTTCTCGGCAGCTGCCCCCAAGTTATGGAATGCCCTCCCAAGTGAGATCCGCCTGGCGCCAACATTGATGACATTTCGGCGCCAGGTAAAAACCTTCCTGTTCCAGAAGTTTTTTAATTGATACAACATAGACTGGGGTCCTTTGATGGCAATTTTAGTGATGATTTTAGTATAAGGTTTTGCTGTTGTTTTAATTATTTATTGATATTTGATGTCTTAATTGTTTTAATTCCTTGTTGTAAGCCGCCCAGAGACCTTTGGGTAGTGGGCGGCATATAAGCTGTAAAAATAAATAAAATAAATAAAAACTAAACCTTGCCACAAACCCTGATGCCAACTCTGCCCACACATCTACTCTGGCAACACAATCACAGGACCTGACAATATCACATACAATATCAAGGGCAACTTCACCTGCTCCTCAACCAATGTGATATATGCCATCTTTTGCCAACAATGCCCATCTACATTGGACAAGCAGGACAGTATCTAAGAAAACGCATCATTGGACCCAAGTTTGACATAAGAAACCACCATACACAGAAACCTGTTTCAAACCATTTCAGTCTACCAGAACACTCCTTGAACGTTTTGAAGGTCACTATTTTGGAACAGAATCATTACAAATCCAGAATACAAAGAGAAACACCTGAGATAAAATTCATATGCATCATGGACACACACAAGAATGGATTAAACATACGTCTGGGTTTCTTGAGTCATCAAATTTAATATTACTATATTGCCACTTTTTTCATGGAAGTTTATCTCCCACTTGGACCCTAAGGTAAAAACTCCCACTCTCTCGCCCCTCTCTTCCACCCCTACCCCACCCCACCCCACTCTATCTGGTTCTGGTTTCTGACTCTTGAGGAACTTACCTTAAAACCACACTTTACATTTCTACAGACCCTGGTCACAGAGCCATTAACAATACTTAACATATCAATGATTCCTTGCCAAATCTTCCTTCCCTAATAAAGCAATCTTTAGGACCTCACTAAGCTGAATGAGTACAGGGACACCCAAAATAGCATGTACCACCTTTCAAAATTAAGTAATACACAAAAATGTCCAAAAAGCCCCTCTTTCATATAAGACCAGTACATTGTAGAATTGTTCCACCACTGAAGACAGCTCCAATTCCTAACCATACACATATTAACCAATGGCTCGTTTTAGTAACATCTTTTTTTGCAAACAACCAGGAGAAAGAGAGTGAGAGAGCAAGAGTGCAAGAGAGATTTAAAAGCAAACTCAGCTTCTACCTGGGAAAGTTTTGGCGACGTTTCGACGAGGTCTCACTCGTCATCTTCAGGCTGGTGTTCTGGCTTCTTTCTTCTTGAAGCAAAGCGTGATCTCAGTTGAAGTCCTTCTATAAATACTGCTGGGGGGTGTGGTTTGCTTGCTCTGTTGCTGATTGTAGGTTCCTTTGTTCCTTTGTTCTTTTGTGATCTGCTGTGTGGCTGAGGCGATCGTTAAGGGATTAACTGCTGGTGGCTGTTTAGATGGCTGTTTAGATGCTGGTGGGTTAGATGGCTGGTGGGTTCTGGCAGTATCCTGGGCTTTGGTGGAGTGGGGTCCTGTGTCTTGTGAATTCATTTTGGTCTGGCTACGTGTCTGTGGTCTCCCAATGTTTTTTTGGCGTGTGTAAGTGTGCTCCATGTGGTGACTGGAGTGGGGTGCCGCAGTAGATGGTGCAGTCGTGGTTTTGTTATTGGATGGTGGTTTCGTTTCATCTGTGGGAAGGGTCTGGGTTTGTGTTTGGTGTGGATGGAAGGTGGTGGCATCTTGTGTCCTTTTGGACCTGGTGTCAGTCTTTGTGACAGAGGCTCGTCTGTTGACCTCCCACAAGACAGACACACACACCAACAAACTCCACAAACTGGAAACCTTCCAGCTGACCAGAACCTACGAGAAACTAGAAGTCCGAAGAGCCACCATCTTATGTGACATTGCATTCCTACGCAACTGCCGAGACAAAAATGTGATCCCCACAAGCTTCCAACTGAAATTCCACTCAAAAACCCCATCCAGCGAAAGGATCCTGAAAAGAACAGAACTAGCCCTAATCAGAAGCGAACTACACAGGAAAAGATACCTACTAGATCAAACCAACAGAGACCTACTCACTCTCCACCTCAAACTCAGCAACAAAATCCACCCAACACTCTGGAACAAATCCAAGCAACTTGCCGCCTGGAGAGCTGAAACAGAGACCTCCCACAAGACAGACACACACACCAACAAACTCCACAAACTGGAAAACGCCAGAAGCCCAAACCCCCACAACAGCCCATGAAACAAACAGTTCACAACATATCAGACAGGACACTCACCATCGCAGAGACCAAAGTCCTTTCCAAAGGATTCAACTTTGCAGTCGCCCCCAGACACATCCCCACCGAAAACATCCGGAGTGGAAGCCAGCCTAACCAAAATCAACCCAGATGAAGCCAACAAAATCAGACTCGAAGTCACCAATGTCCTCTGCTCCAGCAAACCACCCAGAAGCAATTTACACAAAGAAGAACAAAAAGCCCTCTCCAACCTGAGGAAAGACAACAACATAATCATTCTCCCAGCAGACAAAGGCAATGCCACAGTGGTGATGAACACATCCGACTACCAAGCCAAACTATCCAACCTACTACAAGACCCTGCTTACATACCTTTGAACACAGACCCCACCACCTACCTGGAAAAAATCACCAAAGCCAAAATAAAAGCCTCTCCCTTAAGTGAAGAAATCAAGCCAAGCATCATCCCCAGAGAGAAATCATCCAGATGCCCCAAGCTCTACGGCCTCCCCAAGATTCACAAAGAAGGAACACCTCTCAGACCCATAGTCAGCTCCATAGGCTCACCTCTACAAAACCTCGCCAAATTTCTTGCCAAACAACTCCAGCCCTATTTCATACGTACAAAACTCGTTCCACTTCATAGAAATTATAAAGAAACAAGACCTACAACCCAATGACCTATCGTGAGCTTCGATGTTGTTTCGCTCTTCACACAAGTGCCCATTCAAGAAGCCTTGACAGCTATCCACAACAAATACAACCCCCAAACACATCCTAGATCTGACCAACCACTGCCTAACTAAACACATACTTCATCCACAATGGACAAAGATACAAACAGATAGAAGGAGCACCCATGGGATCACCCCTCTCACCGGTCATCGCAAACCTATATATGGAACACTTTGAAACCAACGCGTTACAGAAGTCCGAACATAAACCCAAACTCTGGCTCAGATATGTTGACGACACCTTTGTTATCTGGCCACACGGGAAAGATAAACTGAACAACTTCCTCACACATCTCAACAGCCTACACCCCAAAATACAATTCACTATGGAAATAGAAGCCAACAACCAACTTCCCTTCCTGGACGTCCTAATCTACAAAAACCCGACGGCTCCTTAGGACATACCATCTACCAGAAAAAAACACATACAAACCGCTACTTAAATGCACAATCACACCACCAACAGATCAACTCCGTAGCAAAACCCTCATCTCCAGAACCAAACGCCTCGCTGACAAAGACCACCTAAAAACTGAATTACACTCTCTCTCGAATGTTTTAATTGTGCAACGGATTCCAAAAAAACACCATCACCAAACTAATCCAAAAGGAAACACCCCCAAGAACCAAGAAACAGAAGAGAACAAACCGCCCTCCTCCCTTACATCAAAGGCACCACAGACAAAATCAGCAAAATTCTCCACAAACACAATATCAAGACAGCCTTTTGCACCGACCAAAAAATAGCCAACATTTTAAGAAACCCCAAAGACAAGATTGAGCTAGAAAACCAAGGAGTCTACGAAATACCATGCAAAGTCTGTCCAGCCACATACATCGGACAAACAAACAGGAGAATAAGCGCAATCGCAGAACACAAGAACGCAGTCAAAAAAGAAGAAAAATCTTCCTCTCTCTTCCAGCACATAAAAACAACAGGTCATGGAATTGACTTTGAAAGAACCAAACTCATCTCCAAAACTGAACACTTCAACAGTCGAATAATCATGGAAGCCATTGAAATAGAGAAACACCCAAACAACATGAATAAACGTGATGACACCTCCCGCTTGCCTGACATCTGGAAACTAGCCCTGGTCAACAGACGAGCCTCTGTCACAAAGACTGACACCAGGTCCAAAAGGACACAAGATGCCACCACCTTCCATCCACACCAAACACAAACCCAGACCCTCCCCACAGATGAAACGAAACCACCATCCAATAACAAAACCACGACTGCACCATCTACTGCGGCACCCCACTCCAGTCACACATGGAGCACACTCACACACCCCCAAAAACATTGGGAGACCACAGACACGTAGCCAGACCAAAATGAATTCACAAGACACAGGACCCCACTCCACCAAAGCCCAGGATACTGCCAGAACCCACCAGCCATCTAACCCACCAGCATCTAAACAGCCATCTAAACAGCCACCAGCAGTTAATCCCTTAACGATCGCCTCAGCCACACAGCAGATCACAAAAGAACAAAGGAACAAAGGAACCTACAATCAGCAACAGAGCAAGCAAACCACACACACCCAGCAGTATTTATAGAAGGACTTCAACTGAGATCACGCTTTGCTTCAAGAAGAAAGAAGCCAGAACCGTCGAAACGTCCGCCAAAACAACCAGATTTCTACACGGGAAGAAACCCGAATCCACCCTAACATGCATATATATATATATATATGCCAATGTAGGCAGAAGATCCGAATTCTGTTTTTTTCATATGTATATACTCGTACCTGCAACAAAAAAGAATTTAAAGCTTTTTGATGTTTGTTGGGAAAGGAATTCGATTCTTTTCCAAATCTGTCCACCTAAACAGAGAAAATGCAACAAACCTTTAAACATATACCTTTCAGGAAATGTGTAATAACTAAGCCAAAACAGTGTCGGGTGTAATTGATCACAAATGCCACGTTACACTACAGCAGAATTTTGAAACCACTAGCTTTCAGTCAGTTCATCTCTATATTCTTTTCAACATTACTTCTGCCCCATGCTGAGAGGAATTAAAAGATTTTATCTTAGCCCATAAAGTCTATTTCTACTGCAAAAAAAAAAAAATCAGCATACATAAACAGATTAAGAAAAAGCCTGTGAGCTACTGCACAATAGTATGAAGCATAAAAGTACTAATGGGGAAACCCCATAAAAGTAAATGATGGGGTAGAAGCAAGGGACACAGAAAAAGAATAACACTGAAACAACACTGTCAATAAAGAATCTGGATATTGCAGTGATTTGGATTTTTTGTAATTCTCCTTATTTTTAAGAGCCACACATGTGGCTCTTCCAACTTGCTCATAGCTGCAGCTTGTAGTTCATCTCCTGTTCTTTATACTGCCTGTACTCTGTCCAGCTTTGGCCATGATAAAGTAACAATACCCTGCTGCTATCAATTTCTGGATTGTTTTAATCCGTAAAATTGATTTATCCTCCCTTATATGAGTCTCCTTACCACTGTAATGCTTCAGGAAGCAAATCTTTAATAGAACAGTGAAAATTAGAATGTGTTGCTATAGTACTGCATTGTCAACATTATATCCCTGTGTAGGTTCCAGTTAAATACCGCCCCTTAATCCAGCTGCTAATCTCTTAACAAAATTAAAGTCACAGTTGTGCTCCTTAAAAATAATACCTTTGAAGCAAATCAAAAAGCTTTGTTCCTAAAAAGGAAATTCTTGCTCTCTTCATTCTCTTCTATTGTTTTTCAGGCTCAGCTACATTATTGTACTAACTTGATCCATACCAGCTCCATAGGAACTTACAAAACTGCCTTATACAACAAGTCAGACATTCATTTGTCTTTCTGCTATGTTACCTGCAACTCTGATTTGCCAGGGTTTGGGGCAGATCCCTTTTCTAACCTTACCACAGATACCTGTTATTGGATTCTTGTGGGCTTTCACAGCTGGGATCTGATGGTTGTCGTGGGTTTTCTGATCTGGAGGTTTTTCCTACTGATGTTTAGTCAGTCTCTTTGGCTGGCATCTTCAGAGGGCAGGAGCACAGAGAGAATTCTAGCTCCCTGCACTCCTGCCCTCTGAAGATGCCGGCCACAGAGACTGGTGAAATGTCAGGAAGAACAACCTCCAGAACATGGCCAAATAGCCCGGAAAAAAACACAACCACCATACCTATTATTCCTCGAAGGTTTCCTATCCAAGTGCTGCTCAGCCTGACCCTTCCTGACTTCCACAGTCATAAAAATCAGGAGTGTGTTCAGGATGGCATAGTGTCCATTTGGTAGTGGTGCATATATCACCAAGATGTTTCTACTAATCCAGTGGTTCTCAACCTGTGGGTCCCCAGATGTTCCTGGACTGCAACTCCCAGAAACCCCTTCCAGCCCAGCGAGTGGTGGAGGCTTCTGGGAGATGCAGTCCAGGAATATCTGGGGACCCACAGGATGAGAACCACTGTACTAGTCTCTTCACATCTTACACTCCCTCACCTTGGCAAGTACAACTATCAGATCTTACATTATACCTCAGTCACCTGTCCCGTCCACAATGATTCCCCTCTTCTGTTTGGAAGGTGTGCTTCATCTCCAAATATTTCTACTTGTTTCTTCTCCCATTTTTGTTTTCAGAATAAGGCAGAGACCTGTCCACCCAAAAGATCCAACACCAAAACACAAGAGGAGTATATGTGGTCCAATGCAATGAGGGGTGTGCAGGCCTCTATATTGGAGAAACCAAACAGCCACAAAACAAGAGGATGGTCCAGCACAGGAGGGGCAACAGTTCAGAAACAAAAATAATGTTATACCTTGATTTGAATGACAAAGGACACTTGTTCAAAGATGAGAATGTAAACATATTAGACAAAGAAGATAAGTGGTTCCAGAGAGGGGTCAGGGAAGCCATTCATGTGTATACTGAATATCCCTCTATTAGAGATGGGCACAAACTGAAAAAAATGGCAATTCATTTTGTTTTGTTTCGTTTAAGGCTTCGGTTCGTTTCATTTCATTTTAATGGGTTTTTTTTAAAAAAAAATCATTTCGTTGGTTTGTTAATCGTATTTTTTTTAGCCACTAGTTTTTTCCCAGCACCCACCGCGTCGCCCCTGGGGCCAGATCGGCACTGGGATTTTTAAAATTAATTTTTCCTTTATTTTAGGGTGCCGACCAGGCCACCCTTGGGGCTTGGTCGGCGCTCCTTTTTTTAATTTTTATTTTATTTTTGTTTTGTTTTTCACTTCTGCGTTTGCCCAGCACTACAGCTGTAGCGCGAGGCTTTTTTTCTTTTCTTTCAGCACCGACCGCACGGCCCCTGGGGCCCGGTCGGCGCCTTTTTTAAATTTTACTTTTATTTTATTTTTGTTAATAAAAGGGTTAGACTCAGCACTCAGCTAGGCAGCAGGGCGGGTTGAAAACCCCGGGGAGGGACACGCAGCACCGCACTGCACTGTGAGAGCAGCTCTGCCGCTGCCGCCGCACAGCAGGGCTTCCGTTGCCTCCTCCGCCAGCCAGGAATGGAGACCGCGGGGACCTTCCCAAGCGCAGCCCTGCCCCAGTTCTGCCCAGCAGCGCACCGGTCCCTGGAGGACTCTTTCTTGCTGGCAGGCTCCTGAGGCGCTGTTGGTTTATGCATGCCTCAGTATATTCAGTGGGTTTGAGCAAGCCTAGCTCTGCATTATGTTTAGGACTCAAAGTGAATGACAATGTGCCCGCTCACCTGCAAACCCTCCAGCCTTCCGCCTTGTACCTGCCTGGCTTTGGGCTGGAAAAATCTGCCTCACCTCCACCTCGGTGCACCCTTTCGTCAGTTCCCTCCAGGACTTTTTTATTTTTTTATTTTTATTTTGGGTTTTTTCCCCCACTTCCGGGTTCAGGCCCCACGCTACAGCTGTAGTGCGGGGCTTTTTTGTTTGTTTTTTCTTTCAATGACAATTATTATGCTGGTTTTTATTATTATTATTATTATTATTATTATTATTATTATTATTATTATTATTATTATTATTATTATTATTATTATTATTATTATTATTATAGTGTGCCGACCAGGCCACTCTTGGGGCCCGGTCGGCACTCCTTCTTATTATTATTATTATTATTATTATTATTATTATTATTATTATTATTATTATTATTATTATTATTATTATTATTATTATTATTTTGTTTCCCCCCCCCACTTCCAGGTTCAGGCCCCACGCTACAGCTGTAGCATGGGGCTTTTTTGTTTTGTTTTGTTTGTCTTTCAGCACTGACTGCGCAGTCCCTGACACCCAGTTGGTGCTGGGTATTATTATTATTATTATTATTATTATTATTATTATTATTATTATTATTATTATTATTATTATTATTATTATATGGTTATGGTTTTGATTTTCATTTTATTTTTGTTCCCCCTTCCGGGTTCATGCCTCGTGCTACAGCTGTAGCACGGGGCTATTTTTTTCTTTCAGTGCCAACTGCGTGGCCCGTGGGGCCTGGTCAGCGCTGGGTTATTTTTTTTATTATCATTTTTTATTATTTTAGGGTGCCGACCAGGCCACCCTTGGGGCCTGGTCAGTGCTCTTTTTAATTTTTTTTATTTTTTTATTTTTATTTTTTTACTGCCAACCACATCGCCGCGCTACAGCTGGTTGCCGTCCCAGAAGCCAGGAAGACCAGACCTCCAGACCAGCACCAGTTAGGAGACATCTCCGCGCCCCCAGGAACGAAACAAACCTAACTGAACCCATTTTTCTTGGTTCATTTCATTTTGTTTTAAATTTACCCCTAGGGTTGTTATTTGTTTCGTTGTGTAACAAAATGAATAACGAATAACTCTACCCTCTATCAACAGAAGTGGAGGATTTAGGCAGAATCTGTCTACTGCGTATCATGCTGCCCTTTTATCAATCCTCGGCAAATCAGAAGCACTTTACACCTCCACAAGGATGCTGACAGCTAACGACCCATAATTAATAGGTGTTGGGAAGGGATGCATACCTGGGACTTTCACACACACCAGGCCATTGTCTCTCTAACAAGCCTATTCAAGCCACCATCTGCCTAACAAGCCTATTCAGCTCACTGTTCACCTAACAAACCTATTCAGACCAGGGTGGCGTGAATCCAAGGTGAATCCAGAGTGACGAAGCTACTTGAATGAGTATAGAAATGTTTCAATCTCACAAGAAATGAAGTCCAGTTGCCATGACTCAACTTCCAGACAACCTCACCTGGATGACTGAGAATATTCACAGACTTGTTGGAACATTGTTTATTTATTTTATTTATTTTAGAGTATTTTTACCCCACCTTCCAGAAATCATTGTATCCCTACTAGTTATTTCTGGGTATCTGGTTGCCATTCTTAGCTGCTCACACCTTGCACTACATCACAACTACACTGATTCTCCCTTGTTGTCCCCTATGAGTGGAAATCTGTCAACATGTAAAGTATTTTCAAAATTAAGTGATCATATATTAAGCTTCAGTATCATGTTAGAATTGTCTGTTCAGTAGCTCTCAGCATATTATATATTCATTTCAGAAAGCTGCACATTTTCTATCATGGGAAATTGGACCAGGAATGGAATATACTGCATGTAGTCGTATTTACATTATATGGAATGGATTGATTTCAAGTCCCTTGCTTCTGCAAAATAAGAGAACTACTGCATATTTTCTTCCAAGTGCCACCTCTTACTCCATGTTTAATTATTATTGACCATTCTACCTGCTTCACTTCATTTCTTGCATACTCTCTGAGTCTCTGCAACTACTGATCTCATTTGATTCAGGGAAACCTCTTTCTAAACAAATATGTTTCCAAGTTTGGTGTTAGGCTACTATCCTTTACCATCTATGTAAGAATAAGCCTCTTTGATCTCAAGGCGGATTATTTTTGAGTAGATATGTATGAGACTGCATGGGTATTTTCTCTCTGTGTGTGTGCATCCTTTGACTTCTTTGGTAGTGGTCCTTTGGTTGTTTTAAGCATTGCAGGCATTTGTTTTGTGTGCTTTATAGGCCAGGAACTTAAGCACATATTGTTACTCTTTTCCCTTTGTTACTGGCTGAAATTCTGTTGTGTAACATAGTAAGGATGCCATGAGATAGCCAGAAAACTATGCACACAATAGGGTCGTTTTGCCAGGAATTTAGCTCCTTTAAATAACCCTATGGATCATCACATCCAGGCACTCTTAAGGAGGCACAGTGAGGGAAAGTGACCTTTCAGGGAATCATTCCAACCTGGCTCCAAACAGCAGTACAGTAGGACCCCAGTATCCGCTGGGGATTGGTTCCAAGCCTTCCCGTGGGTAATGAAAACCGTGGATAAGAGAGAATGCCAAAATGTCCCCAAAACTGCTGTTTTGTGATAGTAACTTGCTTTACAGCTGCTATTTTGCAACAGTAGCTTGCTTTACAGCTGCTGTTTATGAGGTAGCTTGCTTTATGGCTGCTGTTTTTTGACAGTAGCTTGCTTTACAGCTGTTCTTTGTGACAGTAACTTGCTTTGCGGCTGCTTAAATATTTATTTATTTAACCATGGATAACTGAATCAGTGGATACGGGGGTTCTACTGTAGTCCCATTGCTGTATCAAAAAGATCCATCTTGAGCACAGACTGGAGTCAAGCTGGAGTGTTATTCCCTCTGTGTCATGCAACTGCCAGGAAATAGCTCATACCAGACTGTGCCACCAGCAGTCCCAAATGCGAGGTACATGCAATGGGGATTTACTGAATCAATACCTTAGTTAAGTTCTGAGGCAATGGGGATTTACTGAATCAACACCTTAGTTAAGTTCCATGGATTCAAATGATCCTTCTCTAGTTGCAACATACTTTAATATAAGTCACAACAAGAGTAGATCAGTTCAAATCAATGGAACCTAGAGGAAGTGACTCACCTTTTGATTAAATGGGCCTGCTCTAGGTTATTTACTACACTAAGAAACAGGATTTTTTGCCCTGATTTCACACATATCAGAAACGACATCATTATAAAATTCTTGCTATTTCTAAAATTGATTATGCTACCTTGAGAATTCTGGGACTCACAGTCCAAATTTATTTCTCAAACTCTATCAGTGACTAACATGCAATGGAAAGTTATACAGGATGGCCAGTGAATTGATCATCCGTGGTCAAGCTACTGCTTTATTTTTCTAGAAAGCAATGATACTTGTAATTACTTTATTCAAATATGTCTCAAATGTTCATCATGACTAGACGGTATTGGCTATGTAAGGGACAGTTGTTCATATCAGTTAAGTCTGAGCCTGCAAGCTGAATTAAATTTCTTGACAGACAGCTTTCTTAGTCCAGTTGCAGCAAAAAAGAAAAAAAGAAAGAAAGACAAAATAATGAGGCATCTCAATTACTTTTTGGATTGCCCTTTCATGGAGTGTGGCTCATTTCATCAGGTGCTGACACATTAGTTATGCACCAGATAACATTTAGATGTCTGAAAACATCTGCCTGTTTTCAGAATAACTACTGACCAAAAGATAGGAGCACCTTTCCTCATTTCTCATCCCTTGACAATTTAAACCCTCCTCATAACATATTAACATTTTTAATCTATTCTAAACTTTCAAACATCCTGACACATGGTGTTTCTTAGAATGCATTTCCCTGCATCACTTGGACACGTGTGTTTTTCCCCCCAGTGCTTATAAATTCAGTGGATTTAGTCTCCTGGAACTTGGTAATTAAAAAGCAACTAAAATCCAGAGGGACAGAGGGCTCAGGTAATAGTTGGTATAATGTGGAGCTCTAGCAGTGACAAAGAAGAAAAGCAAGATGTGAAGGAACTGCAGGTTGTATACAGAAGCTATTTTGTGATTGATAGTAGACCAGGAGAGCCTTGTTTATAAACTATAGTTTACACTAATCCACATTTGTTTCAGTAAGGAATGTTACATCTTGTAATGAAAACAGAATTATGCATGCCTCAGTGTATTCAGTGGGTTTGAGCAAGCCTAGCTCTGCATTATGTTTTGGACTCAAAGTGAATGTTGTAGCTCTGTCAGACTCTGACAATGTGCCACAAAACTGCATTTGATTGCACATCACTTAGGAAAGAAATGGGGATGCCTGTTCAAGCCTCAGTTTTATCAGAAGTATTTGCTGCAGAGACATTTTGCCCAAAACCTGATAAAATGTTTATGTACTCTGGTTAAGAAAAAAAGTAGCTGCATTTTAATCCAGATTATGTGACGATTCTTCGGATATTATCATTGCTTTGGAATATCTACCCTGCTTTCATATTCCTTGTGTTTGTGTGCATTCATTAAGCATGGCTTATTTGAAGACTAAGATAAGCACCATCATGTACCTTTGTTTAACACAAATTTTAAAGAAGTTGTAAGTTTATGCATCCAGCATGTCCAACATCAGCCAGGCACATAAATAGGATCAACCCACTTGCTATGCATTTATTTATACTTTTTTTCAAGAAAACTAACTTTGGAACCAAGATAGGTCTCTCTTTAGCTTGTATGATATGCCATCAAGTTGAACCTGACTCGTGGAAAGACCCTTATAGGTGTTCAAGGTATGTGAGACACTTAAGAAGTATCCACAGTGTCCATAGATGGTTGAACCCCTAAGCAAGTTCAATATCTTGATGTATTATATGTATTGGAAGAACAGCCAGAATATGTGGCCCTGATATAAGCGATGTAATCCCAGAGCATTTCCAGAAAAAAACACTTCCGAATACTCTATACCTAGGAAACATCTCCACAAATCAGAATAAACTTGACAACATGTAATTATTACTATTTACCGTCCATTACTATCCTCCAGTGAGTTTCTATGGCCAAGCAAGGATTTGAACCCACAACTCTTGCCACTTAGGCCCTTTGTACACGACCCCTAAACTCCGCAGCAAATGGCTGCCAGCTCCGGAGCTTACAATTGTTTCCCCACCAGCTCTGGAGTTTGCAGGAAATTAAGTGCGACCACGCCCACCTAAGCGCATCCCAGCGCACTTTTCTTGTACCTGCTTTAGAAGGGTGAAAATCCCCAGGTCCGGATTTAATCTGGTGAGTGCGGGGCTCTCCTCGCTTCTGTTTGTTTTGTGTTTTTGCCTCCCGCCCCTTTAAGAGAAGGGGCGGGAGGCAAAAAAAAACAGAAGAGAAGGAATCAGGACGACGGGGCTTCGACCAGCTTCGGAGGTGAGCCTGCATTTTTTCCTCTCTTTCTTCCTCCCTCCCCTCACGCAGACAGGATCAAGGAAGGGGTGAGGACGCAGGAAGAGCAACGAACCCCCAAGATCCCTGGTCCGAATTTAAGTGGCCAGCGGATCTAAGGGGTTGTGTGAAAAGGCCCTTAGTCCTTCCCTGAATATCACAAACTTTTAACATGACAATGAAGAGCTAAAATTTTGATCTGGATCATTGTGGTAAAGGCTAATTTGGACATGTTTTCAATATAGCCCAAAATACTTGATGCAAAGAGCTCAAGAATAAACTTGACAAACCCATGCTTGTAAATACATTCAGCATATATTCATCAGGTAATCAATATTCATTGTGGATTTCTGGTGACAGTAAACTTGGTTGCCATTATGATTTGCCTTTGGGTGCTGCATGAAATGGTGGACAGTTCTAAGGCCCAGTCATCCACTGTGCATGCTATTCATTTTGTTTATATGAATGAACCATTACATGATTATTCATGTATGGGACTGTACCCTGGGCCCAAGTTTTAGGCTCACTGCATGTCCTAACAATCTTGTATTAACAAGGTCCTATGAAGACATGAAGGCACCAACATCTGTATCAAAAATGTGTTCTTGGACAGCAGTTCCCAGAAAACCCAGCCAGCACAGATAGCGATGAAAGCCTGTGGGAACTGCAACCTGAGAACACCTAGGTTACCCAAGGTTGGGAAATACTAACACAGAAAATACGTGAATGGCAGCTTAATGTGTCAAGAACTTTAGTGTACAAATTACTGGAGACAAAGACCTTCTTCCAAGTAACTACCTGAGAAATCAACCACTTCTCTGGGCTTTAAAGGGTTAAACAATCATTATGATGCCATGCTCTTTAACTTTATACAGTTTTGCTCAAGGGGCACCCCATATACCAGCAATGGAATTCTATTCTGTAGATCCTCTGATTTCAAGCAACCTGGGGGAAGGAATACTGATTTATCATTAACATGATCATTCAATACACCCAAACAGATGTTATGGGAGGGGGGGAAACACACATGCCAAAACTGAGCCAGACCCTCCACAAAAAGAAGGAAATCATAACCTTTAACAAATTATTGATGCTACTGCCATAGAATCCAACATTTAAAGAGTAGCTTGCAAAGAATTTCCAGTGGAGTTAATGGATTTTAGTACAGCACTCATATTCTGAGTCATAATATACAACATGAGACAAGCAGTCACTTGGTAAAATATCCCTTTATAATGATGGAGGAAACAGTAACCCAAACGTTTATGTATTCTCCGACACAAAATGAAACTGAGTACTAAAATTGTTTTTGGATCTGGTTTTTTAGCTGTCTGATGTACTTAACATATTGCTCTTTTCAGAAGCAGCAAGAAGCAGCTGAGAACAGCTACAAATTCGGTCTTTCATAATGTTCGAATAGATGCTGTTCTTAATAAATGCAAACAAGTCTGAAATGCTTGTGTTATTACTTTTTTATTTACCTTGTGCTTCAGTAGTTACCACATTTACATAGAGGCAAACTAAATTATCAGAATATCCCTTGTTTTTAAAAGCTGTGGATCAGCCATCCAAGACTACTCATGTTGACCTGGAAGTAAGTTCTATAGAATTCATTATAAGTGTGGACAATGTGTCTTTTAGTGGATATACTCTCCCAATGCAATTTACTACTAAACAACTATAGATATGATTTGTTCCTCTGATTGCAAGCCTATATATTTCTGCACAGAAGAAAACCTCAATGAATTAAAAGGTGCACGCTCATAGGTAAGTGGGTACAGGGTTCCAGTTTCACTCTGCAGCCCTTAACCAAATCTTATTGAATTCCTGGAATTTAGTTTTTTATTGTAATGTTTTGCACCATCTCAGTGTTCAGTTTAGCACATGGCAATACTCACAAATTCAGAGTAGTTATTATTGGCACAACAGCACCCCGAATCCCACAGCCAGCATGGTCACTGCTTGGAACTCTGGGAGCTGTAGTCCCTAAAAAGATAACATTTACTACACTGGACTCTGTCAATGTTAAAAGGCACTAGGTATATTTAAAAAAGCATTCTCAGCATGGTTTGAATGCATGCATGTGTTTTCATCCTGTTTGCATTTACCTGGTGGGCAGTTGCATTCTGGAGGAGCTTCTCTTGCAATCCTGATTTTTGCCATATGCTCGTAAGACTTCTGTAAAGAAAAACAGAGATGTTTGCAAATGAGCTAGACAGTGTGTTGGTCCTTTGCAGCAAGATATGATTAAGAGAGCTGATATAAAATCGACTTGCATATGTAGTCATTATTTACTGCTAATTCATAGCTAACTAAACTGACAACGTCTTCATCACTTGAAATTCTGTCTACTCAAATCATTTGCTCCTTTCAAGAAGAAATGCCGACATAAATACTTCTCTCTCTCAAATGCATGTGTGTGCACTAATGTTTTGCTTCTTATGTACAAAAGCTGTCACCCATTCTTTTGTACAGCATTTGTAAAGCCCAAAATAAAGGCAGCAAACTTGGTTTGGGGGTGAATATCTGCAAATTAGAGATGGGAGAACAATGAATATTTTATATATGAAGGTCAAATGCTACCACATTAGAGGCCTAACTACTGCCAATTGAATTTTACAGTCTGCCTGCCAAGTGGTCCCTAGGGAACAATCCTGGCAGCCCATTGAAACTTGGATCTAGAGTTTACAGCCACATGTCTCCATGGGCTTCTTGTTGAGAGCCTCAAGCATGGAACATTTTTATCTTCCAAAGGATCTCACTTAAAACATTTAAGAGTCTCAGTGCTAACCATAAAGTCAAGGCAGTGGTGATGGTGAGTTTCCTTTCAGTGGGACCAGCGTCATTTTGAAATGTACATGAAGCTGTGCTAATTCGGTTGTGTGTGCTTTCAAATCATCCCTGATTTTATAAAGCTGTTCCTACATTCCCCCACCATAGAAAAACACAGATACTTCTTTTTGCCTTTAATTCATACCACTCCAAAAACTGTTATGGTTACTTTCTTCCCTTCTAATCCAATGCACGTATCATGGACATGTAATGTGAAAAGAGACACATTGTACATGCCCAGAGGTACTCTTTTTTATTGTTCTCAGACTGTCCAACAACAGAATGCACGGAGAAATGGCCTCTTAGGTATGCAAAACAGAGTTAAAGGGTCAACTTTTGGTAAGTTGGCCTGAAGTGATACCCCTATCAGCAAAACGTCATCCTAAATATTAGGAAGGACCCACTGTACATGCTCAGATGGACTCTTGATCCCCAGTACTATTTTGAAAAGTAACACGAATAATGTGGAGGAGTTGTTGCCAATGGGAAAAAAAAGACTGAAATGTCAAGCCATGGGAAGCCTTGCTCCCAAATCACCTCATCATCAGATAAAATTAGTTCTAACATAGTTGGTGCTAAATCCAACGTTCCCAATCTCTAGTGAAGCCACAGAAGAGCAAAGGGGACTTCAAGTCCGTTGTGACTGAAGTCTGGGTCACCTCAATGCCTCTAATATTCTCAACACCAGATTTAGCCTCTCTTCATCTGCCCTCTTCATCCCAGCAGATCCCAGCACAAACATGTCACTGTTTGGCTCTCCCTCCCCACTCTCTCCCGAATATTTACCCAGTGCCTCCCCCTCTCTCTGGCTCTCCTCCATTTCTGCCACACCGACATACACAACAACCGACACTTGTGTTTGTTGTCTCTGGCGTCCATCTCGGAGGCATAAACACACCCTTGGTCAGCCAACCACCCATCAACAGGCACGGCATCCGAGCCCACTCAGGACGTTAGTCGCTCCTTCCTGGGATGCCCTGCCTGGCCCCACCCCGACCTTCCACGGGCCACCGCACCTGAGCCAGAAGTCGCTCGACTTTTTCCTGCACCAGAGAATTCAGCTGATCCAAAGAAGAGCCGGGCAGCGGCGAGTAGGCAACGGCAGCGGCAGAAGAAGAAGAAGAAGAAGACAGGTCCCCTTGGACGGCCTCGAGGAGAAAGACCCTGCCCTGAAGGTCACTCATCTTCACCCCTAGATACACACAGGAAGCCACGGACAGCACCGAGAGCAGGAAAGCGGCCAGCAGAGGCTGCGAAGGTACCGGCCGGCCGGGGCAGCAGCGCTCCCTTCCATAGCGGCTGCCCTCCCCTTTGGCATCGCGACCCTGGGCGCCCTGGCTTTGCCCTGCCATGCTGCGAGGCTGGGGAGGGAGGGAGGGAGGGAGGGGACGAGAGACAGGCGGGCAAGCCACGGGGTTTCCTCTTCCTCTTCCTCTTATTCTTGTCCCTCTCGTGGAGGACGGGGTTTGCCCAGGGGACCCCGGCTGGACAGAGATCTGCAGAAGAATACAAGGAGCAGCACCCCCGATTGTGGTGGGTGTGGGTGTTTTTAAAGAAAAATCCAAAGTAGGCACTTGGCACCGGCGCGCGCGCAACTTTCACAGCCCAAAGCCGCTGCGCGCCCCGGGCTTCAGAGGGAGGACATCCAAGCCAGGCGCGGCAGGGACCCCCGAAGCAGCAAAGGAGGCGGTGGTGGGGTGGTGGAAGGGAGACGCGGGCAGCCCGAGGGCAGCTCCCCGAGCCGGCTGCAGTAAGCGAGCCCGAGCGCGACGGGGGGCGGCCGCGGCCAGTCCAGCCCTCCTTCCCAGGTGCTCCGCTGGCGCTTCTCCCCTCGACGGAGCCGCAGCAGACGGACTTGTTGCTTCTCTCGCTCCCTTCCTCGGCGGGCCTCTTGAGGGGCGACCCTCAAGCCAAGGGGGGTGGAAGATCCCAGCAGCGGCGGCGGCGGCAGCTCTCCACCTTCCCCGGAGCGTACCCGCGACCCCCTGCCTGCGTGGGCGCCTTCGGTAGCGGCTGTCAGGAACAGGAGCAGTAGCGGCGGCGGCGACTCCTTCGGCTCCCGCTCCCCTCTCTGGACTGTACACATCGCACGCCGCCTTCCAGCGCTTGCCAGAACCTCGGGAGCCTCATTTGCATAATTTATTCACCTAGACGGGGGGCGGGCCCCCAGCGAGTCCGGAGCCGGAGGGGGGAGAGAGAGCGAAGTCTGGGTTTTTTTGAATAATATATGCAAAGCCCCGGGCAGCTGTCGCGCCTCACCAGCCCGCAGCTGCGTAACAGTCATGCTCTTCTTGCCTGAACTCCGCGGAATCGGGACCCTGGTTTCTGCTCGCGGGTTGGTGTGGATGGAGGAAGAGGGGGGGGGGCCCAGTGGTCGGTCTTTTGCGGATTGCAAAGCAGGACGGGGAAGCGGTCTAATCCTGTTCTTTCTTCCGCGATTCGTTTACTTCCAGCTTACTGAAGGCTCTGCCTTTTGTGCCTCCTTGAAATTGCCTTTAAGTAGGTTTTCGTAAGATTGCCCTGGTATTTAGAAAGATTTCATGCCACCCACCCTCCAACGCTCTTTAGACTTCGTCTTATTTTTTGAAGCTAAGTGGAGTTGAATGTGGCTGGTACTGTACCTGGATGGGTGACTTTTGTTTGTTGCCAAGTTGCACCTGAGCTAGAGGCCACCCTTAGGATGTCCAACTTACAATGTTTAAGGAATGATTTCACCAGTGCCATGGAACCGCAGGGATTTTCAATGGTCCAGGTGCGATCGCAACCCCTGTCCCCTGTCCTACCCCATCACACCCCACTGGATCTCCTGGGAGACAGATATGAATTACAGTACTAGAGATCCTTAGACAGTGCCAGGAAAAGATATTTCTTGGCAGCTGGGAAAGTCCTTCCCAATCGAAATGGACAGTACTGGGCTGCTAGTGATTCAGTGATTTGATTCATTAAAAGGTAACTTCTTATCAGCCAGTATAGGACTGTCAAAAGTTGGGAGGGGCATGCAGAGACTTGAACCAACAAAAACAATCTATTAACTGGTTTCCCCTCAGAGCAGAAATGGACTACCAATGGTCTCACTGAGACATGCTTACTCATCAGGGTACATACATGTTTCCTAGATAAAGACATAGAACCTCAGTTGTCATGATGGACTACCCATTATGTGTCTTTTATATGATTCTATAAGATCACATAGACTTTGTGTTTATGACCACTTATAACCTTATGTGATTACATTGACACTATGTTTTCAATGTTAGTTCCCATCACTCATAACTTTACATTGAACTTTACACTCCTTTTAACTGATCACATTCTCTTGTAGCTTTAATGTAATGTTGTCTTTTAATACTGTAAGATGTTCCTCAATTCCCTGTTTTCAATGCTTGAACATGTCTTAATTGTACTGGAATGTATGTTATCCCTCATTACTGCAAGCCACCTTGTGCCCTTTTCAAAGGAAAAAGGCAGGGTAAAAATACTCCAAAATAAATAAATAAATAAATGTTCAACCCACAACTCAAACCACTTGCAAACATAATAAATCACTAGCCTATCCTTGACAAGAATATTGACAGCATCTTGTTTTTCTGTCAACTATGTTGGACACTCAGGCCAAACTGGGTCAAAATTTCTAGATAAAGACTTTTACTTTTCTCATCCTAGGCATGTGTAAGCTAAATAAGGCTTCATTCCACCTTTATTCACTCCATCCTTCCCAAAAGCTAATTGTAAGCTTGGGTCTGTTGCTGCCACCCCATTCTGTTTACAATGGCCATGTGAGCTTACGGTAGTTAGGCAGATCTTACCAAGATGTAGGATGCAGATCTTGAAATAAGCTTTATAAGCTTTTGGAACTCCATATTTCTCCAACTCCTCTCTAAACAGTGTAGCCAGTTCCATGATAAGTGAAAGGTATCCCAAACTTAGTTCAGAAAAAATGAGATTGATATTTTCCTCTATCCTTGTTTGTGTCCCAGTTCATCAAATGTCAGTTCTCCCTATTTATTATTTGAAACAAAACTAGTTTTAATAGCTGAAATGAGGAGACAATGGGCAAGAGCAAATATAGAAGAATTCAAAGTATGGAAGAGTCAAATAGCCAGTCCTAATCATGACATTAGAAGTTTTATAAAGATGGAACTGTAGAGTGAGATTTTACCTTTCTTTACCAAATCTAGCCCTTAAAGAGTGGTCTGTTTTATCATCCAAATTATAACCAGCCACAACTGGTTGGTAGAAATGCCATGATATAATATCTGATGGTATAGCCATGTAGTTTGTTGCAGCAAAAACAACAGAGAAAGTCCTGTGGCTAAAGGCAAAAGACTGCAGAATATAGTGATTATAGTAGACTAGAGATGGGCATGAATAAAAAAATGGCATTTCGTTTGTCGTTTGTCATTGAGAGGTCTGTTTCAGTTCGTTTCCGTTTTTCAAGAATTTTTTGAAAATTTTTCGTTTCCGTTTTTCGTTTGTCATTTGTCATTTCTGCCCGCTTTTTGCATGATTTTTAAAGCATTTCCGGGGGCTGCCAGAGCTTTTTATGCCCTCTGTGGCTGCCAGACCTGCCCAGTCTGCAACCTGGGCATGCTATTGGTTATAGTTGTCCAGTAGTTTACATGATCCCATCACATGGCTTGCCTCCATGCTGTGGCTGGAGTGGCGACATCCATTTTGTCATCCTTAAAGGGAAAAGAAAAATACATTGCGATGGGAAAAGACAAAAACAAACATTTTAAGGACCGCAACCCCTGGTAGGTAATAATTTCAAATAACTATCACATTATCGCTGCATTTTTATGGATGTCCCAGGCGTTTTAATACCCAAGAAATCAATATTAGGCATCTGGGAGCCATTTTGGATCGATGTCCCCTAACTCCCCTTAAAGGAAAAAAATACAGCGATCTGAGAAAAGACATAAATGCATGTTTTAAGGCCCCCAACCCCCCTGTAGGTATTATCAGGCAGTATAAATAATTATCGCTGCGTTTTTATGGATGTCCATGGCGTTTTTTAACATTTAATATAGCTCAATTTCATTGCATGCCGCCAGTAATGGAAACGAAACGTACAAACAAAATCTTTGTGGTTCTGTTCGTTTTGTTTCATTTTCATCACAATTTTCGTTTGTCGTTTCATTACATAACGGAAACGACAAACTGTAACAGAAATGAAAAAATGTGCGTTTCGTGCCCATCTCTATAGTAGACAGCGTATGGATATGGATCACGGGAAAAGGCCATTCCCACATTAAGCCATTGCTGCCTTCCATCTTTCTGTTAAAGAGATGGGACATGCATTCTTTTTGGCATGTTCTGTTTAGCTGAGAGACAGCACTCTACAGCAATCTAAGTATCGTGGCTGCAGAATCTGAGTGAGAGTACAGGGAGAAGAACAGAAGGAAAGGGCAGGGGAGGAGGAAATAGAATAGCAGGAAGAGGACATAAAAGGTATGTCCACTTTCTCTGACCTCTGTGGATGATCAGGGAAGGTGCTTAAATGATAATTGCTTGGGCTATCCTTTGCTGTTAGGACAGGAGGAACAAGCCAAATGGCACAAATTACCTCTCCTCCTCATCTCAGCAGATGCTTTGTAGCCTGATCCACCCAACCCTCTCAAAACAGCTAGGCTTAAAAGGCTCTTTGTTGTTAAATGGGCTAATCACTCTCTCCTATCTTAAACCACTATTCAAGTTGTTGTAAGTATAAAAGTAGGGAGGAGATCCATCTTTGCAGGAGAAAAGTCAGGTTGTAAATGTAATAAATAAATAATACACTTCTTAAGCTTTTAGGGATTCGCTGGCTTTAGTCCTGAGAAGTTTACACTATAATAAATTCACTAGTCTTCGGGGTGCCAGAGGAACCTTTGCAGTAAGGTCAGTAAAAATGAATGTTTCTACCAACTGTACTGAATTATAAGGTCAATAGAATCCAACATACCTGCTGTGGCTTGCAATGCAAGAAAAAGGAGCACAAAGTACAAATTATGCTAGTCACAACCTGGTCTCATAAAACCACAGTGCTAACGAAATGGAAAATGTTAAGGGGTAAATACTGGTCAGTTACAATCAAGAATGGCAACAGTGTTGGCCTCCCAGCACAAGCTGCAGCCAGTTTATGAACCCACTTGAAATCAATGCAATATTCTCTGCACATCTTATAAATATGGAATTGGCAACATCCACATGATCTCCATATAGATACAAGATGGAGCAGTGAGAACATATGATGTCCGATAGGCTGATATTTACATTTAATATTGGTAAAGGTATTATTCATTTAACTCTATAGCTAGGCTTGCCTCCATTGAGTTCAAGGCACCGAGAATCTAATTTCCCCCACTTTGTCTTTCCAAGGTCACCCACCTGTGAGCTGCATGGCTAAGTGGGATCTCGTGCAATATTTGATCACACTGATTTTTAACTACAATCACTTGATAAACCCTGCCTCTTCAGCTACAGGATGTCAGTGCAGAGTGCACGTGTCATTGCTGCATCTCATGTCTAGAGCATCCGGGAAATGCTGCAACAAAATATAACAGAATAGTGTAATTTTAACAAGAGACTAAACACAAATTTCTAGCAGACTGTATTACTGTGTTTATAACACAGTGTTTCTTTTCTCTAAATTAAAACACTTTCCACAGCAGTCAGTTAAAATACAACCCCATCTCTGCAGGACCAGTACCCACTGGTTTCTTTATCTGCTGCCTGAAAATAATAAATAAAAAACATCAGAAATATATATTTATAGCATTTCCGGGTGTATTTGTCAGAAGTGCTAAACACCATGCAGCATATCGTGTTAGATAAATTTTTCAGCATCCACCATGGGTCAGGCCTGGAAATGATGCCCTGCAGATACCATGGTCCTATTGCCTTTACAACAGGAGTATCTAGCTTCTCTTTAGGAAGTCTCTGCTGACAAAAAGGCTTCCATGAGTGGAAGGGGCAACCACCCTTTCCCCCGCAGTTCCCCATGCAGTCTCAGTACTCACTTGGAGGACTAGGAAACTTCTTTTAACGTATTTTAGGATGCCACAGAGAACATAAGAACATAAAAAGGATGAGCTGTCACACAAGCAGTCCAAAGTTGTTGAATTTAGTCCAGTCTTGTCACTTGTGAATGCTGGTTTTGGCCAGGCAAGTTTTTCTGGACAGAAAGGTTTTTGCTCACCAGTGGAAGGACAACAAGGAATGGTCCAGCCTGTTTCCCCCTCAGAGGGAGTTCCACATTCTGGGAGCAGTCACTGAAAAAGGGTCTCTCCCATGTCCTCACCAGACACACCCATGAGGGAACTGGGTTCAAGATGAAGGCCTCCTTCAAAGATCTCAAAACCCAGAGAGAACTGTATGGGGAGGTGCAGCCCTTCAGAAAGCCTGAGCCAAAACAACGACTCAGAACTGTCCCCGGAAATAGAACAAGTGAACCTGCCTAACAATACAATTTGATCCTCCCTGTAATTAGTGCTGCTTAATAGGATGGACATAGCATCTTGGGCTGTTGAACTTCCCAAACAGTTTCCAAAAGCAGTTCCTTGTGGAGCACATTAGAGTAAGCCAAGCAGGATGGAGCATAACCCTGTGGTCAGAAATGGGTACCACTGGCCCATTAGCTTTAAATATTTATTTATGCAAAAGCATTCCTGAACAGTGTTGAGGTCTGGGCATCTAGGTTCGGAGATAAAGCAAGAAGCACGTCTAAGATGCAAACCATGATTTTCAGGGTTAGTGTAACTGCGTCCATCACAAGTTGGATACTGTCATCAGTGAATCACAGAAATGTGACTGTGCAGATGGGAAAAGCTGCCTTGGCAACTTCTCTGTGGGAGCCAAAGCCATTATAGTCTTCAGGTTTTGGCTCACTTGGAGAGGCTACCTGGGTACAAAAATCTTCCCTACCTCAGATAGTCATGTTTTCATGATTAGAGGAGGATGTGTAGGTACTACACCCTCTTCAAGGGTTCCACATGTGCAAACATACCTGTAACTGAACTGGGCTTAGGTTTCTTGCGTTTACTGCATATTCTGTCTTTCATCCACACTTCTTAAAGAGACACATCCAGTCCTCTTCCCCAATTTTGCCCTCACAGCTATCACATGAGGCTGAAATATAGCAACCAACCCAAAATTATCTATGTATTTCTTCCTTCAGGAAGAATGTAACCCCATGCAACTCACACATCCATTCATTTCTGCTGTGAATGTCCAGGAAGAAAACAATTGGTTGATATCTGACTGTACATCAGGTACTTAAGTGATGTAATAGGGATGGAACACATACATGAATTTGAAATTTCTGTCCTTTTGAATAGCTATAAAACAACCTTGCATATATTCTTCCACTTCTAAAAATATAGAAAACACTAATATAGGTGTCATTTATTTTTGCATTGATGTATCAGAAACATTGGAGGTGATGATAAGGAGAAACAGGCACAAGGTGTATTGTTAGCACTGTGCTACAGAATTAGTACTTTGTCCCTTTTATTGCCTTTGTGGCTATTGCCATAGAGTGAAAAAATTATATGTTTTTGAAATATATAGTCTACCATTAATCTCACCTCTGGTAACCAAACCACATTTTCCTTTTAAAAATATATATCAGCAAAATGTTCTGATTGAAGCAAAACAAGTTGGGAAGCCATGTAGCCTTCACAAAAACCAAATACAAAAGTAGAACAGGTGATATCTTTATGCTGCTAGTAAAATAACAAAAAGTTGCTAATATTTCAAGGGCAAAACCCTCTTCCTCAGAGCTGTACCAAAAGTTCAAACATGGCAAAAGATGGAATTGCCAGGAGTCAGTTGTTAAATGTAAAGTCCTTGGCAAGATGGAAAATATGCTAGGTAGATTCTTAGTTGAAGCCCGGAGCTAAGATGTTGTGAAGCTGCATCTGAAGTAACGGATGGTGTTTTTACTGTCCCAGTCCTTCAAACAATGTGTCACAGATCACATACACACTTTCACACCCCATCTCCATGTGGCGTTTTGAGGCTAATGGCCCCTTCTTGGCCAGGGTATGGGGGAGGGTTGGTGCAGAAGACCTATGAATTTCTTTTAGGTCCTGGTATAACATTTATAAAAATCCACTAGGTTCTGGAGGGATAAGACAGTGAAGGAATTCTTGAGAAATTTCTAGAACATATTAAATAATGAGTTTTATCAATTACCATTTTATAGGAATGAAATATTTTGGTACCTTATAGAATTCATGGTACATACTGATATTATGACTCAAATTCAGTAATTATGTAAATAATAACTAAAGTAGACCCATAAAATCAGCAGAACTTACTTAGGTGTTGACTTACCAAGTCCTCACTGATTCACCTCTTGTTTAGTGGATCATTTTGGATACTCTTGTATTTAATAGCTGACAAATGGAACAGGTCACTTTCAGATAGCACTAAATGTTGTAGCAAGCAAAAACTAAGAAGCATTACTGCTAGATGAAGGACGTTATCAATATAGTGGTACCTTGTAGCCTCGTGGCACAGTGGCTAAATGCCTATACTGCAGGTAAAACTGTGCTCACAACCTGGGGTTCAATCCCAGGTAGCAGGCTCAAGGTTGACTCAGCCTTTAATCCTTCCGAGGTTGGTAAAATGAGTACCCAGCTTGCTGGGGGGGGCAATGTGTAGCCTGCATACTGTTATTAAACTGTAAACTGCCCAAGAGACCACTTGAAGTGGTATGGGGCGGTATACAAGCAGAACACTTTGCTTTGCATTGTATAAAAGAATTAATTCATTCCAAATGAAATTATGTTAAGCAAATATTCCTTTATAAAAATTCCCATAGGAATGCAGTGAAAACTGAGTAATCCCTAATCACAACCATTTTTATGTTTATGGATTCGCCCCATAGGCGATTCTGTTAAGCAAATTTCCCCTATCTCCGAAATTTTTTATGTTGTACAGATTTTCTGTTATACAAACCGTTTGTTATATGAGGGTCCACTGTATTATAATACAATAATTGTCAAATCATAGTTATTCCTGTTTAAACTATATATTGGAAATAGCACAGCAGTAATGAGGCTATAGGAATTAATACATTAATGAAAGACTGCCTAGCTAGGGTCTCTTTGAAATGTAACAGTCAGTGTAGCCATGAAAACAACAAATAGAATATTCTTGAGCTAGCATTAATGTGAACCAACTGGGGTTCTAACCTCATTAATGATTAACAAAGCAAATTACTTTGGGGGACAAGCATCATTAGAAGCGATGGTTTAATCATCGTCGTCGTCGCGTCATCATCGTGTTGTCAAGTCAGTTCTAACTCATGGCATCCCCTTTTTTCCAGAGTTTTCCAGGTAGGGAGGACCATTCCCTTCTTCTGGAGATATCCTGGAACTCTACCATTTAACCCAGGCATGTCCAAACTTCGGCCCTCCTGATGTTTTGGACCACAACTCCCAGAATTCTAAGCTTAGATTGCCAATGGCAAAGAACTGTGGGAGTTGTGGTCCAAAACATCTGGAGGGCCAAAGTTTGGACACGCCTGGTTTATCCCAAGGCCACACCAGCTGGTATTTCTGGGATGCACAGTGGCTATGGAGTTTCTAATCCCTGCAAAGCTAGAGGACAGGAGTTTGATTCTTTGTTGTGCCTCCCTGACAAGGGGTGGCCTTGATGTTCCAGAGGTCCCTTCCAGCTCTGCAGTTCTAAGATTAGGTAGCGGGGTAAATATACTCTAAAATAAAATAAATAAATACAATCATGTTCAGTTGAGTCTTTTCTCACTTGTGCTGACCCTGTCCAGGATTTCCCAGGATGAGAGAACAGTAACCCCCCCATGCCGCCTAGTGCGGGGGTTAGGGACCCAACCCAACCCGCAATAACTGAAAATCCCCAATATGTGGATGCAGGGTCAGGTCGGGATTGGGGGAGGGCTGTTGGGGCCCTCTTGTACTTACCCCAGGCCTTCCGGTTCACAGAAGAGCATTTCTGAGTCCCCTGACATGCCTAGAAAGGCTCTTGGACCTCCCAAAAGTGCTTTCTAGCAATCCGGAGATTTGTTCCGGTTTTCCAGAAGTCACTTCTAGTTCATCAAGAAGCACTTTTGGGGCCTCTGACAGTCTGGGAAGGCCGTCGGAGGCCCGTTTGGAGCAGCGCAAGGCCTGGGGTAAGTACAGGGTGCCTGAAACAGGCTTTTCCAGTTTACCCCAGGGGGCTTTTTTTCCATATACTGCAGTCCCGCAATATACAGGGACCACAGTATATGAACCATGAAAAGGCGGGAGGTTACTGTACTCTGAAGTCCTTGACCATTCCCTTCTTCTGGGGGGGGGGTGCCCTGGGAACGTGCAACTTGCCTAAAACCACACAGGATGGCTCTTCTGTAAAGCACGGCGAGGAGGAATCGAACTCCCAGCGTCCAGAGTCTGAAACCACCGAGCTGTCCAGCAAGCGGTGGTTTCAATACAACACCTCAAATATAGGGCTTGTCATAGTATTAATGAATACCAATAACAGAGCTGGTAAAAGATGTCTCGCTGCCTGCAAAGGACAAAAGGGCTTTCCCACAATCCATAGGCATACTGTACCTAACCTTAAGGCTGGCTCTGATCAGAAGATGCCTCCCAATGGTAAAGAAGCTTCTATGTTCTGCTGGTGTGGGACACAACAAACCAGGAACATATACGATGTATAATCTTTCTTATTTCAGACACTTCAAACTGTACTCTAAAAGTCTTCAAGGGCAAGGTGAGCTCACAGTTGCTGTATGGCTCCCCAATATTTGCATATGCAAATACACATTCCTTTGAATCTGTCCAGACCACATTTTTGAGATCAATCCTGGGTGTGCCTCCTTGCACCCCTAACACAGCCCTACGCCTGGAGACTGGATTCGTTTCCATTAGAGCACGGGTAAAAGCCCTCATGATTAATTACTGGCTCAAACTTACGCTTCTTCCTGTCGGTCTGGCTCCCCTGACACCTTCCAGTCAGATTGGAAATCTTTTGTAGTTAAAGAAACGCAACGGAGAGGTCTCTCTATTAACACCCTTATAGCGATGGGCTACATTAATGCCAAAGCGACTGTCAAGCGTAGGATATGGGATATAGATTTCCAGGAACACCTGAACCAAATGGGCACCAATAGCATAGTCACATACAATGCATTCAAGATGTCTTTTTACCTCTCTAGCTCTATGTCTACAAAAATAATCTGGGCCTTCTCCTTAGCCAGACTGAATGTGCTCCCTTCCAAACTTTTGGACGGGAAATTTATTTATCAAAATATCCCTTACCCAGAGAGGTTATGTCCTTGCAATAATAGCCAAATTGAGTCTGTGACCCATGTTCTTTTATGCTGCTACTTTTATCAAGAACTACGCAAGGAGCTTATACATCCTATTATTTGCAAACATCCTGGGAGACCTACCAAATACTACGCTAAGCTACTCCTCTCAGATAAGTCCCCTCAGATCACAAATTGTGTTGCCAGGTTTTGCTACGCTGCTATGATCAAACGTAGATGTATAACTGATAGAGGTTTGGGCTCTCCTAATTATACATAGTGTTTTACCCATAAATTGTCATTTTTACAAGCTCTGTATTTTCCAGTAATATTTTTATTTTTATACTGTTTTATCATATTATTTTATACTGTTTTATCATATTATTTTATATTGTTTTATCATGTTGTATTTTTATTGTATTACAATTTTTGTATTTGGTTAATAACCGTAAATAAACAAACTGTACTCTTTTGTATGTCTCCTGTCTTCCAAAACCACTTTGACAGAATGAATACTAGACAGCAGTTTTCTCTCTTATTGAGGCACCCCTCCTATTTTGACATAGAGGACGCTGCTTCCCTTGATAGGCCCAGGGAATAGGGAGTGAAGTTCTAATAAAGAGAGTGTAAATCCCAAAGTAATCACAGAAGTGATAAAGGATTTCTCCTTTATCTGTCTAATGTCTATTGTCTGTACTTAATTAAGTTGTTTTACATGTTCAGATACTGTACACACTGCTTTGAACAGATTCTTCCAGATACTAATATAGAAAAGAAATAGGCCACAGCTGATAGTTTAATGGTAGAACCGCAATATTCATTTGACTGTGTTTGGAGTAGCTTCAATAATGAAACATCAATACGAAATACAGATGTGTGCCTGCCTGTGTGAACAGATGCCCTAGCAACCAACTCATAACTAGCAAGATCAAGCAAATTCTTGGGGAAAAGTCAATAATGTATTGGACAAAAAGAAAAGCCAGAGAAAGAAATTGCATAGCATTATTATTTTTGTTTGGGCATAAGATGGAAATGTTTGTGACCTGTGGACTGGTTGTGAATGCAACAGCACACATGCGCTCCTGCATACCTGTATTCATTCACACTCACACATTTCACAACCTCCTTCTGCCCTGATATAACCTTCTTGCCTCATATTTTGCATGTGCTCTCCTGTTGCTGTCCCCCTGCTTTTGCTGATACTGGTCCTTTCCGCAGATAACAGGGGCTCAAAGCTGGGTGGGGTTTCAGAGGTGGGGAGTGAGTGAGTTCTATACTAGTACATTTTATACTAGTTTTATACCAGCTTCTGTCATACTACTTGGATGTTGAAATTAGTTGGCTGCAACAACAACCAGTTCTACATCCTCTAATTTTCAGTTGTTTTTATAGCTAAGTGGTTTAGGTATCTGGCTAGGGTACTAGAGGTTAGTAGTTCAATTTCTCACTGTGCTTCCGGGAAGGAGAGCCAACCTGTGTAGTCTTGGGGGAACTCTGCAGTCCCAGGATGTCTTCAGAAGAAGGGAACAATAAGCCACTTCCCTCTACCTAGAAAGCCCTGGAAGAGTTGCCAATAAGTCAAAGTCGCCACCTTCTTCTTCTTCTTCTTCTTCTTCTTCTTCTTCTTCTTCTTCTTCTTCTTCTTCTTCTTCTTCTTCTTCTTCTTCTCATCATCATCATCAAATTATCACACAGCAGATAAGATAACTGGATTTTGTATTACAAATCACTAGTCGAACGCTTCCCAAGCATTTAGGACTACGTGATGTATCGACAAATTATGTGAGCAGGTCCCAGTAAGGTGGCCTTCTGCAGCTGACTGATGGTGACTTTGTCAACTCCAATTTTTTCTAAATCCTTGCCTAGCTCTTTAGGCTCCATGCCGAGTGTGCCGCTTACCACTGGGACCACCTCTACCGGTTTATGCCAGAGTCTCTGAAGTTCAATTTTCAGATCTTGATCTTGGATAATTTTTTCAAGTTGTTTCTTGGTGACTCTAGTATCACCTGGTATAGAAATATCAATGATCCACACTTTTTTCTTCTCCACAGTCATAATATCAGGGGTATTGTACTCCAAAACCCTGTGTATCTGTATTCAGAAGTAGCAAAGTAATTTTGCATGCTCATTTTCAATCACTTTTTCAGGCTTATGGTCCCACCCGTTCTTTGCTATGGGCAGATGATAGTTGTGACACAAATTCCAGTGGACCATTTGAGCAACTACATTATGACACTGTTTGTAATCAGTCCGAGCAATTTTCTTGCAACAACTCAATATATGGTTGATACTTTCATCTGCCTCTTTACAGAGTCTACATGCGGGGTGCTGAACTGATTTTTCTATTCTAGCCTTAACTGCATTTGTTCTATTATTATTATTATTATTATTATTATTATTATTATTATTATTATTATTATTATTATTATTATTATTATTATTATTATTATTATTATTATTATTATTAAAAATACCAAGCACAGCCAATCAAAATTATAAAAAAGTATTATACAAAAGATGCACATTTTAACAAGAAAACCTAAATATCTGTAAATATCAATATAGTATTTATGTTTTTCGTAATTTTTGTACCTCTAGATGCCCTAAGCACATCCAATCTCACCTGATTTCAGAAGCTAAGCAGGGTTGGCACTGGTTAGTACTTGGATGGGAGACCACCAGGGAATACCAGGTGCTGTAGGTGCCTGGAGTAGGAACTGGCAAACCACTCCAGTATTCCTGCCAAGAAAACTTCATGGACATGGAGTCATGAAGAGTCGGTCATGACTTTAACAACACAGCACACACACATTGATGTTATTTCTGGAATCTCCAACTGCTTATAATATTGTTTGAAATTGCTTCATATTGTTCTCAAAGCCTCAATGACCATGGGAACCCCTGAAATTTGTTTAATCCACAAATGAGATGTTTCAATTGCCAGGTCTCTGTATTTTGTTAGTTTGTCTATTTTTTAGCTTAAACTCTGGCAACCCCTGGAATTGCAATGTCAATTATACAGGCATTTCTTGGTTCTATTACTACTATGTCTGGTGTGTTATATTGAAGGTGTCTTATCACTTTGGATGTGAAAACTCCACAAAATCATTTTCAGACATCTTCTTTACCTGATATTCCCATGGTTTTTTTGTGGGTGGCAAGTTGTATTTTTCGTGTAATGAACAGTGGATTAATTTTGCCACTCTATCATGTCTAATTTTATAATCTGTTCATGCACTCTTTGAACACTTGCAGAGGAAGTGTGAAACAGTTTAGTCTTTTTCCTGGCAGAGGTAGCATTTGCTGTTGACATTAATTTCGTGAATCTTAGCTTTCATCACATTACTTTGGAATGCTTGCTATTGTGCAGCAAAAATCAAGCCTTTGGTTTCTTTCTTAACAATCCACAGTTTTAGCCATGCCTATGTGGAATTATAATTATGTTTTCCATTAATATTTCTCAAGTGTTGTCTATATAGTGGTTTATTTTTCCAAGTGTTTAATGTATTCTCAAATTGTTGTTTCTTATATTGAGCATTTGTTTCTCTTGTTTTCAAAGTATTCTCCTATTTCATGACCTTAACAATTTTTCTCTACTTGTACTAATATAATCATTTAGAATTCTTCGCCATCCCCTTCTACTACCTGCTGTATTCACTGTAATCCACCTCCATTTTTTCTGGTAAATAAAATCTGTCCTTCTCATTTTTTTCATGATAAATATATTCTGTCCACATCATCTCTCCATGGACATAGGCCTTGTTGAGGTGAAGGTCTATGTCAGCAGTAATGTTGCTACTTGAACAGTCCCCCAAGCCACACAATTCTCAGCTGAGAAGTCAGGCCAACTGTGTCCACCAATTATCAGTTAAGGATGAAAGGAAATAAACAGAAATCCATACTGGATAGGTCATCACCCATATCAACAAGGCCATAGCCCCTGGGCTTCTGGAGACAAACAGACTACAATGCTCAGCAGATGCAGTTGAGGAAGCAGGACAGGCTGCTGCAAAGCTACTTGAATAGCACATACAACCTGGACTCCTGCTAAACATTGAGAAAATATGCATTCAGGTGTAAAAAAAAGAGTTGCCTTTGATTGCACTGGGAAAACCAATACTTCAAGTCCAGTCCACTCCTGTCTCCCCAATTTATATAAAATATAACAGGAGGCTTTCCGCTGCTGTCCAGCGTTGAGCCTCATGGCACAGCGGTAAAACTGCAGTACTACAGCCATAACTGTGCTCAAGGTTCACTCAGCCTTCCATCCTTCTGAGGTTGGTAAAATGAGTACCCAGCTTTCTGGGTGGTGGGGCAATGTGTATCCTGCATAATTACTTCTAAACTGCCCAGAGAGTACATTAAGTGCTACGGGGCAGTATATAAACAGCATGCACTGCTTTTTGCTTTGCTTTATATTTGCTGAGATGGTGTGAATGGGAAGGAATATTGTGTATAAGCTACAGTATCAGATTCTTAGGACCAGATATTAGCCATGTGATCTTACCCTTTTTCTTTCTTTCTTATGAGAAATGTGCTTTTGTGGAAGTTGCTTGCATGTTGAGGTTTGTGGAATGTCTTCCACAGATTGTGTGAAACACAGAAAGAAGATAAAGGCTGACTTGTAGCCTTTGGGCATCTGGAGTGCAGTGTATTGTATCTTTCAGAGGCGAGGACCTTGGCTTGACTCATTATGAAAGAGCAGAGCACAGCAGAAAACAGAAACTGTCACATACAATGAAGGGGATCTCACTAGGAACACACTAAGACTCACATTGCACCTTAAAGACTCAGATACTTTGATTTTGTTTTGCCATCCAGGTTTCCTTCTTATTATTTTTCTTTTTTGGGCATCCTGGGTTTTAATGTTTATTGGTTCTCTTTATTTATGCCCTTGTGGGTGGAACTGGGCAGTTTTATCTGTTTTTAACTATCCAGAGCAGTGCCTCAGAACTTGATGGACAGGACACACACACACACACACACACACACACACACACACACACACACACACACACACACACACACACACACACACACACACACACAGAGTCTACTTTTTGTGTGTGCGAATAAGAGGAGCCATGCTGGATCATGCCAAAGGCCCATCTAGTCCAGCTTCCTGGCTTCCTGTATCTCACAGTGGCCCCACCAAATGTGTCCGGGAGTGCACAAGACTCGATATCTGTCTCCTGATACCACTCCCCTGCATCTGGTCCTTGAAGTACCCCAGTTTTAAGCCTGAAGATTACACATCTCCATCATGGTTTGTAACCTGTGATGGACCTTTCCTCCAGGAATCTGTCCAATCCCCTTTTGAAGGCATCCAGGCTAGATGCCATCACCACACCCTGTGGCAGGGAGTTCCACAGACTAACAACACGCTGGATAAAAAAAATTCTTTTGTCTGTTCTCACTCTCCCAGCCCTCAATTTGAGTGTATGTCTCCTAGTTCTGGTATTTTGTGAGAGGGAGGAGAGCGTCCCTCCCTCTATTCACTTTACTCATGCTCTGCATAATTTTGTATGTCTCAGTCATATCCCCCCCCTCAGGTGCCTTTTTCCAGACTAAAGAACCCCAAATGTTTTAGCCTTTCCTCATAAGGGAGGTCCCCCAGCCCAGTAATCATTTTAGTCGCTCTCTTCTGCACCTTTTCCAGTTCCACTATGTCTTTTTTTGAGATGCGGTGACTAGAGAGTGGGAGGAAGGAGGAAGTTAAGGAAAAATCTATTTCTATACAATACTTAGCTTCATGGCTGGGCTGTAGCAATAACAGAAAATCAGCAACACACACACACACACACACACACACACACACACACACACACACACACACACACACACACACACACACACACACACACACAAACACTTTATTTGACATAAACCTTTGTGAATTTCAGTCCACTTCACTGGACACTTCACAAAAATGAAGGATGTTAGTTCTAATACTGTATGGTTTTGCTTGAAGACATGGCTAATCTCTGGACATTTATCCAAGGAATGATTAATTGGGATGCCACAGATTTCTGAGGATATGAGCATTACTTGTTACTAATTATTAACTACCCAATCTTTTCTATATTGTTCCTTCTTCTAAAATAATGGTAGGATGCTTTGGGTTTGGTTTTTACAGCTGTCTCCAGGTCATGTAAGCCCAACATCGCAGAAGAATCTGAGAATGTGCGAGTTCCTCCAAGAACATCTGAACAAACACTTCCCATCACACAGTAGCTCCTTGTGTGTAGAATTTGAGAAATACAAGAGTTTCTACTCAGATACATTACCAAACCTAACTCAGTCAGACTGACTCCCTGAAGAAGGGCATAGAAACATGCAGAAGATTAGTAAGTAGCTTCCAAGAAAAAAATAACATTCAACAAAAGAATGCTTTTAATCCAGTGTTCACCAAACCCAAGCCCCGGAGATGGATGAAGCTGCAATTCCAGTCATCCACAGTTACCATTTTCAAAGGCCATACTGGTTTGGCAATGATGGGGCTTGAAGGAACAAGGTTGCAGAAGTCTTCTTTAGTCTTAGCAGCCATTGCCAAGCATAGCAGCCAGATGGATAAAGCAAAAATAGATTAAAAAGCATGCCACTTGGCAAAAAACCATAGTAGACAGGAAATTCCACAAACCAGAATCTTTTCTTGTGCTTTGTATACTGCCATATAATTAATGCTCATTAAAGCATGCCATCAAGCCATTTCCAATGGATGGTGACCCTTTCAGGTATTTTTAGGTAGACAATACACAGAACCAGTTTTCTGAGGATATATTTGGACCACAATATTCTCTAAACATTTGCACAGAAGCTGGTTTTTATCTGAGAGGGGACCAAGCAGAATTGAACTCCCAAACTTGGGTGTTCTAACATGCTGAGATCTTCAGATAGCTTCATGGGACTTCAGTGGAACTATTACTGTAACTGCACTGCACAGGCCTGTCATATCTGTAGGATCTATCTAGTCACTATTTAGGCCAAATCTGATTTAAGATGAAGGTTTTCTTACTTGTCCTTTGGGCACATATTAGCAGCTATGTGGGGTTCTTCTGCATGTTGACTTGCATCCCAAGGCCGTTCAGTCCTCAGTGACTGATATCACATGCAGACTGAAGTTTCTGCATGCATCTGCAAATGTTTAGAGAAATGACATTTATGGTTATGTCCAAGAAAGCTCAGTCCTGTCTGGCAGTGAACATAACACACTGGGAGCTGACATGTGCAAGAATGCCAGGCAGCTACCCACTGACCTGAAGACATGCATCTCACGAAACTGACCCTTCCTAGACATTGCATCTGAAAATGGCAGGAAGACAATGTGGCACTAACATCACATCTCCCTCTCTCCTCCAACTGCCTGCTTCTTGTAAGGACATAACCAAATGAGATGTGTGCATCTTGAAAGGTGAAGTTTTGTGAGATTTTTTTTAAGTTGGCCTAATTAAGATGCTGACACAATATGGATTTTAGCATTTGTCTTAGAGCCACAGTTCATGGTTATCCCTGATCTGGTATGAAAACGAAAAGTACTGCTCCTGCAAAATGTGTTAGGCTCTTGGAATGTAACAAACACTGCAAAAGTTACTTAGAAGACAGCATCGCATCAATCACTAGGGAGGAGTAGATTTGCCTACATAGGGGGGACTCCTCTCTGGCGGCACTTAAAAGGTCTTGCTGCCAAGGTTTTCACCAGCTGCACTCTGTGATTTTGTTGTCAGAGTATCTCTTCTGGAAGCAATTTTCAGGAAGCTTACCCCCTGGAATAGCCAGCCATATGCTTAGAACGAAAGTAGACCTTTTCTCTTTCTTGATGTTAGAAGCAGCCTTTATGCGATAAAGAAACTTTGCATTCCTTTGTGGCCTTGGGAAAAAGCAGCTCAGGAGCAAAAAGGAATTAGTTCGATAAGGGTTTTTGCATGCTGGCTCACTTTCTTTCTATTTAGAAAGAGCTGGTAGAAGCTATCCCTTCATCCAATGCAGAATTCAATGTGAACATGCCCCATGCTTTTCCAGTACATGGTAAAGTAATTGAGGTCTGGTGAGTTCCACCAGAAAAGGAGCCCAGAATATAAATAAACAAAAACACTGCAGACATGGTAGGGATTTGATTGTGGAAGAAAGCAGTAAAATTGCTGTGCCTTGATACTTCATGCAAATAAATATTTCTTTTTTTTTTAATTTTATTATAAAACCAATCACCAACACCCCAGACAAAAACAGTGACCCCCAGGCATCTGATACATTGGATATACATTGATAATAAAACAAATTCAAATTAACAATATGTACAACTCTATATAAATTAACAACTAACAATCTGCAATGTTTACTTAGCTTCTAACGTTTTAATTACCCCAAATTGGCCAAACATACTCATATAATTCAGTAGCTTCTCAAACCATTCCTCCTCTTTCTCATTGACCTTAAACCCTTTCATTCTGTGTATCTTCATAGATAGGTATTCTAAAATTATAATATTATTTATTATTTTTCCTCCATTGATTCACCCCTAGCTCTCTGCGTTTTTCCAATTACTCGCTATGACCTGTCTGGCTGCAATTACCATCAGGTTTGCCCATTTACATTCCTCTTTTGTTTTTATCTCTGTGCTACCCAGGCTAATGAGAACCATTAATTTAGATATTTCCACTTTCCTTCCCACAATTTTTGATATTTCTTTACCAATCTGTCTCCAAAAATTATTAACTAGAGGACAATCCCACCACATATGACTGTAGGTTCCCATTACTCCACACTTCCTCCAGCAATTTTTGCTTCCTAACTTTGTAATGTAATACAACCTTATTGGTGTGTAATACCATTTTTGTATCAGCTTCAACCCCTGCTCCTGGATTATCCTAGAGGTCGTAACAAAGGGCGGTTGTTGAAAAATTCTATCCCAATCTTCATCTAAAATTTGTTCCTGAATATCTAGCTCCCAATATTCTTTTAAACTTTCCTTTAGTGATTTCCCCATATTTAATAAAACCTTATACAATTTTGAAACTACTTTGGTCCTATCTATCCTATATCCTTTCACTAATTCCTCGAAGGGGGTAATATTTCTTTTACCACAATTTTAACTTCTTTCTCCTTCAGCAAGGAGGAGATTTATTAATTTTTTTTGTAACCAATTAATCTTATTCCAAATTCCACTTTCCTGTTCCATCATTATTTCTGTTTCCCAGATTTTATCCATATTCTGGATTGAAATCTCCTTTAATTTATCCCCTACCTCTTTTGGGATGAGCTTCCTTAATGGGGCAAATTTATCATAATACCATATTTTTGTAAGTGGAGAGAGGTCAGGGAAAAGCTTTCCCCCCCACTTCTCTCATACCAAAAGAGGCCCCGTAAATGTTGATAATTTTTCTTCTTTTCTTTTCTTTATCCTCCTTTCGAAGATTCTTATTTTCCCTCCTACTACTTCCAAATTCTCCCGCTCTATACATCCCAAATCTTCCCCCTGTTCTCCCTCCAACCAAATCATAAGATGTCTCAGCTGATAAGCTTCATAAATTAGGCAGAATTCTTCATGCAAATAAATATTTCAACAACACTTCTCATATTAAATAAAACCAAATCCCCCCCCCAAAAAAAAACCTGGTTCACTTCTGTTACTGGAAATGTATTGTGGATTATTATTAGCTTTCCAGAAGAAAATAGTGTTTTACTGCATGTTTGTTATGGCTTATGAGTTATGAAAGATAAGAATTGCTTCAATATGGTGAGCTTTACTGTTGTTACAAGATGGCGAGGATATTTAAAAGAATAATGTATTACTGTTCTGCTGATGAGCACCTTGGTGGAAGGTTAGAAAAGCAAACAAAACAAAACAAAACAAGGTGAAATAGCTGAGCTAGTGCTGCATGTTAAACTGCAACACCAGGTAAAGTACTGTGCCATGAAAGCAGTGAGTTTTATTGGTGTACCTACCTTCTATCTCAAAGAATTAAATACCATTTGAAATCCATCCATCTTACCTGTTCAATTGCCATGCCTGCCAAATGTTAAGATACCCAAATAAACTGGTCTCCAAATGCAAGGAATGAAAAATTGCTTCGCTCTTTCTCCTACACATCAGAATTTATTTTCCTTGTTCCTAACATTTTGTTCACACATATGACCTCTGAGTCTTTAACGAATGTGTGAACCTGGCTGTTAAAGTCATTGTACCTTAATCCACAAGAGTCCACACTGTCAACAAATTTGCAGGCTACCACATTGACATCCCCTGTAGCTCTGAACCCTTTTTGTTTAGTTTCTAATTCTAGTGAGTCAGAGAAGGAAGATGGAAATGGTTGCTACATACACTCTGCTTTTTTTTTACTAAGCCCTTTGCTTCTTAACCCCAAATCCTCAGAAAACTAAAAAAATGTATTTTATCTCTTTTTTTTATAATTTTTTATTGGATTTTTAAGGGGGGAACAAAGGGAAGGAGTATGGGTGGGAGGAAAAAAGAAAGAAAGGGGGGATACAGTTTTTAAGATTTACATTGAGTATATCAAGCAAAATAGAAATGGTAATTTAACATATTGCTAAAATTGCCAGATGTTATCAGAATACTAATAAATTTGTTACTTCTTGCCATCTTTCCCGAAAGATCTCGTCGTAGTCTCCCTTTAGATAACCAGAGAGTTTATCAATTTCGATACATTCTCTTATCTTTCCCTGAAGATCCTTCTCTGTTGGCGTGATTGGTTGTTTCCAAAATTTCGCGTACAGTATTCTTGCAGCAACAATTACATGATGAAGTACATATCTCTGATCATAGGAAATATTTATATCTACTATATTTAACAAGAATAGTTCTGGTATAAACTCTATTTTAATTTTCAAAGATCTTTCTAAGAAAAGTTTTACCATGTTCCAATACACCTTAGCTTCTTTACAAGTCCACCACATATGATAAAAGGTTCCACAGTCATAATTACATTTCCAACATTTAGGTGAACAATTATACATCTTGGATAAACGATGAGGCGCAAAATGCCATCTATAAAACATCTTATAACAATTTTCCTTGAACGAAATAGATTTGAAGATTTTAACTGTGTTCCACAGAGAGTCCCATTTATTTAAATGAATAGTATAGCCTAAGTTTTCTGCCCATCTTATCATACAGTCTTTAACCAATGTATCAATCATTTTTTCATTTAACAATATGCTATAGAATTTACTAAGAAGCTTGGAGTCACCAGAAGAGAGTATTTTATCAAATGAGGTATCAGTAGTCATAAAACCACCCTCTTTGGAAAGCTCTTTGAAGTGTGAATGTATTTGTTGATATTTCCACCAATCCAGATTATAACCTTCTGATACTAATTTCCCTAGTGGTTTCAATGAGAAGTCATCATTCAGAAGGTGTCTGTAAATTATAAAATTGCTCCCAGTGGGGATAACCACATAGGTGCTTTGAGATAAAATTGTTTTTTGATCATTAGCCATATTTTAACTAAGGCATTCCTTATCCAGTGCTTTTTAAAGAGGGTAGGTAAATTTCCCCTATGCCACAAATAGTGATGCCAGCCCTTATCAAGGCCATAACTCTCAAGATGCAATATTCTTTTATTTGTCATCAAGATCCAGTCCTTGATCCAAGTCATGGCGGCAGCCTTGTAGTATAGTACCAAATTAGGAAGGGCAAAGCCACCAAATTTGGTTCTATCCTGCAAATAAATATTTTTAATCCTTGCTTTTTTCTTTTGCCATATAAATATACGTATACTTTTTCCAGATCTGAAATGATCTTAAAGTTTGGCAATATAGGCAGAGATTGAAATAAAAAAGCAGTTTAGGTAAGACATTCATTTTAACTGCAGCGATTCTGCCCATTAGGGATAGCTGAAGTCTTGACCAAGTTTCGAGGTCGGCTTTGATTGTTTTTATAACATTGAAATAATTGTCTTTGAGTAAAGAGTTACATCGGTTAGATACAGTAATACCCAAGTATTTTACCCTATTTGAATGTTGAAAACCAGATTGATTTACCAGTTTTTCAATCATGAATGGAGTCATATTTTTAGTTAGAACCAATGTTTTTTCTCTATTCACCTTTAATCCAGAGATATTAGAGTATGCCTCCAGGGTCTTTAGGAGTTCTACGGAGGATGTCTGAGGGTTCTCCATGATAACCATCAGGTCACCTGCAAAGGCTTGTACCTTGTAAACTTCTCCCTTGTTTTGTAGGCCTTGAATGTCAGGGTTTTCCCTTATTACATGAAGAAGAACTTCCAGGGTAGTTATAAACATAAGAGGGGAAAGAGGACATCCTTGCCTAGTACCTTTGTGTATATTAACTTTGTCTGTAAGGTGACCGTTAACTACAATCCTGGTATTTTGAGTAGAGTAGATTTGTTCAATAGCTCGCAACATTCTATGGCCACACTGAAGGTAATCTAATTGAGTTTTAAGTAAAGACCAGGATACATTATCAAAGGCTTTCTCAGCATCGATGAATGCAAAAGCTACTTGCTTCTCAGGGTGAGATTCGTAATATTCCAACACATTGAGAAAAGTTCTGATATTGGATTGGAGATTCCTTTTCGGAAGGAAGCCAGTCTGGTCGCGTGATATCAGAGAAGGTAAAATCATCCGCCATCTATTAGCCAGAATGGTTGCAAAAATTTTGTAATCCACATTTAGGAGGGCAATTGGCCTGTAATTCTGTATCAAATCTTTGGATTTCCCTTCTTTGGGAATCAGTGTCGTATGTGATGATTTCCAGGAATCTGGTATATCTTCGCCTTCAAATATAGATGTAAAGAGATTTTTCATATTTCCAGAGATTGTCTCCGAAAATTTTTTGTAAAATATGGCTGGTATTTGGTCAGGTCCAGGCGCTTTATTCAATTTTTGATGATTAATAGCCTCTGTTATTTCCATGATTGTGATAGGAGCATTCGTCTGGGCTCTCTGTTCTTCAGTAAGTTTTGGAAAGTGGGCTTGTTCAAGATATTGGAAGATAGCATCTTTGTCAATCATCTCCGGCTTGAATAATCTTTGGTAATATTCCTCTATGATTTTTGGATTAATAGTTGCTCTGTCTGATTTTCCCCAGTTTTGTCTTTGAGTGAAAATATGAATTTTTGTGATTGTACCTTTTTTAACCTATACGCTAACCATCTACCTGGTTTGTTTGCATTTTCCACAAAATTCAGTTTGGCCAGCTTAATTTTGTGAGCTATATCTGCAGTCAGGATCAGGTTGAGTTCATGCCTACAAGAGGCCAGGTCTTTGTTCAGCTTGTCATTGCAGGGGTCTTGTGTTAAGTCCATTTCAAGCTTTTTCATCATATTAAGAATTGATTCATATTTCTTTTTCCTCTCTTTATTCCGTCTTGCCATGTATTGGATAACAAATCCTCTGAAGTATGGTTTAAAGGCATCCCATACCGTTTTGAGTGGTGTACCCTTATTTAGATTAGTTTCAAAATACAAGTTCAGATCTCTAGCAGCCTCTGAAATGAATTCTTTATCAGTCCAAAGAGTTGAGTTAATTTTCCAGTGCCTGGGCATACCTGAAGATTTCAGTGTCCATAAAATGGCATTGTGATCAGATAACATTCGGGGTAAGGTTTCTATATCCCTTGTATTTAGTAGAAGATCAGATGTGGCCCAACACATATCTATACAGGAGAAGGAAGCATATTGTCTTGAGTAAAAGGTGTAACCGTCTTTTAGTGGATTTTTCCTTCTCCAGATGTCATGAAGTTCTAAAATATCGGACATGTCCAGGAACGATTTGGGCAGTGTGGAAGATGAAGTCTTGAATTTTTCCCTTTTGGTGTTTTCCTGTCTACTGAGGGAATATGTACAGCATTAAAATCTCCCAATATTATAAGCTGATGATTCCCATATTGCAACAGTTTCTGAGCCAGTTGTTCAAAAAGGTTTGTCTTCCATGTTTATCGTTGGGCGTATATACCAGCGATAGTTGTTTCTTTAGATTGAATTTTTACTTGGACAAGAATCCATCTGCCTGATTCATCTTTTTCCAGAAGGGTTGGGGAAAGCTCTGGTTTAATATACAGTGCCACCCCATTTTGCTTCTTTTCTTTGTTTGATGTGGAAAATAGCTTTCCCAATTTATTTTGTATTAAATAATGTTCATGTTTTCTCAATATGTGGGTTTCCTGTAAGCAGATGATTGAACATTGTTGTTTTTGGAGGAAATTGAAAGTTTTCCGACGTTTCTGCGGGGTGTTCAAACCATTGATATTCCATGTTAGAATTTTTTGAGCCATCTTACTACTTCCAACGATATTTCTTCTTCCCTGATTTTGGCCTGAGATAGTGCTTCGGCCTGCCGCCTCCCACTGCGCCACAAGAATCTTGGTCATGCTTTGAAGTCTCTTGTTTCGAAGTCTGATTGTCACGGTTGTCATCTTTGGTAGTGATTTGAGTTCCGGTCGTGTCCTCACCTTCAGTGGAGGATGATGAAGAAGAAGAGGGGGAGTAACCCAACTTCCTTGCATTTTTTTCAACGAAGGCTCTAGCTTTCTGATGGGATTCAATTTTCTGTAGTTTACCTTCCCATTGGAAGGACAGACCTTGGGGGTAGAGCCACTTATATCTTATGTCATGCTTGAGCAGAAGTTTGGTAAGAAATCTATATTCTTTCCGCAGTTGGCGAACCTCCCAAGGGACATCTTTCAGTATTGTCACTTTGGATTTATTGATTTCCACCTCCTTATCCTGAGTAGCCTTGAGGATGCAATCACGAGTGTATCTTCTAACCAATTTGACTATTACCTCAGGAGGGAGTTTGTTTCTTCTGGTATAAGCTGTTGGTTGATGGTAGATCAAGTCTACCTCGCGAAGAAAGTCTTCAACAGGTGCCTCTAGTAGGGTGGCCAGGCTGTCTCCAACTGTGGTGTAGAGGTTTTCATCTTTATCCACAGTAAGGTTTTGAATTCTTAGAATTTTGGAAGAGGCTTCGATTTCCTGTGTAAGAACCAGTCTACTTGTTGATTCCATTGTGGCTTCAATTTCTCCAAGACGAAAGTCAGTGACATTCATGTTCTCTTCCAACGCTTGTAAACGACCACCAAAAGTTTCTAGTTTTGCGTCCACATTCGAGAAACCCTCTTTCATTTCTGCTCTTAAGTTGGAAAACCCCGTGCTTTGGTCTGAAATCATTTTAACCTGAGTAAGATTCAACTGATTAAGGGCATCTAGGATTTGACTAGATTGGCTTAATTGACTTGATTGCTGGGTCATGGTTGCTGGATGGGCCAAAGGAACAAAAACAGACTTCTTTTGTATAATTGGGGGTTTGCTCATGCTGAAGGTTTGTTTATACAGGAGTTTTGCCTAATCGAGATAATCCAGATTGTTGAATATTGTTTTTACTATATTGTAGTAGTAAAAGGATCGATTACCTCTTCTCAGAAGTATTACAAAGTCTTTAAGGGGTTAATCTTATTCTAATTGGTTTGCTGCTTTCAAGAAATATATGTGGAGTTGCAAACATGGAAAGATCCAATAGATGGCGTGCTGTACCCACTTTTGCCAACAGAGTCCGAAGAATATAGTAAATGGTGGAACGGGAGCTTTAGGGTTAAATCTGCCGTTAGATGAATATGAAAGTGAAAGCAGTAGTTGCAGTCCTCCGAGAGGCAGATGGTAACAGATAAAACAGGAAAGATGATTGAATAGAGGCAGATTCTTTCAGTAAGTTGCTTGAATTAATATTTTTGAAGGGGCTTTCGGATGGAAAAAAGCCACTCACGGTTCTGGAGGAATAGAGGCAGCTCAAACTTCCGTCAGGACCTCCCAAGGTCTCGGCCGCACAGGAATAGCACCAGGGGTTTCAAACCTCTCCCAAAGGAGAAGGAACCACGCCTGGGTGCCCCGGATCGGTTCTGGGATGGATTCTGCTCCCAGCGGGTCGTCTTGAGTGGAGATACCCTCTTGGGACCTGGGATACATTGACGTTAGCTGGGACTGCTTTCAGCTAACGCCTCTGCTGATTGCGGCCATCTTGTATTTTATCTCATTGCAAAAACCTATTCTGTCAGGCAAAACCTCACCACTTTTGCAAGAACAAGAACAAAAACCCGAAATGAAACAGGAAAAAAAATACCAGGTCCAATTTTCAGAATAATGCACCAAGGTAACATTTGTCATTCCCTATATTATATGCTTCCATTAACCATGTTACTGCTTAGAGTTTTCTTTTTTCAGTTTGCATTCGTCTTGTTTTGTTTCTCTTGTTGGAATGTTTACAAAACTAGACTTCAAAAGAGCTTAAAAACCAACAGGGGTGATAAACCATTGCAGGAGTGAAATGCACACTTTCACCACTGTTTCTTAGTGCCAGGCATGGATGTTTTACTCTATGTGTATTGTATTCAACCTCATATATAGTACCTTTACTTTATTTTACTTTATTTAGCATTCACTTTATTTTGCATTTATGTACCACCAGCTTGTAGAAAGACAACTCAAGGCGGTTGTCACCTGAAGAAGTGGGCAAAGTTCCATAAAAGCTTATATTAAAACATAAGATATCACATGAAAGCTTACATTAAAAATAATAGTCTTTAAGGTGCCACAATCTTTTTGCCTTTTTGTTTTTATTTTATTTTTGTGGGTGGGGGGGAAGTGCCCACACTGTTCTCATTTAATGGCCTCTTAGGTACAGCCAAATGGGTGCAGCTAAACAATTCCTGGTTTATGTGAATCAAGATTTCCTATGTGTGGATCATGCGCCTTCTGTGTAGATGGTCCCAGATTCAGTGCCTCCATGTATGGCAGGAAAAATCATGAGAACAAAAGCCAGCCACTACTGAGAGGATACTGGACCAGACGGACACTGGATGAGGCCATTTCCTGTATCCCTCTATCTTTAGTAGAACTGAAACTCTATTATTATTATTATTATTATTATTATTATTATTATTATTATTATTATTATTATTATTATTATTATTATTATTATTATTATTATTATTATTATTATTATTTTAGAAAACTGAAAGTTTTGCTTCCCTCCCTCAAAAAAGACAATAAAAAGGAGACGGAGAAATTTTATGGGGAGGACAGCAATAACATGTTCATCCAATAAAACTAAATTTTTAAATTACTGTATATTAAAAGGGCATCAGAAGATACCCAACATCATAAAAGCACCACAAAAAACTTTTTATTAAAAAAATCCCATGAGCAACTAATTAAGGATATGAAAACAAAAAAGAAAGCACAGTAAAAAGAGAACACTCTTAACATAGTGTCATCACACATTCAGCGGCAGGCATTACTAAACCACCATGTTTTGCTTATCTTGTTTGGAAGGAGAGTCCACTGAGTAGGTGCCACAGCTGAAAAGGCCTTGTTCTTTGTTTCATATGAGTCAGCTGTGGAATCTGGAAGAAATGTACAGTAGTTCATATACACTCTGGAACTTGGAAGTAACTTTTTACAAAGTACTAATTGTGTGTGTGTTGTGTCGTTACAGTCGTGACTGACTCTTCGTGACTCCATGTCCATGGAGTTTTCTTGGCAGGAATAATGGAGTGGCTTGCCAGTTCCTACTCTAAGTACTAATTACTAAGTACTCCTTTACCCTCAATGGAACTGTAACCTTGTTTTCTAATTATAGTCATTTTAACTGAAATGAACTACAGTGGGACCCCTGTATCCACTGATTCATTAAACACTGATTCAGTTATCCACAGTTTGCAGAGGAAAAGCATGAAATAAGGAATTCAGCATCCACAAAGCAAGCTACTGTCACAAACAGAAGCCATAAAGCAAGCTAGTGTCACAAAACAGCAGGTTTGGGGGGGTGTTCTTTCTTATCCATGGTTTTTCTTATCCACAGGAAGGGCTGGAACCAATCCCCAGTGGATATAGGGGTCCTACTGTAATTGGTTACTTGTTATAAGTACATTTTGAGTTTCTGTGATGTTCATGTTGCTTCAGAAAGCGTTTCACGTTCGTATTAATAGAAAATGGCATCTGGAACAGCCCTTCAGCAGCTCTGATTCTGAGCAATGTAGTTATTCCCTCCCTCACCCCGATTCCGAAGTGACAATATTATTCACACGATTTGCTTGGTATGAGGTGCATTTCTGCCCCCTCTGAACTTTAACTGAATTTAATTCAAGAACTCATGCAACTAAAATTCAGCCCACCTTTTGTGTGTGTCACATTACTAAAGCACTTTTTTAAAAAAAAATCTAAAGGGAATCTCTCCTCCCACTCTTCTTTCTGTAAGACTGCACTCTTTCAAGTAATAATGATACTCAGTAGATTCCTGGGAAGATGGGTCTTTGTTTAAAAAAAAAGGGAAGAAAGAAAGGGAGAAAGAAAGAAAAGAAAGAAAGAAGGATGACATGCAGCAAGATTTCCTTCATCCCAGTTCCAAATTCTCTTGCCCACTCTTCCTCAGTTTGAGAGGAAGATCCTCTGGTGTCATAAACTGACAGAGCTCATTTAACTCTAAGGCATGTTATTTGATTCTGATTCCAATAGAGCTTTCTAAATGCCAAAATAAATGGCAATCCCCCTTTTTAAAAAAAGCACTTCCAACTTTCTCTTGACAGATTTATAGCATATACTGTGGCAGGAAAAAAAATTGACAGCACATGACTGTTTTCTGGCATCACGGCAGATAGCTGACCTTGTGGTTCCTGCCCAGGATAATTCTTTCCTTAACACAAAAGAGAGAGAATGAGAGAGATCTGATCCACATCTGATGTGAATTACTAGAGATCAGCTGAAGCCCCTACCTCAATGTTGCTTTAATCAATGATTATCCATACTGGAAGAAGGAGTTTGCGTGCCTCTCCAGACAGTTGCTGTAGAGAAGACAACTATAAGCCAATTGGGAGGGAAGGTTAAGACCTAGGAGTCAAGGGCAGTAAAGCTTTCTGCCTCTACGCATCATTTTCAGAAGCATCACTCTAGATGCACCCAAGGCTGGCTTTGTACAGCGTGACTTTACTAAACACTAGGAAGGGACGTCCAGCTGCAGGGAGATGGTTATTACTGGAGTGTGATAAAAAGGCCACAGTAAAGTGACCTGGTAACTTAAATCATTTGGTATATAGCAACAAGGACTGCTTTCCTCACAGACAGTGATGTGGTGATACATTGTCACATGCAGACATGCATAATGATAATTCCTGGTAGCTATGTCTACAAGGAGATGTCTGGAAATCAAGGTTCTGGCTAATTTGACCCTCATTGATAGACTGTATGTATATGTGCAGCTTTTAAAACACAGAGATATAGAGAGCCAGGAGGTGCCTGGGATAATATAGTGTTGCTCAGAGCTGGGTTAAAGTTATTTTTTTGGACCACAGCTCTCAAAATTCCCTCAGCCAAAATACCCATGCTTGATTCAATTCAATATGAAGCATGCACCACTTGCACCCTACTTATTCTCCAATCAGTATCATTACCAGAAATTCTGGTTGGCGTTCAGGGTTAGGCAGAATTCTTCCTTAACCCTACTTGAAGTTACAAGGGATTGAAACTAGAAGTTTATAAAGGGTGTACTCGGCCACTTGGTTGTAGATTTTTTTTAGTGTCCCCCATGGGCTGAAAGGCTGGCAATCCTAAAGTTATCATCATCTAATGGTAGAATGATGACAAGGACTGAATGGGTTATTTCTCATTCCATGCTCTAAAGCTGGTACATATATATATATTCTCCCCTCTATATGGAGCCTGCCTGGCATCCTAATTTACCACAGATGGCAGATTTTGCAAGGTAGTGGCCAAGTATTATCCCTGTAAAGCTTTAGCCTTTGCTGCTGCCTTGGGGTCGTAATAATAATCTCATCTCATCTCATCTCATCTCATCTCATCTCATCTCATGTAATCTAATTATCACCACCACAACCACCACCATCTTAGAACTGCAGAACTGAAAGGTACCCTATGGATCATCCAACATTAGGAAGAACTTCATGAACATTAGGAAGAACTTAATGATGTTTAGAACTGTTCGGCAGTGGAATATGCTGCCATGGAGGGTGGTGAAGTCTCCTTCTTTGGAGGTTTTAAAAGCAGAGGCTGGATGGCCATCTGTCGGGGGTACTTGATGGGGTTTCCTGCATGGCAGGGGGTTGGACTGGATGGCCCTTGAGGTCTCATCCAACTTTGTGATTCTATGATTCTATGATTCCACAAACTCCTCTCAAGGAAGCATAGTGGGGAATTGAACTCTCAGCCTGTAGCCAAATACCTGAGCCACTAAGCTATCTAGCAATTCAGTAGAAGATGCTATCACACCGCCCAGATTTTGTGAAAGATTAACTACCCACTAAAGTTATCTCTTCTTCATGGAATGGTAATTGGCATGCTCTTGTAACTTGATCTGTCCCTGAGACAACCGTATGATTATCCAGGGTGATAGTTGAATTGCTGAACTGGAAGGCCATATTGCTCAAGTGTTAAGGCTCCCTCCAATGTCTCTTTGAAATGGGATGTCAGGTCTCAGGGCGTTTATACACTACCCCTAAACTCCGCGGCAAATGGCTGCAAGCTCCAGAGCTTAAAAATGTTTTCCCACCAGCTCCAGAGTTTGCAGAAAATTAAGTGCGACCCCACCCACCTAAGCGCGACCCAGCACACTTTTCATGTACCTGCTCTCCCGTGGTGACAATCCCTGATGCGGTTTTAAGGGAGTGAGTGTCGGCTCTCCTCGCGTCTGTTTGTTGTTGTTTTTGCCTGCCACCCCTTTAAGAGAAGGAACCAGGAAGCCTGGCGGAATCAGGAAGAGAAGGAATCAGGAAGCCGGGTGGCTTCGGAGGTGAGATGCATTTTTTTCCTCTTTTTTTTTCTCCCACCCCTCACGCAGACAGGAGCAAGGAAGTGCTGAGGGGTGGGAACACAGCAAGAGCAACGAACCCCTAAGATCTCTGGTCCGAATTCAAGTGGCCAGTGGATCTTAGGGATCGTGTGAAAAGGCCCTCACTGAAAACTCCTATTTATATTCTCCTCACATTATAAATAGAAGGCACAAGGGTGAGAATTTCATCAGGAGAGAAGAATGGGCAAAAAGGTGTCTCTTTCCACCACCTTTTTATGAATATATATCCTGCATCAGTTATTTTATTTTTTTAGCAAAAATCAGCTGTGCCATGCTAAATACAGGATAAATATCCTAGCTGGTGTGGCCATTGTTATCTCAAGAAAAAGTCATCTTATACTTTGATTCTATATTCTAATTAAATGCCTTCTTATTTCCACCAAAGTACAAGACCTTTACAATATATGGCAACTGCCAAGTAACAATGAGTTAATACTGTATCCTCTTTTTTTAATCGACCCTTTGGGGAAAATATATATTTGGACACCTGAGATTAATGAGACAGTTAAATGCTTATCCGTTTTTAATCTACTTGTGGCAGAGAGCTTGTAAAAACATATGTGTAGTTGTGTTGTCTACAAGAGGTTGAGGACAATTAACGTGAACATTTTTCCCCAAGTATCTAGACAGGAACAGGACAGGTTCATTAAATGCTGGTTGAAATCCTGTTGCATAATTATGCAAACTTTTAGAACCAAACTGCAGAAAATCAAGATATCCCTATAGAGTTATCTGTTGCCTACTGAGTTGTGCAACTTGCCCTCTAACAGATAGTATCTACAGAGGGTTTTTTTTTTAACACACAGCAATTTGTCTTTAAAAACTGGGACACTCACTTAATTGAGTCACAGGATTCTAGGCACTGTTACATTTATTTTGTTCCATAACCTTTTTTCCAAGCAGTTTGATGCATCATGCATTTCTGTGTGTACAAAATAACATCAGTGGTGCTTTTCAGAATTGTATCTGCAAAGAAAAATATTCACTCTGCTGCCTTCTGTTATCAACAGTAGAGAAGTAGAAAGGGAGCTGAAAGAAAAAATGGAGGCAACAAAGGGTTATAGAGTCATAGAATAGAATTGTAGAGTTGGAAGAGATCTCAAGGGCCATCCAGCCCAACCCCCTGCCATGCAGGAAACCCCCCCTCAAAGTATCCCCATCAGATGGCCATCCAGCCTTTGCTTAAAAACCTCAAAAGAAGGAGACTCCACTACCCTCCATGGCAGCACATTCCACTGCTGGACAGCTCTGTCAGGAGATTCTTCCTAATGTTCGAATGGAATCTCTTTTCCTGTAGTTTGAAACCATTGCTCCAAGTCCTAGTCTCTGAAGTCATGGAAAACAAACTTGTTCAGTCTTTGATATGGCACCCTTTCAAATATTTAAACACAGCTATAAGCTATTACCTCATGTGTAAGGATGGGCAAGAGATATCTTCATCCATTTTTGGCCCAAACTCCCATCGGTACTAGCTAGCAATGGTGAGGGCTTATGGGAACTGGAGAGCTACAGTACCCCACCTCAGTGTTTGTAGCTCTATACAATGAATCAATCCTGTTGAAGAGTTATTCAGCTGTAATTCCAGTAATATTGTCTAGTTTGATTAGCAGAAGCAGTAGAGGACATCTACTTGTCTCCCTCAGACAGCAAAATGCTGGTGTTGCTCTGGCTGAAGACACAGGGTTTTTTAAATGAATGTATTCTTAGTAAAATGTACAGTGGTACCTTGTTTAAAGCAATTAATTCATTCCAAATGAAATTATGTTAAGCAAATTTTCCTTTATACAAATTTCCCATAGGAATGCATTGAAAAGAGATTAATCCCTAATTGCAACCATTTTTATGTTGTATGGATTCGCCCCATAGATGATTCTGTTAAGCAAATTTCCCCTATCTCTGGAATTTTGTACAGTATATTGTATAGATTTTATGTTATACAAACTGTTTGTTATACGAGTGTCCACTGTATTTCTCTTTATCATTATTGTTCCATCAGATTCATCATACTACCCTGCCCCCATAGTCATAAACACTGAAAGGCACAAAAGTGTTGTAACTGGTTAGCAATGTTATCTTTATCCTAAACAGTTAATGCAGCAATTCAGACATATTTTTAAAACTGTCTTGAAATGGAATGCAAGCTTAATTTGAGTTGTTTTTTAAAGTTTTTTTTTTGCAATATCCAAGCTTTCTTCTGAAGATCCTGCATACTCAGAATTTACTGTTCCTTATATGGCATGTCAAGTCAACCATGAATCTTTTATACATTATGCTTTTAATTCTTGGAATTATTTTTCCATAGTTTCATCCAGCAGTTCTTATCCATGATTATTTTTCTTATGGATAAGGAATTACAATTGGTAACTGGATCCTTCTTCCTGTGGATTACTCAGAGGAGGAGGGGGGAGAAGAGAAGAGAAGCTCTTTCTCTCTGTGTGTAGACGTGAGTGTCCTAAAGTTGAGAGGCATGTAAACTATATTTTGGTCTAGAGTACAATCAATTCAAGGTACTGTTGCAGTCTAAGAAAGAAACAGGGCATGGTATCAATGCACACTAATTAGCCCCATATAAAAATGCTGTGTTCGTTTCAATGCTGCAATAAAATCATCACAACTGTATCATATAGCCAAGGTTTTACATTCCTCTTTTATTGTTAATGTAAGGGAAAAGAAAGGGCAAAAATGTAATATAATATTGACTTCCAAATATGTAAGGACAGTATGATCTTGAAACTAGGTCATTTCTAATAAATACTTCATTTGACATACCCTGCCCAGGTCTAAATACTATGCTTTAAGAAAAATATGGACAAACTGGAACATTTTGAGAGTTTTTTTAAAAAAAAACAAGTCTTATGAGAGAAAGCTTAAAGGAGTTGAGGGTATTTCCATATATGTATGTGCATTTTTCTTCATGCTGTATGGATATGTGTGACCAGACATAGAATCAAGAATAATGAAGTTGGAAGGGACTTATAAGGCCAAAAAGTCCAACCCCCTGCTCAATTCAGGAATACAAATCATCATGTTGCATGTGTAACTCTTTCCACATCCCCATCTGGCCTTTGCAGTTCCACAATACTTCTTTAATTGTGTAAATTAATGTTGAAAATGTGTGCAAAGCTTCTGATACAATATCCAGGGCACACCAGGGCAGGAGATGGTTGGAGGCCACAAATGATGTAAGTCTCTATAATCCAGCTCTGGATGTGATGTGATGCCAAAACCAAATGAGTGGGCATGGATACTGATGACTCCAACATTTTCTCCGGCTACAAAATAGTGCTGTACCAAACACAACATGCTCTTATTTCTATCTTTAAATATATCTTATGTGGGATCTCTGGTCAGAAGTAACAGAGGAAGGAACTTCTGATGGAGACTCCTTATGGCTGCATCTAGCAGGAGGGTTTGCTGCCTCTGCTATAGATAAATCCTGTTCTGCTGTTCCACCAAGAGGATAAAAGAAACACACGAAGGAATGACCCTGGTAGCTCGACTTTTGTGTGCACTAATGCTGTGGATATGCACTGCTAAAGCTGAACAGAATGTCATTATCTGTGGTGTTCTCCAAGCGATCCAAAATCCTGAAGAATCAAGAGTCCCTGCTTCCATTGTGTGGAGAGGCTCCATGGATACATACCAGGGATGGGCACCTTATGAAAAATGACATGCTAACAAAACCTTACAAAATGAAACGAATCAGCAAACAGTGTGTCGTCAAGAAATGAAACACCTTCTTTTGTTTAGAAAATGAAACAATTCATCCTAGGCTCTTGATCCAGCCATCTTGAGAACAGGAGGTTTATTTTTAAACTGATTGATTTGTTTTTCTTTGTTCCTGCACCTCAGCTTTTGAGATAGCTTATCTCTGATCTTGATCTGCCTGGTGCAGCTAGCCAGCTCTTCCCTTCACTGGCTGTGTCTGCAAGTTCATTTAAACTGACTGTTTTGTTTTCCTTTCCTGATTAACCAGCACTGTGGGATCTATATCTATCTATCTATCTATCTATCTATCTATCTATCTATCTATCTATCTATCTATCTATCTATCTATCTATACCTCCACAGTTCTAGTTAATCAGGAAAGGAATATATGCACAAACTGGAACATGTTGAGAGAGTTTTTAAGAACTCGTGGTGCTGCTGATGAGCTGTTGAGCTTATCTCTCTATTCTCTCCACAGTTCTAGTTAATCGAAAGGAATATATATATATATATATATACACCGGTCATCGCAAACCTATATATGGAACACTTTGAAACCAACGCGTTACAGAAGTCCGAACATAAACCCAAACTCTGGCTCAGATATGTTGACGACACCTTTGTTATCTGGCCACACGGGAAAGATAAACTGAACAACTTCCTCACACATCTCAACAGCCTACACCCCAAAATACAATTCACTATGGAAATAGAAGCCAACAACCAACTTCCCTTCCTGGACGTCCTAATCTACAAAAAACCCGACGGCTCCTTAGGACATACCATCTACCAGAAAAAAACACATACAAACCGCTACTTAAATGCACAATCACACCACCACCCTGCACAGATCAACTCCGTAGCAAAAACCCTCATCTCCAGAACCAAACGCCTCGCTGACAAAGACCACCTAAAAACTGAATTACACACTCTCTCGAATGTTTTAATTGCTTAACGGATTCCAAAAAAAAACACCATCACCAAACTAATCCAAAAGGAAACACCCCCAAGAACCAAGAAACAGAAGAGAACAACGGCACCGCCCTCCTCCCTTACATCAAAGGCACCACAGACAAAATCAGCAAAATTCTCCACAAACACAATATCAAGACAGCCTTTTGCACCGACCAAAAATAGCCAACATCTTAAGAAACCCCAAAGACAAGATTGAGCTAGAAAACCAAGGAGTCTACGAAATACCATGCAAAGTCTGTCCAGCCACATACATCGGACAAACAAACAGGAGAATAAGCGCACGCATCGCAGAACACAAGAACGCAGTCAAAAAGAAGAAAAATCTTCCTCTCTCTTCCAGCACATAAAAACAACAGGTCATGAAATTGACTTTGAAAGAACCAAACTCATCTCCAAAACTGAACACTTCAACAGTCGAATAATCATGGAAGCCATTGAAATAGAGAAACACCCAAACAACATGAATAAACGTGATGACACCTCCCGCTTGCCTGACATCTGGAAACTAGCCCTGGTCAACAGACGAGCCTCTGTCACAAAGACTGACACCAGGTCCAAAAGGACACAAGATGCCACCACCTTCCATCCACACCAAACACAAACCCAGACCCTTCCCACAGATGAAACGAAACCACCATCCAATAACAAAACCACGACTGCACCATCTACTGCGGCACCCCACTCCAGTCACCACATGGAGCACACTCACACACCCCAAAAAAAATTGGGAGACCACAGACACGTAGCCAGACCAAAATGAATTCACAAGACACCGGACCCCACTCCACCAAAGCCCAGGATACTGCCAGAACCCACCAGCCATCTAACCCACCAGCATCTAAACAGCCATCTAAACAGCCACCAGCAGTTAATCCCTTAACGATCGCCTCAGCCACACAGCAGATCACAAAAGAACAAAGGAACAAAGGAACCTGCAATCAGCAACAAAGCAAGCAAACCACACCCCCCAGCAGTATTTATAGAAGGACTTCAACTGAGACCACGCTTTGCTTCAAGAAGAAAGAAGCCAGAACACCAGCCTGAAGATGACGAGTGAGACCTCGTCGAAACGTCGCCAAAACAACCAGATTTCTACACGGGAAGAAACCCGAATCCACCCTAACATGCATACCTATACCCGTGAAAATCTACGAAAACATATATATATATATATATATATATATATGCATGTTAGGGTGGATTCGGGTTTCTTCCCGTGTAGAAATCTGGTTGTTTTGGCGACGTTTCGACGAGGTCTCACTCGTCATCTTCAGGCTGGTGTTCTGGCTTCTTTCTTCTTGAAGCAAAGCGTGGTCTCAGTTGAAGTCCTTCTATAAATACTGCTGGGGGGTGTGGTTTGCTTGCTTTGTTGCTGATTGCAGGTTCCTTTGTTCCTTTGTTCTTTTGTGATCTGCTGTGTGGCTGAGGCGATCGTTAAGGGATTAACTGCTGGTGGCTGTTTAGATGGCTGTTTAGATGCTGGTGGGTTAGATGGCTGGTGGGTTCTGGCAGTATCCTGGGCTTTGGTGGAGTGGGGTCCGGTGTCTTGTGAATTCATTTTGGTCTGGCTACGTGTCTGTGGTCTCCCAATTTTTTTTGGGGTGTGTGAGTGTGCTCCATGTGGTGACTGGAGTGGGGTGCCGCAGTAGATGGTGCAGTCGTGGTTTTGTTATTGGATGGTGGTTTCGTTTCATCTGTGGGAAGGGTCTGGGTTTGTGTTTGGTGTGGATGAAAGGTGGTGGCATCTTGTGTCCTTTTGGACCTGGTGTCAGTCTTTGTGACAGAGGCTCGTCTGTTGACCAGGGCTAGTTTCCAGATGTCAGGCAAGCGGGAGGTGTCATCACGTTTATTCATGTTGTTTGGGTGTTTCTCTATTTCAATGGCTTCCATGATTATTCGACTGTTGAAGTGTTCAGTTTTGGAGATGAGTTTGGTTCTTTCAAAGTCAATTTCATGACCTGTTGTTTTTATGTGCTGGAAGAGAGAGGAAGATTTTTCTTCTTTTTTGACTGCGTTCTTGTGTTCTGCGATGCGTGCGCTTATTCTCCTGTTTGTTTGTCCGATGTATGTGGCTGGACAGACTTTGCATGGTATTTCGTAGACTCCTTGGTTTTCTAGCTCAATCTTGTCTTTGGGGTTTCTTAAAATGTTGGCTATTTTTGGTCGGTGCAAAAGGCTGTCTTGATATTGTGTTTGTGGAGAATTTTGCTGATTTTGTCTGGTGCCTTTGATGGGGGAGGAGGGCGGTGCCGTTGTTCTCTTCTGTTTCTTGGTTCTTGGGGGTGTTTCCTTTTGGATTAGTTTGGTGATGGTGTTTTTTGGAATCCGTTTCGCAATTAAAACATTCGAGAGAGTGTGTAATTCAGTTTTTAGGTGGTATTTGTCAAAGGCGTTTGGTTCTGGAGATGAGGGTTTTTGCTATGGAGTTGATCTGTGCAGGGTGGTGGTGTGATTGTGCATTTAAGTAGCGGTTTGTATGTGTTTTTTTCTGGTAGATGGTATGTCCTAAGGAGCCGTCGGGTTTTTGTAGATTAGGACGTCCAGGAAGGGAAGTTGGTTGTTGGCTTCTATTTCCATAGTGAATTGTATTTTGGGGTGTAGGCTGTTGAGATGTGTGAGGAAGTTGTTCAGTTTATCTTTCCCGTGTGGCCAGATAACAAAGGTGTCGCCAACATATCTGAGCCAGAGTTTGGGTTTATGTTCGGACTTCTGTAACGCGTTGGTTTCAAAGTGTTCCATATATAGGTTTGCGATGACCGGTGAGAGGGGTGATCCCATGGGTGCTCCTTCTATCTGTTTGTATCTTTGTCCATTGTGGATGAAGTATGTGTTGGTTAGGCAGTGGTTGGTCAGATCTAGGATGTGTTTGGGGGTTGTATTTGTTGTGGATAGCTGTCAAGGCTTCTTGAATGGGCACTTGTGTGAAGAGCGAAACAACATCGAAGCTCACGAGTAGGTCATTGGGTTGTAGGTCTTGTTTCTTTATAATTTCTATGAAGTGGAACGAGTTTTGTACGTATGAAGTGATGGATTCTGCATAGGGCTGGAGTTGTTTGGCAAGAAATTTGGCGAGGTTTTGTAGAGGTGAGCCTATGGAGCTGACTATGGGTCTGAGAGGTGTTCCTTCTTTGTGAATCTTGGGGAGGCCGTAGAGCTTGGGGCATCTGGATGATTTCTCTCTGGGGATGATGCTTGGCTTGATTTCTTCACTTAAGGGAGAGGCTTTTATTTTGGCTTTGGTGATTTTTTCCAGGTAGGTGGTGGGGTCTGTGTTCAAAGGTATGTAAGCAGGGTCTTGTAGTAGGTTGGATAGTTTGGCTTGGTAGTCGGATGTGTTCATCACCACTGTGGCATTGCCTTTGTCTGCTGGGAGAATGATTATGTTGTTGTCTTTCCTCAGGTTGGAGAGGGCTTTTTGTTCTTCTTTGTGTAAATTGCTTCTGGGTGGTTTGCTGGAGCAGAGGACATTGGTGACTTGAGTCTGATTTTGTTGGCTTCATCTGGGTTGATTTTGGTTAGGCTGGCTTCCACTCCGCATATGATGTTTTCGGTGGGGATGTGTCTGGGGGCGACTGCAAAGTTGAATCCTTTGGAAAGGACTTTGGTCTCTGCGATGGTGAGTGTCCTGTCTGATATGTTGTGAACTGTTTGTTTCATGGGCTGTTGTGGGGGGGGGGTTGGGCTTCTGGCGTTTTTCCAGTTTGTGGAGTTTGTTGGTGTGTGTGTCTGTCTTGTGGGAGGTCTCTGTTTCAGCTCTCCAGGCGGCAAGTTGCTTGGATTTGTTCCAGAGTGTTGGGTGGATTTTGTTGCTGAGTTTGAGGTGGAGAGTGAGTAGGTCTCTGTTGGTTTGATCTAGTAGGTATCTTTTCCTGTGTAGTTCGCTTCTGATTAGGGCTAGTTCTGTTCTTTTCAGGATCCTTTCGCTGGATGGGGTTTTTGAGTGGAATTTCAGTTGGAAGCTTGTGGGGATCACATTTTTGTCTCGGCAGTTGCGTAGGAATGCAATGTCACATAAGATGCTGGCTCTTCGGACTTCTAGTTTCTCGTAGGTTCTGGTCAGCTGGAAGGTTTCCTCCCCGTAGAGGTCGGATATTTGTTTTCGTAGATTTTTTGTGGAGCACCAGCCTGAGGATGGCGAGTGGGACCTCGTCGAAACGTCGCCAAAACAACCAGATTTCTACACGGGAAGAAACCCGAATCCACCCTAACATGCATACCTATACCCGTGAAAATCTACGAAAACATGGACTGGTTGAGAACCACTGGTGTAACCTCTTTTGTTGAATGCCTGAACTGGGTCTAGTCTCGCTTTAAACTTTGTGCCTTTGTAAGTTGTAGAGAGGGACTGTGCTAACAACATGGTAATAGAAGCCCTCCAGTCTATTTGGCACTTCTGGAATGTGTTTGACGGATGTCCTTTCTAGTCCGATGCTTGAATAGTACAAAAATAGGGGGAAATGGATTTAGGTTTTTTTGGTTCAGTTCCCTACTTAGTTCCAGGAAGGAAGGAAGGAAGGAAGGAAGGAAGGAAGGAAGGAAGGAAGGAAGGAAGGAAGGAAGGAAGGAAGGAAGGAAGGAAGGAAGGAATTATAAAATGAGGAATCTATGCCTGTCTTTTAATTGTCTGCCCCATCTGCTGAATAAATTTAGCCTGCTATAAATATAGGTAGTAAATTGAAGGGGGGAAAACTCTGTTGTGACCCCACCTGTCATTATTATTAATGAAGGATGTGGCATTGCAAACCATAAGGAGAATCAAACAGACGCTCAAAGAACAAGCCATATATTAAAATAAATACAGAGGTGAAAACTTTACCATGCTGTAATGTGGTAATAGAAATCTATTCCACATAGGCTCTATTAATCTTTCATCGTGTAAATGTGTGTGAGGGAATTATATCAGAGCACAGTTCTGATTCCAGATTTGGTTCAGAGTTGGAAGGAGGCAATAAAATACAGATGAAAATAATATCCGGCAAGATATGGGTGAGCAACTTTAGCTACATTTCTGCAGGGACCATACAGACCACCAAAATGGAGGAGAAAAACTGGAAATGGCTCCTGTCCACTTGCAGTTGAACAAAACCAGGCACTTGGAGATGGTGAACACTGCAGGGGATACCTATGATCTATTGAAATGGTTAATTACTGTACCTGAATGCTCCCAGGAAAGGCAGTTCACATTTTTCCATGGGGTACAAATCAATGGAGAGGGCAAGGGAGCCTAATAGGACTGAGGGGCACAAAAACACGCTTGTGGGATGCTATGTATGGTCCTAGAGTCACATTTTCCCTGTCTCTACAGTAAGGTGGCAACCCAAAATCTTGTAACCTTACAATACACAGCAGAACTTTGAGGAACTGCTTCTGAAGGCTACTAGTCTCCAAACACTTCAACAAGCAGGGTCAGAAGTGGTAAGAATAGGTTAACTTTTCATCTAATTCAAGAGGTCTGGCATCTGTGACTGAACATCTATGGAAGCAGCTTGCCAAATCTTTATTCCAATACAATCCTGAGTATTTATTTGTTTTCACACTGAGCATAAACCATAACTGACTTAATATGGATTCTGAGCAGAGTCCAAATCCTGCAGCCTTGACCCATAGCAAAGAATCCAGCATTCTCTATGTTTTAAATTTAAACAAGATGAACAATGTTACTGGTATCTAAACAGAGATACTTGGAGAAATAGTGTGTCCATTTTCTTCCTGTCATCTGCTTTCCAATTCTGCAAATGGGGGTTTCTTTCCTACTTACGGGTGTTTATTTTCTGTGCCACTTATATGGTAAAGTTATCCAGGACCATTTGCAGGAAGTGGATCTGGTGGTGGCTTTTAGGGCTGAAGTGGTGAAGGCCTCTGCTGACACCATGCCATTGTAAACACACCAGATCTTATTTGGTTTCAGAGTCTGAGGAGAGCAGGACAGTTGACACCTGACCTGACTAGGGAATACCAGAATCTTCTGGTAGAGCTAAAAATAATAATCCTGCCTGAAACCTTGGAAAGGCAATCAAAGTTGGGAGCAATGCACAATTGCACTGATTCAGGTCAAGACAGCTTCTTGTACAGTATTCTTGAGCTCCACTGGTCAGACAGGAATATATGGTGCTATTTAAGGCAAAGCAAGAATCTTCAACCTCCTAAGAGAATCACAAGATCCTTTCAGGATCATTTCTAAGTGCACCATCTTGTTTCTCACAATGCTCCAACAGATTGCTCCAGGACAGTACATTCTGGGACTACTACTCCCAAAATGTGTCAGCCAACATGAACATAAGAACATAAGAAGAGCCAAGCCAGGCTAAAGGCCCAACTAGTCTAGCTTCCTGTATCCCACAGTGGCCCTACCAGATGCGTCTGGGAGCGCACGGGACTAGATATCTTTCTCCTGATACCACTCCCTTGCATCTGGTCCTTAAAGTACCCCAGTTTTAAGCCTGAAGATGATACATCTCTATCATGGTTTGTAACCTGTGATAGACTTTTCCTCCAGGAATCTGTCCAATCCCCTTTTGAAGGCATCCAGGCCAGATGCCATCACCACATCCTGTGGCAGGGGTTAGGGTTAGGGTTTACAAAGGGTCTTCTGGGCATAGTTTCCAGGTCATTTATTTCTCCACAACCAGGAGATGGAGATAAAAGGCTCCTCATATCACATTCTGATTTTTATCTTATTTGCTGGTACTTGATTATTTTACTGTACCCATGAATTTTAATAACTGTGTTACCTTTTAAAATTGTTATTCGTATGTCATCTAGATGAACTCTTTCTGTCTGAATGTCTGAGGAAAAACACAAATGAGTGTATGAGACTGTTATTTGAATAACTCATGCGCATCTAAAATGTCACTGAGGTGCTGTTGCAATCAGTACATGTAGTATGAAGCTGTCTTGTAGAAGATCTCTGTGTTCAACACTCTTGATCCTCAGACCAACTGCAAGGCACCCATTTGTCTATGAGATGTGATGCCCCTTCAGCCTCCAGGGCTCTGAACGCGTTCCACTTTTGTGCTCCCTAGCAGGTGGTTACCAAGCAACGATGTGGCTTCAGACTTTTATTGTCCTTTCATCCACTGGGCAACATCGGTCACACAGCTGCTGCGCTTTGGAAGGAGGGGGAAATGAGGATGGGGGGGCTCTTCTGTATATTTGAACAGATCCATAAAAATCTGAATATTTTCCTCTCATAGCAGCCAAGATATACAATTAGAGTTTGGAAGTGGCAGAAGAATCTACGGCTCTTGGAATCATTGAAAAGGAAAGAGAAAAGAAAGGCCTCTTGGCTCTCTAAACAACACCCCCTAATTGTTTCAAATAACAGCTTAAATACATAGTCAACGACAGTGTTATTTTCTAGGCGTTCCTTCTGATAAAACATTGACAATGGTCTTGTTTTCAGCAGAGACAGAGGGAGGGATACCAAGTCAGTTGCTTTTTAACATGCCACTCAAAAAGGCAGACACAGCATCAAAAAGCCCATCCACCATTTTTATATTATTGTTTTACTGTAACTATTCAGCTTGCATCAAGCTGACAAAGACATTATGCACTGGTATGGTTTAGATTTCAACTGTCTCCCTTCAGTCTCCTGATTTGTCTTGTGGGGTGCACTGCAATGTAACAGTAAAATGTGTTAATTCACCGCAGGAATTTTTCTTCTTGGACTGTGTCATTCCTCTAGGGTTTGTAACGAGAACCGTATTCTTCCTCCTTGCAGCATCATTCTCTTGCTTAGGAAGGGCCTGATCCTGTGCAAGTGATTGCTTATTGTCTGTCATGGTGCCAAAACTTTACATTACAGAAAACAAAGCACCAGCATGGCCTACATCATTTGTGAGTGTACATAAATGATGCACAATCAGAAGAGCCTTTTCAGGCTGTCTCTAAAAGGTAGGGGTGGGGAAGCATGGTGGCTCAGCAAGGAGCGTGGTGGCTCAGTGAGCTAGAGCACTGAAAACTGTCATCTTCAAAGTCAGCAGCTCAGCGGTTCGAATCCCAGGTGCCATGCTGTTAACCTCAGCTCCTGACAACCTAGCAGTTCAATAGCATGTACATGCAGGCAGATAAATAGGTGCTGCCGTAAAAAACAGGAAGATAAAACAGTGTTTCCTTGCAGCCATGCCAGCTACATTGCCACGGACTTGCACAACACTGGCTCTTCGGCTTGAATACGGAGATGAGCACCACCCCAAGTGTCAGACACAACTAGCATGCATGTGTGAGGAGAACCTTTACCCTTTTTACCTAAAATGAGACTTTCTCTATAGGGAAATAATCCTTATAAGTCTTTCAGGGTAGAAGGAAAACTGTGAACCCCTTCGGCCTTCAGAACCCCTTCAGAACTGTGAACCCAGCTAAGAGATGTATTTGGTTATGAACCTTTATTTGGGAGGCTGAATGATGGCAAGTATTGTTCTGCTGTATATAGTCACGGCTATATATCGAAAATATAATCTATGAATATTGGTCTTCCCATTAGTCAGAATGAAGCATCAAACTTGGGTGATGGACTGTCAGAGTTGGCAAATCTCACCCCTTGAGTTCCTAATGCTCCAGGCTGCCCTTCTTGTAGAAACAGCAAATGTGTGGTTTATTGAAATCTGCCTCAGGACCAGGCACTCAAGGCCCAGTTAGCTCTGTGGGGCAAGGCAGAGGCTTGGCGTAAACAATGAGGCAATGACATGAAGTCAGAGCAGTGTTACTTCTTCTGCTAGCAGCCAGGGACCGTTGGGGGACTACTTGTGGTAGGAGCAAAGCTGTGCTGGCTAGGAGGTTCTTTGGGTCCAATAATGCCATAGTCATCAAAGCTTTGTTACTACCATAATTAAACCACCACACCGAAGCAGGCCATACCATGCTTATCCTATCCATTAATCAGAAGCAAACCCTTGTCAGGCCTAGTTTTCACATATAAATATTAGAAGACCCCTCTATCTAGACCAATCTCACATTTGAGTGTGTGTCTCTGCCTATCCTAGCAATAGGATTATTAAATTTGCAGATGACACAACTGTGATTGGGCTCATCTCTGATAAAGAGAGTGAAATGGCTTACAGAGATGAGGTGGAGTGGTTGACAAAGTGGTGTAGAATTAATAACTTGCACCTAAACATAAAGAAAACAAAGAATCTTGTGGTGGATTTTAGGAGAAAGAGAACCAATGTTTAACCACTTGAGATTGATGGGACCAGTGTGGAGAGGGTTACAAGGTTTAGATGTTTGGGCATTGAGTTACAGGAGGATCTGTCCTGGAGTATCAACACAAAAGCGACTTGTGAAGAAGGCTCAGCAGAGACTATATTTTTTGAGAACTTTAAGGAAAAATCATCTTCCACAAAAGCTGCTGCTTGCCTTAGCAATCATTACGGTCTTTGACAAAAATAATTACAGCAACAGTCTAAATAGGGAATAACAATAATCATACATACGGTCTATTTTTTTGACAAAAATAATTCCACAAAAGCTGCTGCTTGCCTTAGCAATCATTACGGTCTTTGACAAAAATAATTACAGCAACAGTCTAAATAGGGAATAACAATAATACAATAATACATACAATACACATGGGCAAAGAAGCCCAGATTAAAATTAATAATAATCATATGAGGTACAAAAAATAAATTTAAAGATATAAACATCAATACCAAGGCTTAAAATTCCTATATATAATAATTTTAAAATTTAAAAAAATTAAAAAGAAAATAAGTAAATAAATTTAAATTTAAAAATTTCTCATTTAAAATAAATCACAAACTATAAAAGGCTCAAAATGAACACACTCTAGGGATCAATGGTAGGCAACATCTTACAGCAGGTCATAGCTGATGCACAAAACCTACCCACTGCCATTGTAATATTTAGGTTTGTATTGGAAAGTAAAAGAAAAATATAAAATTCCAGTGAACTCCCCAGGTACTTTTAAAGGACTGAATACAGAGTATCTTTGCGTAAAGCCCTATAAAACACACAATAAAGGAGAACATGCTCCACAGTTTCCACCCTACCACTACCGCGGGGCAAAAATGATGGCAACAGGGTACCCCTTGAAATCTTCTATCCAGAAATTTAGAAGGAAGCATATTCAGCTTTGCCAGAGTGAATGCTGTTCTGAATTTGGGGAGGAGGGGGGAACAGTGTTCACATAAGAGGGAGCAAGAAAGCATTAATTTTTACAATACTTATGTATGTCAACAAGCCCCAATTCTCTTGAAGTTCGATATCCCGGATCCTTTGCAGGATAGCTGCTTTTGCACGACTGTAGCCCAAGGATACAACATGGTTTAATGAGAGCCCCAAATGCAGACACTCATTCTCTAAGAACCATTTCCATTTTGATTGGTAAGAATCCACAAGGATCAGAGGGGCCAAGCCCTCAGAAAGAAAAAGAAATTTTAGCCAAATATTAAACAAAAGAGCATTGGCCCGGGCTCTTATAGAGATTAAACCAGCCTCTATCCGTATGGCTAGATTAGAGATACATGGCTGGACCGCAAAAATAGCTTTTAGAAATTTAGTCTGGACTATTTCGAGTGCACAAATAATTGAGAACTGTAAATCATTTAGACAATAATTTTGTCCTTAAACACCTGAATTGCGGATAGTAGAGGTTTTCCTAGCATTTGTTGCTACATGCCTGATGTGGGGGAGCCAAGAACTAGTGGAGTGGAAAGTAATGCCAAGATATTTAAAGCTAGTCTATGCTCTATGAGGTTTCCATTAATATACCAATTGTGTTTAATTTTCCTTCTGCTAATTACCATTACCTTAGACTTGGAATAATTAACAATTAATTGTTATCTACCACAGAAAGAGGAGAGGGCCTTCAAGAGGCGCTGTAAACCAACACAGGATAAAGATAACAAAACTGCATCATCTGCATATAAAAGAATTGAAATATGATAGGAGGATAATTTAGGACGATGAAAATTGGGGTTGGATAGACTATCCATAATTCAATTAATATAAAAATTAAATAACACGGGGGCCAAAATACAGCCTTGCTTAACACCACAAAGAATAGGAATTGAATTTGACAAAATTCCAGCATTATTTCATAAGAAACCAATAAGTGAAGGCTTTTATTGATGGACATGACAGTGGATGAATATGAGGCATGGAATGCTCAGGAAGGAGGGAATAGGGAGGAGTTAAAAGGAGTGAGAGAGATAGGAGCTCAGGTAATGACTGTTGTAACGGAAACTGAGACACAGCCAGAGAAGAAAACAGCCATAGTAGTGGAGACTGGAGAGAGGCATTTAGACAGAAAGGGAAATTCCACCTACTAAAGGGATTGGATTACCTTTACCTGTGGCAAGTAGCCTGGTGACTACTATTAATACTCTTACTGTGTCAGGGGATCGCGGAAGTTCAAGGACATGGATCCATGTCTGGGGGTGAGAAACCTCAAAGGCTGTAGTTCACCATCATTGTTGCAGGACACGATGTGCTGGTCCCCTCCTGTCCAAAGTACAAACCCGTTTCAAATAAGCAACAACAATTTTTTTTTATGAAGAAGCTATAATGAACAATGTTATTTCACCTTGAGAGATAGTTGGCAATGTTGATTTACCAAACAGTTTATTGTTACCAAAGATAGTGGTAATGCCAAGTAATATTAAAGATGAACCACCATACAAAGAGTCAAATAAAAGTTCAATATATTTTGATAAACTTATAGAGTTGAGTCCAATCTCTCCTGCGGAACCATTGATCAAATTAACAGACCCCTTACAGCTGCATTGTATTGTAGCTGTTTTTAAATCTATGTGGAATGTTTTATCTGAGTTGATATAGCAACTGTGAAATTTTGTTGTTCCTGCAAGGGGACAATGACAATAAAGATTCTATTCTATTCTATTCTATTCTATTCTATTGCCGATAGTGACCAACCAGATGCCTATGGATAGCCTCATAAACAGGATCTAAAGACAAAACCTCTCTTCATGTTGTTCCTCAGAAGATGGCAATACAATTCTTACAATTCTTACAATACTAAGGTTATTACCAGATTAGCACAATTCCATTTCCTTATATTTGGATGGTTTAAACCTGAGATGGAAGAGCATGTTCTTATGATGTCACTGAAACACATTTGTTATGTCACAAGGGTACATATTTGTGATATCTGACAGAGCAGCTAAGTATTGGTCAAGAACACTAGACATTTCATGCAGCCAGTGAGCCCTGGAATTTGGTAAAGAAAGGTGCCCTGTTGTGAAATCACCATACAAAGACCTATATCAAACATTTTCCTCATCTTTGTACCTCTGATTTTAAATTTTGTGTTCTTGCCTTGAGATCAAGTGATACATAAACCCCTGAAACTCCATCTGGTGCCCTGAGACCTTTTGGTATACAATATGCAGTGGCTCAACCTGGAATGAAAGCATTGATGACAAAATGGCCTCCTTATTCTACCACCTTTGACTACATATGGAGAATTATATTCTTGAATGCTAAGCTCAAGGCTGTGAATGTTAGGTTTGAAAAGTTAAAAAATTAGGAAGTGTTCTTGAGAACTCATTAAAATTGGCATCCATTGGCACAACATTTCACATACTATCTGCAAAAGGCATGTTGCACTCCACCTTCTCAAAGGGAAAGGAACCTACAGCTCCCTTGAGATTTGGACTAGTAAGTCTCAGAAGCCTAAAGATGGCTAATGTTGCTCTAAGACCCAATTGACTCTCCTCACTTATATTTCTTTAGCATATAAAATTATAAAAAGATTTTACTAAAAGCATAGACCTGGTTGTATGTTATCTTAGAAACTTGTTATGGCATTCCAGGTGGTTACTGATATCATTGGATAGCCTGTGTGATACAGTAGATAGAGTGATGGACTAGGACTCTGGAGAAGAGGGTTCAAATCCCCAATTGGCCATGGAAATTCACGGTGGGAGTGAACTGGTAAAACCACTCGTCAACTCTTTTACTTACCTTGAAAGTCCTATTAGAGTGTCCTGACTTGATGGCCCATAATTAATTAATATCATAGCAACCACTGCCTATCTGACTGAAATTGGCTCAACATCCTATTTTTTAAAAAAAGATTGTTAAAAGAAAAAGAGTGGCTTCAGTCTTCTATGAGTAAACGTTTGAAAAATAATGTTATTTGGAGGAAACCCATAAACCAGCAGCCTCTATATAAGATGAAGCTGCGATGATTTGAATGGTCCCTCCACTAAAACAAAGCGTGCTGCACAAATATACAGTACCTCTCCATAGCAGTTAAAGCACTCTCTGGACAGTTTACAATTTATTTATGCAGAGTTTACTGGCCTCAGAAGGATGAAAGTCTGAATGAACCTCGAGTTGTCTACCTGAGGTTGAACTCCAGATCATGAGCACAGTTTTGGCTGCAGTATAGTAATTTAACCACTGCACCACAAGCAGAATAGAGTGGTACTATCACTACCCTTGATTTAGACATTATGTTTCTGTTGATGCAACCAACAATCTCATTGGCTTTCTTGGCCACCACATCACAGTGCTGACTCATGTTCAATTTGTGGTCCACCAGATCCCAGATCCCTTGCACAAGTACTATTCTCCACCAATGTGTCTCCCATCCTATATCTGTGCAATATATTTTTCTACCTAGATGCAGGAACCTACATTTATCTCTATTGAAACTCATTCTGTTATCTTTGGATTAGCACTCTAATTTGTCATGGTTCAGGAATGTTCAGGAATAATCACTGCCACTACAGGATATCCAAAAAGAACTAGATTCAAAATGGCAGCTTTCCTGTCCATGTTTGCTAGTTCAGTAACAGGCCCACACAGCTTCTGCAGTAGGAAAATACTGGCAAGTCTTTGAGGAAAGCTGTCCCCTGCAGAACCAATCCTTTAGCCAGTATGTCAAAACCAATGCTTTAGCTAGTAAAACCCAGTGAATATTCCTTTTAGAAATATTTTTTTAAATATATCATTCAACAGCCTTTTTCTGGAGATGGCCTCAAAGCTAATTAGCTTGTTACTAACATGGTAATTCTAGCATTTTATCTGAAGATCTAAGCTACATGAAACATTCTATGCAACTGCACACAGCAGGACATTTTAATACATAGCAATGAATTAAATTTTATTGTGCAGTTGTGCAAAAAGGAGTACCTTTTGAAAACAAATTGCCAGACATTAGGAAATCTCTGTAGGCATCATCTGTTGCATTTGGAATTGCAAAAATCAATATGCAACAGATAATACCTACGGACTTTTCTAACATGTGGCAATTTGTCTGTAAATATTATACTAATTGCATATCAGTACAACAGGATTTCAGACAATAACTATCCCGAACTCTGGTTTGGTATGGGTTCACTCCTCCCAAGTGAAGTGGCAGCTATAGGAATTCAGCTTGAAGCCTGGATCCAGATGCTTGTTCAAACTAGAATCAATGTGTGTTGAAGGTTTTAAATGTTTTTTTAACTCAGAAGCTCAACTCATGAACTTTTTGTAGGTTTTTCAGGGATTGGTCTGCCTCTGCTTTAGCTTGCTCCAAGAAAGTAGGAAAGCTTTTAATTCTATGAGTTGTTCTCTTGCTTCGTTTCTGGCTCCCTGGCCAAATTCTCTAATGACATTTGGTTGCGATTTTTTGGCTACTTTTGTTTGCTGATCACCCAGGATCATCAGCACTTCCTATTTAAGTGGCCACATGTCTAGATGAAGACTTGTGAGAATTTAAACCTCATTTGCAATCTGCCCTTCATTTGAAAGGTCAGGCAGTCCAGTAATTTAAAAATAAAGAAACATAATGAGTGAGATCAGGTCACAGTTTTTCCAACTTCAGTAAGATGAACTGTAATCCCTGTTGTAATATTTAGCAACTTGCTCCCAAAACAATAACATGTCCTTATTATTTTCTCATCAGCAAATACCATAATTACCAAGTGTGATCATCTAAAAAAAATCAATTTCAAATATTTAAATTAATGGATGAAATTACACAAGGACTAGAACTAGATGTAAGTCAATAGAGTGGAACTATGTTTATTACATGTAAAAGAAGAACTTGGTGGCCAAATAACTTGAGTTTGGATTGAAGACATCATAGGGCCTTTTTACACGACCCCTAAACTCCGCCGCAAATGGCTCCCAGCTCCGGAGCTTAAAGTTGTTTACCCACCAGCTCCGGAGTTTACTGAAAATTAAGTGCGATCACACCCACCTAAGCGGGTCCCAGCGCACTTTTCATGTACCTGCTCTCCAAGCGTGAAAAATCTTGATGCGGATGTGCCGGGCATTCCTCGCTTCTTTTTGTTGTTGTTGTTTGTCTCCCGCCCCTTTAAGAGAAGGAACCAGGAAGTGACAGGGCTCCCGGCAGCTTCCACCAGCACCGGGAGGTAAGCCTTTATTCTTCTGTCCCTTTTTTCCCTCCCTCCCCTCACACAGCCAGCAGCCAGGAAGTGTGGAGGGGTGGGGATGCACGAAGAGCGAGGAACCCCTAAGATCTCTGGTCCGAATTTAAGTGACCAGCGGATCTTAGGGGTCGTGTAAAAGCGCCCATTGTCTAGAGAGCCATTATGGCTGGCTTCCAACAGGAGAGAAACCAGACCAAGAAAAACAGCATAACAATTTTATACATTGTCATTAGTGATACATGACTTTGCTTGACCTACACTGCAACTTGTAATTTTTCAAACCTATCTATAAGAATATTTTCAAGTGAGCTGTTCAGTTCTTTACTACGTACCATAACCAAATAATTTCACTTGGAATCTCTTGCCCTGCCTCTCAAAATATTTCAAGATCATCACTATAAGATTCCTTAAATGTGTCGTTTCTTGATGTGTTTACATAAAAATGCAGCATCAGAAGGTTTAGGAAAAGGCAAGACAAAGCAGAGGGACATAATGAGGTAATCTGTTTCAGCACAGAGCTTTCAAATAAGACAGGTTTGAAGTAATCTGTTTTGCTTTTATAATATTTATTCACCCAAACAGTTATGAACACTGATTATGCCATGTTCTTTAGGCATTATGTTAGACTTCAATAAACATAAGGGGCTAAGTTGTTGTTTTTTTCTGTTGCTCTGACAGATAATCACAGTACCTTGATTGTGTTTATGATTCTCAATTTAGAAATAGCAGTGATAAGAATATATTGGCCTAAAATCATTTTGTAGTTTCAGTTGCAGTAAGTAACATGAAGCAGAATCCTGTTGGTTTAGGCCAGGGGTGGGGAACCTTCAGCCTTCGATATGCTTTGGATCACAGCTCCCACAGTCCTTTATCACTGGCAATATAGGCTTGGAATTCTGGGAGCTGCAGTCCAAAACATCTAGAGCAGTGGTCTCAACCTATGGGTCCCCAGATGTTCCTGGACTGCAACTCCCAGAAGTCTTCATCACTAGCTGAGCTGGCCAGGAATTCTGGGAGTTGCAGTCCAAGAACATCCAGGGACCCACAGGCTGAGAACCACTGATCTAAAGAGCTGAAGGTTTAGGCCCTTTGTCGTCAGTGACATAACCTGAGTCATGGTATATCACACACGTATGTTTGCATCCTTGTTGAACATTATTGTAAACAGGGCCATTCTTATGACACCTTAAAGACCAACATGTTCTATTCAGCACAAGCTTTCATGGACTACAACCTACTTCATCAGACACAAAAGACTGAAGTCCACAACAGTTTATGCAAAATAAACAGTATATAAGTATTTAAGCTGCCCAAAGACTCTTCTGTTTCTGCTGAAACCGACTGAGACAGCACCACCATCCAGCTGGTTCGGCCCACGGGCCAGTAGGGGGAGGGGAAATGAAAATAATAATAATAATAAACCCAAGGCAATAGAGCCTCTCAGTTGGGAGGTGTTGGCCCCAAGCCAGCACATCTCAGCTGTAAAAATAAAATAAAAATAAAAAGCCCAGCAAGGGGGACTTTTAAAAATAATTTTTAAAAATAAAAAAATGAAAATGAAACAAAGCAAACGAAATACAAAATGAATTTTTATTTTGTATTTTTAATAAATAAATAAATAAATAAATAAATAAATAAATAAATAAATAAATAAATAAAATTCATTTCATATTTAACGAAATGAAACGGGAGGGAAGAAAACAGATAACAAACCAAATCGCCATTTTTTTGAGTTCGTGCCCATCTCTACTTATAATCATTTGCATTTCTAAGGCAAAGTCTCACACTGAGTCTTCAAAGTGGAAAGCAAGTACTTTGAAACAAGTACCAAGTCCAACAATATCATTTCCATCCCTGCTCAGAATCTATTAGGCTACATAAAGCTCTAATGTCAAAGCCAGTTTTGCCATCTGACCAATATGTAATTTAGAAATGTGCTGTAGACCTACCTCTCGACAGGTCCTCTAGGGATCACATAAGTCCCCTGTTACAGCAACTGCATTGGCTGTTGCTCCTTTTCTAAGCTGAATTCAGAGTGCTGGAACCAAGCTATCACAAGGACTGCAACTTTCTTTACAAGCTTGCCTGACTGTTAAGATCATCAGGAGAGACCTTTCTCTTGGTCCCACCAACTTCACAGGTGTGTTTGGTGAGGACATGGAAGAGGACCTCCTTAGTTGCTTCTCCCAGAATTTGGAACTCCTTCCCACAGCAGGACTGACTGGCCCCAACTTTACTGTCCTTCTGAAAGCAGGTGAAGATCTTTCTCTTCAGGCAGGCTTTTCCCTAGTGACTGGCTGCCTGAGTTGGCGTTTTATTGTATCTTACAGCTTTGAATGTGCTTTGATGTTGTTTATGTTTTAACCTTGTTATATGTTTTATCCTTGTTATGAGTTGCGGGCAATGAAGCGGGAGGGGAGACGGCTGGAGCGCAAGTGGAGAAAATATCGCAGTGAGTCTGATCAAACATGGCTTAGAGCCCATTATCGAGCCTATTCGTGGCATCCGGTTGAAAAGGCAGTATTCGCCAACCGTATTGCTTCCTCAAGTGCCGTCCAGCGGAGCTGTTTCGGGTGGTCCGGGAACTTCTTCAGCCAGGAGATGGGGTGGAGGCCCAGGACCATTCGGCGGCACGCTGTGAGGAGTTTGCTGTTCACTTTGAGGGAAAAATTGCTCAGATTCGCAGTGAACTGGACTCCACTATTGATACAGTATCAAGGGATGTGTCCAGTGCACCGTGCTTAGGTCCAGTGTTATTGGATGAGTTTCAATTGTTGAGACCCGAGGATGTGGACAGGGTGCTTGGATCTGTCCGTTCCACCACCACGCTGCTCGACCCTTGCCCTTCTTGGCTAATTGAAAGATCTGCCAAGGGGGTTCACCTGGGTCCAAGAAGCTGTAAATGCCTCTTTAAGAGAGGGAGTGGTCCCTGCTGCCTTAAAAGAGGCAGTAATCAGACCACTCCTAAAAAAACCTAACCTGGACCCAGGACTGGTGGTCAACTACCGACCAGTAGCGAACCTTCCTTATTTGGGCGTGTTGGAGCGGGTGGTGGCCGGACAGCTCCAGGCGCTGCTGGATGAAACGGATTTTCTAGATCCATTTCAATCTGGTTTCAGGCCGGGTTTTGGAACAGAGACTGCCTTGGTCGCCCTGTATGATGACCTTTGCGGGAGAGAGACAGGGGAGTGCAACTCTGTTGATACTCCTGGACCTCTCAGCGGGACTGCGACACCATCGACCATGGTGTCCTTCTGGATAGGCTGGCCAGGTTGGGAGTTGGAGGCACCGCTGCGGTGGTTCCGATCCTTCCTGGCTGACCGTGTCCAGAAGGTGGTGCTGGGGGATAGTAGCTCTGCCCCTTGGCGTTTACGTCATGGGGTTCCACAGGGCTCAATACTATCCCCCATGCTGTTTAACATCTACATGGAACCGCTGGGAGAGGTCATCAGGAGGTTTGGGCTGAGGAGTCAGCAATATGCTGATGATACTCAGCTCTACCTCTCGTTCTCCACCAATCCAGGTGAGGCGGTTTCTGTTCTGAACTCGTGTCTGGGCCAGATAATGGACTGGATGAGGGTTAATAAATTGAAACTCAATCCAGACAAGACGGAAGTGCTGTTATCAGACAGGCTAGAGGGCCACTTCCCTGTTCTGGATGGGGTTGCACTCCCCTAAGGGACAGGGTCCGTAGCTGGGGGTGCTCCTGGACCCCCGGTCTAACTCAGCCCAGGTGGACTCGGTGGCCAGGGGAACTACCCCTGCGCCCTACCTAGATGAACGGAGCCTCATGACAGTTACACATGCACTGGTAACATCCCGTATAGATTACTGTAATGCGCTTTACTGGGGCTGCCTCTGAAGACGGTTCGGCGATTGCAACTGGTTCAGAATCGTGCGGCACGGCTGGTGAGTGGTAGGGCCACCAAGGAACACATCACGCCGATTCTGTATAACCTTCACTGGTTACCAGTTGCTGCCCGAGCCCAATTCAAAGTGCTTGTTTTGACATATAAAGCCCTAAACGGCTTAGGACCTAGATACCTGAAGGACCGCCTCCTTCCATATGCAATTAAGATCTAGTCAGGAGCCCTCCTGAAAGAGCCATCCCTTAAGGAGGTGAAGGGGATGGCTTGCAGGAATAGGGCTTTTCAGCAACTGCCCCCAGACTATGGAATACCCTCCCATGTTGCTAACATTTCGGCGCCAGGTAAAAACCCTCCTATTCCAAAAGTTTTTTAACTAATGATTGTGGGCCCTGATGGCAATTTTAGTGGTGTGTTTTTAATGTATTGTATTTATTGCATCTACATGTTTTATTGTTTTAATTTTATTGTATTTGATGTTTTAACTGTTTATTCTTATTGTGAGCCGCCCAGAGACCTTTGGGTAGTGGGCGGCATACAAGCTAAATAAATCAAAATCAAAATCAAATCTGTTTAAATTCTTTTTAGTATTTGCATGTTCACTGTTGTTAGCTTTAAATACTGTCTTTTAATTATGCAAGCTGCCTTGGGTCCTTTCTAAGAAGAAAGGTAAGATATAATATTTTAAATGAATGCATGAATAATGTGCTGAAACCCTGATTCCCAAGAGTGTTGCAGAAGCATCTACCAAAACCTTTCATCACTGTATTTTAAAAGTATTTTTAATTGTTACTGGAATTTAAAAAGTAAATATGTTAAAGAAAAAAAAAGAGGGGGGAGAAAGAAATGGAAAGTGCAGAGAGGATTGAACCAGGATAAGATGGTCATAGGTCCATCAGCCTGGGGTTGGTATCTCCAGAATATCTGCTGGTACACAGTTAAAGCAGTAAGATCCTCCAACTAATTGTGGGTAGAGAATATTTGTGTTGTCTTCAACCTTGGAGTACTTATTTATTTTATTTTAGAGTATTTTTACCCCACCTTTCTCCTTAGAACAGGACCCAAGACAGCTTACAGTAATGAGGGATAATATATAGTCCAGTACAATTAAGACATGTTCAAGTATTGAGAACAGGGAATTGAGGGACATCTTACAGGATTAAAAGACAATATTACATTAAAGCTACAAGAGAACGCGAGCAGTTAAAAGGAGAGTAAAATTCATTGTAAAGTATGAGTGATGGAAACAATGAAAACATAGTGTCAATGTAATCCCACAAAGTTATAAGTGGTTATAAACACAAAGTCTATGTGAGCCTCTAGATTCATATAAAAGACACATAGGTAGTCTATCATTCAGAGAAAGCTTGCCTGAAGAGAAAGGTCTTTGCCTGTTTCTGGTAAGAGATCAGAGATGGGACAATCCTGGCCTCTAGTGGGAGGGAGTTCCAAAGTATGAGTCTTTGGGTAAGAGAATATACTGTATGATACAATTGTGCTTGATATGATTCCAGTTGCAACCATATGGTTTGAATTTATCTATGGCGAGATGTCAACAATTGTCCTAATGTGCTACAAGAGCTTCATTCAGAAAGGTGCCAGTTTTATAGTGCATCTATGTTCATTTTAGGGTGGCAATGGGCCCTCCTGAGCTCTAGAGCCCTTGACAGCCATTTTCCAACCACTGACCTCTGAGAATGGTTGAACATCCTTTCACCCATCTTGGATCAACTCAGTTATGACAGGTCCTTGGGGGCCTTGTCTGCCTGCTCAAGGCAGAACACACCCCTCAGCCTGTATTTGACGACATCATATGGTATCTTGTGCATTCATCTACATGGGCTGCAACTCAATGCCTAGCAAGCAACTTCTTGCCTCTGAGTATGGCTGACAATAATAATTATACGTGAAAAGCAACAGTGTTAAAACTACTGTCATAAATGATCATATATCTGTGGCATTGCAGGCATGTGATCTGCTGTTCTATCATGTCATGCTACCCTCTGGGGTTACTAATGAAGCCACTATCTTCCGACACCATCAGCACTTTTGAAGGGTTTTGAGCTTAATAGGAGCTGAGAACATTCACTCCCCATCCTGCATCTCCCAACATGGAACTGCATTCCAAGTCAACCAGATAACTGCAAGAATAGTAGCTTACAAAGTGCCCACCTGACAAGATCAAACATTAGTCTCGTCTCCACAGAAATGTGTCTGTGGTTGTTCACAGACTGTACAAACTGGCTCATTCTTTCTGCCACAAAAAATTCCATTAGAATCAGAGAGGCTCTTGATCTACCAGCTGCTCCTCTACTTTGCATCGCTAAGAATGTGGCTGAATTTGAAAAGTTGTCACCCTACTGAATCTGCAACACACCTGTCTCTCTTGTCAGCCTCATTTAGAAGAGCCGTATAGGGACTTAGAAAAGAAAAGAAACCACTAAGGCCATAAAACTGAGGTTTAACGAGACTTCTCTTGAGTACTAAATGGTAACATACGTGCTCCATATGTTCCGCAATGGGAATGTCCTCCTGAATTACAATTTGTAAACAGGACAACAGCTGTGCAGTGCCATTGGTGGCCCCCCACTAATTCTGAGAAGACTGTCAGGCAAAACATTAGATGGATTTGTCTTTTCTGTTTCAATGAACTAAAGATTAACCAAGCATGTCTGCTATCTGGAGTCAAAGAAAAAACACATGGGTTAGCACCATCACTCGTAAATCACCAAAGCCAAACAAGAAACGTTTGTATGTGAACTCCTTTTGATAAATACTGGTGAGCAGAAGTGAATGTATATATAACGCTTTGTTCAGCGGAATACTGAATATTTCCTTCTTGGTCTCAGTCCCCAGCAGTACTTGCCCATCAGAGTAAAGAGGTAATTGACAACCCCATTGATTATTTATTTATTTATTTATTTATTTATTTATTTATTTATTTATTTATTATATTTGATAAGATCTTCCTGCGGAACTCTAAGCGGCTTACAGTGAGCGACATGCGCCAGATAGACAAAAAATTACAATCAAATATAAAACAACAAAACATAGAATAAACATTTAAAAACCCAGGAGCCCCCAGCGGGCCAAGAACTTTTAAGGGTTCCTTTTCTTCCTGTACATTACAGAGCATCTCAACACGCTGTTCACAGAAAGGAATATGAACGTTAAATACTGCATCTCGACATGAATGCCTGACCCAGGCACACATGGGATGTTTTATTTTCGGACTACCTTTCTTCTCTAACATTGCACCACATGCCTTTTTCTTAACTATTTCTTTATATAACATACAAGCCATTTTTTACACGTAATAGCAAAAGCTACTACACATACAGAAGCTTGTCCACAGCTAGTTGCCCAAGCCATTCTAAGTACGATTCCTCAAGTTCAGGTGCCGTTTGGAATCTCAGTGGGCTGTTGTGCATTCCTGGGTATTCCAATGGGGACACCTAGCTCAAAGTCAGAAATACCGCAAGAGGAGAAAATCTAATTATCAAGTGTGAACTGGTTTCAAGTGCTGGATGCACATGTCCAACCATTTTCAGCTGCCACTAGATTTCATATTTCAGCAAGAAAATCATCTCAAAGTCCAGGATACATAAGAATGGACTCAAGCTACAGGATGCCAGATTTAAGTTGAATATCAAGGAAAATCTCTTAACTGTTAGAGTAGTATGACAATGGAATCAATTGCCTTGGGAGATGGTGAGCACCCCAGTGCTGGAGGCATTCAAGAGAAAATTGGACGACCATCTGTCAGAATTTATTTAATTTGGATTCCTTCATTGAGCAGCGGCTTGGACTTGATGACCTTACAGGCTCCTTTCAACTCAATTATTCTATGAGCCTATGAAGTATTTGGTACATGACACCACAAAAATTATCCAAAATGTATGAAAATCTGTTGGATAGATGTTGGAAATATAATGGCAAAGAAGGGACTTTTTATCACATGTGGCAGATGTGTGATGAGATCAAGGGATATTGGAGAATTGTGCACAAAATGTTACAAAAATGTGGAGCTGTACTATCTATAAAAGAGTGGCTTTTATGTCAGATGGTGCAGCATATGTCAAATAAATAAATAAATAAATAAATAAATAAATAAATAAATAAATAAATGTTTCATTTAAAAGTGATTTATGTTTCTTAAACATTATGCCAGAAATTAAGGAGTATAAAGCATATAAAGCCCTAAATGACTTAGGACTTAGATATCTGAAGGACTGTCTCCTTCCATATGAACCTACCCGGCAATTAAGATCTAGCCAGCGAACCCTCCTGAGAGAGCCATCCCTCAAGGAGGTGAAAGGGATGGCTTGTAGGTCTAGGGCCTTTTCAGTAGCTGCCCCCAGGTTGTGGAATGCCCTCCCAAGTGACATCCTCCTGGCGCCAACACTGATGACATTTCAGCACCAGGTAAAAACCTTCCTCTTTCTGAATTTTTTTAACGGACATTACATAGATTGTAGGTCCTGGTGGCAATTTCAGTGTTTTCTGTTTAAATGTTTTTATTGCTTTTAATTGTCCATTGCCTTTTTAATGTTTTAACTGTTTTAACTGTTCATTTTAATTGTAAGCCACCCACAGACCTTTGAGTAGTGGGCAGCAAATAAGTTGTATAAACAAACAAACAAACAAACAAACAAACAAACAAACAAACAAACAAATAAATAAATAAATAAATAAATAAATAAATAAATAAATAAATAAATAAATAAATAAAAGCTTTATTGATGCATATGTCATTGATAGCAAGAATTTTATTTACTAAATACTGGAAAACAGCACCTGACAGGCAAGAAATCTTCAGAAAGTGATTGAAATAGCGGAGATGGACATACTGTCAGGATTGTTGAGAAAGAAAGACTTATAGAAGGCAAAGAAAACTGGAGACCACTCTATGACTTTTATGTAAAAGAAGTCTGTAACTGAATTACTCCAACAGTATACTAGATTCATCATCAGTTAGTATCAAACTAATGGAAATGATATAAACATGCCATGTAATACCCTCCTTATACCTAAAGAATCTCAACCCATGACCCATACCCATTAGTTACCCTTTATGTGTGAAACAGAGGTGCCTAGATGCCCTAAGCACATCCAATCATGCCTGATTTTGGAAGCTAAGCAGGGTTGGCTCTGGTTAGTACTTGGATGGACGACCACCAGGGAATACCAGGTGCTGTAGGTGCCTGGAGTAGGAACCCGCAAACCCCTCCAGTATTCCTGCCAAGAAAACCTCATGGACATGGGACCACAAAGAGTCAGTCACAACTGTAATGATGCCACACACATGTGTGTGAAACAATAGAATAGATTTTTTTGCCTGCTTGTCAGACTTGGGAATGGGAGAGAGGACACATTTGCTATTGAGTCATAAGCAGTGGTGTGTTCTAGGTTAGGCTTAGTTGCATTTTAAAGGCATCAGGCGGGACTTAAGTGATAAACTGAAATATACAACACCTAGCTGTATTCAGAGGAGAGAACTGCAGACTACCAATCACCCAACCAAAAAAGAAGACCTACAGGAGTGACTCAACTAAAAGTTGAACACATAAATCCTTCTGAGTCAGGGTTGTAGGCTGATATAAATGCCTAGTAGACTGGGAGAGAGAAGAAGCAGTTACCAGTATGTCTTTGGAGGGGAAAGGTTGAAGGGAGGGGGCTGAGAAATTGCATATCCCATTTCCTGAAAGTCCTGACCCCATTTTCTAATTTTCTGTTTGCAAGTCTTTTCCCCCATCTATACACCTTTCTTTCTTTGATTAAAGAAGGGATAAGGAAAGAGGAAAAAGAGCCAATGAGGGTAGATAATCCTTATGCATTTGTGATGGTGACTTATCAAGAAGCAAGAAGTACATAAATATAAATGGGGAAGTTTTGTCTGAAGAGGCAAATGGGAGGGAGGGGTGTTAACCAGGTTGGTCACTGTTGTGATCCCAATGATATTGTTTTCCATGCATTATGGACTCTTGCAATGGTATAATTAATCATTTCCTGTGTGGGCTATTACACAGATATCAGCAGTGGAAACCACCAGGAACTGTGTTGAAAAAGTCCAAATCAACTTGAGTGTAATTATATTTCTGTGTGTAGTCAAACCCTTTTGTGTCCTTCCCAACTGCCCTTCATATTTATACAGATCTTTCGAAACACATGATAAGAGCCAAACAAGACTTACAACTCTGTGGGTGTTTTTACGTAGGTACAGTTTTACCTTTCAATCCTATAATTTGTTTTCCTGGACAGATTAAAATGCCTAATGGAAAGACATCAGCACACACCTCTGGATCAAGCCATCCGATGAGATGCACTGAGGAAAGCTGATCTAATTTCCCCATGTTTGCTCCAACACACACCTAAGTCTTCTGTTCAAATGTCAGCAGTGCAGTTGTTGGGGAGAAGGACATGCTAAAGCACCTATGAATCACATCATCTGTGTAATCTGAGCAAGGAAATTAAAAGTTAAAGGCCTAATAAATACTTTCTTCTTCACAGAGAGATGGATTGTGGATTTATACACGGTTCAGCTAAATTATCCACTTGGGTACAGAAATGGCAAAAGGCCTAGATGTAGAGACAGTTATCTAGCTCAATAATTTAGTCACCCTGCCTCCCCTTCCACTTTTCCAATGTGTGTCCAGACTCACAATACTGTCACTAACTGAGCTTACTTCTAATTCCACTCTCAGTGCAGAGGAAAAGTGTATATATATATTACAAGAGTGCCATCCAAAGTTCCAAGTAAAAAGCCAAAATACACATTTGCAAAGCTTTTCCACAATGAAATAAATGCAGCGTGTTCGTGTAATAAAGGTTTTTAATGGTACTACAGGTCTGTCTTGCTCAGTCGCGGTAAAATCCTTTATTTATTAGAGATTTGCTGTAACAAATTAGTAGTCAGTTTAAATTACTGAACTGAGTGCAGTGGTGAAACCCTACACCTACTAAGGTTTTCAAAAAAGGATATTAAAAAGGATTTCACACTTACATTATTCACTCTGCACGCTCTAAAGATGTAACTATGGGGTATTCAATAAGTGATGGCCTGGAAGTTGCTCCTCATTACTTAGTTGGCCAAGTATATATTTTTGGAGAAGGAAAAGTGCAGCCTTCCAAGCCATAAGTCTTCTAGTATGAGCGACAGCTTCTTGCGGATTGTCTATCAATTGGGAAGTAGATTCTGAGCATTCTATTGGGATGCAAATGTCTGTACCATTGCACCTATTAATAGAAACACACAACAAAGAACTCTTGAGGGCACTGAGGGGGTCCTGTGGGTCAGCTGTGGGGCCAGGGAGAGGAATTCTGGGGGCTCGAACTGAAGCCTCAACAGTTTCCTACACAATAAGTCATTGTTCATGCTTCCATGTGATGGCCTATATTAATAAATGGTGGTGTGTTTGCTTTGGGTAGTCTGGCCTAGACATGACGTGGACTTCAATATCAGACTCTCCATACGGTGCTAAGAGAATAACGGGGGGAAAACAGTGCCTGCTCTTGCTATTCACCCACATCACAGAAGCAAAGCAGAGCACAGCATAAATTGTGAATTAAGGGAAGCCAGATAATGTGTAGGTTTCACCTGCTCACAGGTTTTACACAACCCCTAAAATCCGGGGCAAAGGCCTCCCAGATCCAGAGCTTAAAAATGTTTTCCCACCAGCTCCGGACTTTAAAAAAAAATTAAGTACGACCACGCCCACCTAAGCGCGTCCAAGCACACTTTTCAAGTACCTGGTCTCGGAAAGTGAAAAAATTCTGATGCGGATGTAAAGCAGTGAGTGCCAGGCTCTCCTCGCCTTGTGTTTGTTTGTTTTTTGCCTCCCACCCCTTTAAGAGACTTTAAGAGACTGGAATGCTTGCTTCTGGGGCTGCGACAGCCTGCATTCTTTTCTCCCTTTTTTTCTCCCTCCCCTCACGCAGACAGGAGCAAGGGAGTGCGGAGGGGTGGGAACACAGGAAGAGTGACAAACCCCCAAGATCTCTGGTCTGAATTTAAGTGGCCAGCGTATCTTAGGGGTCGTGTAAAAGCGCCCTGAAACAAGGGGGAGGGGAAAAGGAGAGAGTAACTATAACCAAATACTTCCATTCCCAAGGGTGCCATAATGTCAGCTGTGGCTTCTCCCTCTCCCTCTGTTTTAGCGAGACTAAAGATAAAGTTGTTAGACAGGATTCAGAGATGCCAGTGATTTGTGTTACTTTAATGGGAACTTTGAAAAGCGTTTTACTGAACGGATTGATGGAGATCAATGATAAAGTCCTTTTGTGTGTCTGCTAAAAGGAAAATCTTCAAAGTAGTGATGGGTTTATGGGCTCCCCATATCCACAGACCATTTCTGTTTGCTACAAAATCGTTAGGAGTACGTGGCACAACACAAGCACCCTGGTGGATAATTTGAGGGAGAAACGCAAGATAAATGTATTTCCTACCCCTGTCTTGACAGTTGGATTGATGGTCGGGTACAAAGATCTCAGCTATACATTGAAATACAGTCATTAAACTATTGAAGTTATTGATGATAATTGGGGAATAGAATACCACTGAGACATTCACCAAGGAGTGGGAAATGGAGCTGCAGTAGAAGCTATTTTGAAAAAAATGCCATTCATATACAGTATGACATCATTAGAGATCAAAGCTAAAACTTTAATGATAGCACAATACCTCCACACGTGTTTGTGTGTATGTGTTACAGATGGAGAAAATTGTTCCTTTTCCTAGCATTTCCCAAGCACTAGTATGCGGCATGTGCATGTACTGTTGCTCCTGCTTTTTGTTCCTTACGTTCCTTCACATTGTGTGTCCCCTGCCTTTGTCAAATCAGAACCGATTTATAGCAGCCCTAACAGGGCTTTCAAGATAAATGAGAAAGTTAAGGAGTATTTTTACCAGTTCCACTCTCTCAGTCAGTGTCCATGGGTAGTACATCACTAGATTCTATACATTATAACCGGGAAGTTATTTATTTACATTTGTTTCCCACTTTCCCTAATACAGTACCGTATATCCTGAAAACAAAGGCTTTTGTTGCTTGGATAAAAGTTGCTGTTTCTTTGGCATAACTACCATTTGCCACTAAGAATACTCAGTTTTATAAAAATACATTTTCTGGAGAAAAACACTGGTAAAGGAAGATTACAGAAGCTTGCCTATCCTTGTATTAAGAGACATTGCCTTCTAATTGTTAAGTGTATCCTCTACTCTGGTCTTCTGGGCAACCCAGTACTATAATTGACAAGTCCATCTGTCCATAGAATAATGCCTGAGGTGCCTAATTGTCTCTTGGATCTCTTTGTCTGAAAGCTGGCAGCCATCCTCTCTCTTTCCTGAAAATTTCATCCATTTTCCAATATAAATCAATGTGTGGGATTTACATGGGAAGCTTCTTTGTATTTAGCAAGCAGACTCTGCAAAGCAAGAAATGAAAGTAACATCTGCGTAGGAAGCAACAACGTGAAGGAGTTATCCAAACAAATCACTGAACGTGGATCTGAACTACTATAACGGTTGTCATTATTGGAACATTTTGCCACTGTCATTTCATTCTGGAATCGCTGTTTCAGAACGATTGTCTTGATGTCACAGCCTGCCTGCAGCTAACGAGCTCAAACATGACTGGGGACTACAATGCCCAGTAGATCCTTATCTTCACAGGGAAAGAAATAAGGCCTCCATGTACTCATCTATGTGGTCAATTCCAGGAAGGCACCGGTCAATTATGGATGCATTTTCATTCAAAAGGCGATGCGTGCACATCAGTATTGCTGTGCATGACTCAGAAGGAGCTGACAGAAAGGTGTCCGTTCGCATGTCATGTCCCATAGAAGGCAGCAGTCATTTGAAGCCAATCACTATCTTCTCTGTTTCCCAGAAAAGCCAAAGCAACAAAAGTTTTAAAAACACACACATTGCCTAAAGCGCAAATGGGTACAAAGCTGTCTTGTAGACAATAGTGAAACTGACAAGACACTTCATCAAACATACATACGTATTGCGGTATTGTTATTTGTGTCATGGGCCATTCACATAATTTGCATCCATGCCAAATTCAAGGTACTGATGTTGCCTTATAAATCTCTGAATAGTTTGGGAGCTTGCTACTTAGTGGAGCATCTTTCCCTGAGATCAACTACCCATGCCACTCACACCTCTTGAGGGAGGCCAGGAAGTCCATGACTTGGAGTTGGGCCTTCTTTGTGGTGGCCACCTCTTTATGGAATGTTCTAGAGCAGGGGTTCAGCAGCTGCAAAGCAAGCTACTGTCACAAACAGCATCCATAAGGCAAGGTACAGTCATAAAACAGCAGTTGTAAAGCAAGCTACTGTCACAAAACAGCAGTTTTGGGGGTTTGGTGTGTTCTCTCTTATCCATGGTTTTCATTATCCATGGGAAGGCCTGGAACCAATCCCCAACGGATACTGGAGTCCTACTGTAGATAGATATTTTAGATCTACAGAGCTGGAACAGACCCTATGAATCATCAAGTCCAGTTCTTGTGAAGGAAATACAGGGGGCAAACTCCCAACCTATGGCTGCTCAATCAGAGGCCTCAATTACTGAGCCAAATAATTAAACAACAAAAAGGCTCTGCTGTGACATTTCAGGAAGACATCTCCTTCTGCACAACTCTTGGTGCAAGATTCAAGTATGGCAGAGTGGGTTGAGCAGGTCTTTGGGATATCTAGGTTCAATTCCCTGCAGAGTCAGAAATCTTACTAGGTGCTGTTGGACCAGTGACTCTCTCTCTTTGCTTAACTTATTTTATAGTGCTCTTATTAAGTATGATTTAAGGAGCAGGATAGCTTTGCATGGTGCCTTCAGCTTGTTAGGGAAAAGATAGGGTATAAATACAACTAACAAATACGTGAAATGAAATAGCAGTCAATTTCACACAGGCATTTTAGGATTCAGAGATGCAATGTGGAAATAATCCAACTCATTGTTTTATTCTGTGGCCAAGGCAATATAACTGGAATGTCTAAATCCAGGGAAAAATGGAGAGAAGGAAATACTGTAGCATCCTAGTCTGCATGCAATACTGAAAACTGCCCCTCCCTCCCTCCCTCCTCTCTCTCACACACATGTGAGATGCCATTCATATAAACATGTTTCAGTTCATTATGTAGTTTATAAACAAATGTGTTTTTTCTCCTAGACACCACTTCTCAGTTCTGATGGGAAACATCTGTCCATATTTATGAATACTCTAAGAGTAATTAAAAAGTCTTTTGATCTGCCTCATTACATGTATTCAAAAGAAGCCTAGCTCTTCCAGTTGCTAGCTACTTGGAAATGTGTACCAAAATTCTTCTATAATTTCATGTCACAATAGAACCATCATAATATTCAGCATGCTGATGGTTCTCCTATTCTTTTAATCCAACCCTGTCTGTTGATTTCTTTTCAGTTTCGACACAAAACAGTACAAAACCACTAATTCCTTCAACTTGACACAGTATGGTGACAGATTTTCCATCAAAGTATAGCGTTTGCAGTGCTAACAGTGTGTTGTTTATTTGCAATCCATAAATCTGAATATAGATGTTCCTGGGACAATGTACTTAATCATTGAATTATGAGTGCATTATATATACATTTTTCTGAGAATGCATCATAATTAGAGATGGGCACGACCAGAAAAAAAAATTTTTTTTGAGTTGTCGTTTTTCGGGACGGGTCCGTTTCGGGTCGTTTCCGTTTTTCGCGAAATTTTTTAAAAAATTGTCGTTTCGTCGTGTCGTTTGTCGTTACCGCCGCCGCGATTTCACGCGATTTGACATCCCAGCGAGTGGCGTCCCGCCGGCGCTAGGTGTTTTTGCGCCCTAGGCGGCGGGCGGGGTGGCGGGGGGGCATGGGCGGGCGGCAGCAGCGGCAGGGGGGAGGGGCGGGTGCGCGGGCGGCGGGCGCGGGTCCTGCAATGACCCAGAGCAGGCTGAAAACACTTTAAACTGACTTGCTGCACAAGACTGCATCGAATAAAGCAATTGCAATTTTTATTGCAAACAAAGTGGGCAGTGCACCCACAGCAGAGCTGCAGGCAGGGTATGAAAGGACCTTGGCTTGCCACCAAGCAAATGAAATTTTTAAAATAAATCCACACCTCCCCTCCCACTCAAACCTCCCCCTTTGAAGCACTATCAGAAAAGAAATCCTAACAAACTGCAGGAGAATAAAAAAAGAATAAACTGTGTTGCTATTCCCCACAGCAGACAGAGAATGAAAGGAATTATTATTATTTCCTAAAAATTCAATTGAATCAATTCCCTCCCTGCCTGCCTAACTGAAATCTAAAGGCTCCGCGAAATTGAAACTAGTCTAGCACAGCAGCCAGCTACACACAGCCCTCTCCCACCCATATCCAAGCCCGGACTGCGACTCTTCTGGTAGTGCCTCGGCTTTTTATGCTCTCTTGCACATCCAGAAGTGTCAGTCAAAACCTGGCCATGCGATTGGTAGAATGGGTCCAAAAATTTGCATGGTCCCATCCCAAGGCCAGCCCATCATTGCGCAGGTGAAAAAAATAAAAATAAAAATAAAAATAAAAATAAAATAAAATATACTATTAGTTAGTTTTTCTTTTTCTTCCTATCCCTAAACGTCTGCCGCCATCTTGCCCTCCGCTGCCCTTGCTGGTGGCCTGCTATCTTTTAGCTTTTAGCTTTTACCTTTTTAAAAGTTCCCGTTGGGAAGATGGAGCGGGATATAAGCACTTAAATAAATAAATAAATAAAATAAAATCAGTGCGACCTTTTACTGCTATAAAAAACCCACTGCTGCTACTGTAAAAATTCAAGCATTTAAAATAGCTAATTTTCGCATGTTTCTGTGGTGCTTTGGTGGTTTTTTGGACCACGATTTCAAAAAAAATATTGTGGACGCCATTTTGGATCCCCCGCACCGCATGGCAAATGGAGACGCCAAGGATGCCCCCTCCCAGCCCGGTACCAGCAGCCCAGGACAGGAGGGGGGGAAGGCTGGGGACCCCCCCCAGAAACCACCCCTCTGGTAGGTGCCCTCAGGCAGGCATATTTTCGCCTGCTTTTTTGGCCGGGAATCGGGGTTTTTTATTTTTAAAACTTTTTTCTGTGCTGCTTCGCATCGCGCGATCACTGCGCGATGCCAGGAACGACAACGACAAATCAGACCCAATTTTTCTTTTTTCGGTTTGAGTTCGAGTTCTGACAGCTTAATTGTCGTTACCGTTTCCGTTACGTAACGGAAACGATATCCGAAAACGGAAACGACAATTTCGCCCAGTCGTGCCCATGTCTAATCATAATCCCATTGAATTCAGCAGAGCTAACCCTTGAATAGGTGTACATAGGCTTCTGCTGCACGAGGTTTTCCTACTATCATCTGGAAAGCACAGTGTTTTAAGGTTTAGAAATAAATATGCCTTGAGCAATCACATTTCTCTGTTGTTTACATAGCACATTCTAGGCATTCAAGTGCTTCCCTTATATCATCTTAATAATCCTCACAAAAGCCTTGAAGGCAAGTCCAGTATGATTACCCCACTTCGGTGATACTTGACTTTAATGCCACTGAATCTCTAGGACAGATTTGGAGTAATTGTGGTTAGAATCCTTCACTTACTGCCTGGGCTGCCTTTAACATGAGTTTATGAGAAATTAGCCAATCAGGTGACAAATGTTGGAAGCACTGGAAGAAGCTCCTTGTCTATTTTTTGTGATTTCCCTGGCCATTCTTTCATGCTGGGAGAGGAGTACTCTACTGTAGGGTCCTGTACAAAACTAGCCTGTTAACTAAATTGTGTTAGATGTTGCCCTTCTTCTAGTGTTACACTATCAGCATTGGTAGCATCTGTGTGGAAATGAGGAAGGAGACCTCACCTTTTCATTTATCTCAGAGAATATTTCCTTCTCCAATCCAGCTAACTGCAAAATGTGGTTCTGATTCTGCAACCAGTGATGCCATGTGTGTACAGATGTATGCCTAAACTTGGGAAAAAATCTTCATATGATAATGGGTAGGCCTATCTTCCTTCATGCCCAGCAAATCATGGGTACTTGAATGGGAATTCAGATCATGACTGCCCATTCTAGCATGCTTTGTCACACACCATCTCACTGATTACAGCAGAGGAGCTGTGCAGGTAAGTCAAAGAAATGCCCCTACTCTTGTTCAGCAGGAAAATGTAGAGTCTTAAGGTTAAAAACAAATGTGCATTAAGTCATCACAGATCTTGGTTATTTACACAGCACTGTCAAACTAAGTAGTACCAATACAGTGATACACCATTTTTCCAATTGTTATTTGACTCCCTTGTTGGTTGTGTTTTATTATCTGTTTTGATTATGATGTTGGCTACTGTTTATCCACTGTTATGTTTATTTTGTTATTTTGTTATACGGTATTTATTTTCTATGTTGCCTTTGTTATATTGATGGCTGTACTCTGCTACTCCCTGTCTGAGAGTAGCCTAGTAGCTAGATGGGTGTGAATGAGTTAGTGAGTGAGTGAGTGAGTGAATGAATGAGTGAATGAATGAATGAATGAATGAATGAATGAATGGTTTCCAGGTTTCAAGACAGCCTGTGTGGTGTACTGTTCAGAATGTAGGACTGGGGTTTGCAAGAGCCACATTCAGTTCTTCTCTGAACCATGGAACTTTTTCACATTTTCATTCTGAGCATCTGGTTCTCCATTCCACATGCAGATTGATAATTCAGCCCTTAAAATCAGAAACCAATTGCAACATAATACACTTAGAAGATATACTTTCAGGAGCCTTTGCTCTTGAAGAAATTAAACTGAAGTAGATATTCAAAATACTAAAATAAAAAATATTCCAAATATTGTGGCTCCTTTTTGTGTGCAGATTGGTAGCAGGGATGCAACTCTGCTATTGCATTTTTTCTGATTATTTTCAAACTTGACTCTGAAAACCTGTGTACAGCATGCATAGGCCAGGAAAGCCAAAACCCACTTATTGCTTGAGAATTCTCACTGATGCCATTTGGACAACTCTTGAGTAAACTGGCTTCCTGGAATGCAGCCTAAGTATATTTGGAGTTTGAAACCTTATACTGTACTCTGCTTGTTCATTCCTGTGAAGAGTCCTGTCAGAAGAACCCACTGCCCTTGCTGTTTTGTTTATGGTGTATCAAACCCTCTAGAAGACAATGGGCTCTTTAAAAAATGCTAAACTCTAAGCCATGCACTGTCAAAATGACACAGCTTTCCTGGTATCTGAAAATGAAATCACCAGCCCAGGAGCTACTGCCAGTATCCCCGCACTCCTTAAATGTTTTCCTGCTAAGATAAGAGGACTTGTTTTTAACTATTTCAGGTCCCGGGGGCTCTGTTTTGTGCTATCATGTTGTTCAGAGGTATTGCCAAGAAGCAAGTGCATGCAATTGGATAGCCAAAGAGAGACCCAAGGATCTGAAACACAAGTGGTGTGTGCGGTGGGGTAGTCTTAAAGACGCTGGCGGAAGACCAGAGAGCCGTTTGTGGTAATCCAGGAGAGACTCCTGACAAACCCTCATCCTCATTCCATTTAAGCAGTTGGTACAGTAGCTGTGAAGTATACACAGCATGTAAAAGGAGAATGAAAAGTGGTTACTCTGAGCCTTGGGAGGAATGAATAAAATGTCTTACACATCCCTTACAGAGAAGAATTAGAAACCTCTATGAATGAAGTGCAGAGTGTTCAGAAGAGGACTGGGGAAGAATCTCTCTGGGCAGCACTCAGTCTGAGAGCTTGGGAAAGTTGCCTGATGGATAACAATTGGCACAATCCTCCTGCTGGTTAGGGGATTTGGGTAGTTGTAGTCCAACCACCACCACCACCACATTCTGATTAGAAGAATGTTGCTAACAGGCTTTAAGAAATTAACTTACCATGGCAAGCCATGCTCTGCCCACTGGCCTGAAGATTGGAAACTGGGACAATCTCACTCCCAGCTTTGAAGCCCAAGAGGAAGGTTGGGATCATCAGCCTTCTCCTTCATTGGGCATTCTGTGCTCTGGAGGAAGCACAGAGAAAAGTTGAGAAGAAACACTAATGGTGCTTCTGGGGAGAGGGAGAAACTCTCACCTATTCAGTATGTAATTATTATTTGAACACACAGAGACACACAGTACTGTCTGGGTATGTGCTATCGAATAACTGTGAATTATGATGACATCATGTAGTTTCCCCCTTCTAGATGTTCTTGATATGCACTGTAGGAAACCGGCAGTGGGGGTGTGGCCAAATGTTGGGCTTGGCCAAGATGAAGTGTGTAGACAGTTAGCTGTCAGGTGTGCAGTCAACATGTACTCTTTCTGAGTATCTGTTGCTAAACTAGACTAAATCCATTTGATCAGTAGGACATGGATCTTGGATTCAATCACTAGTTTATTGTAACCATCCAATGTGGAGGTAGTAGGGGGCGGTGGACATGAAAGCAGTGTTCAACATGTTCTAGTCTGAGATCCTTCTGGGTGAAGAACAGAGCATGAATACCCCTGCATGCTTTATTTTAATAGAGGTAGGTGGATTATTTTTTGGCTGTATTTCCATGCACTTGAAATTGTGTGTTAGTGGCAGGGGCCCCAGGGACTACAAAAGGAGCCACAAAACCACATTCAGCCTTTGCTTGAACCCTTCTGCCACTGTCAGTTAACATCCCCATTCAGCCTATTACAATGATGGCGAACCTATGGCATGGGTGCCAAAGGTGGCACTCGGAGCCCTTTCTGTGGGCACCCAGCATTGCCCCTTCATAGCCACCTGTATACAGATTAAATTACTGTATTGGCACGTTGCAAAAAAAATTAGTGGGTTTTGAATTGCAGTTTGGGCATTCGGTCTCTAAAAGGTTCACCATCACTGGCCTATTAGCTATTGATAAAGCATGGCCTGCTGATAAAGCATGAAGTTTTTTCCTTGATATCTTTTATTTTCCTCTGTCAAATCTACCCTCTTTGGGGGCTGACTTTGAGTTTCTGAACATCAGGAACACAGTCAACGAATACCATAGCACTGGCACACAAACAGCAAAAAGTCTAATGGCACTTTTCAAGACTATCACGTTGTATTTGGCATAAACTTTCACACACTTGCAGACCACCTCCTTAGATGCAATTGGATATTGAACGGTTTCATATTGGATGCCACACTTAATATGTCTTGGAGTTCTTTGAACACAAGAGTTACTCATGTGTTTGCATTGGGAGAGAATGCTATCAACTCAATTCTTGTACTCCCAGGAAAAATAAGGATCATCTCTATCCAGCATTTGTTACCTAGAGAATCCACAACGCACCAGCAATGGGACTTTCCAAGTCTGACACTTACAGATCAAGTGTCTTAGGCCTCCTTTGATGAAGCTGTTCTGAATGCTCTCCAGTCATTTATGGATCTAGCTGAAATGTTTCATTAGAGCTCCTCACATGCCATGCTTCCTTCATTTCCTTCTTTTAATCCCTCCTTAAATATATTTCCTTTCAAAGCCTTCCAGGGTCGATCTCCTGGCAAACGGCATCTGTCCCTATATCATGATGGACTAGCTGTCTGCAGTAACTTGTTTAGGCCTAAAAGAGACAACCACAAGAGTTCTGTTAGCCACTAGAATGGTTAAAGCAACACGCACAAAAGCCCTCAAAGATACTCAATTTCCTGCCTAAATTAAGAAAAGTTTTTTTAGTTACTGCTCACTGAAACACTCTCCCTGCCCCCTCCAAAAAAGGTTTTCCAGGCTCTGATTGCCTTCCTATTCACTTCAAGAGAATGGACATTTTTGCAGGCCTCCTTATACATATGCAGAAAGCAAAATGTTGATTAGCAAGCATTTTCCTGCAGTCACCTATTTACTTCTGAAACATAGGTAGACTTCTTGTGATGGTTTCCTACAAAGGATAATTTGTTATATTCAAATATTCATACATCAGCAGTAACACTAAATATTTGTGCATCACTGGTGAAAGCAAGAGAGTTATTTGTTTGATGATGATAATGATGATAGTGGTGGTGGTAGTGGTGGTGATGGTGGTGGTGATGATGATGTATGCTTGTAAGGCAGAAGTGGGAATGCAATGCTCTCTGGATGTTGGCTCTGTTGGTAGGTACACTAGTCCAACATAGCTGGAGGGTCAAGGTTTCCTCATCCTTCTGGGCTGCCAAGCTGCCTTATTCCCAGGGCACTGACAAGAATCTCAATGGAACTGAACTGCTGTGCTTTCGTGGGTCTTAAGGCAGGGCTGTATATGTCGGGGTCTGTGGAGCAAGAGGAGGAAAACATTTTACTTTTGTTTGTGAGGAAGCTTTGGAACCTGTGAAGTGATCTCCACCTGCCTACACCTCAGTGGTTCAGCAGGAAGATGTAACCAAAAAAATGGGACCGAGAACTGGGAGACAGCTAGTGGCTGCACATACCTTGGCCCATCGTGCCCCTTCAAGAAAACTGAAGAGAAGCATCGGCACTGCAATTCATGGGCTTCTTGTTTTACAAGCCTTGGCGGGGGCAGCACAACAACTTAAGGAAGGAGAAAACCCTCCCTGTGGGCTCTTATACAAGCTGCAGAAGCGTGTACAGCCTGAATACATCCCCACATGTCATGAATATTACAGATAAGGTCATGTGGAATGCAAACTCTAGTAGAGATGAGGACAACCATTCAGCTGCTAGCTGGATTTTACCAATTTATCTTGTGTCAGTAGATATACTACCTTAACATCTGAATCCATTTATCCAGACTCTCCTAACACCCGCTTTTACAATCACATGGCTCAGAGGTAGTTTGGGATCACCTCCAAACCATTGCCTGTCACCATGAATCATTGGGGGGTCCCCTTATAAGAACATAAGAACATAAGAAGAGCCATGCTGGATCAGGCAAAAGGCCCATCTAGTCCAGCTTCCTGTATCTCACAGCAGCCCCACCAGATGCATTTGGGAGCGCATGAGATTAGATATCTGTCTCCTGATACTACTCCCCTGCATCTGGCCCTTGAAGTACCCTGGTTTTAAGCCTGGAGATTACACATCTCCATCATAGTTTGGAACCTGTGATGGAGTTTTCCACCAGGGATCTGTCCAATCCCCTTTTGAAGGCATCCAGGCCAGATGCCATCACCACATCCTGTGGCAGGGAGTTCCATAGACTTACAACGCGCTGGGTGAAAAAATATTTTCTTTTGTCTGTTCTTATTCTCCCAGCCCTCAATTTGAGTGGATGTCTCCTAGTTCTGGTATTTTGGGAGAGGGAGAAGAGCTTCCCTCTATCCACTTTACTCATGCCCTGCATTAATTTGTATGTCTCAATCATATCCCCCCTCAGGCGCCTTTTTTCCAGACTAAAGAGGCCCAAATGTTTTAGCCTTTCCTCATAAGGGAGGTGCCCCAGCCCAGTAATCATTTTGGTCACTCTCTTCTGCACCTTTTCCAGTTCCACTATGTCTTTCTTGAGATGCGGTGACCAGAATTGTACATAATACTCCAGGTGCGTCCTTACTATTGTTTTGTATAATGGCATTATAATGTTGGCTGTTTTATTTTCAATCCCCTTTTTGATAATTCCTAGCATGGAATTGGCCTTCTTCACTGCTGCCACACATTGGGGAGACACCTTCATGGAGCTGTCCACCAACACACCAAGATCTCTTTCCTGATCAATCACGGATAACTCAGAGCCCATGAGTTGATAGATAAAGTTTGGATTTTTTGCCCCAATATGCATTACTTTACATTTGGCTACATTAAAACACATTTGCCATTTCTCAGCCCATTCACCCAGTTTGGAGAGATCCTTCTGGAGCTTTTCACAATCTTCTCTGGTTTTCACCACACGGAAAAGTTTTGTGTCATCTGTAAACTTGGCCACCTCACTGTTTATCCCTGTCTCCAGGTCATTTATGAACAGATTGAAAAGCACCGGTCCCAGGACAGAGCCCTGGGGCACACCACTTTTCACTTCTCTCCATTGTAAAACTTTCCCATTGACACCTACTCTTTGTTTCCTGGATCTCAACCAGTTCTCTTATCCCCTGACTGTGCAATTTTCTCAGCAGCCTTTGATGAGGGACTGTGTCAAAAGCGTTTTGCAAATCCAGATATACTATATCCACCGGTTCACCCAAATCCACATGCCTGTTGACCTTTTCAAAAAATTCTAAAACATTTGTCAGACAAGATTTACCCTTATAGAAGCCATGCTGATTTTCTCTCAGCAAGGTTTGTTCTTCTATGTGTTTTAAGATTTTCTTTTGGATGAGGCTTTCCACCATCTTCCCTGGGACAGATGTAAGGCTAACTGGCCTGTAGTTTCCTGGGTCCCCCCTCCTTCCTTTTTCAAAAATTGGTGTGACATCTGCTATCCTCCAGTCCTCCGGCACTGTGGCCGTTTTAAGAGACAAGTTGCATATAACCGTTAAGAGATCTGCAATTTCATTTCTCTGTTCCCTAATAACCCTTGGGTGGATGCCATCTGGGCCCAGTGACTTGTTAATCTTCAATTTATCGATTAGTCCTAAAACATCCTCTCTTTTAACCTGTATTTGATTTAATTGTTTAGTCAAGAGGGGTGGTTCAGGCAGCGGAATCTGCTCGAGGTCTTCTGTCGTGAAGACAGATGCAAAGAACTCATTTAATTTCTCTGCAATTTCGAAGTCCTCCTTAACCTCCCCTTTTCCTCCCTCACCATCCAGAGGGCCAACTGGTTCTCTGGCAGGTTTTCTACTTCTAACATATTTATCTCAGTCTTTCCTCTTGAAAGGACAGAAAATGGGGTGCTGGTAAGCCTACTCAAGAGGTGTAAGGTAGTATACTGGAGCTCTGTCCCCAGGGAGTGCTGCTCGTAAACCATTAGACTGTATGATTCTGGTTGTGTAATGTAGCATAAATCTAGAAGGTTGATCCAGCTACACACTGAGAGGAGTGTGTGGTGCCCGCTCAGAAACATGTGACTGTGCTTGGCTTGACTGTGTGTTATTGGCTTTCTTTTAGTTGTCTATGATGGGAATGTATTGCACTTATTTTGGTGCTTGTTTGCTACACCCACCCACCACTCTACTCTACTCTACTCTACTCTACTCTACTCTACTCTACTCTACAACCTGCATTCCTGTCGTAGGGTCCTTTTGTGGTTCAAGTTAAGATAATTTCAGTTTAAAGTAGCTACATCATTTCCATATAAAGCCAGCAAGAAGATAGAATACATTTTGTGTCCACAGATGTTTGGGTACTCTATAATTTTGCATATAATGATTTTAAAAGCATGTATTCTCTGTTTCTATACTGATATTCTGTAGCAGTAATGGATTTTTAAACAGTAAGAACAGCAAGATGAGACACAATACTTTGTTTTTAAACAACAGTTCAAACATTTGGAACAATGTAAATAACATAGATTTCTACATTAATTACATGGTGTTCCTGTGCATGTTTCCCCTCCTGCTTTCAATTTCATGAATTATTGCTTGATCATGCATTTTCTTATGCGATATAAATGTTAGATTCCTTTGGGGTGCAGCAGCAGCACCTAGTGGACACATTGGTAGGTCTTGTAGACTACTGATTATGGGCCTCTTGAATGAGACAGAAGAGGGAATACTTGTTTTAATTGTTTTTAGAGAGGTAGCAGTGTTAATCTTCTTCATCAACAAGACCCCCCCCCTCAAATAGAGCAAAAACAAAAGCACTGGAGCACTTTTGAGCCCGAGAGGCTTGTTTCGGTGTGAGCTTCTGTGGCTATAATCCACTGGCATAGTTGGCATAAATCTGGGACACAGGTTTACATGATTTGGGGGAGACGAGACCAAGGGGGATAACAATACTACATTACGACTTCATTAACCTCCTGGCAATTGGAAGATGAGAATTTTGGGGACACACATTTCAGTAATGTTTTGTTTTGTTTTTTAAATGTAGGGTATGTTAAGCCTTGAGTAGAGTTATACAGAAGAACCAGCCTGTGTAGTCTTGGGTAGGCTGTGCAGTCCCAGAATGCCGTCCAAAGGGAATAGCAAACTCTGAATATTCTTTACCTTGCAAACCCTGGGAAGGGTCACCATAAGTCAGAATTGACTTGATGGCATACCATTGTTTTTACTGCAGTTATATATAATATGTGTGTGTGTGTGTGTGTGTGTGTGTGTGTGTGTGTGTGTGTGTGTGTGTGTGTGTGTGTGTGTGTGTGTGTGTGTGTGTTGTGTCATTATAGTCAAAAACAGCAAAGCAAGCCCACTTATAATTAGTAGAACAGTGATGGCTGTTGGCCACTGCATTTGGTGGGGTAGAATTGACAGCAAGTAGCATATGGAAAGCCAACCTGCCATTATACGTTCTTCATTCCCCCCCCCCTCTCACAATCTTGCATTTTCACAGAGTTTCCAAAATTGGCAATTTAGCAGGAGGGAAAGAGGCTTTGACTCTCTAATCTTTAGTAAGAAAGTGGACAATCTCCTAGAGGAATCTCTCTTTGCAATCCCCCTTTCCTGTAATGGCCACTTTAGGTTCAGCAGCCAAGAATCCTAAGGGGCTGAAAAAGGCTAACACTGGTTGGGGTGTTTCACCATTCCTGATGTCTGTCTTGTCCAGAGATTGTCTGTCTGTTTTGTGTAGAACAAAAGAGGAGCCACTGAAAGAACACAGCATATAACATAGTGGGAGGCGAATGAATGAATGAATGACAGGGTGACATTGCTAGGACCTGTAATGGTGTCACCGGGGCACAGTTGACATCTGGCTTTGTGGCAGGGCCTCATCCCTGGCTATGTATTCATGTTGCCCTGCTTGTTATGTGTCAGTAGCTGTTTGATGTTAAGGAGCACAAGGCTGCCACCTAAAGCTTGGGAAACGAAAGTATTATTGTTCACAATGGGTTGTAAATACCTTTTTAGAAGGTATTGGTAAACCTTTTAAGTGCAGCTTCGTTAGCACTTTTTAGATGGCCAAGACTTTGAAGGCAAAGCAATCCTACAGGGATGAAGGAGGGAGAATTTATGGTGAAGGAGTATGAGTTTGTTAGCTCTCCAGCACTGGAGGCATGGAAAACAGGACAACCATCTGTCAGATCTGCTTTGATTTGGCTTCCTGACTTAAGCTTGGGTTTGGGTCTAATGGCCTTATAGGCCCCTTCCAACTCACTTATTCTGTGATTCTATAATTACAAGTATTACCACCACTGCTTTTCTTGATTTCAATTAATATGTATGAATAAGTATGTAGCATTGAGACCACTGAGAAACTGCTCCATAACTTTGCTCAAAGGAGTAAATAGATGGAAGGTGGGAGTGGGAACCAACCCTGAATTTTTTAAGAGATACAGGCTAGAATTGCTCTCTGTCTCTCTCTTCTCCTGCTCTTCCTCCAGTTAAAAGATGTGTGTGTGGTGGGGGGTATAATCAGTGAGCATCAGGCAACATGTTTCCTGATAATGGTAAAAAAAAATTTACTCAATGATTCAGTAATGGCCAGAGGGTCCTAAAATCTCTGCAGAGTTTGCCCTGCTGGAAACAGTATCAAGACAGCCTTAAAAAGGATTTTGTATGAATAATTTTGCTCATGTGTTGTTGTTGTTTTTCTGAACAATGCTTTTAATTGGGTACAGACTAAATGACCACATTCCTCATCAAAAAAGAAAAGTGGATCTTGGATAATATGGAATTGCCTGAAGTCTGGAGTGACAATTGACAGCACATCTGGATTTTCTAATGGGAGGTGGTTTCAATCACACACCTAAAGTCACATATGGAAATAATTTATTAGTAAATAATTTACTTCTCTTGGTTCATTTTATATTATGCAAATAATATAAACTTTGCAGACTCTCCAGCCATGTAGGGGATGACCAGGTTCTTCCGTCAGCTCTGGGTCTCAGGCTTATCCATTGTTCTTCTGGGTCAGGACACTGCTTTGTTGAAGGCCCACTTTGGATATCCACAGGCCTTAGGTGCTGTCTTCAGGTGCCTCTCTTCCTTCTTCTTGGCTTCTGTGGAGGTTGGGATGCTCTTTGCTCTGTGGTTTAGGGTCCTGATGACTCCTAATCAGTACTTACTGTTTGACTCCCACCATCCATTACAACACAAATTAGGAATCATGGAAGCCATTTTTTCCCCATTGTCACAGGCCTTCAGCGTAGATGTCTCCTAAAATTTTGTGGTGCAGCACTCTTTTCTAAGCCCACAAACTGCTCTGGTCCCTCAAGGACTATCACTTAGGGATATCATTCAGTTGAGGCTCATAAATCTAATTTTGTGGAAGCAAAGATTCTCTGCTGGGTTTTCATTTGAGTGCCGCAGGAGTTACCCAGGGTTCTAAACTCTATCTCTGAATCTCTTCATCTTTGATAGCTCCTTTAAAGTTTGAATGGAAAAATGGAAAGGATCCAAAGCTTGCTTGTTTAGAAATCTCACATATATAAACAGGAAAAGTTATTTTCTCTCTCTTTTATTTTCTTTTATTTTCTCTCTTTTATCACCACTGACTTAAATGCAGGAACATGGCCAGCTACAGAACATCCAGTGTAAAGCTAAGGCTCTTTGTCCTCCTTGTCTTCTATTGCTTTCTCTGAATGATAGAGACGGGAAAAGTAGCCATATGATCCATCCATGGACAGCTCCAGTAGTCTTTCTTGGTCTTTCATTCCTCTTGTTACTTAACTGTTCCACTGATTATGCTACGGCTTCGTGTTCTTTGCCCTGATATAGAGAAATGATAGCACAGCATTTAAAATGTTTAAAATATTTAAAATATTTGATTTCTTGCCTTTAGCAATGCTGTGCAGCCTGCAAAGCATTACAGTGGTACCTTGTATAAAGGAATTAATTTATTTCAAATGAAATTACGTTAAGCAAATTTTCCTTTATACAAATTCCCATAGGAATGCATTGAAAATGGAGTAATCCCATTTTTATGTTGTACGGATCCTCCCCATAGGCGATTATGGGCGTTTATACACGACCCCTAAACTCCGATGCAAATGGCTGCAAGCTCCGGAGCTTAAAAATGTTTCCCCACCAGCTCCGGAGTTTGCAGACAATTAAGTGCAACCCCGCCCACCTAAGTGCGACCCAGCGCACTTTTCTTGTACCTGCTCTTGGGAGGTGAAAAATATTTGATGCGGATGTGCTGGGCTCTCCTCGCTTCTTTTTGGTTTTGTTTTTTGCCTCCCGCCCCTTTAAGAGGAACCAGGAAGTGACCCCCCCGCAGCTTTCACCAGCACCGGGAGGTAAGGCTTTATTCTTTTGTCCCTTTTTTTCCTCCCTCCCCTCACGCAGCCAGCAGCCAGGAAGTACGGAGGGGTGGAAACGCATGAAGAGCGACAAACCCCCAAGATCTCTGGTCCAAATTTAAGGGGCCAGCGGATCTTAGGGGTTGTGTAAAAGCGCCCTATGTTAAGCAAATTTCCCTTATCTCCAGAATTGTTTATGTTGTACAAATTTTATGTTATACAAACTATTTGTTATTCGAGGCTCCACTGTATCTCTGTGTAACTGAGGTGAGGTGCAGGGATTTTTTTTTTTTAGAATTTCAGGCAAAAATCAAAGAAAAACAAAACAGAAGACACAAACATGTGGCATCTTAAAGACTAACATATTTTTTCATATTTTAATGTAGGACGTGAACCTACCCGCAATTAAGATCTAGTCAGGAGCCCTCCTGAAAGAGCCACATGTGCACTTCTTCAGACATATAGCAGCAGAATGAGGTGTGAGATACATGTTTTATGATATGAGATATATATTTCAGTGGGCGGCATACAAGCTAAATAAATAAATAAATAAATAAATAAACCAAATATTGATTGGCTGTTTTGTTTTTGTTTTGTTTTTCTTTGATTTTTGCCTGAAATTCTTGAAGACTAACACGGCTACCCTCTCTGAAACTTTTTTTAAAGAACATATGTGCAAGCAAAAGACTAAACTGCTTCCAACTGATAGAAAAGAATGTAAAATTGAATTGTAGAGATTTAAGAGTGGCTTGGATTTTACAAAACAATTTTTTAAAATTTGGGCTTGCCCTTTTTGATTTTGCACAAAGCTAACAGGGAAATATTTGCTACTTTGACAACCTTGAAAGGAACTCTAGGAATGTCACCAACAACCCCCCCTTTTGACCAAAGCCAGCAACCAGAACCTTATCATTGTCCTCAAGGAAATTCAGACTCATTCCGTGTTATTTTCTTATCATTCCTAATCAAGGGGACTAGGACACACACATCCTGATGGCAGAATTTGCCTCTGTGTGTGTGTGTGTGTGTGTGTCAATTTGTACCTTGTATAATTAAATTGTAAATCGCCCAGAGAGTGCTTTAAGTGCCTTGGGGAGGTATTATAAGGAGCACGCTTGTTTTGCTTTTGCTTCAGCCACTACGCTGGCAATTGCATGAGCATGAAAGCCTTCCTGTATGGCTCGCCATGTCATTTCTGGTCCCAACGATGAGCGCCTTGCTTCTTGGTGGTGTGTGGGGAGAAACTGGGGATGGTCGGGTAGGTGTGTGTTTGGAGGGGGAGCGTGTTGTACATCCTCTTTTCTTTCTGAGCCCGGGAGAAACGAGAGATAAAAAAAAAATATCCCTGCCGGGGAAACCCTCTCCCGGGGGCGAGAAGGACCCTGGGGAGGGGGACGGGACGGATTCGTCAAAGTCAGTTGCTGGCGGGCTCGCTAGGGGTCGCTGTGGGCTGGGGCGCGTGTCCAGGAGCAGCGGCGGCTCGTGAGGACGGAAGTTGCCGTTCCTCAGCACGTTCCTTCCGGAGTGGGTTCCGTTGGCGAACGACGCAGGCGCTCTCGCGCTCTCTGCCTGGCGCGCACGCGCCCTGGCGTTCCTCACCCGCAGCCTTCTCTGGCCGGGCGGTGTGTGTGTCTGTGAGTGTGTGCGCGAGCGACAGTGAGAGAGAGAGAGAGAAAGAAAGAAGCCGCCGAAGTCGCAGGCGAAGGCGGGAGAAGGCTGAGGAGGACGGCGCCATGTCGGTGCCCCCGACCGGATTCCCCCCGCCGCCCTTTCTTTCCGCCGCCGGACCCTCCTTCCCCGGTGGGGCCGCCGCCGCCGCCTCCTCCTCCTCTTCTTCCCCCGCCAGCCTCACCGGCCCCGGGGCCACCGGACCCTGTCAGAACGGTAGTCGCGATTCCTCACGGCTTGGGCCTCCGGGAAGGGTGGGGGAGGGCGAAGGGCGGCTGGGCTGACCGGGGGTGGGGGGGGAGGGACACACAGAGCCCAGCTGGCCTTGGGGAGTTATTCGAGGAACGGGCCCGGACGGAGTGGTGAGGAAAGCATTAATGGTGGTTCAGCAAGGGAAGCCGGGGGGAGGGACGGGCGGGCGGGGGGTGGACGGGCGGGCGCGGAGTTCACCCGGTGCATCTGGTTGGAGGTGCTGATGGAGTTAGAACATGACATGAGAAGAGCCCTGCTGGATCAGGCCAAAGGCCCATCTAGTCCCGCTTCCTGTATCTCACGGTGGCTCCACCAAATGCCTCTGGGAGCGCATGAGACTAGATCTCTGTCTCCTGCTACCACTCCCCTGCATCTGGCCCTTGAAGTACCCCGGTTCCAAGCCTGGAGATTACACATCTCCATCATGGCTTGTAACCTGTAATGGACTTTTCCTCCAGGAATCTGTCCAATCCCCTTTTGGCCAGATGCCATCACCACACCCGGTGGCAGGGAGTTCCACAGACTAACAACGCGCTGGGTGAAAAAAAAATATTTTCTTTTGTCTGTTCTTACTCTCCCAGCCCTCAATTAGAGTGTAGGTCCCCTCGCCAGTGTAAGCGTTGCAGGAAGCAATGTATGGGGCTGGGTGTGCTCGGCACGTTGGCGCATTTGGCTGGGGAGCCCCACGCTTGCACGTTTGAGTCCTTGGGGGTGGGGAGCCAACCTGTGAAGCCTTGGACGAGAGGTGGTGCCCTGACAAGAAGGCCGTGGGATAAACTCTACCTAGAAAAGGCTGGAAAGGTTTGACAGCCGTGGCCTTCCTGGTGTAGGAGTGAAGTGGCTGACTCATGCGGACATCCATGAAAGGGCTGGATGGTGACAAATGGTACAACATGGTCATGGATGCCTACTGGCATCCGGGGGACAGTGGGATGCAAGTTCCCAACTGTCAAGAGTCTAGTTAAGGAGGTCTAAAGAATGCCATCCAGTCATAATCTCCTGCTGGGCTGCTATTCACAGATATCAAGACATGCCACACAACAATTTTTTTTTCTCACCAACAGCTCCTATTACAGTATAGCCTAGCATAACCCAGGCCATCCCATACCTGGGTCTCATGACCCCCATTTCTGCTGCTGCTGTACTGTACAACTAATTGTACTAATTGTCACTCTCATTAGTTGTACAGTAGTAGTAGTAATGGGGGGTCATGAGGCACACCCCATTAGAAAATGTGATAAGTCTATATTGACTATATATAAAGTTATGCTAAACACAAAGAAAGCTATTAGTGAGAGAAATATGAAAAATTTTTTATGTTTGCCCTGTCTTGATATCTGTGAATGGCAGTCCAGCAGGAGATTATGACTGGATGGCATTCTTTAGACCTCCTTAACTAGATGTTTGAGAGTTGGGAACTTGCATCCCACTGTCCCCCAGCTCTACAACAGTGCCCACTCATAAACATGCTGTCCCATTTATCATGCTGCCCTTTCATCAGTCCCCGCACCACAAGACAGAGCCACTTCACTCTTACACCAGGAAGGCCACGGCTAATTACCCATACTTAATGGCTGTGACTTGCACACACCCCAGGCCATTGTCTATCTAAGGAGCCTATTCAGACCAGGATGTGGTGGAACCAAGGTGAACTATTTATATGAAGACTCCCACCAACCTTGCTCAGAGTGAATTAAGCTACTTGGATGAATAGAATAACATTTGAATCCCACAAGACCAGTTGCCATGACTCAACTCCCAGATAAACTCAACTGGATAACTGAGAATCACCACAGACATGCTGTACATAGAAATTCTGCTTAGTGATCATTAATACCCCCCCATGAAAAAGTCAACAGAGAGTGCTGTCCTCCTTGTGATTAAACACTAGAGATGGACATGAAAAGGAAGTACAGTATAGCATTTCATTTTTTTGAGTTGTTTCATTAGTAACAAATTTTTAAAGTAGTTTAGTTACAAGATGAAATGAAATGCCATGCTTTCATGGGTTCTAGAGGCACCAAAATGGCAGGGGAGTTTCCTCAAGCTCTTCCCTGTAAGACCCTGAAATTTGGAGAGGTTTGGGGGTCAGGGGGTTGAGTTATTGAGCTCCAAAGGGGGTGCCCCTAGGAGAAAAACATTCTAATTGAATCGGGACTCCACAATAATCCCTCAGCAGGCACGCGATTAGTGGCTTTGCTGGCTTGGCTTCTGAATCCCAATTCAATTTAGAATATTTTTTTCCCTGGGTCACCCCCTTTGGAGCTCAATAACTCAGCCTCCCTAGCTCCAAACCTCTCCAAATTTCAGGGGCTTACATGGAGGAGATTGAAGAAGCTCCCCAGCGGTTTTGGTGCTGAAAATAAATGGCTGTGATCACTATTTTGGAGTACATGTAATTTGTTACGTGATGAAACAGTGAAACTGTTTCATTCTGTGCCCATCTTTAGTAAACGCTCTAAATGAATTAGGTTTGGTGTAACAGTGTTCTTCCTCCTGTCTGCTTAGCCTCCTGCAACTCTCATTAAATGATCCTGAGTTCCAGAATTATGAAACAGAATTGAAAACTTCTCTGTATCTGCTTTCTTCCACAAACACACTTGAATAGTGCCTGCCACTATAGCAGTCTTAGGTACATTAATGGAGGATAGCAGCCCAATTTCCCATGTTCAGAGGCAAAACATTAGATGTCATTAACGCAGAGAAAGAGGGCTGATGCCTTCTGGTGTTTACATGCTTCCTAGAAACATATGACTGCCTGCTGCTGGAATCAACATTCCAAACAGAAGGATCCTTGCTCTCCTCTTGAATAGTGGAATTGAAGTTGCATAACTTATTCTACAAGTAGAATTTATTTGTTTAAAGCACAGTATTTGTATCTCATCATTCTCCTGATCCCCTACCCCAAGGGAGCTTATAGTAGTAAAAAAAAACACCCCCAAAACTTAAAATTAAGTGGGGGGGACATCATTGTCAGAACCCTCTCTTCGGCTTCCAAATGCTTAGAACAAACCTACTTGAATAGAAGGGTTCTGTGCTTGCAGGATAGTAGAGAGGGGGACAGCCTGGCCTCCCATGCTATGGAAGTTCCACCTCTTGGCAGCAGCAACAGAGAAGGCTCTCTCTCTCTCACACACACACACTAAATGCATCAAGACAAAGGCCTCATCCTTTCAAAAACCAGGCATGCTCTGAAAAGGAGGTGTGGCCCTTCAGGTAGCTTGGATCCAAGTCATTCAGTGTTTTATGGATCAAAACAACCACTTTGAATTGTTCCCAGAAATGGACCAGCAGCCAATGGAGTTGTAGTAGTCATAGAATTATATGATCCCTGTGACTAGGTTCTGTTAACAATCTGGTGGCACCATTTCTCTCACACATCGAAGTTTCCAGACAATTTTGTCTTGCTCCTCCCTTTGGAAAGGTTTTGGCTTCTGAAATTGAACATTAAGCTACATTCTCAGATTGTCAGCATAAGTTTCTGTATTGTGGAAAATGCATTAGTGCTAAAATGTTTTCATCTCATATGTATATGCAGGTGGAACTCCAATTTTATGATTACTATTATGTTTTTTTGATTTTTTTTACTGCTTAAACTTTTAACCCCTTAGGGGACTCGTTAAGGTATTTGGCCAGAAAGTTTTCTGTCTCACAGTGTTGCCAAGTTCCATGGAGTTTTGGCAAAGCTACCTAAGCAGTACTTGGGGCAGAAATCCAGGTTTGTAAGAGCAGTTGGGAGAAATCACAGTGCTTCTAAAATAACATTGTCATAAACAACCCTATCAAAACAGTGTAATTGCCAAATATGGTAGTAGAACAAGTTCATGAACAGAAGAAATGCAAATATTTGGCTTACTACTAGTGAGTACTGCTGCTTCTATCTCTAATGCACCACCAGCTGGGAGGTGGTCTTCCAATAATCCCATTGCTTCCAGACTGCTGGTTAAACTGGCTTTTATTACATCTGATGCATTTAACAGTGGTTCAGTGTCACTGCTCTCCTGCACTCCAGGTGACTGATTTCCTGGCACTTGTCCCATGCTTAGTACATGTCTCAGTTCCCATCGCTAAGGCCAGAGAAGTCTTGGTACCAGACATCAAGTCTTTTAATGTGTGTTGGTAGAGGCAGCCGGCTGTAAGGGATGGTTGTTCTTTTTCTTTTTGTATTTCCATCTTCTTTCCCACTCATGCTGCTGCTGCCAGTGGCTCAGCTGAGTAGGAGCAGATGCTGTGGATCTCATAAAAGGTATCTTGGGTATAGGGAGTATTAGGGAGCATTGGGCACTGGAGTTCGATCCGATCACTGGCATGGCAGCCACTCATCTTCCTTGGCCCTTGCCTCTTGATAGTAACATGGTGAGCTCTGGGGCTGGAGTGGATTCTGTCCTTTGTTTCCGGCCTCTACATCTGAATGCCAAGAAACCACTCAAGAACTCCTGCAAAGGACCAACCTTTCGTAACTCCACCATAGCACACAGAATAGACAGTCACCCCTGATACTGCTTCCTGGGCCTTGCCATGTGTCCCCAGTCCTTGGCCTCCTTTCATTGTCCTTCATCCACCTCCTGCACTCCCAGGTGCAGCTCACCACCTCCTTCTCTATAGACACCTGCACTTCCCTCTTCAATTTCCTTTGGGCTGCAGAGCAGTGACAGTGGGGCAAGGGTGGATGGCCTACCTGTCTGAGGTGCTGATAGTGATCCTGTCACAATAGCAGAACATGAAAGTGTGTGAAAGATGACCTTTAGGAAAAGAAGTCAGAGTGAGCTTCATCTGGTGTTAATAGATTTTAGATAGCTTGAAGATTACTGATCAGATCTGGGAAAATAACAGTATTTTTAGTCGGCTTGTTAAATTTTTGTGGTTTTAAATTGATTGTGTGTTTAAGAAAATGGACTTGCTCTGCAAAAACACAAATTAAAATACAGCTGTTAGTCTTTAAGATGCCATGACATTTTTGTCTCTTAACATTTTGTTTATCATGTAGTTTCTCACATGATGTTTAGCTTCAACACTGAAGAATAAAATATTGCAGAATGTGTAATTTTGGGGGCGCATTTTGTCTCTGTGTTGTATGATGGTATTTATTAGCTTCCAGACACTACTCTTGATGGTGTGTCATATTGCTGTGGTTGGTGATTCAGAACTGTGGACGCTCTCTCAGGGGAGGAGAAAATTGCACCTTTTAAAAATTCTGAATATTGGAAATGTTATCATGCAGTAACTAGAATTACATTTTTTTAAAATGAAAGGAATCTAAATTTAAATACTGTACTATGTTTAATGGCCTTGGAGAAGGCCTTGTCTTTCTGCTTTATGCTTCCCTGCAAGCCTTAATATTACAAAATGACTGGCCAACATAAGCAGCATAAAGTTGCTATGATACATAAAGCACACACACATACTGGGTACTTTTGCCAATGGGTAATTTAATAGTAGCAAAGGTTGTTGTCGTTGCGGAATGATCTGTGCAAGAATAATTGATATTGATAACTCCTGAACATCCTGTTATAGGATATTTAGAATGTTCCTTGATTTTCTTACAAAATCCAAAGAAGCAAAGTAAAGCAAGACAAAAACATGTGGTACCTTAAAGATTATCTATTCTATTTTAATGTATGTTTTCATGGATATGAACGCTTACTTTAAAATAATGAAGTGCCAAGTGTTTTTGCTTATTTTGTTTCTTTGTATTTTGCCTGATATGCTTGCACAGAGTAACATAGCTACCTACTCGAAAACTACAACTATAAAAGCATTGATTTTCTGAGGTGCTCTAGGATCAGGCTGACTCTGTGCTGATAGTATAAATTACAGTATTTTACTATCACTTGCGGTAAGTGATGTAGTGAATATAGGTGGATACCAGTTACAATACATAATTGGGCCAGAACATAATAGTACCAGTAAAATGGTTTACAACTATGTTACTGTTGTACTGAAATGGTAATTTGGCTGTTTATTGTAGGAGGCTCAGCAAATTCTTTGGTAGCAGGCTGTAACAGATTTTCATTGGAGTTTATGGATAAAGCTTTGTGTATTCATTCAAAATACATAGTTCAAAAGACTATGTATAGAGGTATACAGAGAAGCACAAAATGATCAGAAGTTGGGTGACTAATATTACTTTTTGAGGCCTGCATTGGGGATGTGGACCTTACAGAGATAAGGCCAAATCTTATGTTATAGATCAGTGTTGGTGAATCTATGCCATGGGTGCCAAAGGTGACACACAGAGCCCTTCCTATGAGCATGCAACATCGCCCCCTCATAGCTACGGTACTCCCCCTCCATTCAGAGCAATCTGCTGTGCTCTATGCACAGAGCTGGCTGAAGGGGAGAGAGTGGCTTGTGGACTCGTCCATAGCCCCAGTTTACTTTCCAGCCACACCACTCGTCATCCCAAAAACAGCATGGCTGGAGAGTAAACTGGGGCTACGAAGGAGCCCACAAGCTGCTGCTTCCCCTTAGGCCGGCTCTTTGCACAGAACCATTTTAAGACCTCCAAAATGGCTCCATGAAGAGAACTAGGCAAAGGGCTCCAGTTTACTCTCTAGCCACACCGCTTTTGGGATGCCCAAAGTGGAGCGACTGGAGAGTAAATTGGGGCTATGCAGGAGCACAAAAGCAGCTGCCACCCCTCACCCCCCACAAGCTTTCCCGACAATGTAGCACCCCATCCAACTCTCTGTTCAGGGCAGAGAGGTGGATGGGGTGCTACTCTATGGGGAAGTGAGGATTGAAGGGCAGGTTTTTGAATTTCCCACGGCTGCAGTGAGAGTGCTGTGGCTGCGGGAAATTCAAAAGCCTGCTTTTCAATTCTCGCTTTCCCAAAGGGTCCTGCCGTTCGGGAAAGTGAGGATCAAAGAGCAGGTGTTTGAATTTCCTGTGGCCACAGCGGTAGTATGGCTGTGGGAAATTCAGAAGCCTGCTCTTCGATTCTTGCTTTCCTGAGGGTAGCAGCCGAAGCATTTGTAATCTGGGGCACCACTGCATTCAGGTTAACTTGCTGTATTGACACTTTGTGAAAAATAAGTGGGTTTTGAATCACAATTTGGGCACTCAGTATCTAAAAGGTTTGCCATCACTGCTCTAGATGTTTGCACTTCTTAGCTATTAACATATCCATGGGTAGTTTCATCTAGTGGGTTCATTCACTGTGGGAGAGAATCAAACCATGTTAGAGAAAGATATGCCTAACATATGAAAGGAACTGGTGATATGATGGAGGACTTAAGGAGCCTGTACTTGATCCTGAGGCAGTAGATATCTGCTGCCCGATTGCTAATATTTACTGTGTCCAGGATTGTAGACTAGACATGGGCGCGACCAGGCGGCGGTGGCGGGGGGCCATGGGTGGGTGGCGGCCGTGGGCGGGCGAGTGGGCGGGTGGCGGCGTGGGCCACAGGTGGGTGAGTGGGCTGTTAGGATATTACTTAGGAAGAGGTTCTGTTCTTGGCTTGCACCCCAAATGTGTGTGTGTGCAAGCAAATTGAAGTTGGAAAAATAGAAAATAAATAGTAGTATATAATATATATTTAAAATAAATCCACACCTCCCACTCCCAGTCGAACCTCCCTCCTTTATCCAATATCAGAAAAAAAATCCTCACAAACTGCCAGAGAAGAAATAAAGAATAAACTGCTATTCCCTTCAGCAGACAAAGCTGGAGGGTATAAAAGAAATTATTTTCTAAATTCAATTCCCTCCCTGCCTGCCTAACTTAAATCCTAAAGCCTCCAGCCTCCCTCTTCAATCTCGATCGGATCACACCAGCACCAGCAGCCAGCCCTCCTCCCTCAACCACATCCATACACCCGACTGCGATTTCTGGAAGGTGCCTCGGCTTTTTATGCCCTCCGAGACATCCAGAAGTGTCAGTCAAAAACTGGCGATGCCATTGGTGGAATGGTTCAAACAATTTGCATGATCCCATCCCATGCCCAGCCCAAATGGGCAGGGCAAAGCCTCAGGCAGGCATATTTTCGCCTGTTTTTTTGGCCGGGAGTCGGGTTTAAAAAAAAAAACTTTTAAAAACTTTTTCTGTGCTTCACATTGTGCAATCGCCGCGATGCCACAAACGACAATGAAAAACCCGACCACATTTTTCTTTTTTCGGTTCGAGTTCGAGTTCTGATGGCTTAATTATCGTTACCGTTTCCGTTACGTAACGGAAACGATAACCGAAAACGGAAACGACAATTCACCGAGTCGTGCCCATGTCTATTGTAGACTAATTCAGTTCCTGTTGTTTGTAGAGGAAACACGTTGTCTAGAACCTTTTCACAGTCTGCCTTCAATTTTGTTGCCTTGACCAGGAAAGAAAGGCAGTACTGCCTTTTCATTCTCAAAGATCTCTCAGGGTTTTAATGGACTGCCTCCAATATTTGTTTCAAGACTCTCCTGCCTGCAGAGTAGTTTTCAGAATATAGTAGTGGGGTGTTTCTGCTTGGCACTTGTGGCACAAATCTGTTCTATCCCCCTTGACATTTAATTTCAACATAAAACAACTGGAAGCTCATCTGGAGATTTTGGACACAATTGCAACACTTTGTTGGTGACAGTCACCTCCTGTTATCCATTCAGTTTGAATCAGGAAAGGTTGTCCATGTGCAGGATGCTTGCCCAGATGCCGTGAGAAGCTGGATAAAGGCCAGCAATATGAAGTGAATTGTAACAAAATGAAGGTGTCATGAGTACCTGGCTGGAATAGCCTAGGTTTGTTTATCCAGGCTCTAATAAGCTCATGACCGGATTATTGCAATGTATTCTTTGCGGGGTTGCCTTTCAACATAGCCAGAATTTGCAGTTGATGCATAATGCACTTGCAGTATGGTTGGGCTGTACTGTTGTCACTTTATGCCCAAAACACTTTTCCAAGATGGTGAGTGCATCTTTAAAGATAGACAAACCATTTTAAAGAGCTGCTGAGAAGGCCCTGCTTGTGTTCACAGCAGCAGACATTGCCTGTTGTGATGTGACTACACGTAGTATTATTTCCCTGATTGTAGAATGCCTCCCTTATGGAAGTGACGTTGCCCTCATGTTGGTCTGTGAAGATTCATAGTCATCTAGATGAGTTTATTTGGAAGTTGAGTCATGGCAACTGGACTTCTTTTCTTGAGAGATTGAAACATTTCGCTGCTCATGCAAATGACCCACCCAGTGGAAGCTGTTTGGATGAGCAGCAAAATGTTTCAATCTCTCAAGAAAAGAAGTCCAGTTGCCATGAGTCAACTTCCAGATTGCCTTCATGTTGTTAAATTTAGCACAATGCCCATGGGACAAGGGTGGCATTTTTATGTTGTTAGTATTATAATGTTTTAAATGTACAGTCTTTATGAACAATTTTGTTACATTACATATCATCTTAGACTACATTTGGAGCAAGGTAGCATAAAGGAGATGAATAAATAAAAATGTTCTTAGAGTGGTGATGCTAAAATAGATTCATAAAACTCTTATCAGCTGATGTGTCTCTTATTCAATGTGTTTTTATTTATTTACTTTTCCATTTATACTTTCCTCTTCACCTAGTAAGGCTCTAAGTTTAGAAACACATAAAAACAATCAAGCTTCTGTAAGCATCTTTCACATAAGTTTGTATAGATGTTGAGACAGCAGGTCGTGTTCTTGTCTTCTTGTACTGGACGTTTTTAATCTGTTTATCTAAGTATGGTTGTTCATTAGTAATAAACAAGGGATTCAGGGTTAGAATCCTACTTCTGTTGCAGCAGCTGTAGTTACAGTTCAGCCATAAAGTAGGGACAAAGCAGAAAATTCTAAGCCTTTTTGTATGCCTCAAAAATATTTTAAATGCTCAGATACAAGTATTTGTTGATACTTTACCAGAAAATAATTGCTTTCATTACCTTCCCGTTATTTTTCTGAGCATCTTTTTCCTATTAACATCTACCCACACCATCAGATCCTTTCAGGCAATGCCCTTCTGAATGGCTACCATGAGGAAGGCCAGTAAATCAACACATAGGCTTTTTCAGCAGATGAACCAGCTCCTGGTTGAGCTGTACCAAATCCTCTTCCTTCCAGTTTTTAAGAAGTTGCTGAAGATGCTTCTCTTCAGAGAGGCTTTTGAATGCAATCTCAATTGAATTTTTCCTCATCTTGTGCCCTGTCATTTTATATGTATATTTTACTCTGATATTGCTTACTTTTGTTTGTTTGCCTATCCTTGGATTTTACTGTTGCCATTGCTGTCTGTTTTTTTTAATAAAGTATGAACCACCAGAATAGTGCCTTGTGTTAATGGGACAGTACATAAATGAATTAAATTAATAATAAATAAACTATAGTTTAAGCTAATCTGAAGACTATTGAAAATCCCATCATATATGCTTGTGATTCCGAGGTAAGAAATCTTCCTTAGCTAGGTATCCTTGGTATTCCTTTATCCATGTACTTTATTTTTATTTAGAAATTTTAATGCTTTCCCCTTCTTCTGTCTTCTTTAATCATCTTTGTGCATTAAAAATCAATTTCTCTAGCTTCTGTCTATAGTAATGACCTGTTTTCTTAATATAGCATAGTAAGTTATTGTAAAAGTGTTTTTGTTGCCTGTCATGTTACTGAACACCAGGATAAATGTCTGATAAATGCATGTGTTGATCACTAGTACAAAACATAAAAAAATTAAAGAACACCCTGAAATATAAAGTAGATTGTTACATATTTATATCAAGACAAAATATGCTTTCTCATAAGATGATTTCCTACTTTGCTTTTAAAGTAATAATCCATTTTAAATTTTTTGTTTTTGTTTTTCTCCCCACCAGGACCAGCACAAAATCAGATGCAGTTCTACTCTGGATATGCTTCACATCCTCAGAACTATAGTGCTCCCTCAGGACACTATTCCCAAGTGCCCAGTAAAGCTATTCCATCACAACTAGAAAACCATTACAGCACTTATTATTCTACACACTACTCAGTACCAGCACAAAATGTTAATACATCTTCTGTGACTCCCAAGATGTTGAGCACTCAGGGAGCACAGCACTTGTACAGTAGAGCACCTCATATTGCAGAATCATCTGGATCCATCCAACCAATGATTTCCTCTGCATCCCAATCACCTACCAGCATTTCCCAGTCATATTCTTCATTTGATAGTCCCTATGGTAATTCAGCTTTTTACTCTGCCAGCTCTTCAGTTCCATCTCAGGGATTTGTTTCTTCAACTGGTCACTATACCATGCCTGCTGTTTCTAGTACTGCTTACCCTAATGTTTCCTATCCTTCTATGCCTGTTGGTAATCCTTATGGACAAGTGCCTACATCCCACAGTGTACCAGCTCCTGGACATTCAAAAGAAGTAAATGCTTACTTTAGTCAAAACAGAATCCTACCTACAGGTCAACAAACAGTTTCTTCTGGTTACAACTCTGCTTCATGGTCTGCTCCAGAACTCCAGCCTGCTCAGAAGACTCATCGTGGAAGCACTGCAAGATCCACGCCTCAAGAAAGCAACCCAGTGGGCACAGGTATTGTACAGTCAAAACAGATGTAATGGACAGTGCTGTAAATAGTTATTTCAGTGAGGAGAGTAAAATCTTCCTGTAGCAATGCTCCATCATTCCAAACGCTTTTCTCCTGAACTTGGTTCTTTTACTGTGTTTTTTTTTTAAAGTACAGATCTTTTACCCTATTGTATCAAGCTGAAATATGGGCTGGATATATTCATTCTGTGGTATAGGTGCATGTTGTAGTTTGTGCAGCTATGAATGCTGTTTAAAATATAATTATGGTAATGCTTTCAACTCTGTCTGGCATCATATAATTCAGCTATACAGTGGTACCTCGACTTACGAATTTATTCTGTTCCAAATGCTTGCTCTTAAGTCGAACTACTCTTAAGTCGGGGTACCTATCTAATTCTTTTTTTAAAAAAGTTAAACAATTTTTAAAATATTGTAAGTCGAGCAGACCATATCTAAAATTCATAAGGGGACAGTTAAAATCTGTAGATAATTTGCCTTTTAAATGCCTTTTAAAATCTGTAGATAATTTGGTTTATAAGGAAAAAAAAGAGCAAAGTGTTCTGCTTATATACTGCCCACCCTGAGTTGTGAGCACAGTTTTGGCTGCAGTACTGCAACTTAACCATTGTGCAGCAAGACTTCAAAACACTTGGAAGTTAAAATTATAATGAAGAACAGAACAGCTAAATGACAGCTCGGCAGTTTTGCTTAGTGAAAGACAAATGGAATGATAGTGGTGTGTGTGTGTGTTGTGTCGTTACAGTCATGACCCCATGTCCATGGAGTTTTCTTGGCAGGTATACTGGAGTGGTTTGCCGGTTCCTACTGTCAGGCACCTACAGCACCATAGTCATAAATAGAGATGGGCACGACCAGAAATTTTTTTTCGAGTTGTCGTTTGTCGGGACGGGTCCATTTCGGGTCGTTTCCGTTTTTCGCGAAATTTTTTAAAAATTTCTCGTTTTGTCGTGTCATTTGTCGTTACCACCGCGATTTCGCGCGATTTGACGTCCCAGTGAGTGGCATCCCGCAATCAGGGCCGGCGCTAGGTGTTTTTGCGCCCTAGGCGGCGGGCGGGGTGCGGGGGCGGGGAGGTGTGGGCGGGCGGCGGTGGCGGTGGGGGCCATGGGCGGGTGGCGACAGCAGCAGGGGGCGGGCGCGCGGGCGGCGGCTGTGGGTCCCACAATGACCCAGAGCAGACGGAAAACACTTTAAACTGGGTGATGAACTTGCTGCACAAGACTGCATGCATCCTATGCAATAAAGCAAACAAAGTGGGCAGAATGCAATATATTTCTTTTTTTTCTCTTGGTCAATGCTGAACCGGCCGGCCACCCTACTTGGTCTGGCTGCCGTACCTGTTATACTTTTTTGTTGTTTTGTTTTGAAGCTTTTATCCATCCCATGATGTATTTCGAAAATGTAAAATATTCTCCACTAGATAGAGGTGCCCTTGGCTTGCCAACAAATGTGTTTGAGTGCACTGGTTGGGGAAATCTAAAATATACTAGTATATATTTTTAAAATAAATCCACACCTCGCCTCCCAGTCAAACCTCCTCTTTGAAGCAATATCAGAAAAGAAATCCTCACAAACAGGAGAATAAAAAGGAATAAACTGCTAGGCTTGCTATTCCCCCACAGGGTATGAAAGGACCTTGGCTTGCCAAAATGAACTTTAGGCCAGCAATATGAAGTGAATTGTAACAAAATGAAGGTGTTATGAGTACCTGGCTGGAATAGCCTAGGTTTGTTTATCCAGGCTCTAATAAGCTCATGACCGGATTATTGCAATGTATTCTTTGTGGGGTTGCCTTTCAACATAGCCAGAATTTGCAGTTGATGCATAATGCACTTGCAGTATGGTTGGGCTGTACTGTTGTCACTTTATGCCCAAAACACTTTTCCAAGATGGTGAGTGCATCTTTAAAGATAGACAAACCATTTTAAAGAGCTGCTGAGAAGGCCCTGCTTGTGTTCACAGCAGCAGACATTGCCTGTTGTGATGTGACTACACGTAGTATTATTTCCCTGATTGTAGAATGCCTCCCTTATGGAAGTGACGTTGCCCTCATGTTGGTCTGTGAAGATTCATAGTCATCTAGATGAGTTTATTTGGAAGATGAGTCATGGCAACTGGACTTCTTTTCTTGAGAGATTGACCCACCCAGTCGAAGCTGTTTGGATGAGCAGCAAAATGTTTCAATCTCTCAAGAAAAGAAGTCCAGTTGCCATGAGTCAACTTCCAGATTGCCTTCATGTTGTTAAATTTAGCACAATGCCCATGGGACAAGGGTGGCAGTTTATGTTGTTAGTATTATAATGTTTTAAATGTACAGTCTTTATAAACAATTTTGTTACATTACATATCATCTTAGACTACATTTGGAGCAAGGTAGCATAAAGGAGGTGAATAAATAAAAATGTTCTTAGAGTGGTGATGCTAAAATAGATTCATAAAACTCTTATCAGCTGATGTGTCTCTTATTCAATGTGTTTTTATTTATTTACTTTTCCATTTATACTTTCCTCTTCACCTACTAAGGCTCTAAGTTTAGAAACACATAAAACAAGCAAGCTTCTGTAAGCATCTTTCACATAAGTTTGTAGAGATGTTGAGACAGCAGGTCGTGTTCTTGTCTTCTTGTACTGGACGTTTTTAATCTGTTTATCTAAGTATGGTTGTTCAATAGTAATAAACAAGGGATTCAGGGTTAGAATCCTACTTCTGTTGCAGCAGCTGTAGTTAAAGTTCAGCCATAAAGTAGTAGGGACAAAGCAGAAAATTCTAAGCCTTTTTGTATGCCTCAAAAATATTTTAAATGCTCAGATACAAGTATTTGTTGATACTTTACCAGCAAATAATTGCTTTCATTACCTTCCCGTTATTTTTCTGAGCATCTTTTCCTATTAACATCTACCCACACCATCAGATCCTTTCAGGCAATGCCCTTCTGGATGGCTACCATGAGGAAGGCCAGTAAATCAACACATAGGCTTTTTCAGCAGATGAACCAGCTCCTGGTTGAGCTGCACCAAATCCTCTTCCTTCCAGCTTTTAAGAAGTTGCTGAAGATGCTTCTCTTCAGAGAGGCTTTTGAATGCAACCTCAATTGAATTTTTCCTCATCTTGTGCCCTGTCATTTTATATGTATATTTTACTCTGATATTGCTTACTTTTGTTTGTTTGCCTATCCTTGGATTTTACTGTTGCCATTGCTGTCTGTTTTTTTAATAAAGTATGAACCACCAGAATAGTGCCTTGTGTTAATGGGACAGTACATAAATGAATTAAATTAATAATAAATAAACTATAGTTTAAGCTAATCTGTAGACTATTGAAAATCCCATCATATAATGCTTGTGATTCCGAGGTAAGAAATCTTCCTTAGCTAGGTATCCTTGGTATTCCTTTATCCATGTACTTTATTTTTATTTAGAAATTTTAATGCTTTCCCCTTCTTCTGTCTTCTTTAATCATCTTTGTGCATTAAAAAATCAATTTCTCTAGCTTCTGTCTATAGTAATGACCTGTTTTCTTAATATAGCATAGTAAGTTATTGTAAAAGTGTTTTTGTTGCCTGTCATGTTACTGAACACCAGGATAAATGTCTGATAAATGCATGTGTTGATCACTAGTACAAAACATAAAAAAATTAAAGAACACCCTGAAATATAAAGTAGATTGTTACATATTTATATCAAGACAAAATATGCTTTCTCATAAGATGATTTCCTATTGTTCTTTTAAAGTAATAATCCATTTTAAATATTTTGTTTTTGTTTTTCTCCCCACCAGGACCAGCACAAAATCAGATGCAGTTCTACTCTGGATATGCGTCACATCCTCAGAACTATAGTGCTCCCTCAGGACACTATTCCCAAGTGCCCAGTAAAGCTATTCCATCACAACTAGAAAACCATTACAGCACTTATTATTCTACACACTACTCAGTACCAGCACAAAATGTTAATACATCTTCTGTGACTCCCAAGATGTTGAGCACTCAGGGAGCACAGCACTTGTACAGTAGAGCACCTCATATTGCAGAATCATCTGGATCCATCCAACCAATGATTTCCTCTGCATCCCAATCACCTACCAGCATTTCCCAGTCATATTCTTCATTTGATAGTCCCTATGGTAATTCAGCTTTTTACTCTGCCAGCTCTTCAGTTCCATCTCAGGGATTTGTTTCTTCAACTGGTCACTATACCATGCCTGCTGTTTCTAGTACTGCTTATCCTAATGTTTCCTATCCTTCTATGCCTGTTGGTAATCGTTATGGACAAGTGCCTACATCCCACAGTGTACCAGCTCCTGGACATTCAAAAGAAGTAAATGCTTACTTTAGTCAAAACAGAATCCTACCTACGGGTCAACAAACAGTTTCTTCTGGTTACAACTCTGCTTCATGGTCTGCTCCAGAACTCCAGCCTGCTCAGAAGACTCATCGTGGAAGCACTGCAAGATCCACGCCTCAAGAAAGCAACCCAGTGGGCACAGGTATTGTACAGTCAAAACAGATGTAATGGACAGTGCTGTAAATAGTTATTTCAGTGAGGAGAGTAAAATCTTCCTGTAGCAATGCTCCATCATTCCAAGCGCTTTTCTCCTGAACTTGGTTCTTTTACTGTGTTTTCTTTAAAGTACAGATCTTTTACCCTATTGTATCAAGCTGAAATATGGGCTAGATATATTCATTCTGTGGTATAGGTGCATGTTGTAGTTTGTGCAGCTATGAATGCTGTTTAAAATATAATTATGGTAATGCTTTCAACTCTGTCTGGCATCATATAATTCAGCTATACAGTGGTACCTCGACTTACGAATTTATTCTGTTCCAAATGCTTGCTCTTAAGTTGAACTACTCTTAAGTCAGGGTACCTATCTAATTCTTTTTTTTTAAAAGTTAAACAATTTTTAAAATATTGTAAGTCGAGCAGACCATATCTAAAATTCATAAGGGGACAGTTAAAATCTGTAGATAATTTGCCTTTTAAATGCCTTTTAAAATCTGTAGATAATTTGGTTTATAAGGAAAAAAAAGAGCAAAGTGTTCTGCTTATATACTGCCCACCCCGAGTTGTGAGCACAGTTTTGGCTGCAGTACTGCAACTTAACCATTGTGCAGCAAGACTTCAAAACACTTGGAAGTTAAAATTATAATGAAGAACAGAACAGCTAAATGACAGCTTGGCAGTTTTGCTTAGTGAAAGACAAATGGAATGATAGTCGTGTGTGTGTGTTGTCGTTACAGTCATGACCCCATGTCCATGGAGTTTTCTTGGCAGGTATACTGGAGTGGTTTGCCGGTTCCTACTGTCAGGCACCTACAGCACCATAGTCATAAATAGAGATGGGCACGACCAGAAATTTTTTTTCGAGTTGTCGTTTGTCGGGATGGGTCCGTTTCGGGTCGTTTCTGTTTTTCGCGAATTTTTTTTAAAAAATTGTCGTTTCGTCGTGTCATTTGTCGTTACCACCGCGATTTCGCACAATTTGACGTCCCAGTGAGTGGCATCCCGCAATCAGGGCCGGCGCTAGGTGTTTTTGCGCCCTAGGCGGCGGGCGGGGTGCGGTGGCGGGGAGGTGTGGGCGGGCGGCGGTGGCGGTGGGGGCCATGGGCGGGTGGCGACAGCAGCAGGGGGGAGGGGAGGGCGCGCGGGCGGCAGCTGTGGGTCCCGCAATGACCCAGAGCAGGCGGAAAACACTTTAAACTGGGTGATGAACTTGCTGCACAAGACTGCATGCATCCTATGCAATAAAGCAAACAAAGTGGGCAGAATGCAATATATTTCTTTTTTTTTCTCTTGGTCAATGCTGAACCGGCCAGCCACCCTACTTGGTCTGGCTGCCGTACCTGTTATACTTTTTTGTTGTTTTGTTTTGAAGCTTTTATCCATCCCATGATGTATTTTGAAAATGTAAAATATTCTTCACTAGATAGAGGTGCCCTTGGCTTGCCAACAAATGTATTTGAGTGCACTGGTTGGGGAAATCTAAAATATACTAGTATATATTTTTAAAATAAATCCACACCTCGCCTCCCAGTCAAACCTCCCCTTTGAAGCAATATCAGAAAAGAAATCCTCACAAACAGGAGAATAAAAAGGAATAAACTGCTAGGCTTGCTATTCCCCCCACAGGGTATGAAAGGACCTTGGCTTGCCAAAATGAACTTTGGAAAATAGAAAATAAATGGTAGGGTAGTATATAAATATATATTTTTAAATAAATCCACACCTCGCCTCCCAGTCAAACCTCCCCTTTGAAGCAATATCAGAAAAGAAATCCTCACAAACAGGAGAATAAAAAAGAATAAACTGCTAGGCTTGCTATTCCCCCCCACAGGGTATGAAAGGACCTTGGCTTGCCACCAAGCAAATGAACTTTGGAAAATATAAAATAAATGGTAGTATATAAATATATATTTTTAAAATAAATCCACACCTCCCCTCCCAGTCAAACCTCCCATTTGAAGCAATATTAGAAAAGAAATCCTCACAATAAAACTGCAGGAGAATAAAAAAGAATAAACTGCGTTGCTATTCCCCGCAGCAGACAGGGAATGAAAGGAGTTATTTCCTAAAAATTCAATTGAATCAATTCCCTCCCTGCCAGCCTAACTGAAAAATCTAAAGGCTCCGCGAAATCGAAACTAGCACAGCAGCCAGCTACACACAGCCCTCCTCCACCCTCATCCAAGCCCGGACTGCGATTGTTCTGGGAGTGCCTCGCCTTTTTATGCCCTCTGGCACATCCAGAAGTGTGAGTCAAAACCTGGCCATGCGATTGGTAGAATGGGTCCAAAAATTTGCATGGTCCCATCCCATGGCCAGCCCATCATTGCGCAGGTGTAAAAAAATAAAAATAAAATAAAATAAAATCAATGGAGACGTTTTATTGCTAGAAAACCCCACTGCTGCTACTGTAAAAATTCAAGCATTTAAAATAGCTAAATTTCGCATGTTTCTGTGGTGCCTTGGTGGGTTTTTGGACCATGATTTCAAAAAAAAAATTGCGGTCGCCATTTTGGATCCCCCCCCCACACCGCATGGAGACGACAAGACTTATCCCCCCCCAGCCTGGTACCAGGTCCAGCAGCCCAGGACAGGAGGGGGGGGGGAGGCCGGGGACCCCTCCCCAAGAAGCCACCCCTCTGGTAGGTGCCCTCAGACAGGCATATTTTTGCCTGCTTTTTTGGCCGGGAATCGGGATTTTTTTTAATTTTTAAAACTTTTTTTCTGTGCCGCTTGGCATCGCGCGATCGCCACGCGATGCTATGAACGACAACGACAAATCAGACCCAATTTATCATTTATCGGTTCGAGTTCGAGTTCTGACGGCTTAATTGTCGTTTCCGTTTCCGTTGTGTAACGGAAACGAGGAACGAAAACGAAAACGGAAATTCCGCCAAGTCGTGCCCATGTCTAGTCATAAACTTTGCCAATTAGTAATTAATCTCTCTCCATATAAATGCTTAAATCAGGGGTGAGATATATAAAGCAGTAATGGCAATAGCTGAAGCTTGCAGGCATGTTTCCAGTTTTCCATCTAAGAGTGGCTAAGAGAGGGATACTTCTTTCCATGGTCTGCCACAAGATGTCCTCTCCGAAAGATAGTCAGCAGAGCAAATTAGCTCTGGGGCTGGACTTGCAGGATAGTTGGGCAGTTAAATGGATCAGTCAGCCAAGTGCAAAAGGAGAGTCTTGCTGTCATCTCTTCAATGGATGCAAAATCTATCCTATAGCAAATTGAGCGAGTGTTCACAAGAAATGTAGATTTAAGTTCAAGAAATCCTATTATTTTAAATTGGTTAGTTTTTAGTGTGTTACAGGATTTGGCTGCTGCAATGTGCGCATACAGCTGCGAGCTGTTAATTAGTGTTACCATTGATATATAATATGTACACCTACTTGTTTGATATTGCAGGGCCACTGTATCATTTAAACCAGAATGTTCAGCCTGTGAAACCTGCCCAGGGAATTCCTTCAACAGTGACTTCTTCAGTTAGGACACCTGCCACAGAGAAAACCATAAAGCCCACCATGTCATCTCCTGCAACACAGCCATCTGATCCTTTGCTTCATGAAGGTATTGAAATGTGAAGATGAATAAAACTCTTTCCATGCACTTTGAAATTCCTTCAAGAGTTTGAATTTAATGACTTCTAAAGGGTTTATTTTTGCCTAGTTTTGTGTATATGTTTATGCCAGTAGAAGTAATAATTAGATTGGGGCTTTTGTATCAGATTTTGATTGAAGTGTTTTAATTGAATCTTACTTTGCAGGTTCATGGTCTTGTGAAATGCTGTCATCTTTTCTGAGTTCTCAGTTAAAGACTATTTATTTAGATGGAGATATAGTTAGGAGAACCTACTGGGTGAAATTCTGTTCCATTGGTGCATGTGGCTGACAACATTATCACCTGTGGTGAACTTTCAGAAATAAAAAAATTCTGACCCTTCTAAAAATCTTGAGGCTCCTTTGCAATTCCTTTCATTGTGGGAAAAACTTGTTGAGGATAATGGGATGGGAAGCAGGGGAGTTTTTACGTTCCAGAAATCACTGCTGCCATGGAGACCTTACTGACAGTGGCAATTTTTGGAAATGAAAGACTCCTCTAGTCTGTCCTGAGGCCCCAGTGGCTTTCCTGTGATGCAGAGGATTCCATGGGAATCTCAAGACTTTTAAGAAGAATTGGAAATGTTTCATTTCCAAAATATAGTTGCAGCTGATTATGATATCAGCCAAACATGTTGTACCCTTGGAAACAGGATGTCAGGCCAATTATTACTGTAGGAGTCAGAATCAAACTTAACAAAAGTAGCCTTGTGCAAATCCAGCAGTGGGTTATAAGGGTTTATAGTAAATAATAGTCAGAGGTCAGTGGCTACCTCTATGGGTCACCCATAAAGTCTTGGTCTTTCTTTGTCAAAGAACAATGTCCACAATCATACTGCATATTGTATAGGTATACTGTGTCCTGAAATCTGGGGTTTGTGGTCATTGTGTCAGAAGTAACTGCTTTTGAAAAATGTTTGAGTTCTGACATTAACAAATGCCTAAGAAAAAGGTATTTCAGCTTAGAGAAGTAGTTATGAAGAATGTACCAAATAAGTCCTTACAGTCAGCTTTGTCCATAACTGAAAAAGTGAAGAGAATAGACACTAGAGATTGTGGTGGTGGTGAAGGGTGGGGTGGTCATGTAGATATCTTATATGAAATCATTAAGTTCTCCCACCCCCTAAAAACACTATACATTAGAACCCCTATATCCACTCATTATCACTGATTCAGTTATCCATGGTTGACACAGGGGAAAAATAAATAAATAATTCAGCAGCCACAAAACAAGCTACTGTCACAAAGAGCAGCTGTAAAGCAAGCTGCTGTCATAAAACAGCAGCTGTAAAGCAAGTTACTATCACAAACAGCAGTTTTGGGGACATTTTGGCATTCTCTCTTATCCACTGTTTTCATTATCCACAGGAAGGCTTGGAACCAATCCCCAGCGGATACTGGGGTCCTACTGTATTAATGAAATGCAAAGTACTGTGATCAGACTGCAGATACTGGCTTTGTAGAGATTATAACATATATTTCCTGTCTTCCCAAAGAGACCCACGATGGACATGCTGCATTACAGTAACTTGGCTGTGAGGCCCCTGTCATGCATCTGAGGGAAAGTACTATAGCTTTTAGGCACAAGGGAGGAGATATAAAATACTTCTGGCTAGATCTGTAGACCTTTCAGCTCACCAAATCTACTCAAGGCTCCAAACCTCAGTAGTTTGGGAAGAGGAAGAAATCATGAGATAATTAAGGATTCCATTTCTAGCATTGACTTTTGTTTTCTAGGCTAGATGTTTAAATGTATAAATGCAGTAGAAAGTTTTTCCACAAATTAGGTTTTAGAACCACAACAGGATGCCTTTGGATGGGGAGATGCTTAAGATGCAGAATCATCCAGCTACAGCTTTGCAGATGTTGCAGCAGTTGAGAGCTAGTACGCTCTTCATATATGACTGATTGGAGATCAGAATGGAAGTTGTTTAGGTATAAAATAAGCATTAAGGTATATTTATTTAATTTTTATACCTCCCATCTGACAACATAGCCACTCTTGCCAGTTTACAATAATCAAAACAGTAATTTCATATTAAACTAATAATATATAAAATATGGTATATAATATAAGATTTCTTTTTAATTGAAATTTCCTAGTGTAGATTAAACTATTGGAAAGAACTGGAAGTCAGTTTTGTGGAATTAATACTTGCAGGAAGACGGTTTAACAGTTAAAATGATTTAGAATGAAGATGCTTCTCAGATTATAATGCTGGAGCAAATCAATGTGCTCTTTATTTTAGTGAATATCCATCTTTCCTCTTCCTCCTCTTCTTGATACTCCCCTGACTCATTTTGGACTAGTAGGTTAGTTCTGAGTGACATAAGTATAGAGATCTATGAAACTCAAGATGTTTAATTATGTTTATGTCACAGAGGTAGTGGCAATTGGAAAAAAATCAGTGGCAATTTCTCTTTATTATTATAGTCATATTTTAGTAGAAGCTTCAGTATGTTGGGTGTTAAATGTCTTCCCAGCTCCCTTTAATCAGTTTCATTGCTTGCATGTTCACTCAGAACCAAATCTCAGTGAGGCACATGGGAGTATGCACAATTAAACTGTCAGATGATTGTGATTTTAACCCTGTCTACTTGCAGTGCCTTTGCATATGTTACTTACATATAGTAATTTGCTTATCAGCAATAAAGTTTGCAATTGTTTTTCAGCAATTTGCATATCCTGTCAGGCTTTTGCAAAATAAGTAAATTAATACATAAAAATAAAAAAAAAATAGTTTCGTCCCTGTGCAACCTTTGCTCGACAACAAATGCTTTGCCTCTGCCTTCTACAGAGAAATATAAGATCAACTTATTAGCCTCCTTGGTAGACAAGGAAAGCCAGTAGAAAACTACACCATAGAAATCTAAGGAATTAATCTGCCAATCCCAGTATCTCTTACAGAAAACCTGAATGTGTGGACTTCAAGCTGAGTGTGCTTCAGTAGCCAGGGGCAAAGATACTAACTTCTCAGAGTGGAAGAGAAGAATGCTTCCTCTGAGCTTTTGTGCCAAAGGAAGGTGGATGCTGGTGTGAGGGATGCAGGCTATTCTTCAGGGGGTAAAATGATGGCTTTATGGGATATAAAATTATCCCATAGTAGAATGATTATGTTACAATTTACCTTGAAGATTAAAAAATCTATATGACTTTTAAAAATATGTACCGTATATACTTGAGTAGAAGTCGACCCGAGTATAAGTCGAGGCCCCTAATTTGACCCCCCAAAACTGGGGAAACGTATTGACTCGAGTATAAGTCTAGGGTGGGAAATGCAGCAGGGCCTGGCAGCTCCTCCTTTGTGAGCTGGGGAGTTGTGTGTGATGTTTGAAATGACTTTTAGCCACTGGTGCAAGTGCTTGGGTCATAGCTAAAAGTCATTTTAAACATCGCACGCCACTCCCCCGTGATGCAGAGGGGGTTCATGAGAAGCGGCACACAATGTTTAAAATAACTTTTAGCCACCGACCCAAGCACTTGCCTCAGTGGCTAAAAGTATTGACCCGCATATAAGTCGAGGGCCCTTTTTTCAGCCCAAAATTAGGGCTGAAAAACTAGGCTTATATTCGAGTATATACAGTATCTGGGTTCTAATCCTACTAAATCTCTGTTTACTGTTAATAATTAATCAAGGCGCAGCATTAAAGTTGCTTGCTAAATGTCTGTAAAGAGCTTTTCTAGTCTGACCTCTCCTGTTAGGATATCTTTTGCAATGCTTGGTTTTGGTGTCGCTTTTAATGCTTTGATTTGTGCTTTGAGTTTATCTCCTTTCTCGTGTGTCTGATTCTTGTGTTTGTGCTTTCCACTTCACAGGCATGCAGTATGGTGGATATGTTAATAACCAAGCTAGCTCTCCAGGAACTCCCTTGTCATCAAGTTCAGATGATGAGGAAGAGGATGAGGAGGATGAGGAAGCAGGTCTGCTTTAGCTTTGCACTAGTATTTCTCACTTTTCATAGTCAGTTTTCCATCACTATTTCATTATTTCGACAAAGGTACACAAAGCAAATTACTCCGATTTGGAACAGTCTGGATAAACAGAGGTAGATGTTCTGCTGCATTTAATAATTATAAGAGAGGGAAACTGTTGTCACAACTTTTAGTTGGTGATAATGTTGACAGGCAGAAAGTTATCCTAGTGGCATCCTTAGACCTTGAGAAACATAACAATGATACAATTTCCCTCTTTACTGTTAATATGTTTCAAGTAAGAGGTTATAGCTAACTGAGTGTACAAAATAAATACCTTTTGAAGCCAATCACTGTGACATTTTAGCCTGTAAATTTAAGATGACGAGAGTTGTTGTTTTTTTCTTTTCTTTTGAGAACTACCTGGAACTTCTTGAAAAAATATCAGTGTTTTACAGTGTTACATTGCTTAACTTCTGACTTAGAAATACATTTTAAAAATGAAATGCTGATTACTGGAATAACCGTTGGTTATATTAATTGGGGGTATTAGAATGACAGTTTTGAATAGTAGGCAGGTTATTTCTAAACATTCATTTTTAAAGGTTCCGTATACCACAACTGAGGATGTTCACCAGAAGTATTTTAAAATATATGTCAAATAATACTTTAAACTGCTATGCATTTGTGTATGTAATATGCCTTGGGATAATTTATGGGAGTACCAATTATTACTTGAATGTGCCTTTAAGAATGTGTTAATTTCTTTTCTATTAAAAGTTTTCAACATAATTCTTACAAATTGTATTTCTCCTTTCTTATTTGCAAACACATTCTTCATTCTTGCAGAGCAAATGAAGGTTTCCCCTTATTACCTCTGTTCTACTGTTTTGTTACATGAAGTGAGACCATAATACGGAGTAGTTAGCATTGCATGTTAACATGTTTTGAAAAGTTCTTGTTGAGAGATAAAAAATGTGTTATATTACAGTGGACCCTTGTATAACAAACAGCTTGTATAACATAAAATTTGTTCAACATAAAAATTCCGGAGATAGGGGAAATTTGCTTAACATAATTGCCTATGGGGAGAATCCATACAACATAAAAATGGGATTACTCCATTTTCAATGCATTCCTATGGGAATTTGTATAAAGGAAAATTTGCTTAACATAATTTCATTTGGAACGAATTAATTCCTTTATACAAGGTACCACTGTACTTAGCTTGTACAGTTCTTCTAACTGTGCAATCCATTTAAAGCAGATTAAAAGCTTGATGCTAATTATGGTTTTCAAGGGCTTAGTCAGAGGTATTCAGTCTCCTAAGCCTAGCAGATAGAAGACTTCAAGACTTCCAAGAAATTACATACTGCACTCTTTTTCTAATGGTGTTATGATAATCCAGGATGGATAAAGATCAATGATATTTTTAAAAAACCAGACTGGCTTAAAAACCACAATTTAAATTTAAAAAAAAATTTTTTTTGAAAATTAAATTGTCAAAAAGGAAGGCAATATTTGCAGATCCCTGCCTGGTGGGGTTTACATTTGCTGAAACTCATAGCCTCTGGAGGGGTAGAGGATCAGTTTCCAGAAATATTATATTTATAGTAGATATGCCTTAAGCTTTATGTAGAAGTTTCTCATTTTGTACTTGATGCATTTCCTGGTGTTTGTAAAAGTTATCACAACCTTGCTCATGTGTATAGTTTTGAGGCATATGCAAGGTTCTGAATTGATTCAGCGATTGTTTTCTCTGATGGAGGCTACTCTTTTGATTGGGTTAAGGGATTCTTTGGGACTGTTGTGTATTTCCTTTGTCAACACAATCTGTCTGTGGTGTGTATTCCTGTTATGGCTATATTTAACATCTGTGTCTGAAAGCATGTATTCCTGAAGTAGAGTGTTCTGACTGAGCATCTTGCATCTGGCAGTAAATGCTAGCATACATGCATACATAGTCTAGACCAGTGGTGGTGAACCTTTGGCACTTCAGCTGTTTTGGACCACAACTCCCACAGTGCTCTGCCATTGGCAATACAAGCTTGGAATTCTGGGAGTCGCGGTCCAAAACATCTGGAGTGCCAAAGGTTCGCCACCACTGGTCTAGACTCTTACATCATCTTCAGACTTCAGATGGCATTGCACTCTTACTTGTGCTTACATATGCTTTCCACTACCTTTAAACAATAGAATATAAAATTATAAGATAACATGCATCTAGAGAGAGAATGAGATGGAGGAAGGGAATGGCTTGAAATATTAACATATATAGTTTAGTTTTCCATTAAAGTATTTTTGTTCCTTGTATCAATTTTAAAAGTTTTCATGCAAAAATAAACATGTATTCTTTAAAGTCCCATCTGGATCACCATGTGAAAGTTGCCAGAGAAAAATAATTTAATTTCTGTACATTTTTTACACTTTCTGTATACTCATTAATAAACATTTGCAGCATGCATATATTATCAGTTGAATAAACACATGGTTTCTTGTGTTTTCGCTCTAGCTATTGACAGCTCTTCTACTACTAGCAGTGCATCTCCTGTTCTTAACAATTATGATACCCTTGAAGGAGGTGGTTATCCAGGTGAATTGTGTTTTGTTTAATATTTGCAAACATTAATGTTAATTCTAAGAAATGAACCTACTAAATTAAACCTTTACAAAAATGAATGAGTCTGAGTGATTGGAATACATCTATATAGTACAGTATCTGGTTTGCCACAAGTTTGAATAGAGTTGTACAATATCCTGCATAGCTATGAACATTTAGGTATAGACTGCTTCTGGGGTTGAGGTGTTTTATTAAATCCCTTAGGTATCACAGCCTATGCCTTTTGATGTAGTTTCCCCACCCCCACCACAACTTTTTCATATAAACAAGGCATTCTATGTAGAATTTGGAAGCCATCATTCTTCAGAATCTGGGAACATCCCCTGGACCTATTAAGACCTATTCCCTTATGTTGGATTCTGTAATCATGAAAGCAGGTAGAAACGAATAACTTAATTTTTATAAGTATACATTTGGAAGTTGCTTAGGCTGTATAGAATTTCATGCCACAAAACTTACTGAAGTATGCTTTAGGATGCTATCAAATGCAGATATAATTTCCAATGTGGCCTGATTTGATTAAATTTAAAAGGTTCAATATGTACATTTTTGTAATTTCTTTTATTTTCATTTAAAATGTTGCAGTGCTTTACTGGAGCAATAAATTGACATGTATTTAATTATTTGAAATCAAAAGAGCTGAAGCATAGCAATGTGCTTCTCATTACAAAAAAACACATGTTGCTTAATATTCCTTCATTTATTTGGATTAAATCCTGAAAACATTGGGAACAATTTAACAGATGGTGAGGTGCCTTGAGTTCCCTGTGGAGAGAAAGGTGATATATAAACAAATATGCAAAACAGTACAATTAGGTATTTAACTGTAGTCTGTCTTAAACTGTATTCTAGCTTAGTGCATTTATTAATTGACAGATAATGTGATCTTATAATTAGTTGCTTGTATTTTGACTCTTGCTTTTTTAAAAATGAGCAATGTGTGTGTGTGTGTGTGTGTTGGGTCGTTACAGTTGTGACCGACTCTTTGTGACCCCATGTCCATGGAGTTTTCTTAGCAGGAATACTGGAGTGGTTTGCCAGTTCCTAGTCCAGGCGCCTACAGCACCTGGTATTCCCTGGTGGTCTCCCATCCAAGTACTTAACCAGGGCTGACCCTGTTTAGCTTCCGAAATCAGGCAAGATCGGATGTGCTTAGGGCATCTAGGCAGTACCTGTGTCTAAAAACTATTTTCACTCTCTTTTTAGAGGCACATTCTACAACAAGTAGTCCAGTACCTGTTTCTTCAGTTTCCCAGACGTCCAGAACCTCTAAGCCATTTGGCCATGGGTACCCTACTCTCCAGCCTGGTTATCAAAATGTAACACCATCTCTTCCACCTTCTGCTACACAGACTGGTAGCTCTGGATATAATTCTGGATTCCCTCAATACCCACAGGTCAGAGATAAGAAAGTCCTGTATTTGTGTCTGGTATAATTTTTACCAGATTTGGTGACTGGGTATTAGAAATTTATTTATGATTCATAGTTGAAATTCAGATTCTTTGGAGTCAGAGGAAAAAAAATTGCATAAAAGGACTATCAGATGTCACTACTGTTTGTGACTTTGCTTTGTCCTGCTGTTTCTTTTCAGTAAGTGGGGCTTCTGAAAAACTTTTTCTTCCAGGCCACAGCATGGCCAAGTTTGATGGTGATTCTGTAAAATACAGTGGATTACAAATGATTATAGAATAACTGGCAGTGCCTAGGCATACTGCTCAGAAGTAGATATTTTGGAGATTTATTCAGTTAAAGTGTTTTTACCATAGACTTTGGCACATAGTCATAAAGTGGCTTATAAGATCAGTTTTAAAAGACAGTGCTTGTTGGCATTTTAAAAGATATTATTCAAGAGGAACAAAAAAGGAACTAAAAGAAACTGGAAAGCTAGAAATGGTTCAGATTGATGGAACTGGTTGTACAGCAGAGCTGTAGGAATGCCCTGCTTCCCATCCCATCTGCTGTATCTACATCGAAACTTAATTCTGTGGGACTTCTATGAATAAGTAGGATTGTAGCCCTTAATCAACCAAATTGCAGAATTTCAGTGCATATATTGCAGAATTTCAGTGCATAGGTCGGTGTTGACAAACCTATGGCACAGGTGCCAAAAGTGGCACTTGGAGCCCTTTCTGAGGGCACCCAACATTTCCCCTTAACAGCCACCTGGATTCAGGATAAATTGCTGTATTGTTACTTTTCGAAAAAAATAAATGTGTTTTGAATTGCAGTTTAGGCACTCGATCTCTAAAAGGTTTGCCGTCACTGGCATGGGTTATATCATTACCTGTTGTGCATAAAAATACTTGTTTGCATGAAAGTCATATTGCTGAGGGCACAGTGGTTAAACTGCTGTACTGCAGCCAAAAGTGTGCTCATGGGCCTGGGTTCAATCCTAGGTACCCAGCTTGTGATTGACTCAGCCGTCTTTCCTTCTGAGGTTGGTAAAATGAACGCAGCTCGTTGGCGGGTTGGGGGCAATATGTATCCTGCATAATTGTAAACTGCCCAGGGAGTGCTTTAAGCACTATAATCAATCACTCTCCCCCTTTTTTCTTTGCTTTGACTCAGAAGTAGTATCTTTGAAGTTGTTTTATGTAAAAGTTGATGTTCTTTCAATTAAATAGTTTGAATAAATTCATCCATTCAGACTCACATAGTCATGATCAAATTTGTGTACTACAGCTGCCACACTTGAGTTCACTCCAAAGAAACATTAATGGAAGTCTTCTTGTACAATTAAGCTTTTCTGCTTTTTTTTTTTACCACAACTTCCTGGAAAACTGCACTTGACGGGTAGGGGTCCATCCAGGATGGGTTGGGATGTGCTGTTAGCATTATCATTGGAGAGGAAAGGACAGAATGAGAAGGCAGGCTTCAGCCACATTCTGTGTGTAGGACAGATTGTAGGACAGATGATGGTAGGACAGACGATGGTGAGGTATAATGAAACAGAGATTACAAGCAATTTGGAAGGAGGAAGATTAAACAATTACTGTTCGGGAGGCCAGTGCTATAGAGTACCTGCTTATTTAAAATGCTCTTTTTCAGCAATACCCAACAATGACTCAACTGTCAGCCAGTCTTGGAGGACTAGGTATACAGCAGCCAGAGAGCTTGAGACCAATCAACCTTACACAAGATAGAAATATTCTTCCTCTTGCTCCAGTTCCAGCTCCTGTGCCTAATTTGAATTCAGACTTGAGGAGGTTGAACTGCAGCCCAGAGTAGGTATAAAAACTCCAGTCTTGGCCATTTTTATTGTATAACACTGTTCTTATTGGTATATATTTGAGGCAATGTCACTGACGTTTTCATTCCATAACCATAATTTTAAACACTTATACCTCAGAAAAGATTTCACTGTGTAATATTTGTTTGGAATGCATCCTTATAGTATCTGAAGATCAACCAGCCATTTGGCTAGAATGAAACTCAGAATGTATCTTTTTAGTTGTACAGTAGGACATCTGTATCCACGAGGGGTTGGTTCTGGGGATCCCCTGCGGATACAGAAACCCACGGATAAGAACTAACACTCTTCTCCAGGGTGGCAGTGGTGGCAAGGAATTAAGGTGAAAGGAGGTGGCAGTGGTTGCCAGGGAGAGGGTTAAAGAACATCAAAGGGCCATCCCCCTCCTGCCCCACAACCCCCATTCACCCCTGCCCTTACTGTCAGGCCAGCACGGGAATCTTCTCCGCAGTTGTGGTGGTGGTGGTGGTGGTGGCAGAATAGGCACCCGCATGGTCCACAGACACGCATCCACAACATTGGTGGTGGCGGCGGAAGAGGCACTTGCGTGGACCTGTGGATTCCTGCGGGCCATGCAGATGGCTTTTCCCCCACCATTGCTTGATGTCTCGGACAGGTGGCATGGGTGCCTTTTCTTCCACTACTGATGTCCTGGGCAGGCGGCACGGGTGCCTCTTCTTCCACCGCTGCCACCGCCAATGTCCCGGGCAGGTGGCACGGGCGCCTCTTTTTCCTCCGCCACCGGTGATGTCTGATGTTCTATGCAGTTCACATGCAGTGCTAATGGTTGTGGACTGGCTTTTCACATATGACAACATTTATATAATTCTATGATTGGCTTATCTGGATTGAATTCAGCATTTCTAAGTACATAATCCATCCAGATATGTAACACATATCCCCTTATGATCCATTCAGATACACTGCAGGTCAATAAGCCCAAAAACTTAAGTCAAGCCATTCTGTACTTAATGCTTTATCATATTGTATTGTTGACATAGTTATAACTGCATGGCCATGTGTAAGTTTCGATAATGAAGGTTCCAAGCCTTTCTTTGCAATCTTCATATTTTGCTTCAATCTCTGTACCATGCAAGCAAGTTCTAGTGGTTGAAATTGTAAGTGAAAAATTTCAGGGTTACATGAATCCCTAATAAGATTTATGTCCATAAGCATGGGATTTTTAAATGGTTGTATTTTATAGCCCATTGGATGTGTTAGTGTTGAATATATTGCTTTTTTTATGTTAGTGTGTGTGATAATGTCGTTACAGTCGTGACCGTACTTTCCATCAATAGAGATTCCTAATGAAGGTTAGGCTTCTAGGTTTTTTTTTTGGGGGGGGGTGTTTAAGGGCATCTTGTTTTTTTCCTTTTGAAGCAATAGTACTGTGTATGTGTCATAACTAGTGAAATTAACATTTACACTTCTCTTTTAGCTCATTTCGATGCACCTTGACAAATATTCCACAAACCCAGGCTTTGTTAAATAAAGCAAAACTTCCCTTGGGGTTGCTTCTACATCCCTTCAGAGATTTAACGGTAAAATGAAATTTCTTTTGGCCTAGTTAAATTTGCATACATTTTTTGATTTTCTAACTAATGTTATAAACTTCTTCATAGTGAAACAGTCCCTTACATTAAGATAATTAAAGATATAATTCCATTATATAATTGTGCATGTTAGTTATCTTGAAATCAAAATACACTGTTGGAAATTAGAAAAATGTTTTCGACAGATAATCATTACTGTTTTATTTGTACATCTAAATACAGTGGACCCTCGTATAACAAACAGTTTGTATAACATAAAAACTGTACAACATAAAAAATTCCAGAGATAGGGGAAATGTGCTTAACAGAATCGCCTATGGGGCGAATCCATACAACATAAAAATGGTCGCGATTATGGCTTACTCTGTTTTCAATGCATTCCTATGGGAAATTTATATAAAGAAAAATTTGCTTAACATAATTTCATCTGGAATGAATTAATGCCTTTATACAAGGTACCACTGTATGTCTATTTCTAAGGAATTGACATAGATTTCAGAAATGCTGTTGTATTAAGTGATTTCATAGTTATATATTCATTGTTAACTGTTAAAGTTTAACTATTCTAGCTTTCTTGTTTTCAGTTATCTTACTATCTGACTATTTGCTTCTAATAATTTGTGAATACCGTATAGAAAACTTGACTTTATTACTATATTAAAGTACTTTTGAGTAGAATAATGTTTTCCTTCAAACTTATGTGCTATATTTTTCTGTATTATTCAGCAATTGCCTGTGATAACATCAAATACCATTGTGAGATGTAGGTCATGCAGAACATACATCAACCCTTTTGTTTCTTTTATTGACCAAAGGAGATGGAAATGTAACCTATGCTACAGGGTTAATGATGGTAAGCAAATGTTAAGATTCCACAGTGTAAAAGAGTGTGTGGTGATCATGAATGGTGTTTTAAGCTTGCTTTGTGAAAGCTGCTATCCTCTCCTTTCTGCCACATGGCCTCCAAACTCAAGGAGGCAGCGTATGTGTTTATGATTGTATGTGTTATGGTGTTAACAGTTATGCACCTGTACATTTAACAATTCATAATGCATTTGTTTAGTTCCTGAAGAATTCATGTACAACCCTCTGACACGATCCTATGGCGAGCCTCACAAACGACCTGAGGTCCAAAACTCTACAGTGGAGTTCATTGCCTCTTCAGATTACATGGTAATTTTTTTAAAAAAATGGCTAAAGTAAATATTTACAGATTATTGAATATATTTTTCTTATCTCTTATTTTTCTTTCTCGGGCACCTATGCAGTTATTAAAAGTGGGGCTCAAAGCAACATGTAAATAACAAAGATAATGCAACAGTCTATCAGAAAGTGTTTTTTTTAAATTGGATTTTATTTTACAGCTTCGTCCTCCTCAACCAGCTGTCTATTTATTTGTGTTTGATGTGTCCCACAATGCAGTGGAAGCTGGATATTTGGCAGTTGTATGTCAGTCACTGCTGGAAAACCTAGAGAAGTAAGAATCTTTTTCTTCTTGGTTCTATGTATTTATGACTTGGATATAGCATCCATTCTAATACATAAAGGGAAATAGTTAAATGAAAGGCATTTGGATGGGATCTATAGTTCTTTGATTAAACCTGTTATGATATTGGAAGGGGATAGGGAAAGCCACAAATCATTATGCAGTAATGGAGGAGGAAGGCTGTTTGTATTGCTGGAATATGGTGGTGGTGGTGGTGAAGCTTCTCTGAATAATGAAACCTGAAGAGCCCAGAAGTACCCTTCCAGTTTTGGGGAAAAAAGGTAGTTTTAATTGTTAAGTTGTTCAGAGAACCTCAATGGCAGCTCCTCAAGGCTTTCCTTCTTTCCTTTATTTTTCTTTTCTTTCCCTCTTTTCCCTCCTTTCCTCCCTTCCTCCTTATGTCTTGCTGAAGTTAATTCAGTTTCTTGGCTGGCTCTCTGTAACCTTAGATTAAATGCTATCCATGGTAAAATAATGTATCATGAAAATCTTTCTCTCTAATTTTAAGATTACCAGGAGATTCCAGAACAAGAATAGGCTTCATAACATTTGACAGCACTGTCCAGTTCTATAACCTGCAGGATGGATTATCACAGCCTCAAATGCTCATTGTCTCAGAAATTGATGGTAAGATTGCCAATGGTTTCAAGTTGAATAAGAATATGAGGGTATTCTGTTTTCCAGGAGAATAGCTATCTTTAATATTTAATATAGTGTGTGCACTAGTAAATTGTTTTTAAAGGACTAGTGGCTGACACAATCAAATGAAACAAAGTACTTTTACTGTACACTATATGAAGAGTAGTGCATCGAGGCTAGGTTAATGATAATGGAGTTAGTGAGTGTGGTCTGCCTTAAAACATACAAATGCAGCTAGAAAGGAAGATTAAGAAAGCAATCCAGTTTAAAAGAGCAATTTACATTAATGCTAACTAACAAACACCAGTCAGTTCACTGGCTATACTCATTCGATATGTAAGTGGATTTAGCCTAATTCCCCCCTTATGCATTTTTAACTAATTTTTGCTCAGTTGGGGAACTCCTTGCACCTGGCCATAAGGCATTATTTTAATATACTTTTGAAAATATTCCATATTAACACAGGAATTCGGTGCTGAAACATGTTTTTCTCCATAGATGTTTTCCTGCCTACACCTGATAGTTTACTTGTAAATCTGCATGAAAGTAAAGAGGTAAGATGGATAAAAATTCTATGTAGATTTACCAAACACTAAAATTCTTAAATTATTTAAAATTTAAATAAAGAGCTGTGTAAATATTTTCTAACTGGTTTAAAACATTGCCATCACATCTAAGATGACAACATATTAGACTGCTTCCAGCTTTGAATTACTTCCATTTTAGTTTTGCCTTCTATCATAATATGAGTTAGAGAAAGGGGAAGCTGAGGACATGAGTAAAGCCTCTACTGTCTTTAAATAAGGATTTTAAATGTGGATTTCCTGCAGAACAAAATCAGAGGCAAGTGGAATGAACTGGAAGAAAACTATTCAGTTAGTTCAGAATGATCTGGAACAGTCAGAGCTGCTGATAGCCAGTAAAAATTGCATACATAAAAATTGCATAGATGCAAAGAAAGGAAACAATGACTATCATATATATTTAAAAAGAATAATTGTGGAAAAAGGGAACATGGAATATTCAGTGAAATTGTGGAGATGTAAGATAAAGGTTAGTGTTCAGAATAGAGGTATCACATAATATAGCCCTTGGCATTCCAGTCCGATTCCTGAGAATTTACTTTTACTTTTGGAATTATCTTGAAACAAAACCCTTATAATTTCATTTAATTTGTTTTCCAGCTGATTAAAGAATTGCTGAATGCATTACCAAATATGTTCGCCAATACAAGAGAAACACACAGTGCATTAGGCCCAGCCCTTCAAGCTGCCTTTAAATTGATGTCTCCAACAGGTGGGCGGATATCTGTCTTTCAGACACAGTTGCCATCCTTGGGCACAGGGCATCTGCAGTCAAGGGAAGATCCCAATCAAAGATCAAGCACAAAGGTAATTTGGATTTTGTGGTGGCTAGAAAAATATTTGTGGATGAATTTAAGATGCTAAGAATTTCAACATAATTTAAACGAAGTAAATTTTGAATCTTCAAGGTACGAAGATACCCACATGAAAATGTGTATAAAATACTGCTTTTATATCCTAGTGGCAAACAAACAATATTAGATAGTTATCTGCTCAAGTGTGTGTCATCTTCCCAAACATCATTCCAGTATTGGATGATCAATTACTTCATTGTTCTGAACACCACTAATTAAAAATTGAACATTGCCAGCAGTGCTCATGAGATTTGTCATCAAGTACTCTTCTGTTGAAACATGGTGGTACAGTTTGGCAGCTCATGCTGCATTATTCAAATTAAAGAAAATGAAGAGAACATACATTTATTTTGAGGGAATGTGATACTATTCTAGAATATTCCAGAAGAAATGCTTTTAAGATTATATCTTGATGAAGATAAGAGGCTTCTTTACATTCTAGCAAATGGAGTATGAGTGGATGTTTACATTTTGTCACTATGAAGCGATACCAAAGACTGACATAGTGTTTGAATACAAAGATATTATGAACTTAAAATGTAAGCAGTTTGTGTTTAATTTTCAAATCATTCAGAAATGTGAGGTTTTTAAAAGTGCCCTTTGTGTTTGTATTGTAACTTTCTCAAATGCCTTTTTTGTCTCTTAAGGTTGTTCAGCACCTTGGTCCAGCAACAGACTTTTATAAAAAATTGGCACTAGATTGTTCAGGACAACAGACAGCAGTGGATTTGTTCCTTTTAAGCTCTCAATACTCGGATTTAGCTTCTCTTGGTAAGGCCTATTAATTTGCACAGAATACTTCTGTCACATTTTGTTAAACTTCAAATGAAGAATCTCAGAACTGCAAAGGGATACTTTTCAGATTTGCCAGCAGCTCAGAGGCTGCAGTCTTATGGAGAACGGGGCTAAAGGGCTGGCAGGTTGATTGACACAATGGATTTGTGTTAATTGACAAATGGTTTAATTTTTTTATAATAATTGTGTGCCGTAAAATCAGTTTTGCCCTATGTCAGCCCTTTTAATGGCTTTCCAAGTATGAGAGATTTACTCTGAAGTGGCTTCTTATTCCCTTTTTCTAGGGATGCCTTTGGCTCTGTAGCCAAATATCTAAAGCCACTGATCTACCCAGCTAGCTTTTTAAAAAAAAAATACTGAAAAGTCCCCTATGTCCTCTGGTGATCATTAAAAACCAAAAAACACTATTTTGCTAGTTGTGCAAGGTTCAAAACATGACAATAATTTTCACACTCATAGAGAGTTCAAAAAGACTTTTGGGGCAGAAATAATAATAATAATAATAATAATAATAATAATAATAATAATAATAATAATAATAATAATAATAATAATAATAATAATTATTATTATTATTATTATTATTATTATTATTATTATTAACATGGGCAACTGCAGTGTTGCAGGGGTGCTGCAATAGTAATTATTATATGCTGTCAAGGCAGTTCTGACATACAGTTAGGTCAGTGTTATGTCATATTTTGTTACTCTTTAGTGCCAAAATTTGTTTCTTTAAAACTTGAAATTGGATTTCTATTAACCATTATTTTATTCTTCTCCTAAAAAGCATGCATGTCCAAATACTCTGCTGGATGCATCTATTATTACCCATCTTTCCATCACATTCACAACCCTGTTCAGGCAGAAAAACTGCAAAAGGACCTTAAGAGATACCTTACACGAAAGATTGGATTTGAAGCAGTCATGAGAATTAGATGTACAAAAGGTATGGTATGACTTCTAAGGTGAATTTTATTCAGTTTTATGTGCATCAAGTGTTAGTGGAGCTTGTAAGATACACTTAAAAATTAAACTTAAACAGTATTGTCTACTTTGTGTCAAGGAATTTCTGTTGCCTTTTTCTACCATATCAACCTAAGCAAAAAATACAAATGGATCACTCATTGGTAGCCAACAATGATAAACCAAAGCAAAAGCAAAGTGTTCTGCTTATATACCACCCCATACGACTTCAAGTAGTCTCTGGGCGGTTTACAGTTTTTTAATTACAGTATGCAGGCTACACGCCCCCCCCCCGAAAGCTGGGTACTCATTTTCCCGACCTCGGAAGAATGGAATGCTGAGTCAACCATGAGCCTGCTACCTGAGATTGTACCCCAGGTTGTGAGCACAGTTTTACCTGCAGTGCAGGCATTCGGAACTCCTTTGTTTTGCTTTGCTTTGCTTTAAAATCCTGTTGTTGTTGTTTTTTTTTTACTCAGGACTTGACAAATGCTGCTTATGGTTCCCCAAAGGGGGTTCTGTTTTTATTTGACTATTTTTAAATTTTGGATTTTAAAAATATTTTCTGAAAGCCTTCCAGAGTAGTGGCCTATCCACTAATTGGGCAAGGTACCTTTAAACAAAACAAATAAATAAATACAGTGTGGGGCAGTACAGTGCTGCTACCACCTATCCCTCAACTATTTCCTAAGTCTGCTTAGCAGATACCCAACAGGGTGATACGGATGGGAGGCTGAAAGGCATGTTGTTGAGGACCACTTGTGGCACCAGCTCAGATGTTCTCTCTGAAGTATATTCAAACTGGTTTCGTACTGAGAACATTTTTGGAAGCATGGGTTGAAAACTTGTGTACTTTCAGGGGTATATGCCCTATTTAATAGAACAATACTTCTTTCAGGTTATCACACTTGAAATTGCACTTTGCTTCTGCAACATGTGCTGTTTTAACTTAAACTACTGTTTATTTCTAGGTCTTTCAATTCACACCTTCCATGGTAACTTTTTTGTGCGATCCACTGATTTGCTGTCACTTGCTAATGTCAATCCAGATGCTGGATTTGCAGTACAGATGTCTATTGAAGAAAGCCTAACAGACACATCATTAGTTTGTTTTCAGACCGCACTTTTATATACTTCCAGTAAAGGTATTTATTTATTAGTTATTTATTTTTTGCATTTCTAGACCGCCCGATTTCCCAAATAGGGACTCTGGGCGGTTTACACGAAAGCAAATTAATCAATGATTAAAAACAAACAAAACAATAGACAGCAAAGGAATTTCAAAGGAATGCAGTATTCATTTACGATGCCCCTTCTAAAAATAGGTTACAGCTCAAAAGATGGAGATGGTGCTTCTAGCAGCAGTGGGTACTTTGTAATTAAATGTGACATATATTAGCGGTAAGCCTGTTGCCAGACGTTATGTTGTGTAAGGCTGATGATATCATCAGCCATAGTGATTTTTCAGCTATTAAAAATCCAGAGTTTCTAGGGCTAACTTGGAATCCCCTTTTATCCTCAGGATGCATTGTTTGTTGGTGTATGTCACAGGATTTGGGTAGAGAGCCCTTAATTTCTTTAAAAAATCACTACAGAGATGATATTAACAGTGATGATAATTTTTGGAAATTAATGGCACGCTCTCCAATGGCTTCTCCATAACCAAAGAGCTCACAGTGAAGCCCAGGACTGAAACCAGAAATTCTTGATTTAGAAAATTGATAAATCTGAGGATGTCATCAACCTTTTCATGCCAGGATTTTGGTCAGTTTCTTTATTGTTGTCCTAGAAATGTATTTTGTGACATAATTTTTAAAGTGGAAAATAAAAACAGTTCTGTATTGTATTGTTCATTTTAATACAGGTGAACGGAGAATAAGGGTACATACACTTTGTTTGCCTGTGGTGACCTCATTGACAGATGTTTATGCTGGAGCAGATGTACAAGCAGTTGTATGCCTTTTAGCTAATATGGGTAAGTAGAAAATAAATATTTAGGTTTCCCCCCTCATATTGAAAAATGTATTGCTCTTTAAATGTTTGAATACTGTGGTGATGAGTACACATATGATCTATAATTAGAAGAAAGATTCGTGCCTGAGTTGGGAAGGTTTTGTAGTCTAGAATGTAATTGCAGTATTTTCCCGTGTATAAGACTATTTCCCCCTAAAATTGTTACACTAAAAATTGAGGGTCGTCTTATAACGGAATAAGCTGTAGTTTTAAGAACTGTAATTTTGGGTTGGAAAAGTGGGGTTGTCTTATACAGGGAAGTGTCTTATATACAGAAAAACATGGTAATGCTATTGGAAGTAGTATACCATAGTGACTAGTGTACAGAAGACTACTATTCCCATAAGCCTTTGCAACTCTCACAGATAGTAGCCCTACATATCCATTTTTCCATTCTCCACAAGGCAAAACATGGCTTCTAGAGTCTGAGTTCATCAGCTTAAGAATGCTTGTCAGGGCTGTCATTTCTTGATTAGTGCTCCCAAAGGTCTAATTGGAGGAATTCCTGAAGACTTCTTGGAGTTGCAGTTCAAAAATTCCAAAAAATCTCATTCCTAAGAATTATTGTCCAAAGATGAGTCACTGCGTTTTGTCACCATGGGGGACTACAACTTGGATCTCTGCATTCCCAGCTAGGACTCTAGTCACTATACACACTGTACCCCTTAACTCTGTCATCAGTTTAGCCGTAAACCATTAGCATTCCAGATTATTGGGAATGGTTATTATTGCGTAACTATTTAGTGAAATGCCCATAATATTATATTGCTGCAATAACAAAATATTGGTATGCTCCTCACTGTCCCTTAGAATTCCTTCATAATGATTTGCTGATACTTCACTTTCCACAGCTGTAGATCGATCCATTTCGTCAAGTTTATCAGATGCTAGAGATGCCTTAGTGAACGCAGTAGTAGATTCACTGTCTGCATATATGTCAACTGCATCAAACCTCCAACAATCTGCTTTGATCGCTCCAAATTCTCTCAGGCTGTTTCCTCTGTATATCTTGGCTCTCTTCAAGCAGGTACTCTTTATCTTAATGGTTCATTTGGATTTCAGCTGCATGTGTTTTTTTAAAAGACAAATGTCAATATATGACAAGACATAATTGGTGTAAGGGCTACAAGGCATAATTGGTGTAATAGCAAAGTGTTCTGCTTATATAGCGCCCCATACCACTACAAGTAGTCTCTGGGCAGTTTACAATTTTTAATTACAGTGTGCAGGCTACACATTGCCCCCCCAGCAAGCTGGGTACTCATTTTACCGACCTCAGAAGGATGGAAGGCTGAGTGAACCTTGAGCCTGCTACCAGGGATTGAACCCAGGTCGTGAGCAGAGTTTTACCTGCAGTACAGGCATTTAACCACTGTGCCACGAGGCTCCTCGATGCCCTTGGGTTTTGTTGTTCATTAGAACAGTTCATATCTATTTTAATTATTAGTTGAAAGCTAACTACTAGCTCTAATTCAGGTCATTTTTCTAAAAAACAAACAAACAAACAGTAACAGTTCTTGGCCAGAATCCAGTATCTGTACAACTAATTCAGTACTCCTGGGGGAAGGCAGGTAGGTAGTTTTTTTTTTTTTTTTTTTGAACAACGGATTCCACAGGCTTACACAAATGTATTCTGAAAGTGAAGGGAGCTTCATCAGCAGTTTGGGATGCTGTCGTGGATCTGTGTATATCTGCCACTTGGGGGAAGGGGCAAAAAACCTAGTGAGAATGTCTTAGGTTTATAACTGAACTATTACAATGGTAAAAAAAAAAAGCAACAACTCTTTGGTGTATTGTTTACTTATTTTTCAGAAAGCATTTAGAACAGGCACAAGTACCCGGTTGGATGATCGTGTTTATGCTATGTGCCAGATCAAAGGTCAGCCTCTGGTTCACTTGATGAAGATGATCTATCCCAATTTATACAGGATAGACAGACTTACTGATGAGGTACATACCATTTTAATTACTGCATACTGGTTTTTAAGATTGTTCACGAATTTTCATTGATTCAGTATATAGCAGCTTACTATATAAATCTCTTACTCATCTTAAAAGAGCTGTACTGGTTCCCAGTGTTTCCTAGCATAATTCTGACTATCCATCTTAAACATTCAGAGTCCTTTGCTGTTTAGAATCCAGGTTTCTTTTTAAAAAATCACTCTTGGAGGATATGCAAATTAAAATTTTCATATTTCTTTAGTTTGTGGGATGTCACTTTCATTTTCTTTTGCATTTGCATTTTTCTGTACCCGTCATTTTGTTTTATAAGAAACAGGAAAGCTTCTTTAGTATCCTTAATTGCATATTCGTACATGTATGTTTTCTTGCATTCCAAAACCAATGAAGAACCTTTAAAAACTTAAAAACGTAATTGGAAGAGCAGAAGCAAAGCAGCACAGAGTCAATCTACCACAAAACTTACAATGCTACATTAGAGAAAGAGATCATTATCAGACGTTAGCAGGCTTCCAAGCAGTGTTTGTGTGAGAGAGAGCAGAAGTAAACAAACAAAAACATAAACATACAACTCATCTCCCAAGGAAGCAAATAAAGGCAAAAAATACAGTCAAAGCCTCCTCCAAATAAAGCTGTTAAAATATAGGGGCGAGTTCTGTTATTGGAATCATTTGATCCTTTAGTATAGTAGATAGCAGAAAAAATAATCTAAGAAATGACCAATAAATAAATAAATAACCCACAGCCTGGTTGCCTTGGAGCAACAACAACAATCAGAAGAAATGAAGGGAAGGAACCCCCCAACCCCCCCCCCAAGAAATAAGAGGTCCATATTAGGAAATAATTCAGAATTGAGTACATACAGGAAGGTACTGTGAGAAATGAAAATATATAATCATGCCTGCTAATAAGCTTATGGATACAATATGTAATCAATAGCAAGCATAAATGCAATTTGAATGAAAAACTGATCTTGTGGTTCAGATCTTGTGGTTTTAGTCTCTCAAAAATGAGGCAAAGTGAGACAAAAAGGAGAAGTTTTCAGCGCTGATTTTATTAAGCAAAAGCAAGGCAAAAACACAAAACCATTCGAATGGGGTCCCCCTCTACAATGGAGTGAGGACCCCGAACACCACTTTCCAAGGGCTTTTATACATTTTCAGACCCTTTCTCGGTCACTATCGGACAACCACACCCCCAAGACCACCCATGAACTCTCCATCACGTACTGAGTCCACCTGTACACCCGCAGACTCTTAGTCTAAACTTGCTTCCTCTTTTCTATCATTTCGCTCCATGCTTTCTCACACACCCAGTTGCTTGTCTTTACGACATACGTTTCCGTTCATCTTCTGCCGGACTCATCAACAGGAAAACCACACTAGCTTCCTCAGTAAGAAACACTTTATTTTGCTGTCTTCCTTACTAATCACAGCTGAGAATTGCATTTATGCTTGCTATTGATTACATATTGTATCCATAAGCTTATTAGCAGGCATGATTATATATTTTCATTTCTCACAGTACCAGGAGGTCAGAGTAATCTCGAACAGTGAAGCAGAGACTCCTCACAGAGTTCCTGCCAGTTTTACAGATTCTGATTCCCGCTCCCTTCTCTCCTAATTTACTGCTGACAACAACCTTCATAACATTGCTGGATATAAAAGTGCTGAGGCAATTTGACAAACAAAGCACACTGAAAGGTTACACATAGTGACACAAAAGAAATATGAAACTTGCATGTATCCCAATTTTGCAAATATGAATAATGAATGTTTTAGAGTCTCCCCTTTGGCAGTCATGAGAAGAAAACAAATTACACAGCCATTTTGCTGCTTCTTGCTGCTTCTTCTGATATAATGATGGTACTGGTTGAGTTTTTTTAATTAAATGATTTTTCTCATCAGAAGTATTGTATTTGTTAAACCACAAAGGTGAGGTCTGAAGAGAATACTGAGATAATTTTTATTGTATATGGAGAAGAAAACAAAACGTCTGTGTAAAATTTACTATGTTCCTTTTGTTCCACACTAGAGATGGGCGTTTTGTTTCAGAAGTGGTCAAGTTCCGAACCAAACTGCCAGAGCCCAACTAGCATTTGGAACTGGACCAACCCTCTGGAACGAAATCAGCCAATCCCTTACCTTCTCCAAAAGCAAGATGCCTCCGGCATCATCTTTCCTTATCCCTGGTGCTGGCCAATCAGACAGGGAGGCAGGATGATTGGCCAGCGCCAAGGAGAAGGAAAGATTACTTCAGAGTCTTCTTCCTCACTAGAATTTACCTCTGCACGACCACAGAGCAAGGTAAGGGATTGGCTGGTTTCGTTTCAGAACTGGACCACTTCTGAAATTAGAATTATATTCTGCTTCCTCAAACTGGAAAATCTGGATTTCAAGCACTTTTGGTTGTTTTTGTTTTTGTCTTTTGCATTATATTTTATGTTCTTAATATAATTTGTGTACAGTGTTTCCCCGCCCTTTCGCGGTTCATATACTACAGTCCTGGGATATCGCGGGACCACAGTATATGAAAGGCAGGGCTCCCTGGGGTAAGCTGGATGGGCCTGTTTCAGGCCTTCTGTACTTGCCCCAGGCCTGGCACTGTCCCATACAGGCTTCCAGTGGCCTTCCTGGGCCTCTCGGAAGCCCCAAAAGTGCTTTCTGGCAAACCGGAAGTGACTTCCGGATCACTGACAACCACTTCTGAGGCCTCTGATGGCCTTCCCAGGCCTGTCGGAGGTCCCGGAAGTGACTTCCAGATCACTGGAAAGCACTTCTGGGGCCTCCGACGGGGCCAGGAAGGCCATTGGAGGCTTGTTTGTGGTAGCACCAGGCCTCAGGTATAGGGGGCCCCAGACAGGTCTCCCAGTCCTGACCTGACCCACATATTTCAATTATCGCAAGTCATGTCGGGTCCCTAACCCCCATGATAGTTGGGGGTTACTGTATTAAAAATAAAAACATCTTGGCATTATAGCAACTGGAATGACTAGATCAGTCCCCCCAAAATTACTTTGACCAGTTATTTGAAAATAAAACACAATACTGTAGTGATGGCAGGTGGCAATCTCTGCAGTGTGGGTGCTCTTTGTGACAGTCTCAACAGCTGTGTCCCCAAAGAGAAATACAAAAATCTTGGTGCAAATCTGTATCAGTTCAACCCTTCTACCTGTTTTCATGTCTAACCAAAGGAGATTGTGCATAAAATTACTGCATCCTAATTATCATTAATATCGGGTTATACCCCCCATCCCATATTTCTCATTGCAAAAGGGATAGTTCACAGCAAATTATTGTTCCTGGGAAAAATCCATTTTTCCTCCAACTAGTATGATGATTGCAGCAAAGCCCAAAGAAAAAAGATAAGCCTGAGGAGGTGGCAGATGAATTTGTTGTCTTTGTTAATCAGAGGACCTGATGCTTTAACTGTGTGAAATCTGGTTCCATTACAGTAGCAGTACAGTGCAGAATTTTGTCACGCTCTTGAAGCTCACTAAATAGGAATTGTCTCACAGTTGAATTGATTTACAAACTTTTCTAATGTCCCAGTTTTCTTCCCAGCCTGTAGTTCACTTCAAAACTTGAACTCATGTTCTTGCGTTAGAATTTAGTGGTTCTTCTTGGTTTCATTTGCAAGAGTTTTGAAGTAATTTTAGCATGTTGGTACACTCAACAAAGGCAATTTTATATCCAACTCATTATATCTTTCTTATGATAGGGTGCGATACATGTCAATGATCGAGTAGTACCTCAGCCTCCCCTTCAGAGATTGTCTGCAGAGAAATTGACAAGAGAAGGAGCTTTTCTTCTGGACTGTGGTTTTGGTAAGTTGTACAGTGCAGTAGCAGCTGAGGATCCGTTTTGATTTACAAACTTTTCTAATGCCTGTCCAGCCTTTAACATTGGATGTTCTAGAATTTAGTGGTTCTTCTTGGTTTCATTTGCAAGAGTTTTAGTATATAAATTACCCAAAGGCAATTTTATATCCAACTCATTACATCTTACTTGAGTATGTCAATGATCGAGGTACCTCAGCCTCCCCTTAAATTGCAGAGAAAACAAGAGAAGGAGCTTTTCTTCTGGACTGTGGTTTGGTAAGCTGAAAATCCATAACATTGGATGAAACGTATATTGATTTACTCGAGTATCAGTCGCCGCCCCTAAATTAACCCCCAAAAACTGGGGAAACGTATTGACTAGAGTATAAGTCTAGGGTGAGAAATGCAGCAGGGCCTTGCAGCTCCTCCTTTGTGAGCTGGGGGAGTGGTGTGTGATGTTTAAAATGACTTAGCCACTGATGCAAGTGCTTGGGTCAGTGGCTGAAAGTCATTTTAAACATCACGCACCACTCCCCTGTGATGCAGGGGGGGTCATGAGAAGTGGTGTGCAACATTTAAAATGACTTTTAGCCACCGACCCAAGCACTTGCCTCAGTGGCTAAAAGTATTGACCCGCATATAAGTCGAGGGCCCTTTTTTCAGCCCAAAATTAGGGCTGAAAAACTAGGCTTATATTCAAGTATATACAGTAAATGTAAGATAATTCCTAAGAAGATTAGTGTTTTTAAGGAATGCTCCATCACAATATTGTGACAGGTCTTTAAGTTTTTTTTTTTTTGCCAACTGTTAAGTTAATCTGTAACATCCTCATTTGTAAAGTATGTGTTCTGAAATCATTTTTAAAATGTATTCTCAAAGGCTTTCATGGCCGGGATCTGATAGCTGTTGTGAGTTTTTCAGGCTGTTTGGGCATGTGCCATAAGTTTTTCTTCCTGATGTTTCTGTGGCTGGCATCTTTAGAGGGCAAGAAGCTTGGAACTAGTTCTCTCTGTGCCCTGGGTTCCCCGAGCTCCTTGCCCTCTGAAGATGCCAGCCACAGAGTCTGGCGAAACGTCAAGCAGAAAAACTTCCAAAACATGGCCAAATGGCCTGAAAAACTCATAACAGCTATCATTTATTAAAATATTAGATAAACTAAATAATAAATATGTGAGATGATTTCATTGACTGCATGTGTTATAAAACCATTATTTACTTTATTGACACAATTCTTAAAATACTTTAGATACTTTTCATTTGGATCGGAAGAAGCTGTGATAATAACTTCATAAAAGATGTCCTTGGATGTCCCAATTATTCATCTGTACCTCAGAACTTGGTAATGTCTCATTTTAAATATATAACATACTTGTATAGTTTCTCTCCATGAAACTGAGGACTGATTTCCTTTTCTGAGTTGTACTAGTGAAATCCTGTTTCTTACCACTATAAATTGCACTAGAGTAGGCCAGCGTAATTAGCTCTATTTATTCAAATGGGCTTATTGTATTTGCAGTTTAGAGTGCTAGTAAGACCCTCTGTAAAAATAAGTTTGCACATCAGCTGTTTCACTCACATTTGTAAGAGAGCTACGTTTGTGTGTTCATTTTTATGTTGTTTTTATTTTTAATTAATTAGGCTCTATACCACCAGCATATGTATAATTTCCAAAAACACTGAAACCACAGTTGGGTGCAGAGGGATGAAAATTGTGGGGAAAATAGAAACACATGTAATATTTATTTTCAGATAAACCTAACCTCACTTTACTGCTTCAGCAACATTGAGCAGAGTTCTGGTCATTATAGTAGGACCCCCATATCCACTGATTCATTAACCACTGATTCAGTTATCCATGGTTGGCAGAGGAAAAATTAAATAAATAATTCAGCAGCCGCAAAGCAAGCTGCTGTCACAAACAGCAGCTATAAAGCAAGCAACTGTTGTAAAACAGCAGCTAAAAAGTAAGCTACTGTCCAAAACAGCAGTTTCGGTTTTTTGGCGTTCTCTGTTATCCACGGTTTTCGTTATCCCCGGGAATGCCTGGAACCAATCCCCAGCGGATACCGGGGTCCTACTGTAATTATATTTATAATGCTGTTCACAGTTAACTGTTGGAGCATCTTTTCCCAGTGTTGTTGCCCAACCCACTAGATCTTTTTAGGCCAGGTTGTTCTATGTAGCTACCCCAAGTGAGGTCAGAAAGTCATCTACTAGAGGCAGAGCCTTCTCAGTAGTGGCACCAATGTTTTGAAATCAACTTCCAGAGGAGCTATGTTTTTAAATTATGCTCTTGTGTGATATTTAGCATTTGTTGTTTTCTGTTTGTGAACTGCCCAGAAAAATGTGTCAGCATTAATGGGGCAATCAGTCAATCAGTATCCTGGTGCAGGAGTGTTGGTATTGTTGAATTGCTGCAAGTTAACAAGTTGCTGTTTATATCTCTCATTGTGCGTGAATTGTTTCATGGTGGGTACAAGTAGTAGTTTGTTAAGAAGTGGCAGTTCACATACTGTATAATACTGTATTTTTGCCTAAAATTGTTAGACTAGATATTGAGGTTCATCTTATACACAGATGTAAGCAGAGGGAAGAACCCATGCAGCTGTGAAACTGTAATTTTGAGTTGGAAAAGTGGGGTGGTCTGATATATGGGGGCATCTTATAGACGGGGAAATGCAGTATAAAACTTATGCCTTATTGCAATTAACCAGTAGGATTTTGGCCCTGAAATGCATCATTCATAATGTAATCAGGTTTACTATTTGGTTACATCTTTGAATTTGAAAACTAATTGTGCATATATAGTCACTCCTGTTCTCCTGTTCTGCCCTTTTATCTTTGATATTCAGAGAAGCCTTATTCAGCCTCATTTAAATTATTCCCTGGGTGCTTGGAGGCATTTTATACCTTTTACTTTTTCAGACATAAAACAGGCATTGTATATGATGTGGCAAAATTTTAAGAGCTGCTACTAAAATTTGTGAGGGAAAGGCTTTAATGGCTTAAGGATAGCTTTCAGCTCCAAAGGAGGTGTGGGGGTGCTTAATGAAAGGAGTGTGTCCTGTGGGCTTTACCAATTATAGGGTTAATTTAATTTATAAGCAGAACTTTTAATTTACAGCTTCCCTTCAATGCGCCAATCCACACTCCTTCAATTAAGTACCCCTACAGCCCCTTTGGAGCTTAATAACTCTGTTCCCTGAAACCCAAAACTTTCCAGATTTCAAGAGGTTACAGGGGAGAACTTGAGGAAGCTCCCCTGCTATTTCCTCTAGAACAAATTGTTTCATTTTAGAGGGAGAAAATGGCATTTTGTTTCGTTTGATAATGAAACACTGGCTGGTGTTTCATTTTGAAATGTTTTGTACCATACGACATGACTAAACAGTGTGTTGTTTTTTATAAGGTGCCCATCCCTAGTCAGCAGTATTGAATATACCTTGTATCAAAAGGAAACTAAAACCTGGTGTGCTCTGAGCTGTATACTTATTTTAGCTTTTACCATCTAAGAAAAAAATAAAAACAGAAACCACAAGCTTAGAATAAACAAAATGAAGTGGATTATTTGGACAGAAAAAGTTTTTCTTCTGTGACATTGTTACCAGGAGGCAAAGAGTAATCTACAAGATAGATAGATAGATAGACAGACAGACAGACAGACAGACAGACAGACAGACAGACAGAGACAGACAGACCATGCCATTGAGTGGTGAAGCAATTCACAAGTCAAAATGCTGTTGAATTACATTGGCATAACCCAATTGTGTTAAATCTCATTGGTAATTTGTTGCAAGACATAGCAAATGCTGATGCTAACTTAACTTCTTGGAATTCACTAATGTGATGTATGCCAAATGAATTATCATCCCAGCAGACACAAATAATATGGTTTGGAAAGAGTATCCTAGATTTGACTTTATAAATTCCTTTTTATATTTTTAATGAAAACTGGCTTGCAGTGTAAATTTCAACAAAATATAAATAATACAAGTATATGACATTGCATGAGCGCTCTTTTATGTTTTCTGACATGAAATGCATCATTGATATTAGATTGAGTTTTAATAATCCCTCTTTGCTCTTTGACATGATGAATACTGTTTAATTCTCTAGACACATCTTCCAGAATTAGACACACTTTCTTCAGAACGAGCCCGATCCTTTTTATCATGGCTTATGGACAGTAAACCTCTAAGCCCAGTGCTTCAGATAATAAAGTGAGTATTCATATATAAAACAAAGCTGTATCGTATATATTGATCGTTGATCCAAAAGTACCATAGTGCTACAGTATAATATTTCTGTATCTGTAAAGAAATGTGCATGAATCCTGAAGGTGTTGTCAATAACTCCATAGAATGATAAACCTGGGTAGGAGAAGCTTCAGCCTGTAGTAGGAGTTCCTCATCTAAACTAGAGCTCCTTTTTTGGTTTTATCTCCAAGAAGTGAAGCTCCATTTGACAGTATTTAAACCTTGAGATTGAGCTCTGGTTTGTAATCTGGGGAGGTTATTGCATAGCAGTAGCCCATGTCATTGTGCATCTATTCTAATTCGGGCTACAGGGAGTGCTGCTGTTTTTGTTTTTGTTTCAATCTCTTCATTCTCCTAGGAGTGGTGCCTGCAAAGTAAGAATCAACATGTAGCTTGGTTACATCTCTGTGGAAGTGGTAGTAGGAAGTTTTAGTTTAGCAGGCAACAGTCCTTCAGAGGAAATGGAAACTTGCTTCGGAGTAATATGACCCTTAAGCCACTTACAATTATTTAGCAGATTCTTAATTACCTCACATTCAAAGCCATACCTCTTTACTTGTAACAGCCTGATATTAAGGTTCAGGACCTTTGGTATATATTTGCAAGAAAATGTTTGCATGTTGCTATTTCAGCAGATATTTCAATGTTCTAAACCTGTGCCCTCCTGTTTGTTGCTAAACCCACGGGTAGGGAAATCAAGGATGTTGGTAGGAGTGCGTAATATTTTTGGTGAGAGTGGATTATTGGTAAGACTGTTTTTGACTAGGTTTGGCATTTGGTAGTTACTGAGGTCTGATTCTCAGGATTAACAAAAACAGTGTGTTTTTGGCAAATTCATAGAGGGAGAGGGAGTTAATAGTTTTTGTACTGATGGGATGGCCGTAAGAAAAACTTGGTGCTGGAAGGCGAACATTTGCTTGTGGGAATTAAACTTTGAGTATAAGTTGGCCCAATATGATTGATTGGTGACATAAATTTTAATACACACTGCAGTTCTACTTTGTGTTATTGAAGCCAGAATGGATAACTTTCAGAATGTTGCTAACTTATTATTACCAGATTGTCAGTTTGTTATTGAGATTGTTTGGCATTGGCTTTGCTATTCCCCTGCCCAGTGTCCTTATTGAACCTTAGAACTGTGTTCTACTTCCAAGAAGTTATTTGTGAACATAGTAAAACAGCCCCAACATTTTTGTTTTCTGTTTCAGGGAAGACAGCCCTGCAAAAGCTGATTTTCTTCAGCACCTAGTTGAAGACAAGACAGAAGCAGCATTTTCTTACTATGAATTTTTGCTTCATATTCAACAACAAGTTTGTAAGTGAAAAGGAAGAAACAGAATAAGCAAAACAATTCTGGACTTCTTTTCCAAACATCAGCTGTGAAATAAGCACACTGGATGTGATAAAACCAGGCATGGGTTCTTCATATCTAATGCTTTTCAACTGAAAAGATAAGACTATACGTTTTCAGATAACTTTTACTTCTGCTTCAGTTAAAAAAAAGGCTTTGATGCAATTTAGTAGTACATTTTAAGTTGGTTTTATATGCATCTCCAGTAGTGCAACAACATGGTGCTTCTGTCTGTTTTAAGCTGGTGAGCTTACATAGCAATGTGGAATAGTATTTCTTAATGAAATCTAACATCAGAGAGCCTTTCCCTTTAACATTTAGTATGATAGCCTTTCCAGATGATCTCCAGCAGAGATGCCAAAGTGCAGTGATCCATGCTGTTTATATGAATTTATAAAGAGATAATTCGCATTTGAAGACTTCACCATTTTCTCTGTGAAGAATTTCAGTACAGCATACATAAATTGTAGAAAATATATATATATATAAATGTACAGAAGTATTAACTTTTGTAAAGAGAGTGTAAAAATGTAATTAGAGAGTATGAATTGCTTAATGGGCTCCAGTGTTGGTGATTGGATGACAAATCACTATTACAGTTAAAAATAAATATGACTAATGTATATCAAAAATAAAATCTGAATCCACATAGGAAAATACTTTGCAATTCATTTAATCTACTTTAATTTGGATTTATTTATGATGAACTAATTAAGGTATTTTGCTTGATCATGTGTTTTATATCAATGTGATCATATTTTAGACACTAATTTGGCTTGCTATCTTGAGGAAGATTTATTTACCTTAATGCATAGAACCCCTAGAAAAGGGATAAGTGGGCCTCTTACTGACATACAGTTGGATTCTGTGCAGAAGATATATCTCCCTTGTGACAGTACCTAGCAGTAGATGGTTTCTCTTAACTCGGGTTTATTTTTTTGTATTCTGCAACAACTGTTTTGGATTCCTTATCTTCTCTTGCCAAAATGAGATATTAAAGGCATTTTATTTCACTTAAAGCTGGAAGTTTCTGCAGCACATATTTTAGAATCTGGACTTACTTTATATTAACATTTCTGTTTTGTATTTGAGATCTCTGCACACATCCTACATTTGTGTAGGGCTTCAAATTAAGAAAATGTTCATTAGTTTTACGTTGTTTTTTTAACATGGTGATAGAACAAAGCGTTTTGGTTCATTTTTAAAACAATGTCAATGGCTAATGTACTTTCTTAAATATATATCTGTCCCAGTATACTGCAAAATACCTGTAATGCCCTTATGTAGCAAGTTACTGTTTTACATGCATACCATATGGATAAAACCTTAGAACATTGTTTGCTTGATTTTACCAAAGCATGACGAAGTTTTTCCAAGAAGAAAGACTCTTACTTGACGAACCTCCGTTTATGCTGAATTATAGCTGGGTGCAAAGGTGATAAAGATTACATGTCTGAACAAAAAACAGTCACCTTATATTTTAAAGTATTTTCCTTATTTCACATTAATTTAGGTGGATAAAATGAGTCAAATAAATTGGCTGAAAATGTGTATCATATGGAACCATAAATGTGTCTGATGTAAAAGTGTGATTTTAACAATTCTTGTGGGGCTTAATGCTAAATATCCAGAAACATCAAAAGCCATGGTGTTTGCTAAATGATCTGTAAAATTTAATCTATACATTTTATTTTCTATATTTTGTATATAAAAATTGTCTTGGAAAATACATTTGAGAAGTATTTGCTTTGACTAAAGTGCTTCTTGCCTGGTATAAAATGACTACTATTTAGTAATTCCTCCCCCATATTTCCATATAACCAAAAGAGAGATTGGAAAGATCATGTCACTGTCTTACCCTCACCGCATCTGATCACGTAGTTGATTAAGTTCAGCAAGAATAAGCATGCGGGTTCCTGTAAAGACCATTCAGTAGCTTCCAAAACTATTTTTGACTTCATATAATTACTCTTCTGAACACTGCAGTCTGATATGTATTTGTCCAAATGTAAGCACCATTATGTAGGTATAAGATAGTGGTGGTAAACTGGTCAATTATGCATGAGCCAAATGCATTGGTTCTACTAGAACAGTGATGGCGAACCTTTTAGAGTCTGAGTGCCCAAACTGTTATTCAAAACCCACTAATTTTCCGCAAAGTGCCAATACCGCAATTTAACCTGAATACAGGTGGCTGTGAAGGGGCAATGTCAGGTGCCCACAGAAAGGGCTCCAAGTGCCACCTTTGGCACCTGTGCCATAGGTTCGCCAACACTGTACTAGAGGAGCAACAGGACTAGAAAATCACAAATGATTTGCAGTACAGTATTGTCAGCCTGTTAGTTATATAAAACTGTACTGCATTTTACAAATATCCCATTTTCTTAATAAAGGGGTTCCCACTTATCTAATTGAGTTTGCAGCACTGAAATATATTAAGACTAATATTCTAGGGTTAGGCTATATAGGGATTTAGAGTTTGAGTGTTCAGAACTAGAGATGGGTGTTTCATTTTGGAAGGGGACTGGTTCTTGCTAGCACTCGGAACCCAGTCCCACCCACCAGAACAAAATCAACCACTGTCTTACCTTGCTGCAGTTGGCGCTGGGCGAAATTCCAACCAGGAAGCAGCCCCCAATTCGTCATCTTTCCCTCTCCTTGGTGCCGGCCAATCAGCCAGGGAGGTGGGATGATGCATGTCCTTCCACAGCTCCGGATTGGCCAGCCGTGCATCTCCAGACAGATGTTGAAATAAATATTCCCCTCTTTATTTTGTTATATTTATATAACATCTTTTCCCCAGGGCTGGGACTCAAAGCAGCTTAGAACACAGTTTGAAAATCAAGTATTGCTGGAACACAATAACTACAGATATCAAAATACAATTAAACTCATTATCATGATAAAACAGTTTAAATTACAACTCTTCATAAAATATCTGAGTTCAAGGGCAAATCTTCATTTACGCTAAAGATACAAGAAACTCAAGTCATTGCGCCCCAGATCCCTCACCTGAAGCAGGCCACCAGTTGACAAGGGCTTGGCTGAAGAAAAAGACCTTGGTCTGCAGGTAGAAGGATGGCCTAAAATCCCTTGGCAGGGAATCAGAGTCTGGGAGCAACTCAGAAGAGGATATTTCTTTCTTATCCATTTTGATTGAGATACTGTGAAACATTTATGCCATGTTAAACATGGGCATAATTTTTCAGATTCTTGTTTCTTACTAAAAATATGGATTTGAACTTAGTTTGTACTGCCAACTTTTATGCCTTAGAAAAGTGGTTCCCAACCTGGGGGTCAGGACCCCTTTGGTGATCGAACAACCCCCATTTAACGGGTCGCCATGAGCCAGTGAAGAAAAAGGCACAAACAGCTTGGGTCTGGGGGAGGGGGAGGAAGAGTGAGTTACAGCTTGATAGGTTGAAGGGGATTTCAGTCAATAGCACCAGAGGCTGTGATTGGCTGAGGTTGCCTGTAGAGGGAAGTTCTGCCACAGGTGCCATTGTACTAAAGAGTTGGGAACCACTGCCCTGGGCCTAGAAGGAAAAATGCCACAGAACCCTGTGTGGGCCACTGGTGGAGAAAACAATACTGTTTATTGATAGCTGTTGTGAGTTTTTCAGGGCTGTTTGGCTATCTTCTGGAAATTTTTCTTCCTAACGTTTTAGCAGTCTCTGTGGCTGACATCTTCAGAGGGCAAGGAGCTCAGGGAACTAGGAGTTCTCTCTGTGCTCTGGGGTATAGAATGAGTGAGATTGTGGTGTATTAAAATTGTGGGAAAGGGGAAACTTTTCCTATTCAGGAGAATAGGTGTTAAGTCATTGTATTGCGATGTGGAGGGATTAAGTTTCACTGCAATCAGGGAGGGTGGCAATCCTCTGGTTGATGGGTGTTGTTAGCTGTTCTAGTGTGTGAACTGATTGCTTGTACTTGTGGCTGTGTGGGAATCATTGAACTTTGATCTTTTGCAGGCTGTAGTTTTCAGTACTGGAAGCCAGGCTTTGTTGATCTGTAGACTTTCTTTTCAGCTGAAGCTCTGCTTGTGTTTGTGGATTTCAATGCAAACTGCACAGCATGCAGATAGCGCCAAGCAGGCAATCCCCCCTCCAAACATCACTTCCATAGCACACTTCCCCCTCCTCCTTTCCCCTGGCTAAGACTTGGCGATTGTTAGCCTGGGGAGAGGAAAGCAGGCAATGGTTTTTCCAAGCAGCACCTCTTTTGAATGCTTCCCTCTCCTCCTTTCCCAGCTAACTCTCACCAAGCCTTAGCAGAGGTGAGGGGAAGGAGAGGGGGAACAATTGACAGAGGTGCTGCTTGGGGGAAAAAACATTGTCTGCTTCCCTCTCCTCCTTTCCCGACTAAGGATCGCCAAAATTTAGGGGGGCAAAAGGAGGACTGCAGGCTGTAGCACTTTTCTCCTTCCTCACTTAAGTAAAGGTGCACAGAGGCTAAGGCCACTCATGTGAAAAAAACACCCGAGGGAGAAAATTCCACAAGTGCATCTGTCTCTCAGTTGCATTAAAAGAACCAGTTACTTACCTGTAAAGGTGGTTCTTCGAGTGGACCTTCGTGAAGCCACACAGATGGGTTTCCCAGGCGCCCCTGCGCCAGAGGTCGGAACTTCCCTAGCAATAGGAAAGTTTGTTAGTCTCCACCCCCGAGGGATAACAAGTTGCTGTCCTTTCATGCTGGCCAGCATATATGCTGCCTGAGGTAATTACCTCATTCTGATGGTAGAGCTACTTATGTTAGCTGCCTACGGTAACTATTGTATATGAAACATACAGTACAGTGGACCCTCGTATAACAATTTATCTATTTGTTATATTTATATACCACCCATCTTCCGAACAGAACTCTGGGCGGTTTACAGTTAAAATAAAACAACAGAAAAGAAAACAAATAAGGCAAGAATACCAATAAAATAAGGAGGGACAATACCCTCCACGAAAGATGACATGAGCGGCAAATGAGGATTTTTTTTTAAAAAAGAGAAAAATAAAGTTAAAAGATTGCCATATGCCTCTTTGAACAAGTGTGTCTTCAAAGCCCTTTTAAAGGCGGGCAGGGACTGTGCTAGGTGCAGTTCAGTAGGGAGATGGTTCCACAGCATGGGGCCCACTACAGAGAAGGTGCGGTTACGCGTGAGCGATTTCCGTACCTCCCTGGGTGTGGCCACCCTAAGTGAGTGTGCCTGCGCCATTCTCGTGGGCCTGACCCCAGTTGATCTCTGGGAGATACGCTCCGACAGGTATTCTGGTCTCAAGCCGTGGAGGATTTTGAAAATCAAAACCAAGGCCTTAAACCTAATCCGGAGGACAACGGGTAGCCAATGCAGGCGGGCTAGAACTGGGGTGATGTGCTCGAATCTATGAGCACCCACCACCAGTCTGGCCGCCACATTCTGCACCCACTGGAGCCTCTGGACAAGGGTCAAGGGCAGCCCCACGTAGAGGGCACTGCAATAGTTGATCCTCGAAATCACGAGGGCCTGCACGACTGTCCTCAGGGAGGACTCATCGAGGTACTGTCAGATCTGGGCGGTCCTGCAGAGATGGATAAAAGCAGCCCTGGAGACCGCCGTCACCTGGGCTTCCAGGGAGAGGGCTGAATCCAGGACCACGCCCAGATTCCTGGCCCTGTCCGTAGGCTGGGGGAACCCCCAGTCTAGGGAGGGGGCCATTGTACCCAGATGAGGGCGCCCCAAAGAACAGAACCTCAGTCTTCTCCGGATTCAGCTTGCGCTGGTTGGTCCTGGTCCATTCCAGAACCGCCTCCAGGCACATGTCGAGGGAGTGTACTGCCTCCTCTGCAGAAGAAGAAAAGGAGAGATAGAGTTGGGTGTCATCAGCGTACTGATGGCAGCAAACTCCCAATCTCCTGATGACCTGCACCAGCGGCCTCATATAAACATTGAACAGCATGGGTGAGATTGCCGACCCCTGGGGCACCCCACAAGGGAGTGTCCAGGGAGCCGACAAATCATCACCCAGCTGAACCCGCTGAGACTGGCTGCCAAGGAAGGAACGGGTCCAGCACAGAGCGAGGCCCCCAATTCCAGCATCAGCAAGCCAAGCCAGCAGGTTAAAGTGGTCGATGGTATCAAAGGCCGCTGACAGATCAAGGAGGACCAGCAGGGAGGAACACTGTCGGCCTCCCTGAGGAGGTCATCCTGCAGAGCGACCAGGGCAGTCTCGGTCCCCCGAAGCGGCCTGAACCCGGACTGGAAGGGATCCAGGATACGATTTTCCTCCAGGTGCGACTGAAGCTGGACAAGCGGTTTGTTTAACAGAAAATCCACTTAAAGGGAAAAAAAATTCTGGAGATGGGGGAAATCTCATAACAGAAGTACCTATGGTGATTTTACAACAGAAAAACGGTTGCCAATAGGGATTAATCCATTTCCAATGCATTCCTAAGGGAAATTTGTACAAAAGAAAATTTGCTTAAAAGAATTAAATTTGGAATGAATTAATTCCTTTAGTACAAGGTACTACTGTATATGGCACTAGCAACACAAGTTATACATACAAGTTATAGTTTCTCTATGAAAAGGCATGCCCTACTGTCAGGTAGGCATCTCAGGCAGGAAATGTGTGTGGAAGTTGTATCAGTGAGGTGTGCACACTCCTTGACTAAGCGAATCTGTTGTCAGGAGTGATGGGTGGTGCCTGGAGGGATGGAAGGCACAGCCATTGGTGGCAGGCAGCGGAAGAGGGCTCTTCATACACATGTGCACAGAGGCATGCTCAGATAAACAGAGAGACAGGCAGTGAGGCAATCGCATGTACATAACCGAGGGCTTCTGCCTGGGAGCACCTTGAGCATAAGGGGTGGTGTACCACTCGCCCTAATGGTTGAGCCGGCCCAGCACCGTCGTTTCCCTTACAGCAGTGTGAAAGCACGATTCAACTCCCCACCTAGTCAGCGCTTCTCTATTTAAAAAAGAGAAGGAGCTCTGCTTTATCCTTCCCGGCCTCAGGGAGCGGCAAGCTATCTTGGAACAGACCCAGAAAAATAAAAGCACAAGGGATGGTGGATTGCTCTGCTTTCCTGGGAGGCTAGGAAAGCTCTGGGTGCGGCAGTTGGCAACGGGCCTCGACATTCATGAGTTTCGGCGGGTTTCCTCCAAAGGGGCTTTTTGCAATTCTAAACCGTTCCTCCTTTGGGGTAAATCCGGATCCGTTGTTCTCCAACGCTGCCCCGCAGCGGTTGATGCCCAGTCCACGCAGCCAGAAGCCGCGTCTTCTGTCCAGCCAATGGCTCCAGCTTTCCTCTCTCTTCGGCTCGGCTCTTCCTCCAGTTCCCCGACGGAACGGCCACTTGAGTGCTCACTGGAAGCTCCGCGGGGCAGGGGCCTTGTTGGGTTCGGAAAGGGCCCGATTCTCCCGCCCGCTCCGCCAGTCCTTCGCCCACAGCCGACTCCGTCGCGCACCTGCGACTCGAAGGCGGGCAGGCAGGCAAGCAGCGAGCCCGTCAAGCTTGGTTTTTGTCGGCCAAACCGAGCGAGGACGAGCAGGCGAGAGCCCGGGGGAGGGAAGGAAGGAAACGCCTTCCCCTTTAAACTCACCCCCGCCGCCGCCTTTCGGTTGGCCGAGCTCAGCCACGGATCCCCGGGGCGGTGCAGCGGCTGCCTCGCCCTCCCCGTTGCTGTTCCGCCGACCAGGAGGGGCGGGAGGTGGCGCGCGGGGAGGCGACGCGCCCGGCGCTCTCTCCTGGCAGAAGCCTCGCGCGGCGGCGGCGGCGGCGGCGGCGGCGGGAAAGGAGACGATGCTCCCTTCGGCCAGGCGCTTGCTCCGGGGCTGCCGGCCGCCGCCGGGGTCGCCGCCGCCGCCGCCCCTGAGGCTCCTCTTCCGCGCTCTGGCCGGCGGGCGGCAGGCGGGAAAAGGCGCCGGTCGGGTGCCGAGCGACCAGTTGTTGCAGGTGAGTGGCCGGCGGGGCGCAGCGCGTCCTGGACGCGCCGGCGGGGACCCGTTCCCTCGTTCGCTGCCACGTTGCTTTCTGGTCCGGGGCGGCCTCCGGAAAGAAAGTTTGTGGCGCCTCCATGCCTCCTCCTCCTCCTCTTCCTCCGGCGCTTCCTTGTCAGCGGCTGGCTGGGCAGGGCAAGGCAAGCGCCTGGCCGGCGTCTCGGGCTCCGAGCTCTCGACGGCGGGAAGTTCTCCTGCCGCCCGTGGTGGGGGGAGGAGGGGGAGGCTGGCTCGCCAAAGACGGAGCGAAGCCGCCTCCTCCTCCTCCTCCTCCTCCTGGGCATTCGCTTTCCCCGCCCCAGCAAAGCCCATCGCTCGGCGGCTGCCTTCCGACGGGGAGGGAAGAGCCGCCTTTGAAATCCCCGGCGTCGCTCCGAATCCGTCCCCCACTCCGCCCAAGCCCCTGTGTTACACTTCGGCTGTTCCTGGGCTTCGTCGATGTGCTTGCAGGCTAAGGAAGGGAACCCCCCCCCGCGCGTGCGCCGTCCAACACAGACACACGCTTGTTCCAGAGAGAGAGAAAACGAAAGACAAAAACAGGACAACCCGGAACGGAAACTTCGCCCTTCTTTTAGAGACAGCCTTTTGAATTTTTTTTTTTTTAAAAAAGAGCCTATCGTGATTATATTTTAAGGGGCCGGCTTGTCTAGAAACGAACCCCACTCGGCTTGTCTCGTCCTAAGGGGCTTTAGGACCTCAGCCTTCGTCTTGGGGACCGCTAGTCCGTGGGGGAGTCCGCGTGTGTTGTGTGGAGGCTGGGAAGATGGGAAGCAGGGGTGCCCGTCTAGGGCAGACCATGCCTTTTTTAAAACCACGACACATAGGCTCAGAGGCTTCCGTCCCTGGTTTGCGGAGCCCGAGGTTGGGAGCTCAGTTGTCCGTCCACTGGGCCTCCTTGAGAGGAGCTGAACTCGATGTTCCGTAGGGTCCCTTTCAGCTCTATATAGTTCAATGATGGTTGTGGTTGTTGTTCCGGACCATAATCGCTCCAAGCTAGAACACTTTTAAAAACCACTAATTATGTTGCTAGCCCTACCCTGTGGTTTTTCAAAAGGCCACCTTCCTTACCCGGATGGTGAGCTTTTTAAGAGAATAAAGCACAATAAGAGGACACATAGCAGTGCGCTAGCTGTAATCTTAGAAGACACAAGATTAATCACACTGCCAGCACTGGAGAGCTACAAGAAGCCTGTGGGAATAGTCCCATGAGTTGGTTCCTGGCTGGCACTTTTTTTCTTGGTCTGATTTATTGCTCTCTCTTTGTCTTATGCTTCCCCCAATGCTTGGCTGGTGTCTAGTTTCATAATAATAGTCATGTGCCACCACATCGGTAACGGTTGAGTACATCAGGCAAAAAACAAACCAGAGGCAGAAACGAGAACAGCAAAGACAGCAAAAATGTTGTGACCCATTTTGTATGCTTCTAGCTTCCCAGTCTTTCAGCCCAAGATGTTTTTAGCTATAACGTGAAGATCCCCTGACAACTGGCCATGGTAGAAGCTACCCATGGACAAATTCTGGGGAATTATAGTCTAAGAACATTTGGGGACTCCCATTTTAGGAACCACTGCTCTGAGGTTAGGATGGAAAACCTGCACCATTCTGGATGCTCATTGAACTGTTGCATCCACGATCCTTCACCGTTATATAAGAACATAAGAACAGCCATGCTGGATCAGGCCAAAGGCCCATCTAGTCCAGCTTCCTGTATCTCACAGTGGCCCCACCAAATGCATCTGGGAGTGCATGAGACTAGATATCTGTCTCCTGATACCACTCCCCTGCATCTGGGTTTTAAGCCCGGTTTTAAACCTGGAGGTTACACATCTCCATCATGGTTTGTAACCTGGGATGGACTTTTCCTCCAGGAATCTGCCCACTCCCTTTTTGAAGGCACCCAGGCCAGATGCCGTCACCACATCCTGTGGCAGGGAGTTCCATAGACTAACAACGCGCTGGGTGAACAAATATTTTCTTTTGTCCTTACTCTCCCAGCCCTCAATTTGAGTGCATGTCCCCTAGTTCTGGTATTTTGTGTGAGAGAGAAGAGCATCCCTCTATCTACTTTACTCATGCCTGTTGAAGATAGGGAGGATCAGAGTACAGCAGCATTTAGAGCAGTGGTTCTCAACCTGCGGGTCCCCAGATATTCCTCGATCCCAGAAATCCTGGCCAGCTCAGCTAGTGATGAAGACTTCTGAGAGTTGCAGTCCAGGAACATCTGGGGACCCATAGGTTGAGAACCACTAATTGGTCACAGGAGGAGGAGGAGGGTTGAACAATCTGCTGCAGTAGGGAGCTTGCGTTTTCCGAATGGAAGTTAGTACGTAGCTTTTTCCCTAACCATGCAATCAAAGTGTATGTGTCAGTGAGGTAATGTTTAGTGTCGTACCAGTTTCTGTTGACAAACAGACTGTTTGTGTTGATGGGTGCATGGCTCTTAAAATCCATGAACAGATTTCCAACCCACAGCTTCACAACTTGGTAGGCATTGCTGTTTGTCACTTTGCAGACACTTTATACACAAGTAAAATATTTCATTCTTTGTGAGCCTTGAAGCACTGTTGGAAGAACTCTGGCAGAAGGCACTGTGTTGTCCAGGGAGAAAGGAACAGAAGCACACTTTATTCTCAGAGTCAATAGTCTATTCATTGGGTCAAACTAAAACCGTATTTTTTGACCTGTTGGATAAAAATGGAAGAAAGGAAAGCAAGCCCCAGTTGTCAATTTTAGAGTTGAAAACCGTGACACACACACACCGTCACCACCTCCAAGCACTCTTCTATTCTGCACTGAGCCTTATCCTAGTTGCAATTCTGAAAGGAGCAATGAATCATCCATGGATGAATGTTTATAAGTAACAGTTGACTTTGTACAGCTGTGTGGCAACTGAATTGAGTGAGGCAGGGAGAAAGCATTGCTTGGGAAGCAGAGAATCTGCATCAAAATAGATCATATAACTAATATTGTAAACCAGCTGTTCTTGAGATAGATATCTGGGATTATCTGCATACATCTAGCTATTGCAAAAAATGTGTCTTCATTAACACAGTACAGTACCTAGAATTTATTAACTGTCATTCAGATAGTGGCTGAAATCCAGTAGTAAGTCACAACTGGGGTAGGCTCGTTAAATGAGTGGGTAACTTGGCAAATCACCACCTTTGCAAATTTCATTGTTTGAAACCAGTCTACTCTAGTTGTGATTTACTACTGCTCTTTAGCTGAAAAAGTGTTGCTTATTGTAGTAAGCTGCATCAGGGTAGGCCCATTTGAACTAGCGGAATTGACAGAGGAATTTTCTTACCAAATTCCCATAGATTCAGTGGTCCTAAACTAAGATTTCAGCCATTATGTAGTACTGTATTAACAACACAGTCTGAATAAGCTCAAATTAACTTAAATTGTGTCTCTGTAGAGTACTGTGGTCCACACTGGAAAACCACTTCAACACTGATATTTCTCTTGGGGCATAAGATAAAGCATGGATTTAAAAAACAACAACATTCTTTAGCATTTATATTTCTATACTGCTGATTCTTAGTATTAGTTCAAGTCCTATAAGGATTCAAAACCTTAAGTACGGCAAACTCTTAAGAAATATGTCTTCTGTCTTGAAGGCACTAAGATCAGTGGTTTCCGACTTTGAATCCTCAGATATTGATTGTTGGACCTACCCCCAGAAGCCCTGGCTGGCATGGCCTATGGTAGAGTCAGAACATCGAAAAAGCACTTTTAGCATTACAAGTACCAGAATCTTCTGCTTGACGGAATTATTGTTATCATCACGGAGTCATGAAGAAATTCTGGGTGAGCTTGGACCACTCACACCTTTGAAGCTTGACCTGTGTCATGATGCTGTTGTGAGAATACAGTAAAATTGTGAGGAAGGAAGAGAGGCACGCACACCTCTTTGGATTCATGGGAGGGAAGATCACATATTGAGTTAATTAATCAATGAGCAATAAAATGTTCCCTTTGGTTTAAAGGGACTCCTCCATTGAAGAAGTAATTCTGTGCAGTAGTTCCCTGTAAATATTGCGAAATTTCTCTGCGCTAAAGCAATCCAGATGAAGCAGGTGCACTTGATTTGTATGGAATCCCAATCCAAGAATTTTCATTCTGGGAGTGTGGTGTGTACCTGTAGCGATGAATAATTCATGAGAGGTATCTGAACTGAAGAGTCTGAGATTGACCAATTTTATGAAGACTTACAAGAACTTCTAGAACTGACACCAAAGAAAGATGTTCTTCTCATCATAGGGGATTGGAATGCTAAAGTAGGGAGTCAAGTGATAAAAGGAATAACTGGCAAGTTTGGCCTTGGAGTTCCAAATGAAGCAGGCCAAAGGCTAATTGAGTTTTGTCAAGAGAACAAGCTGATCATTGCAAACACTCTTTTCCAACAACACAAAAGGCGACTCTACACATGGACATCACCGGATGGACAATACTGGAATCAGATTGACTATGTTCTCTGCAGCCAAAGATGGAGGAGCTCTATACAGTCAGCAAAAACAAGACCTGGTGCTGACTGTGGCTCAGATCATCAGCTTCTTATTTCAAAATTCAAACTTAAACTGAAGAAAGTAGGGAAGACAACTGGGCCAGACAGGTATAATCTAAGTCAAATCCTGTATGAATACACAGTGGAAGTGAAGAATATATTTAAGGAACTAGATTTGGTGGACGGAACACCTGAAGAACTATGGATGGAGGCTTGTAACATTGTACAGGATGCTGCAATGAAAACTATTCGAAAGAAAAGAAAATGCAAGAAAGCAAAGTGGTTGTCCAACAAGGCCCTACAAATAGCGGAGGAGAGAAGGGATGCAAAATGCAAGGGAGAAAGGGAAAGATACAGAAAATTGAATGCAGACTTCCAAAGAATAGCAAGGAGAGACAGGGCGTCCTTCTTGAACGAACAGTGCAAAGAAATAGAGGAAAAGAACAGAAAAGGAAAAACCTGAGATCTATTCAAGAAAATTGGAGATATTAAAGGGGCATTTTGTGCAAAGATGGATATGATAAAGGACAAAAATGGTAGGGACCTAACTGAAGCAGAAGAGATCAAGAAGAGATGGCAAGAATATACAGAATAATTATATCAGAAAGATCTGGATGTCCCTGATAACCAAGGTAGCGTAATTGCTGACCTGGAGCCAGACATCCTGGAAAGTGAAGTGAAGTGGGCCTTAGAAAGCATTGCAAACAACAAGGCCAGCGATATTTCTTCTTCCCTAAACAAGAGACCCCAAAGCATGATCAAGATTCTTATGGCATAGTGGGAGGTGCCAGGCCGAAACACTATCTCAGGCCAATTGAACTCTTTAAAATCTTAGAAGAGGATGCTGTAAAGGTGATGCATAAGATATGCCATTAAATTTGGAAAACCCAGCAGTGGCCAGAGGACTGGAAAAGATCGGTCTACATCCCAATCCCAAAGAAAGGAAATGCCAAAGAATGCTCCAACTATCGCACAATTGCACTCATTTCACATGCTAGCAAGGTTATGCTCAATTCTACAAGGCAGGCTTCAGCAGTATGTGGAAAGAGAACTTCCAGAACTACAAGCTGGATTTCGAAGGGGCAGAGGAACTAGAGATCAAATCGCCAACATGCGCTGGATTATGGAGAAAGCCAGAGAGTTCCAGAAAAACATCTACTTCTGCTTCATTGACTATGCCAAAGCCTTCGACTGTGTAGACCGGTGGTCCCCAACCCCCGGGCCGCGGACCGGTGCCGGTCCGTGGACCGGTCGGCACCGGGCCGCCTGGGGAGGCCGGGGAGGCTCCTCCCCTTTTCCTCCGCCCTCCTCCTCCTCCTCCTCTTCTCTCCCGCGGGCGGCCGGTGGAGGAGGAAGGCTGGAGGAGCACAGGAGGAGCCGCCGCCGCCGCCTTTGCCTCCCTCCTCTGCCCGCCGGCGGCGGCGGCGCCTCCTCCTCCTCCGCCGCCCTCCTCCTCCTCCTCCTCTTCTCTCCCATGGGCAGCCAATGGAAGAAGAAGGCTGGAGGAGCGCAGGAGGACCCGCCCGCCGCCCGAGGGACAGAGAGCGTGATCATGCGGCTGCTGCCCCGGGCACCTCCGCCGCCTTCGCCTTCGCCCCCACCGCTGCGCTTCGCCCTGGCCTCCTCCTCGTCCCCATCATCATGCTCCCTGGTGGCCTTTGCGCGCCCGGTTCTTAGAGCAGGACGGTGGGGGGTTGGGTTGGGAGGAGGCGAGGAGGGGCGAGCGGGCCAAACGGGGTTTGGAGAAAGGAGAGCCCCCCTCCCCTTCCCCCTTCTTGGCTGGGCTTCGGGTCCTCCGGCGCCTCCTTCCCTCTCGTGAGAGACCCGGGACGATACTTGGTGAAGTGGGTGTTGGGGGGGGAAGGAAAGGAGCCGCGGGCCGGGAGGGGAGGGGGAGAGGCAGGGGGCAAAAGGAGGGGGCGCCTCATAAGAGGGGAAGGGGGCGGCGGAGCGGCCGAAAGCAGCCGGGCAGGCAGAGCATCTTTCACACACACACGCGCGCGCACGCCCCCTCCCCTCCAGACCCCGTTCCACCCCCCCGGGGGCGCCTCCTCCTCCTCATCAGCCCTCTTCAGCCCCGCTGAAGGAAGGGGGCGCGCCCGCGCGCGGGCGGAGGTTTCGCCGGCTCTGCCTTCTCGCCTCGCCCGGCCCGGCGGCGCTTGACAGGCGGCGGACGGAGGGAAAACGGAGGGGGCGGCGGCGGCGACTGACGCTGCTGGTGCTGGTGGTGCGCGCCAGGGCATCCTCCTCCTCCTCCTCCTCCTCCTCCTCAGCGCCAGCCGCCCTTTCTCCTGAGGGGGAGGCAGAAGTAAGCGGGCGGGCGCGCGCGTGTAGCTTCTGAGGCACGCGCGCGGCGTGTGGGGGTGGGACTGCACAGCGGTGGGCGAAGGCTCGGCCGCGTCCAGGTGGAGGAGGTGGAGGATGAGGATGTGCCTGGCCGGCTAACAGTCCCCTTTGGCTCCCTCGCTCTCTCCTCCCGCTCACGCCTCCCCCCCACCCGCCCCTCCCTCGACCCACCTCCTCCTCCTCCTCCCCCCCTCGGCCAGGCTCTTCTCCGCCCGCTGCCTCCTGCCCGCCGCCTTCTTCTCCTTCGCCTTCCCTCTCTCGCGTCCTCCAGCGGCGCCCAGCCCCGACGACCTGTGAGCCCGCGGCCGGAGAGGGCGGCCCGAGTCCCCCAACAGCCCGTGGCCAGCCGGCCGGGCGCCTCCTCCTCCTCCTCCTCCTCCTCCTTCTTGGCCGCCCGAGGGACAGAGAGCGTGGTCATGCGGCTGCTGCCCCGGGCACCTCCGCCGCCTCCGCCCCCGCTGCCACGCTTCGCCCTGGCCGACAGGAGGAGGAGGCGGGGGCCCGCCCGCCCAGGAGCCCCGGGCTCCCCCCACCCCGCCCGTTCACGCAGGGGCGGAGCGGCACGCCTGACGTCCCCAGCCGGCGAGCGCCGCCGCCGCCGCTCCCGTGCCCCCCCACAAGGCACACACGCCAAGCCCCCCCACACCCCCTCCTCCCTCCCCTCCATCCCCCGCCCCCCCACACCCTCCCCTGCCCCCCGTCCGACCCCCCTGCCCCCCCATCTCCCCCTCCCCACCCCCAGCCCCGGGCCACGGAAAAATCATCAAATATTTTCCGGTCCGTGGGGACAAAAAGGTTGGGGAGCACTGGTGTAGACCACAACAAACTATGGCAAGTCCTTAAAGGAATGGGAGTGCCTGACCACCTTATCTGTCTCCTAAGAAATCTATATGTGGGACAAGCAGCAACCGTAAGAACTGGATATGGAACAACTGACTGGTTTAGAATTGGGAAAGGAGTACGACAAGGCTGTATACTGTCACCTTGCCTATTTAATTTATATGCAGAGTACATCATGAGAAAGGCTGGTCTGGATGAATCACAAGCCGGAATTAAGATTGCCGGAAGAAATATCAACAACCTCAGATACGCAGATGATACTACTCTAATAGCAGAGAGTGAGGAAGAATTAAAGAACCTCTTAATGAGGGTGAAAGAGGAGAGTGGAAAAAATGGGCTGAAGCTCAACATCAAAAAAACTAAGATCATGGACACTGGTCCCATCACCTCCTGGCAAATAGAAGGGGAAGAAATGGAGGCAATGACAGAGTTTATTTTCTTGGGCTCCTTGATCACTGCAGATGGCGACTGCAGCAACGAAATAAAAAGATGCCTGCTTCTTGGGAGGAAAGCAATGGCAAACCTAGATAGCATCCCAAAGAGCAGAGACATCATTTTGCCAACTAAGGTCAGGATGGTTAAAGCTATGGTTTTTCCAGTAGTGATGTATGGAAGTGAGAGCTGGACTATAAAGAAGGCTGATCGCCGCAGAATCGATGCTTTTGAGCTGTGGTGCTGGAGGAGAGTCTTGAGAGTCCCCTGGACTGCAAGGAGATCAAACCTATCCATTCTGAAAGAAATCAACCCCGAATGTTCACTGGAAGGACAGATTTTGAAGCTGAGGCTCCAGTACTTTGGCCACCTCATGAGAAGAGAGGACTCCCTGGAAAAGTCCCTGATGCTGGGAAAAATCGAAGGCAAAAGGAAAAGAGGACGACAGAGAATGAGATGGTTGGACGGTGTCATCGATGCAACCAAAATGAATTTGACAAAACTCCGGGAGGCAGTGGAGGATAGGAAGGCCTGGCGAGCTCTGGTCCATGGGGTCACGAAGAGTCGGACACGACTGAACGACTGAACAACAACACATCTGAACTGATTGGTGGGGTTGTAGGGCCAATGGGAGTCTACGGAGTGGTCTGAGAGGATTTACGGCACTGCTTAGCACTCTTTTAGGCAGATAGGGACAGACAGAAAGACCTACACTTGCAGATAGGGAATCTGATAGGGTCCGAGAGAATCGAATAGGGACTGGCACCATTTCAGAGAAAGACAGATAGGGCTAAAAAGAGATAGGATTTTAGAGTGTCTGTGAAGAAAACAAAGTGTGTTTAGAGTTTGTAAACTTAGGAACTGGGTGTGTACATACTCAGCTTTATTAGTGTTCAAACTTAAGTGGGTTTGAACTATATTATTTTTGTTTATACTCCAACACATTACCGTTAATGATTTTGATTCCACTTCGTAATCAATAAACTTAATTTTATTCAACTTAAAAACAGTCTGAAGGCTTTAATTTACTAGTGAAGCTAGTTGGTGGCAGTGATAGAGGAAAATTAGAAGTGGTGTTTGTTAATAGCCCGAGAAAGGGCCGGGGACAAGCACGTTAACGCTACAGGGAGTTCCACTTGCTGGACAGACTTCCCAGCATCTGCTGGGGTAGCTTCCTTTTTCAAATGGAAATACAGCCTGAGCTCAGCCTGTCTGATACCTCATGATATAAAGATGTTATGCTTCCTGTAAAACTGGATATATGCCGCAGTATCCACCAGACATCTGTCATGCAAATGTGTCCTCAGGCCAAACTTTAAGTGTGTGAATGAGTTTCAGAGCTGAAAGTAATACTGACAAATGATGATACAAACACAGTGAAAGCAACAGGCCCTGAAGGTAGGAAGAGATGAACAGAGTATATACTACTAGTATAATTAGACATTTGGAAGGAATAAAGTGTTTTATATACTGTGTGCATTACCTAAATACAGAACAAAAAACCAAAATTTTAAACAGAAGTTCAATGAAGTGTTCTGTTAATTACAGTACAGCAAGAAGCTGCATCTGTCTTCATTTAAAAATGCTCAGAATCAGTATTTTGGCATGGTAGCCTTAAGTGATCTTCAGTATGTCTGTGTTTGAATGGGAAAATAGTTGTGTGTTCAGTGAATTTTGAAGCATTTAAGTTCCTGGCTCTTGGTGATTAAAGTGAATGACTTCAGAATTATATAATCCAATGTAGATTTTGTATGTATGATATGCAAGCCACGTTTTAAAGTTTCTACTTCTAAAGTCTGAGATACCATTAGCAAAAAACAAAAACAACAACAAACAATTCCCTGAGAACAGTTTCCTGCATCCAATACATTTGCCAGCTGGATTGTAATCAGAAGCAAATCAATACCATAAATATGCCACACTGCAATAACCCTGTTAACTGGTGTGCATCTCATGCAGTCCTTTGTTAGCAAAACAGAGAACCAACCGCAGGGAACTTGAATACTCATCATAATATTAAAAAAACTATTTTCCCTTCCTCTCTGGTCCTGTTTAAGGCTGGCTGGAGTTTTCCTCAGACTAGAACTGTAGAAGTTGCTTTAAACCATGATTCTTAGTTTACAGGAAACCTTGGTTAGTTTCGATTGTGTTTAATATTGCTAATACATCAGTGAATGCTTCATTGTAGGGATTTCATTGTAATTCTGAGCAGATCTTGAAAAGTTTTTTCAATTGTAACTCCCAGAATCTCCCAAGATCTGGTTTGTGAGATGGCTTGCTAATCTCTGATGCATTATGTACTGTATTCCGGTCTAGATACTGTACTAATATTCTTCCATCACTTTCACTTAGACATTCTTTTGCTTATTTATAATCCTCTTATAACTGTGAATTGTTCACTTGCTTTACCGAAGCCGGGACTGTTGATTCCCCCCTGAAATTCTCTCTCCCATGTTGTTTGCTTCTGAGAGCAAACCCAGCCATGTCTAGTTTTGAGTAATTATATTTCTGTTGGTGAACAGTTCTATATTTTATAGCAACAAAGTATAATTTCATACTCAGTTGGTTAGACTTATAAATTTCTTGTAGTTAAAGATATTCTTTCTCATGATCTGGGAAAAATAAGCAGGGAAAGGTAACACATTACAGCACTTGAAGAACTAACAGATTTATTTTGGTGTTTGCTTTCATGGAAATCCACTTTCCAACACAAGAGATGAAAATATGTGTTCCTTGTATTTATTCCTACAGCTGTGATAGTCTGTCTGAACAATGATAAGGACAATAGACAAGGTGACTATGATGCACTAATATGATAATAGTACTATCAAACTGTTAATTAGCAGATCCTAATCAAGTAGTGTGCCAAGTAGACTTAGCTGTTATAGGAATGGTAAGATTTGTTTATAGAGTGGTGCTCAGTCTGACAAGGGAGACAGCTATTTTATATCGATAAAGTAATGCAGAAAGATGGGTTATTAATATATGTTGTATCATATGTTAAGATACCTGCATCTCTATTCAAGCTCTTTAGATGTACTTGGAGCTTGCTTATGTAGTCAAATCACTCCCAAGTCTCCTTCTGTAATTCTGTTTTTCGATGGTAGTTAATTGCAAAGCTGTAACAGGGAGGTCAACACTTTCTATAATTGGTTTCTTCTGTCTTGTCATTCCTGATGTCATTCTTTTTTGAAGGGATTATTATTTGTCTTGTGTATAAAACAGTGGGGATTTACTGGAAGAAGGTGTCATAAACCATATGAGCCATGAATAGAGATGTAAAATTTCCAGACATTTTGAACGTCGCTAAAAAAAAAAACCCTGTTTTTATTCTGGATTAAAAAAACACACATAAATTTTCAGGGAAAAAGGAGAAAAAAAGCTACATTTGCACTCCCCCCACTCTTTTACAGCTTGAAAGTCATTCTGTTTCTTTAGGAACATAAAATGAAATCATTTTGAGAATATCTCTTTTAGGAAGTGCATTTGATACGCAGTTCTTGGGTGTGTTAAAAATAATTTCTGCTACTTAACAGTCAGTGCATCTGTCCAGAAAGAAGGCTTTTCAGACTAATATTAAAATATATTTCCAATTGTTCAAAAAACTATAGCTACTAGACCTGCGGCAAGCCATTCTGATTTTACATTTCATGAGGATGTCACCAGAATACTGAATATAGCATTAAGGAGCTCTGTGGCACAATGGTTAAATGCCTGTACTGCAGGTAAAACTGTGCTCATGACCTGGGGTTCAATCCCAGGTAGCTGGCTCGTGGTTGACTCAGCCTTCCATCCTTCCGAGGTCGGTAAAATGAGTACCCAGCTTGTTGGGGGAGGCAATGTGTAGCTTGCATACTTTAATTAAACTGTAAACCACCCAGAAACTACTTGAAATGGTATGAGACGTTATATAATCAGAACACTTTGCTTTGACACAAATATAAAGTTTAATTACCACCTTCTTTGTTTTACAGATATAAATCCTTACTTGTCCTATTCTTACAAGGGAGGCTGAGGAATTCTGTGTTTCCTCTTCTTGCTGATAAGAATGGAAATAAATTTTCTTGCACTCTTTGATCAAGTTCTGCCATGGGTGAAAAGGGTATGATGCATTATGCAAAGTTGCAAATTTGTGCAATTCACACAAGTGTAGGGATGGTATAAAATGCCCCAAATTAGCATAATAGCCCCTAGCTTTTGCAGAATTTGAAGTAATAAAAGGGGTGTTGTTCTCTTTCCCAAAAACTAGTTATTCTCTGCTTGCTGCCTCTCTGTGCAAGTAATTTCTCAAAGGGAAAGGGCACAGGGGTAATATTTTATGTGAATTTACAGAGCCAGAGGCAGGAGAGCTCTTGGCTAGAGGCAAAGTACAGCTTGAGGAAGATGAATATCTTGTTATGGCATTTACTGGAAATGAAAGAAAAATGGGGGTAAATGTGAGATCCTTCCTTCCTTCCTACTAACATGTAGCATGAAAGAACCTCTGCCTATCCCACCTGCTTTGGAGTAGAATGCTCACAAATGAAGTAGCCATTCTGATTTTGTGGTTGTCTGTAAAGGGCAGGGCAACCCAGCATTGGGAATGTTCTCCAGTCCTTTTGACATTGCCTAGCCTAGATGCCCTAAGCACATCCGATCTTGCCTGATTTCAGAAGCTAAGCAGGGTCGGCCCTGTTTAGTACTTGGATGGGAGACCACCAGTGGGTGCTGTAGGCGCCTGGAGTAGGAACTGGCAAACCCCTCCAGAATTCTTGCCAAGAAAACTCCATGGACATGGAGTAACGAAGAGTCGGTCACAATGTAACGACACAACACACACAGAGAGCTAACTGAAAGCTTTGTGGTGTAGGATCGCAAAGTAATATCTGAGCAAACTAAAGTAATACTGTATTGATAAAGACACTGAGTAAGCCATTCTAAAACAAGACACTTTTGGTGCTTGTGTAGAAAATAGGGGTTACTGTAGAGCCCAGAGACAATGCAGAGAGATAGCATGCAGAGTTGAAACGTTCTTTTGTGGTACTTTCAATGTCTCATCTGGATGTATTGACGTTTGGTGCCATAAAAGAAACCACAAGTATCTTTTTGGCTTGTCTGTCTTCCACATTTCTTGAAGGCTTGCCACACGCTGATGCTCGCATTACTTTGATGCAGAAATTGTTCTGTCTGGAGATGCTGGCAGTATTCAATTGTTCTTGATATTTCATTCTTTTCTAGCATACATTTGGAAAATGGAACTAGATGTTTTCTCCCATCCTTCCCGGGTGTAATATACAGAAGGAGCATGTTCAATTTTTGCTTTTGTTTTTGTCCTCCTTCCTGTGCATGGTTGTAAAATTTTACAATAGGTTCTGCCAAGGCTATATCCACCACCACCCCAGGACATTACGGACAGCTGAAATGAATCATTTCTCAGACCTCTCTGCCTTAGAGTGTAATTGTCAGATATTCTAACCTTCTGTAGAGCTGACATCTTGCTTAAACGCCATGGTCTCAAGAGGGTAATTTCCCCACTGATTTTGCCTGATACAATGTAGGCAAACGAGACTGATTATACATGCTGTACTGATGTGGAACATAAACAGCATAAAGCTATTTTCTTTTTCTTTTTTATTTACATATTAGTCCTTCCAAAAAGGAAAGCTGGAGGAAATCCTTTGCCAATGCTTGTGAAGTTGTAAACACCACTACTTTTTAAAACCTCTCCTACAATCTGTATATATATGTGTATGAGAGAGCATGCATGACAGAATATTTAGGACAAGAGAACATTTCAGTGGCCTCTCTGTGTTTGGTGTGATCCAGTTTGGGCCTCTGCATGCTTCCTGTAAATTAAGACAGTAAATTTAGGCTGCATGCTACATATTCAGTAATGGAAATCCTGTTGCACATTTATGCAAATGTTAAACACATTCAGACAAAAAGTGTTTCAAATTAAAAAGTCTCCATAGGTGTCTAGGAGGTACAGGATTGTAATCATGGGGAACTTCAGTTATCCCCACATTGACTGGGCCAATGCGAGCTCAGGGCTAGAAAAAGATATCAGGTTTCTCGACATGCTGAATGACTGTGCCTTAGAGCAACTTTTCATGGAGCCCACCTGAGTACAGGCAACTCTGGATCTAATACTGTGTGATACTCAGGACCTGGCCAAGGATGTGAATGTCACTGAGCCTCTTTGGGAATAATGACCATGCTGCAGTCTCCTTTGCCATGCATATCAGGGGAAGAGTGTCAAGCAAATCAGACAGAAAAACCCTTGATTTCCGAAGGGTGGACTTCCCTCAGATGAGGAAACTAGTTAGAAAGAAATTGAAAGGAAAGGTAGAAAGAATCCAATCTCTTCAGAGTGCATGGAGCCTGTTTAAAACAACGGTAGTAGAGGCCCAGCACAAGTGCATACCACAAAGAAAGAAGAGATCATCTAAGTCCAAGGGGGCACCGGCATGGTTAACGAGTGGAGTTAGAGAGGCTCTGGAGTGCAAGGAGAAGTCTTTAAATAAATGGAAATCCTCCCAAATGAGGAAAATAAAAAGGAACACAAACTCTGGCAAAAGAAATATAAGAAGATGATAAGAAGAGGAAAGAAAGACTTTGAGGAAAAAATGGCTACCAATATAAAGGGAAATAACAAAAGCTTCTTTAAATGTGTTAGAAGTAGAAAACCTGCCAGACAACCAGTTGGTCCTCTGGATGTTGAGGGAGGTAAAGGGGAGGTAAAGGAGGACTTGGAAATTGCAGAGAAATTAAATGATTTCTTTGCATCTATCTTCATGACAGAGGACCTTGGGCAGATTCTGCTGCCCGAAAGGCCCCTCTTGACTAAAGAATGAAATCAAATACAGGTTAAAAGAGAGGATATTTTTAGGTTTAATTGATAAATTGAAGATCCACAATTCATTGGGCCCAGATGGCATCCACCCAAGGGTTATTAAGGAACTGAGAAATGAAATTGCAGATCTCTTAACGGCAATATGCAACTTGTCTCTTAAAATGGCCACAGTGCTGGAGGACTGGAGGATAGAGGATGTCACACCAATTTTTTTAAAAAGGAAGGAGGGGGGACCCGGGAAATTATAGGCCGGTTAGCCTTACATCTGTCCCAGGGAAGATGGTGGAAAGCTTCATCCAAGAGAAAATATTAAAACATATAAGAAGAACAAACCTTCCTGAGGGAAAATCAGCATGGCTTCTGTAAGGGTAAGGCATCTGTCCTGGGACCAGTGCTTTTCAATCTGTTCATAAATGACCTGGAGACAGGGATGGCCAAGTTTGCGGATGACACGAAACTTTTATGTGTGGTAGAAACCAGAGAAGATTGTGAAGAGCTCCAGAAGGATCTCTTCAAACTGGGGGAATGGTAGTTACCATTTAAAAACCCTTCCCTTTTGGGATATAGGCAAGTTAAAGCACAGGTGTTTACAAAGTTAGAAGGATCTTCCTGCACCCATTACCTGACCCCAGAATATGATTGATCTGGGGCGCAAATTTCCTATGACGAAACGTAGTTGCAAAACTAGGGGCAACATATGTGAGATCTTCTGAAACCCTTTAGGTTTTTCTTTTGTGAGTAACTTGGATGGATATGGCACTTTCACAAGATGCAAGGAACGAGATAAGATACAAAGTTAGTTATAGTAAAAAAAAAAAAAAGAGGTTTGGAGCCGTGCAGCCATTAAAACAAAAGCTAAACTAGACTGGGTGATACCTTTCCTTAGTTATGTCTTGCACGAGTCACTGCAGTGCTCTTAGTATTTGCTTCTTTTGCATATGTTTTGTTCCTTGACTTTTTTTTTAATTTGACTTCCACATGAAAAAGGACCAGAAACTCAAAATGCAAAGTGTGAACAAGTCTGGCATTTCAACTTGTTCACCTGTATTTACCGACTGCCCTGTGAGGCAGTTTTACAAAGTTTTGCCTGTGTCGTCTCTTTTATAGATATTGAATTGGAGAGTTTGGAGGCAAGCCAACCAAATCCTCTCACTCCTGTTATGAGGAACTTGTCTGCCTCAGCAGTTGTAACCACAAGGTCTCATTTTGCCTTCGATTTTTGTTCCTGTGCCAGTCCTACATAATGGAATTGAGAGAGGGATTGACAGTGGGATTTTCATTGACATGAAGGGAAGTGGCTGCTACTTTCAGATTAGCAATATTTGCTTATTCAGAAGGTTGAATAATAAACTTAACATTTTATACCTCTTCACTAATTCCACTCTGACTGAAATTGGGCTTTTTCAGCAATTGTCCAGTCCAGAAGTCATCTCTCAACTGATGAAATGTGAACTATTCCAGCTAACCAGCTAAATGTATTTTTTTCTAGAATACTGTACATTACTCTCTCTCCCCCTCCACAAGGCATGGTCATGTTTGAGTGTGCTTAGCTTTCTTTGAGCTGTTTTGGTATATATTTTCCTCTGTCTTTTAAGAGGCTTTTTGTACTTCTGCAAACCACAGGGTGCCTAAGCCTGCTAATTACCTCCCACCCACCCACCCGTTGCATGGTGCTTCTTTCAGTAAATACAGTGGTCAGAAATGGGTTGGCTGTTTGTTTAGATGAATTTTAAGGCATTAAAGAGTGTGGATGTTAGTAATGAAAATGCAGTAACAGAAAGAGGTGCAACTAAAATAATGTAAGAGAAGTAGAGTGGATGGAAGTATGGCTGGCTGCTGTTGGCTGAACTATTAAAATCCTACCTGCTGGCAGGTGGGGGAAAGAAGGATGACCTTAAAGACAGTGAACTGAGGGAGAAGGAAGATCTAGACCCAAGGAAAGAAGATGACAGTGGAAGGCCAAATCTGAGAGTAAGGGAAGGAGATAATGCACATATAAAGTAGAGAAATTCCCCAGAGAATGGCTAGATTTCATATATTGATCTCATATAAGCAGACCAAACTTGAGCAGTAGGTTTCATTATCTTGTTACCGATTTTTTAAAATGCACTTTGGAGTTTGCAAGAATGGTATAATCTTGCAAGAGCCTAGAAATGTTTTAAGAATCTTTGTTACCTATTTTCAAATTCATTCACTTGATTGTTGTAACCTGCAAAGTAGCCTTTCACCCGATCCTTCTTGGAAAGCATCTGGCATTGCAGCATGCAACCAAAATCATAGGCAAACTGATAGACATATTAATAAATAGTTGATAGCTGTGGGTTAGGTCTCCAGCAGTGCATCTCTGATTAGGAAGTCAAGACTTCAAAAGAAATGCAGAGGGGAGTAAGCGCTGGAGGAAAATGAGCTTTTAAAGTCAAATGCTCTGGCTTGGAATGCACTCGTTGCTCTGCTTAAAGTATTTAGAAAGGGGAATGCCTAAGAAGATGTACAGAGGGAAAAACAAGGCTAAGGAATATTGGCTTCCTATAATCACCTTTCCTCTGGAGAAACATTTTTGGGAGAGGTGCAATATGAGATTCCCTGAAGAGTTCGCATAAATAAACATAATTTTTTAAAATGGTCTTCTGGATTATTTATATGGAATTCATCTACTGTACTTTACTGAATAGAAAGCTATTCATGATAATACAGGAAAGCATGAAGTTTTAAACAAAGTCCATGTGGGAATTTTCCAGATGGATCAATTGTACCATTCTCCCCAACCCAGCCTCATTACCAATTTTTTTTGAAGTCCAAACAAGGTTCCTCATATTACACTTTGCATCATCTGTCTTTGCATGTTCCTGGACGTTGTTTTTCTTTCCAAAACTATTGATGCATTTGCTTGTGTGTTCCATTTTGCATTTTCTTCCTCAAAGCATGTCATGTGCAGTACTATACTGATTCTCAAGAATGTTTGTGCTAGTCTACAAATAAAAAGTAAACAAAGAATGAGCACAAGGAAGCAACAACCGGCACAGCACTGGGAAGTACACATAAGATGAACCTAACAACAGATGATGTTTGCTGGACGCTGGCAAGGGCAAGTACAGCACTAAAGCAGAGAAACACTTTAGCACTAGACTGCTGTACTGCCTCTGGTGTTGCAGGTGGTGTAAAGTTATCATGACTAGAGATCACAGACTGCTCAAAATTTGGATGATCCTCATTCAAGTGGGTGGCCATTAGTACATCTTGTGGCAGTGAAAGCTATATTTTAACTGAGGTCCCAGATTAGAACCTTGGAACATTCAGCTGAAAGAACTGCATTATAAATCATGGGAATGATTTCTGTTTGAGAATTGTTGCTACTGGTAGTAGATACCAGCGGACTAAATGAACTATTAAGACAGATTCAGAAGCCTCACATGTTTAAGTGTTACATGACTTGAGAACAGGAGAGCAAAGTCTGGCCTTCCAGATACTACTGGATTGCAACACCCAGTGTTCCTCATTATTGGCTGACATTTTAGAGCTAATGGGGCATCTTGCAATCTAGTATCATCTGGGCAGGTACACTTTGATCCGCATGAGTCAGAGTGAACAAGTCTCAAAGACTGCCATCGCTGATACATACATTTTCTTGAGAGCAGGTCCATTCAATCCCCGGGGGAAATTACTATTTTTTTATTTGTGGTTTACAGTAAATAAGGATGAACTCTATAGCTTTCTATGATGCAATCCTTGCTATTTTCACCTCTCCTTCATGAGAAATCAAACAAACAGAATTCTGTTATTTCCCCCAGTAATTGAACCTTTTAGTATGTTTGAATAGATCATAAGGTTTTTGTTTCAGGATGTGGAAAAAGTTTAAAATAAAAAGTGTTCTGCTTCAAGTAATCTCTAGGTGGTTACAGTTTAATTACAGTACGCAGGCTACACATTGCCCCCACCCCAGCAAGCTGGGTACTCATTTTACCAACCTTGGAAGGATGGAAGGCTGAGTCGATCATAAGCCGGCTACCTGGGATTGAACCCCAGGTCGTGAGCACAGTTTTAGCTGCAGTACAGGCATTTAACCATTGTGCCATTTTAGGAAACTTCATGTTTTGAAAGGAATGCCATCATTTCAACAAAAGAAACACTTTGTGCATAGTTTCTAGTCATCCTTGTTGTTTTTAAAAGTTTCTTATAATGATGTTTTTAACACAGGAAGTTTTGTTTTGTTTTGTTTTTAAAGTTGTGGCTATTTAATGGCATCTGCTTTCAAAGACTCCTTATTCTGTAAGGAAACCAGATTTCTTGGGCTGGGGAAATATCTTGCTTACTTCAATCTGTGCCTATTCTTTATTATGACGGATTGAAGTTCTTTAAAAATATACCAGTATATGCATATATAACATGTAAATGCATTTAAAATAATATACTGTACTGTATATATTTTATTTGCTTGATTTTAATAGTATGAAGAGGTTAACCACAGCACCTGAAAGGCACCCTTATTTATTTATTTATTTATTTATTTATTTATTTATTTATTTATTTATTTATTTATTTATGAAAATAATTTTATTCTTTAAAATATTTAACCTTGCCTTTCTCCTTGAAAAGCAGGTGGGGTATTAGATAAAATTCAGTGTTTGCAGAGAGAACTGAAGGTAGGATATCACTTGGCAACTGGGCACCTAGAACTTGCTAACCTTTGCAATCTATACACTTTTTCTTTAGTCTAAGCAGAATTGGTTGTGGCGTTGCATATCTTACTTGGCAGTAGCATGAAATGCTCTCCTGTGGATCTGATGGGTAAGTTAAAACAGATCAATGGGGACCGTTCCTTCCGAGAATGAGCAGCACTTGGTGCCGTTTACTGCGTAGTGTAGTGTTGTAAAAGGTTGATTTTTGTGTGTTTTACTTTCTCTTTTTCTGATTCAGCAAAATACTTAGAGGTGAAAATCGCCTTCACACTGGAGATGGATTTTGTCACTTTTCTAGGAATTCTTTGGTGCCATTTATTGTTATGTGCCATCAAGTTGTATCTGACTTGATCGGGTTCTCTCAAGCTATGTGAGCGATGGAAGAGTAGTTTTACCACTCATGGCTGATTTGAACTCAGGCCTCCTGAGCTCCAGTCTGTCACTCTATCTACCACACCTCACTTGTTCCTTATATTCCTTCTACAAATGGCCCAATAGAGGCAAGTAGTGTGTGGGAGATAGATTCACTTTTATAGTGAAGTGTGTTGCGTCATTACAGTCGTGACCGACTCTCTGTGACCCCATGTCCATGGAGTTTTCATGGCAGAAATACTGGAGTGGCTTGCCAGTTCCTACTCCAGGTGCCTACAGCACCTGGTATTCCCTGGTGGTCTCCCATCCAAGTACTTAACCAGGGCTGACCCTGCTTAGCTTCCGAAATCAGGCGACATCAGATGTGCTTAGGGCATCTAGACAGCTTTTTAAAGTGAAGACACATTCTTAATTTCATCTTGTTCATCATGCTTTTAGTGAAAATGCCAGTAGTGTAGCCTTTTCTTTGTATACATTTGAGATGTTTATCCCCCCTGAAATAGGAATTTCAATTGGTAAAGTAAGATCTTTATCCCTTGGAAGCAAGACAACAGAGAATAGCTGGCCTCCCTCTTCTTGAAAAGGGTTTCTAGAGTCTAGGAAGACCTCTCCTATCCTAAACCAAGGAAGACCTTTCCTATATCCCTTACAAAATCTAGGGATATAGAAGGTTTCCCTTGAAGATTTTGACTGCAGCTAATATTCTAGCATGCTGCTTGAGAAGTCCCTGTTCCCCTTCTCTCCCTTGTAGCTGAATTTTTCAGACTTTAGCTCTGCGTTCAAGAAAACTGGGGTTGTTCTTTTTACTTAGAGCCAGGTCCCAGTGATAATGCTGTGCAATGGGGCTTTGCTTTTTAAAAAAATGGTTTAGAATGGGATGTCTCCATGCCAGATATGGAGGCACATTATTTTAATTATTTTAATTATTTTTACTAATATTATTTTGGCCTGGGAAATATGTGTTTTGCTTAGAAAGAAAGGTAAAATACTCTCCTGCCAGAGGATTGTTTAATTTAAATCACTGGTTAAATTGTTTTGGCATATGGTAATCTCTGTTGGTGTAAATGGATCCTCTGGCTTACCAGCAGAGTATCTCAGCCTGTGTGCAACAGGCAATGGAGAGAGGGCGAGCACCAGCCTACTTGCCTACCTGCCTACTTGCCTGCTTATCTACCCACCTGCCTACTTGCTTAGTCATGCCTCTCTCTCTCTTACTAGTAGCCCCCTTTGCCTGTGCAAGGCACAGGTGACTTGGGTTATATGGGATGGCAGTATGGGCAGGGTATGAGTCAAAGCCCTTCACCCCATGCATGTGCTCATGAAATCTGTGATTAGAAGCCGCTAGCAATGCAGACTTAGACTCAATCATGTTTGGAGTTGACACACTGACTGAAATCATATTGCTTAGCACAGAAAATTGTAGCAAGACTGCGCCCATTTGAATCAGTAATAGTGATGGGCAAAAAATGAACCATGAAGCAACCCCTCTACGCACATACACAAATTGGCTGTTTCATGGTTTACTTTGGAAAAATGCCCCTGCTCAGAACAAAATGCCATTTATCCGTGTTGTCAATTTGTACATGGGCTTTAACTTGGATATTCCAGTTCCAATCTTCACCATACTTAGGCTAATTCTTTAGCAAACTCTTCTCACCCCTTTTAGATTTAGAACACACTGGATTTGGAACATTGAGTTATAGCCCCCCAAAGCGGGCTCCCCCCCCCAGAAGTGCTCTTTTGACCCTTGGGGGCCTGCTTTGTAGGGCTGTAACTGGGGTGCCCCAAATCCAATCTTTGCAAAAATTGAAGGGTGCGGGGGGAGGAAGTCAGCTAAAGACTGACTGACGATTTGGCATGCGTAACTCATGTGGGTTCCATTCTACTGCTTCTAAGCCCCAAATCACACAAATGACAAATGTTGGAGAGTTTGTGGAAGTTCATGGTTAGTGGTTTGTGAATAGCAGCAAACTACTTTTCCCCAATTCGTGCCCATTTGTAACTTGTAGAACGTATGGAGAAGTTGACTCACTAGATCTCCATTGAATTCAATGGCCTATTCTAGTTGCTAAGCAAATTATTTCAGCCAGTGAAATGGGGGCAGTGAAAAAAGAGGAATTGTTGATGTCTATATATGATTAATACCAATTACCGAGTTGATATTATTACACTGATTGGACTCTAAAGCTCATTTTCTGCATGACTGCTCAAAGAGATTTTTGATGTTGCACATGTGCCCAACATACACCATACCTTTGAAACTGCAAAGAGGACTTTTTTTTGCTTTTTAATTGTAAGTGCAGGTCATGATCTTCTAGGATGATTATTTGATGAGGTAATGACTGCTGCTATTTTTTTGTATAGCTGTCCACTTTCATTTAGAGTGGTTCTTTAATTTCCTCTCTTCACATGCACTCACATGTACAGTATATACTTGCCTTGATACTGTAATTCTTTTTGGTTGTTAAGCTTCAGTTGTAAGAGGCTGGAAGTGCCCTATGTCAGAAAGTGTTATGCTCCCAGAAATATCATGAAGCACATCACAAAACTCCTTGATGAGCAGTAAATGAAATGTGGTGACTCTGTTGCCCCTGAATGGTTTTTGCCATCTCTTGTCTCTGCCTGCCATTTTGTCATTTCCTTTCAATGCAAAATTATCCTAAAATCTGTAATGTTTTGTCTTGCTCTTGTCTCTTGGATCTAAGCCCTCTGACATAATCAATTCTGCCTCACAGTGTACTGTTATGAAGTCCCCATCCTTTCTCTGTTAGGCAGTCTCTTGATTATTCAGTTATTTACAGCAGGGCCCATCTTTCTACATTGCTTCAATATATTTTGAAACTTTATACTAGTCAGCAATAAATATCAATGATTTGTGAAGTTTTGTTGGGAACAGTGCTTTCCCTCTGTCTGAAAGCACAGTCTGTATTCTAGATAAATTATAATCAGGCAGTAGAGTACCACACTTCAGTAGATGATCTTGGGTTTGCAGATACTTTACTTGCCTTGGTCAACATATTTCATCCAACGTTAATGATATCCCTCTGGCCCAGAAAAACAACCCGAAATGAAGTTGAGTCATGGCAACTGGACTTCTTTTCTTGAGAGATTGAAACGTTTTGCTACTTATCCAAGCAGCTTCGTCAGGCTGAGGAGGACTCACCACTAACTTTCCTCAAACTGACGGGCAGCCCTTTCACACGACCCCTAAACTCCGCGGCAAATGGCTCCCAGCTCCGGAGCTTAAAATTATTTCCCCACCAGCTCCGGAGTTTACAGATAATTAAGTGCGACCACGCCCACCTAAGCGCGTCCCAGCGCACTTTTCAGGTACCTGCTCTCCGGAGGTGAAAATTCCTGATGCGGATATAACAGTAGTGACTGCCGGGCTCTCCTTGCTTCTGTTTGTTCTTTTTTTGCCCCCCCCTGCCCCTTTAAGAGATCTGAATGCAGTGCCGGGACGGCAGAACGGAGGTGAGCGGCATTCTTTTCTTCCTTTTTTTCCTCCCTCCCCTCACACAGCCAGCAACCAGGAGTGTGGAGGGGGTGGGAACGCAGGAACAGTGACAAACCCCTAAGATCTCTGGTCCGAATTTAAGTGGCCAGCGGATCTTAGGGGTAGTGTGAAAAGGCCCAAAGCTGCTTGGATGATTAGCAAAATTTTTCAGTCTCTCAAGAAAAGAAGTCCAGTTGCCATGACTCAACTTCCAGATAAATGCACTTGGATGAGTGAGAATCTTCATGGACAACCCCTAATGAATTTTTATCATAGGTATTTCCTTTTGACACGTGGAGTAGTATTGATGGACATTTTCTGATAATGGCACTCACTCTATTTTAACAAACACAGTAGTTTCGACATGTGCATTATGAATGTTAAAAAGTTTGGGAATGGATCCTTTATGTCCAAATGAAAGATCTAAAACATGAAAGAAGTGCTTTTTCATCTAATTTATGTTCTTTTGGCATCTGCTGAAAGAGAGCCTCTACACATGGATGAGAGGCCCTTGCTTCCCATTTCTATTGTAACCCAAGGTTTCAGTCTTTTATAATGGAGAGGTAAACAGCAAAGTATGCTGTTTATATACTGCCCCAGAACACTCAAAACACTCTCTGGATGTTTTACAAGTTGGTTATGCAGGCTAGTAATTGTGCCCCCCCCTTATAAACTGGGTACTCATTTTACCAAACTTGGAAGGATGGAAGGCTGAGTCAGCCTTGAGCCCGCTGCCTGGGATTGAACCCCAGGTCTTGAGCCCAGTTTTAGCTGCAGCACAGTAGTTTAACCATTGCGCCACAAGGTAGAATAACTTTTCTTTTCCTTTTTACCTATCCTCTTTCACATTTCCTGATAAATGTTTTATCCAGCATGAGAATAGTTAAAAACCAATTGGCAGGGGTAGGTGGGAATTTTGAACCTGTCGAAGGGCCTGAAAGATGTAAGGCTGCTTTTTTGACATGGATGTGTAGTCCACGAAACGTTATATTAAAATATGAAAGTTAGTCTTTAAGGTGCCACATGTTTTGTGTCTTTTGTTTTGTTTTTCTTTGATTTTGCCTAGATTTTTCCCCCTTGTAATGATTCTGTGCTGTGCTCCTCATGCTATTCCTCTTGGACTGTTACTTGCTTGTTTGTCATTTTGGAGATTTTTCCTTGAGATTTTTTTTTCTCTGGCCAGGCAGCCTCCCTCATTGAGATTAATTTTTTATCCACCCTCCATTACTTTGAGGATCCCTCCCCTTTCCTAGGTTTTTTATTTGGTGGTGGGAGTTTTATTTTCTTGCATTATTTTTTCCTTCTACATAGTTTGCCTGGCACTGCCTGCTGGACTGAAAGAAGAGAAGGCACCAAGTGTTAGTAGGGAAGAGAAATCTCCCCATATCATAATTGTTTTTGTTTCGGGCGGATAAATTGTAATTTTGCCTTAATTTGCTTGCTTGCTTTGTCTTTTGTGTGTGATTCCCCTCAGCCCTTGGTGAGTTTGCAAACCAACAGGGATGTTCTCCCTGTTGGTTTGCTTTAAAAACATGTGATTTATTTATTCTGTATTTATTCTAAGCAGCATATTTTGGTAGGGTTGTATGAGGGCGTATGAGCTGTCTGATGAAGTTTTTGATCGCGCCAGTGTGGCACGAAGCTTGACGAAGCTGTTTGGATGAGCAGCAAAACGTTTCAATCTCTCAAGAAAAGAAGTCCAGTTGCCATGACTCAACTTCCAGATTTCCTTCCTTAGGCTCTCCAGAAGTGATTCATTGTAGTTAAAATCACTTTCTTATGGAAACAGCAGTAATTATGTTTGCTTTTTCTTTCTTTCTTTCTTTCTTTCTTTCTTTCTTTCTTTCTTTCTTTCTTTCCTTCCTTCCTTCCTTCCTTCCTTCCTTCCTTCCTTCCTTCCTTCCTTCCTTCCTTCCTTCCTTCCTTCCTTTTGAACTTATTTCTAAGTACTGGTTAAAACCTTTTAAAGTCCTAAGATGCTTAGCACCAGGTGCCTAAGCCTCTTAGGATGCAAAAAATGCTTTTAAATAAATGAACATACAAAAGCATTATTAGCACATTTTTTTAGGGTTTGGTGTAGTTTGTTTTCTGTTTGTTTTGTTAATTTTTATATATCACTTGGCTGTTGAATTATATTTTTTCCAGCAGGGATCTGTGCTATAATAAATGTAATTTATGATGGAAGTGATCCTAAATTGAAATGATGTCAAAGTTTTTCCACCACCACCCAGACACCAAACTATTCCTTCAGGGGGTAGGTGGGGGTTGCAATTGGTCCCAGAATCAAATCAACCCTGTCTTAAACTATTCCTTCATGTGCAGAGTCAAATCAAGTCTGACTTACAGCAACCTCTCCTTTTTTTAAAAAGGGAGTTTTCTCATTAGAGATACTCAGAAATGGTTTACCATTCCCTTCTTTCAGGGGTTCTCTGGGACTGCATAGCTTGTTCAAGGACACCCCGGTTCATTCTTTTGGAATGCATCGTGGGGAATTCAATGCCCAACTCTTATTCTGTAGCCAGAAACCTAACACTGAGGTTTCTAGCCAGCTGAACTGCTCCTTATTAGATAATAAATGTATTCTATTCCCATTCTACATTAGCTGTTAGATGAAGGCTGCTACTGTTGTAATCCCCACTCTTCTTCCAGGAGATTTGGGGCAGCATATAGCCAAAGGAAATACGTAGCACTTCTTTTCCCACAGCAAAGATCAAATGTGTAAATTAGAAGAACCAAGGCAAAAATTTACCAGGAAGACAGTGTGATAGAATGCACATTATTTTGCATTGAAGCAAAATTTTGACATTAGGGAAAAGATAAATATTGTTTTATGTGGCAGCCATACAAATAAGCTCTTATTGAGAAAATATTCCCTTCATGCTAAAACCAAAATAATTACATACATTTCTTTATGTTGCATATACATATCTTAAGTCAGGGTTCCTCAGGCTATGGCCTGTGGGCCGAATCCGGCTCACCAGGGTCCTGAATCCAGCCCGCTGGCAATTGCAGCCCCCCCCTCCCGGAGGGGTGTCGGGTCTCCCTGGTTTGCGCCTTCCTTCCATCTACTCCGGCACAACTTCAGCCGATCTAGTGCGGACAATTGGTGGCTGGCTGGCTGGCTGGTGGGGCGTGGGGGTGGGCAGAGGTATGGGGAGGGCTCATGGAATCTGGGCAGCGTAGCCCCCCCCAAAGGAACTCCTCCAAGCCCAGCGTCCTTCTCCACACAACGAGTCAGGGGCAGGGAGGGCTTCTCATTGCACCTCCTGCTCCATCACACTTTGTTGGATGGGCAGGAGGAGGCGAGCCCATGAGTGGCGGAGAGAGGCCTCCAGGCCAGCTGAGGACCACAATGGCCCCTTGTCTCCAGACTCCCGCTTGCTCTTTTTGTTCCCGGTTGGTGAGGGGTGGGCCTGAAAGCCAACTGAGTGCCACAGCCCGGCTTGGCCAGTGAGTGGGCGGTGGTTGGCTTTGGGCAGGCCTTGCTGCCTCCCCTCCCTCGTTTCCAGCCCTCACTCCCTCACTCCCTCGCTTGCAGCACACCAAACCAGGCCGGGCCAGCCAGGAGAGGAGGCAGCTTTCCCTCCAGGGCGCAGTGAGGGCATGATGGCCAGGGCACATGGCCGGATCTGCGTGTGGTGGTGCCAGCCTCGCCATCCCTGCGGCGGCTGCCCAGGAGGCAAGGAGGGCCTTGAGTTTTCCTTGGCTGCTGCCTCCTTTCTGAAGCAAGGAAGGAAGGGAGAGCCGTTCCAGCTAACCATTCCAGCTAACCCTCCCCCCTCGCCCCCCCACCCTGCCCCTGCCACCACTTGCCCCAACCCCCCCCCTGGTTCCCACGCCCACTGCCAGCACCACCACCGCTTGTCTCAACCCTCCCCCCCACTCCCTCCCTCCCCCCACTGCCACCTCCTCCTGCTGTCCGGCCAACAAGAGTTCTGAGGGACAGTGAACCGGCCCCCTGTTTTAAAAGTTTGAGGACCCCTGATCTAAGTAATGAGCAGTGAACCATCTTATGAAGGTAATAACGGTAATCACATTGCCGGTAGACACAGATTTCTAATATTCAGCTAGCAGTGGCTCCTGTGACAGTATGGTAATATGCTAATACATTCTGTGTTAATCCCAACAGTGTTTCAGTAAAAAGTGCTGTCGACAGTTAGAAATGAACAGTGCCCATTTTTTTCCAGCAAGGTACAGTTAGTAAAAGCATAATTGTAGCACATGCTGGGTAAGGCATACAATTCACGCAAAGCAGATTGCCAGAATTTAAATGTTACAGTCATAAATTTTAAAACTTGTTTCCGAACTACAATCTTAGTTTTAAAACAGATATACAGTACACTACAAACCGCTGTTCCAGTTTTAGCCTGTTTTGCAGGGGGTTCCAAACCTGTTTCTTTCTGTCCTTTGTATTGGGTTACACTTGCAAATAACACTCTCTTTCCCTAAGGGCAGTTCAGCATGTGATGGTCAACAGTGGCCTAGTTTGATGAAAAGGTTAAAAGAGCAACAAGAGGGCAGGAAGAAGGCCTTTAGAGCAGGAGCTATTAGTAGAACACATCTGATGGTGGATGTGTGCTCCTCTTGTGTCTTTGCAATGAATGCACCTGCTCTGCATTGCCTCATTTTAAGGTAGTGAAAAGGGAGATGATAAAAAAATAGCATTGTAGGTGAAGCATATGAGCATTCAGCACCACAACAGAGGAAATGAGATAGAATGGCCACAGGACTGGCTGTGCTGATAACGTTTCGGATTGCATAATAAATCTGCAGAAGGAAAGATGAGTGGTATGTGGGAAATAAAACAGCCCGGTGTAAAGTATCGGGATAGTGGGAAGCATTCTGTTCCTGGAAGTAGACTACTGCTGCTTCATCCAGGTCATGGTGCCTTAGTAGGCAAACCTAATTATTTTGACAAATAACTTCCCATAAGCATGCCGTTCCTCAACATTTTAAATTCATTTTTCATTGTGGTAAATCATAAAACAAGGGGGGGGGACCCCTAAAGCAGAAACATTTTCTTGTCTCTGTCTTGATAGAGGGAAAGGAAACTATAAATTAAATAGCTGTTTTCTTTCTTTCATTGATATTCAGACTCATCTTCTGAGGCAGCCTTTTTATCCAGTGTAATGCTTGTCTGAAAAGGACATGTCTTGTGTGTTTGTTAGAGTTTTAAAAATTGTAGGGAAACAGAACACTCTGTACACTCCCTGCTATCTTATAGCAGAGATGAACTATAGATAGAGTGAAGAGAAATTACTGTAAATAATTTTACAGAGACTTCCAGAGGCACTAAAGAATTTTACTTCTATGTCAGAAAAAAATGATGCTTTTTTGGCACAGTGTTTCATGAAATGTTTTATGAAGTAAAGGAGAGATTCAGGCTTGGAAAGAAAGACTTAAGGACTTATCTGACATTTCCTCTTGTGCTTTTGGCTCACAAGTGATGTAGCGGTGAATTGGGATGTGCAGGCATTCATTATGACAGTCCCGATAGGAGCCCTCCCTCCACCAAGCAAAAATGCTGCCTGGTGGATTGAACCATAACAAAATTGATTGATTTATTGAGGATGAGGATGAGGATGAGGATGAGGATGAGGATGATAAATATGGATCAGATCTTTCATACAGCAAATGATTCTTGTTTGCCCAGTCAAATTTGAATGGGGGCAAAAATGGCTGGCAGGGTAGCTCACATTCATTTTGTAAACACTGCAGTTTCTAGCTGCATTCCACCTTGGTGTCTTAAAATCCATTCTCACTTGGCATGGAGCTACAGTACCTGAGATGCAGAGCTACATATGGATTTGACTTCTTTTAGTACTGTACCTGCTTTTACAACTGTGCCGAGATATGTTTCATAATACTCAGTTTCAAGGGGAAAATTAGTTCCTTAAAAGGAAAGCACTTGCTAAGTGACAGGACACTTAAAGAGATACCTGAATTTTATTTGATGATGGATTTGCTGAAATACAAGCTGTGCTGCCTGTATACTCCCCAATAGCAGATTACAATTTATGTTGACTACACATTGCCTCGCCAGCAAAATACAAGATGTGAAGATGTCTCTTTACTGCTTCTCTTTGAAGTATTGATATGCATATTACTGCAATACCTGCATTTACATGTAATGGCAGGAAGTCGTTTTTTATTGCCCAATAAGGCAACTTCTCCATGCTCTGGTGGAGTTTGCCACCTTTTAACATATAGAGTGGTTTAGAGTGTGTTAATGCTAGGTAAGGTGCCACCCCCACAAAATCAATAAGGCAGCAATGATTTTTCTTCAGATGCTTGCTTCCTAGCTTGCGGGGTTAGGCTGCCTGTTCATGCTTTGATGTGAACAGACTATTTCACGTGGCCCCAGAGACCCTTTGATTTCATGGTTTGGGGCTTTTGAAATTGCTCTGCTAGTAAGATCTGCCTTCTGAAATATTGCACTTGGTTCTGATCAGTGCAAAATACTGGAAGTGTTGCAGCATTGAAACAAAAAAAGTGAAAATGGTTATTAATGTCATCATTATCATCATCATGTTAGAACTACAAAGCTGGAAGAAACCCTGTAGTTCTTTGAGTCCAGCCTCTATGAAAGAGGCAAATTGGGGAAGTAAACTCCTAATCTGTGGCTCCACAGCCAGATACCTAAACTACTGAACTATCCAGCAGTTGCTGACTAGCAGAAGGTACGTAACAATGAGTTGAACTGACTTTTAGTGAATGTGAAAGAAGAAAGTGTCAAAGCAGGACTGCAGTTGAACATGAAGAAGACACAAATCAAGACTACAGAAGAACTATACAATTTTAGCATTGAGAATGAAGACATTCACACAGAGGTTTGTGTTTTCTTTAATCTTCGGTCCAAATGAAGACTGACCAAGAAATGAAAAAACAACTGAAATTAGGAAGGGCAGCTGTGAAGGAATTAGAAGAGATCATCAAGTGTAAGGATGTTTCATTAGAGACCCAGACCAAGATCATCCTCACTCTTGTATTTTTGCTCAGCAATTAATTAAGGTACTATGAGGCACGGTGTACTCAGTAGAACAAAATGCCTGCTGCCTCTTTCTATTATGGCAAAAATATTCCATTTGGATGTTAAATGAATTGACATTGCTAAATGATCCCTCTAGTGGTGTGGTTCTTTGTGGGGTGCAATGCATGGCACAAGCCTGATGAAATTGCACATTACAACTTTGTTCAGTAGTGATGGCTTTTAAATTACTGTAGCTGTGACAGTTCAAAAGTGTGGGTTTGTTTTTTTATTTGCTACTTGATTGAAGGCTTTGAAAATAAAATTCTGTAGATATGAGTTTTCGACTGAAAAACCTGAATTGAGTAGCTGTCGAAGGCATGAAAGTAAGTGCCATGTAACTTGGACAATCTACATAAACATTCCTTTCCATCATTTTCACATCATGTGCATGACATGAAGTGCATTGAGTGCAGCTGGCCTATCATTGATGTATAGGATTGGAGACTCCCCCGCCATATCACAGCCCCCACAGCTTTTGACAGCCAGTGATCGGGGGGACTCCCATTGGTCTCACCAAGATCCTAATAATCACTTTCAACTCCCTTGTCACAACTAGACTGGATTAGAAATCCAATAAATCTCCATTTGGGGAGTTCTACCTGATGGACAGACATCTTCTGTCTTTCAGACACTTAAAAATGTGGCTCCTTTTGGAGAAAGACTTCACCCAGAAGACACTGAGGCTTAGCTAGCCCTGGCTTGGCCTGGCTGTCTGATGAAAAAGAAAGCTCCCAGCTAGCAAAGAAGCAGGAATAGGACATTTGGGCAGAGATGATGCCCTTCCCACAGGTGAGCCACGTTTAGGTGTCTGTAAGATATCTTTCTGTGAGATAGAACTCTCAGAATGTAGAATTCTGAAATTGTTATTGCCCAAGAAATCAGAAAACCCCATTACTATTTATCCATAGGGGTAATGGATGCATACCCCATCAAATGCTGGCATCTGACTCTGTGTACAATATTTGTTTTTAAAATGGTACAACTGTCTATGTTTCTTGTCTTATGTTTAATTTAAGAAGAATTCAGTTCAACACCTAGTCAATATGCCCTCTGATGTTCTTCCCCACTGAGCAGTCTGCTATGCGTGCACACGCGTGAGCAGCTCCGCCTCCCCCCCCCCGGTGTGGATTGCATCACAACCAGAAGAAAAACAGTTGCAATGAGTGCACAGGTGTTAAAAACACCTGCGCAGAGGTCATCCGGGATGTACACAGCCACACAGCTTAGAGAGAACTTTGTACCCAATATATGTGTAAGTTAGGGTTACTCTCACAGTGAAGTATGAACAGTCCATAGCGAATTGCTATCCAGAGATTTCCTCTAGGGTCTGTATAGTATATCTGCAGGATAGATTTTCATTCAACTTGCCATCTATAAGCATTATCAGTTCATATGGCTCCTGCTGCATTTGATCCTCCAAACCTAGAACTCTAGGATACACTGAATGTGTGAACTTGGCCATGCATGAAGCACCCTGAAAGTTGAGATTGGCACATTGCTCCCTGGTCTAGCCCACCCATGGAGTCTGGCAAGAAGTAATGCTTGGCTTCCACCACCATCCCTTCCCCAGCAAGTCCAAAAAAGCAAGCAAGAATAAATATTGGGTTTGTTCTCTGGCTTGTTGTGGGAAAAGACAATCCTGAGTGCCAACTCCTGCTGGACATCATTCTTGCAGGGTAAGTGGTGAGCCCACCTGCCTCAAAACACTGTCAGCCAGAATTTGAAAGGTTTACTATGGTAACTGAATAACATGTGAATGAGACTGTTTTGGCTGACAGCTCCGTAGAATCCTCTGTGTGGTTCGGGGGGGTATGTGTGTGCTGTGTCATCGGAAGTAACCTATAGCAACCCTAAAAGGGCTTTCAAGGTATGAGTGAGCTATTTAAGGAGTGGTTTTACTAGTTCAACTCTCCCAGTGGGGAATGGACACCTGTTCTCCAGAGTCCTGGTCCATCACTCTATCCACTATGGTTCTCTGTTTTCCATCAAACCTTTTAATTTCATTTTAATTTTTATTGAGATTATTTTTATTTAGGTCTTAGATAATAAGAACCTCTATTCGTAGTCTGCTACTGTGATGATTTATTTCATGGAAAAGCATGACATATTGTCCTCTCTGTTTTTTATTGCAACTAGTATTATTTGAATAAAATTCTCTTGCATGACTTTGACTAGGGATGTTTTATTATGCACTCAGTGTCTGCAAATTCTGATAATAACTGAGAATTCTGAGAACAACCTGATTTGTGGCTTCTGGCTTAATGTGATGTTGGAACTTTTTGTATGTCATGATGCATATTTCCATGTAAATATGTCAAAATATGTTCCGATGTACATGCTAGAAGACAGGATTTGTGTCAACACCTTTACTTATATGCATAAAGAATGCTGATTTTGTGCCCCCCCCCTTTGTTAAATTATAGATTACTGTAGAAACAGGACACAAAAATATTTTAAAAGATTTTAAGTATCAGCCTCCCGCATTATGACATGCTTGCCAGTGGACCCCAAAGGGTTTTTATGGTCCACTCAAATATCTCCCCCTTATTTTGTGGTTTGTTGTGGGTCTGACATGCACGAGTGGCCTTAGCTGTTTTTCTTGTTCTGTAAAACTGTTCAGTAAACCTACTGAACTGAGAAGTATTGCCTTTATTGGATTTTTGCCAATCAGATAGTTAAACGTTTTCTGGCAAGAAGACAAATGCTTCATATTTGTAGTCTAGAGATCCGAGTAAGCACCCAACTTTTTAAAAATCAGCAAACTGCAGTATTTAAACACATTGACTGAATTCAGGATTTTTGCAACCAGGAATAGGTTAGCCATTGATGAAGGGGCATTCCCAATGTCTTTTAGATTTGATTGCTTTAGACCAGGGGTCCTCAAAGTTTTCAAACAACGGGCCGGTCCACCACGCCCCAGACACCACTGGGGGCCGGACCATAGTCCCCCCCCCAAAAAAAGGCTGACATAGAAAAAAGGGGGGGAGGGAGGGACAAGTGGGCGGAGCCCCCCATGATTGGCCATGATCATTGGCTTGCTCGCAAAGCAGGGGGTAGGTGGGGGGTTGCAATTGGTCCCGGGGGCCAGATTCAGGACCTTGGGGGGCCGCATCCGGCCCCAGGGCCTTAGGTTGAGGACCCCTACTTTAGACCTTTGTGGTCCTTCAGTGTGGCTTGGGAAACTGTGCTCTTGGCTGTATAAAACTGGTAATAACTTGTTTTGAACTGGTAATATAGAATGTTCTGGAAAGTTTGAAGGACGGTGTAGGAATTAAATGTATTGATTTATTTCAAACATAAAACTGTTGCAACATGTCGTGGAATGCTTTTTTTTAAAGAAGCCAGGCACCTATTTTATTCTTTGCACTCTAAAAGAATTTTTATACTGCATAGAGAGAGGGGGAAAATCAAGCCTGGCTTCTTTTTATTTGTTTATGTGTTTGTGTGCCAGATAATAGGAGGCAGATGGTAAATGAAACCTGATCTAGCTTGGTCACTTGGCCACCGTCCCATGCTGGACCAGCTACGGCAATGATCTAATGTGAACTTAGCAGCATAGCTCCCCCCCCCCCAATGCTGAACGTTGTTTTCTTCTGAATTGCATGATAGTACATCTTGTGTTCTGGAATGGGATAGACATGTCTGCAAGTATGTATGATTGATATTAGCTGATAAAGTCAGTAGCAGTATATGCTGCTTGGAGCTATTTTTCAAATCACTCCAGGATTGTATAAACATACTGGTGTTAGAGAGAAAACCTCAGATTATTACATACTGTACAGCAGTGGTTCCTAATCATGGGTTCCCCCATATGTTTTTGAACTCCTGGCTTCAAAGAGTTTTAATCCAAGATTATCTAAGGACCCAAGGTTGGAAACAGCGGCGGCATAGTACTGTATTTTCTCTTAATGTAGACATATTAGGTGTTCGTATATGGTTAACATGCATCACGCAGTAGCCAATTTCTGTCTGGGCTAAGTCATCCTGAAAACAGGAGTTACTGTTTGCAAGGCATAAAATTACAGTGGGTGTTTTACATTTGCGTATTGTTACTCACTGTTGGAAAAGCAAATGTTTATGCTAAAATGTGTCAGTTTAGGATTTGGTTATCCAATTCATTTCATAAAGCAATGGCCTGTCTCTTAAAATGGTGAAGGGGGGTCCTGCTTTTATTATGGAAGTCTTCCTGTGTCGTCTGCCTGTGCCACAGAAAGCTAGTCTTGAGGTCAGGGGAGAATATTAGAACACCTTTTGCTTCAAAAGTTGTTGTTTCTTTCTTTCTGGAATTTTTTTTAATATTGCAGGTCATACAAAATTAGTGTTTGGCAAAATAAAATTGCATAAAATTGGTGGGAAATAAATAAGAAGGAGAATATTGTAGTACAGTTGAATGAATATAAATTGGAAGCTTTGGGGACAGTGGAAGTGTTTCATGAAAAGAAGGAGGATGGTAAGACAAGAGGAGGGTGAACTGGATGGCATTAAGCAGAGAAGATTGGCAAAGGGGGCAGTCAGTAAGGATTCTGAATTAAAGGTTGGTGGGCAATTCAGAATGTGTCAACAAGTTGTAGTGGCATGCCTCAGTATGACCAGCAGCAATTCTTCTAGTTTTATATTTAGATGCAAACGCTAGGATGTTTGCCTCAAAAGAGTTCAAACCAGTAGAAGAACCCCCAGAATTCCCCAGGTTATGCCACCGTAGAGTTGAACTCTCAGGGTTTGTTCTAGTGTGACAAATGGCCTAAAATTAGAAACCTCCACGTGAAAGAACAGATTTAGTTAACTTTTGCCTAACAGGAAGTGGTTACTGTTCAATCATTTCTCTATGACATCAGAAATAATTGATTGCCTTCATAAAATGATGTTTTTGCTATCTACCCTGTTGTACTTTTATGCCCTTATTTCCCAAAAGGAGTTATGCAGTTTTGTTGAATGATGCTGGGGAACCCTTACTTATTATTTGAATATTACTGTTGGTGTCTTACCACAGATGCTACAGAAGTGCATCTGTGGGAATTTGGCTGTTTGTTGGCTTGTTCAAAGCTGTGGAACTGTAATTTTGTGAGGATAGCTGGCAGTTGAATATAATATAATGCTCGTTTGACTGTCCTTGCGGAACAGTTTGATCGTACAACGAAAATGAAAAATACTGCTAGTTTTGTTAGAGGGAATATGTCAACTCTGTCATTCTCCAATATGGGGCATCCCTTTTGCCACCAGCTGTCTATCTTTTGCATGATCTTTGATTATCCAGCAGATCTTCCACTTAAAGTAGTATTCTAAATGCATGCATTTTTAAAGTTTGCACTTTTAAAAACAAATTGTACTAGGAAGAATTTCGACAGAAGACAGTCCTAGAAAAATGTACATGATGAGAGTGAATGACAGCTTTTCCAAGTAAATGTTACCCCTCACCTAATGCATATTATACACATCTCTAGAAGGTATTGCTTTGTGCTGTATGACCAAGCTGCAATTTAAACACACTCATCAGGATCACTATAAGTCAGAACGGACTTGACAGCACATGATCATCATTAAATTATCTCTTTGAACATCCGCTTGTCTTGTCCTGATGAATGTTTTAGTGAACCTGTGGTTTTCAATTTCCTTTTATTACTAGTTGCTTGAATTGAAAGTACATAATAAATAGCTTTTATAATTGGGTGCTGCCCCACAATATTATCCCAAACCACTGTGGGAAAACACATTCTTATGTTGGTTTTGAAAATCAGTACAGCTTTGTTTTTCTTTTAATATACCAGAGTAATATTGTAGGAGAGTAATTGAATGAAATATAAATACAACATAATTGTTACTTGTAATTTTTTCCTTTCACCTGTGGAAAAGTTGACTTAATCAGTTTCATTTTTATATCTGAGTATATGGTACAGTGGTCCCCCGCACTTTCACGGTTCATATACTGTGGTCCCGCTATATCACGGGACCGCAGTATATGAAAAAAGACCCCTGGGGTAAGCGGCAAAGGCCTGTTTCAGGCATCCCATAATTACCCCAGGACGGGCGCTGCCCTGAACAGACCTGCAAGGGTCTTCCTTGTCCCTGCGAACCGGAAGTGACTTCTGGTAAACCTCCAGGCCCGGCCTGACCTGCATCTGCATATTGCGGATTTTCAATTATCGTGGGTTGGGTCAGGTCCCTAACCCCTGCGATAGGTGAGGGGTCACTGTAACTCATTATCTTTGATATATGATGCTTATTCTAATGAGAAGTATGTGTTTGGAGGGGGGAAGGACTCCAAATAATCACACTGGTATCAGAGTCACACAATGCTGAGGCTGTGGTGATATTAAAATGCTGCTAGAAAGAGTCAAATCCACCATAAACTAGTGAGTCTTCTGTCTGTAAGAATCATCTTCAGAGTAGTACATGCCTCACCCAGATGATTTAGGAGGAGACCTTGACGAGTTAGCTGACATTTCCAGCTCAGAGACATAAGAGGCAAAGCTTGTCCCATCTGGAGAGGACACTCACCCTCCATATGCATAATTGCACCATTAAAATTTTGACAATTGTCTCTGATTCATGCATTATTTTAATTATTAATTAATTTAAAATATTTCTATCCTACCTTTTCCCCCAAAGCTTCAAAGCAGCTCTTTACATTACTGGGAACTTTTACTTTGATGCTGTTGCTGTAGCCTTTGCTTATGACCTACTTCTCTATAAAGGAGGCAGAATATTTTTGTTTGGCCTCGTATTACAAGGTCTTGCCAGCCAAATACAGATGCAGAAGTTAATAATTTCATTGACTCCTTACCAGACATTTTGAAGAATTGGGTTTCTAGGAACTTAAGGTTAGGCCATGTCTTCTTTTGCAAGTGACTCTTGATACTTGCATTAATCTTTTTTCCCCATTCCCATTCTTCATTGCAACGAATAAGTGAATAAGCGCTTGTCCAAGTAGAATTAAAGCTAGTGCTGCCAAGCAATAAAATAAGAAGAGGTTTCCCTGGGTTAGAGTGGAAGGGTTTAGTGATTGATGGCCAGCCTCTTTCCCATTTTGTAGATGCTTCCTCCTGGCTATCCTGTACTGCACAAACACACTGTGTTAAATTATTCTGAGTATAAAACAGTAGGAATGATAGGGTTTTTTTCTTTTTGCTTTCAGAATTACTTCAATTTTAAAACATTTAAATATTTGTTTTTTAGGGATATGTTTTGATAGAGCAGGAACACATCCAGGTAGAGCTTTTCAGGTAGAACAGAAAGATAGCTAATTTTTAATTTGATAGCATTCATATTAGAATAGAATAGAATAGAATAGAATAGAAAAGATACTTGATTGTCATTGTACAACGAAATTGAAAGCTATCCCAGTTGTGAGAATAACAAAAAACAAAACTAAAATTAGAAAGAAAAAATACATTTAAACGGTAAAAAGAATTAAAAGCACTCATATACATCCATCACAACTCCCCAAGGTCACACCAATTGGTTACAGCATTTAAGAATATTATGGCTCTTGGATAAAAGCTATTTTTAGTCTGTTTGTTCTTGTTTTTAATTTCTCTGTATCCCTTGTCCAAAGGGAACAGTACAAACAGACTATGTCCAGGATGAGATGAACACTGTAGAATGTTATTTGCCTTTTTAAGGCAATGGGAACTGTATAGTTCTTCCAGAGATGGGAGAGGGTGACCGATGATCTTCTGGGCTATGGTTATGATCCTCTGGAGCGCTTTTCTATCCATGACTGTGCAACTGGAGAACTAAGCACAGATACAGTATGTAAGATTGCTTGCTATTGAGCATCGGTAGAAGATTCCAGCTTTATATATTTTTTCCTGGTTACATTGATCATAACAACTTGGTCAGGGAATCTCACTGCCACCACCACATTTGCTGACACATAGATGTTTAGATCCAACCCATTGCTTCTTCTGTTCTTTCTTCTTGGCCTTGTAGAGTCACAGAATTGGTCACCCACCACCTGTCTGATCTTGACAAACAAGATATCTTAATGGGTAAATGTTTGCAATCAATTTTTAGCTTATTTCCTAAGGGAACCTCAAAGTACTCTCCCTAAATTTCAGAAGATCTTTATGTGAACTAGCTTAATCGTATTTTCTTCAGCAGTGATGGTGGTAAATGCATTCTTACTCAATACTGTAGCAGTAAAGATTTTGCTGCTGAGCTCTAGGAAAAATGGACATTCCTACCTGCTTGTTTTTGAGGGGCATTGTTACAAGGAGCCTAATATGAAAGTGAATTTCCCCCTTTGATGAAAGGAAATCCTAGTGCTTTGAAAAAAGTCCTTTCCTCTTTTTAGAGATAGTATTTCTTTAATGAGTCTATAGCTAAAAAAATAAAATAATAAAGTTGCACAATTAGAACATTCACAGCTACCCAGAAGGACTATGTTTTAACTTGGTACTTTTGTTTCCATATATTGTTTAGTTTAATTACAACTTTGTTAGGTCTGCTGATTATAAAGGATTGTAACCAAAACAAATGTATCCTCTCTCTCTCTCTCTCTCTCTCTCTCTCTCTCTCTCTCTCTCTCTCTCTCTCTCTCTCTGCCTCATGTGAAGCAAAGGAGACCAGACAGTGACAGATGATGCATAAGTCTTAAGTGATCTGCCTAGAGTCAAGTGGATCTTATGGCTGTTTCTATCTAAGGAATAGCAGCCAAGCAGGGGAGAATTTTTTAAATGTCTCTTTACTCAGTGATAAACTGGGACCTGTGAAAGTGAAGATGCTATGTTGTGAAATGGACAGAATCCGAGTACACTCTCTATGGGCATTTATACACGACCCCTAAGCTCCGCCGCAAATGGCTGCAAGGTCCGGACCTAAAAAATGTTTACCCACCAGCTCTGGACTTTGCAGACAATTAAGTGTGACCCCTCCCACTTTAGCGCAACCCAGAGCAGTTTTCTTGTACCTGCTTTTTGGATGTGACAAATTTTTGATCCGGTGTAAGGATAGTGAGTGCGGGGCTCTCCTGGCTTCCGTTTTTTTTTTTTTTTTGCGCCACGCTCCTTTAAGAGATCTGAATGCTGCCCGGAACAAAAGGGAGGTAAACCGGCATTCTTTTCTTTCTTTTTTCTCCCTCAGGCAGCCAGCAACCAGGAAGTGCGGAGGGGGGTGGGGACAGAGGAAAAGCGAGGAACCCCTAAGATCTCTGGTCCGAATTTAAGTGGCCAGCGGATCTTAGGGGTCGTGTAAAAAGGCCCTATGTGACTCTGCAAAATTGACATCACCTAAGCAGGACTTAGAATAACATCTGCTTACACACTTACCCGTGAGTTACTGGTGCACATCTGATGTAGGGAATTTTAAATTATGAAAGTTTGCATCGGTTGTTTGATTTGTTTTAGTGGCCTAATAAAGGTGTCACATTCTTCTACATTTGTGTTTTGAGTAAATGTTAGACAGTGCAACATTCAGCAATGTTTTTTCACAGGATGTAAATTGAAATGGAATAGTAGCAGCATAAACATTGCAGTTACCCCAGTGCAGCATTTCCAAAGATTCCATCCACTCTTGAATTATGAAAGAGTCTCTACAATAGTTTTGATTCTAAAAGCTTTAGAAGAAGCAGCCCTCCAAATTCCACAGGAGGACAAAATGCTGTCTGAATCCTCAAAGGCTCACCATTTGTTATAGATCTGCAAATGAGGGGAACCCTGTGTAACGTTAATGTGCTTGCCCCCTGCCGTTTCAGGAGCTATTGACAAACATTGCTTCTGATATTCCTCTATTGCTGCCACCAACTAGCTTACCTAGTAAATTAAAGCCTTCAGACTGTTTTTAAGTTGAATAAAAATAAAAGAAGTTTATTGAATACAAAGTTGAATCAAAATCATTAATGGTAAGATGTTGAAGTATAAACAAAAAGACGAATATAGCTCAAACCCACTTAAGTTTGCTGACTAATAAAGTTGAATAAATGCACACCCATTTCCTAAGTTCACAAACTATAGACACTTAGTTTTCTTCACAGACACTCTAACCATCTTATCTCTTCTTTAGCCTTGTCTTTCTCTTAGACAGTACCAGACCCTATCTCAGTGATGGGGAACCTTTTAGAGACAGAGTGCCCAAACTGTGATTCAAAGCCCACTTTTTTTTTTTTTTTTTTTTTGCAAAGTGCCAATATGGCAATTTAACCTGAATACCAGTGGCTGTGAAGGGGCGATGTTGGCTGCCCACAGAAAGGGCTCTGAGTGCCACCTTTGGCACCTGTGCCATAGGTTCACCAACATTGCCCTATCTCCTTATTTATCTTTTAGCCCTATCTTTAAGGGTACGTCTTTCTGTAAGCCCCTATGTGGACTTTTCTTCAGGAGGTGTAGGACCCTATCTGACTAAAGCAAATGTTGATCAGTGCCTTAAATCCTCTCAGGCCACTCCCCAGACTCCCTCATTGGCCCACAAACCCACCAATCAACACAGACATCATGCTTTATTCATCATGCAGGTGAACACCACACCCAGCACATGGTAAGAGCTTTTTTCCTCTGAAAAAAGGACAAAATGGGCCAAACATTCTGTTGTTTTCTGAAGTAGTCTGCTGGTGGAAATAAATGCTTATTTTGTGTTAATCAGTCATCTTGGCAGAAACCTTCAGGGATATTACACAATGCATAAAGCGCTTCCTCAGTGTTTGCAAGCATGTGTTTTATGATATAAAAAGGAATTAGATATACAAAGACAAATGCAGGCAGGAAAGTGTAAGGCTCTGAAAGACAGTAAAATGTTAACAGATAACACTTGTGCAAAATTCCATGCAGAACTAAAATAAATATAAGATAAATAAAGTTAGCATTTACAACAGCAAGATGTAGTCTTGTTAGCTTTGGTATGTAAATTCTGTTTCTTTGCTGTAACCAAAACCCAAGTTTGAAAAAAACACCAAGATTTGTAGATAAATTCTAATTCAGCTTTAGCAACTTGCTAGAGTTTTCCTTTGAAGCTGTTTGGCTAATTTTAGAACAGTTGTAGCAGCAGTATATTGCAAGTGAATGAAATGTGCTTCAACAGATTAATTTTTCACAGTTCTGGCTTTGGTTTTTAAAATAAGTTTAACTGCTAGCTTAATTTGACTCTGTTTTATAGGAATTATGTGTTATCCTTTTATGTCAATCTCATTAGAAAGGCATTGTACTTAACAAGAATCCACAAATACTATCCAAATATTAAAATATTATTTGGAATGTGAATTTAGTTTATTAAATGTGTTGTTTTCCATATCCAGAAGGCATTCCAGGGTGGTTTATCAAAAGATAAAATCACATAATAGTATATATTATGCATTAGTTTAAAATCATCCACCAAAACTCATGTTCAGAGGGAAGGAATAACAAAAATACTGTAATGGTCTAAGTGAGTCTGTTAAACTGATTCAACACCCTTGTATATGTGCTAAAAACACACAAGCTTTCTGGGGAGATAACATTTCATGGTGGGAGGGGGGCTCCTGCTTCATCGCTTATAGTATTTATTTCCTTTTTTAAAAAAATGTTTCCATCTATTACTTTGCAGTAGTGTTAATCTTACATGTACACTAATAGTGCATTGTTGGTCAGAAATGGTTACTTTGAGATACAATCTGGCATTGTTGACTTGCACCTTGGCTCTTCTGGATGTGTTTTTGAAATCATAGTCCTGTTAGTCTGTGGGAACCTGTCAGCCAAGAAAGAAAACAAAGCAGAAAACTAAACAAAAGAGGCAAAAATGTGGCACCTTAAATACAAAGTTATATTTTAATGTGAGCTTTCATAGATCAAGTCAGATAAGTAATTTTTGGAGTATCTGGTGTGAATTCCATCTCAAACATGGAGGAGTTGAGACTGGAGATGTTATGAAATATGCAGTGAATCAAAGGGAAGGAGAAAGTGTAGTTAGTGGTTAGGCAAATAATACTTGTTTAATAGCATACACTGTAGCTTTCGAAATGTTCCAAGTTCAATTTTAAACCACCCCTCTGTATTTGTTAAATTAATACTCCTTTTCAAAACTTGAGGAAGAGGCCTTCTTTAGATAACATTTATTGGGGTTTCTCACTAGTAGAGGCATATTATTTCAACTGTTTCCTTTCTCTTTTTAAGGTTTTTAGTAATCCTGCCAAATTAATTAGCATAATGTGTCTTGAACCAGAAAGAAGATGGAGAAGTATACCAAATACTGCAGTTTCTCAACATTTCCTCAAAACCAGGGTGGTTTGCTGCACCTTATTTTGCTTGAGAATAATAGGCTGGTGAAAAGTGGGAAATTACCTTAAAATGGATATTACAGTCTAAAATAGAGGTAAGCATGAACCAGTTCATGCCTGATCATGCCAATTTATAAAGGTGGCAGCACAGGCGCTGCTGCGCCATCTCCCGCCTCCTCAGCCAATCAGCCACTCACCAGGTCCAGCTTGCTTTCTCTTCCCACCTCCTTGGCTAATCTCCCAGTCATGAGCAAGAGCACAGGCTTCTCAGTCTTGCCCTTTTGTCTAAGGTGGTTGCTTCACGTCCTACCGTGTTCCACGATTACGTTTGTACCATGACAGCATTGTTTGCGGTCACTTGGTTTTGTACCTGTTCAGTCCCTGTTTCCGTTTACTCACGGGTGTGATTACTTGTCTCGTGACAAATGTTACTTCACGGTCTTGTTCTGTGACAAATTCTGAATTCGTCTTGCTTTCTTAACCTTTTTAAAAAAATATCATAAATATTTTGATTTACTGGTCTTCCGGGATTTACACATCAATGCTACAGATGTTCAGTACTTTATTTAATATACATTTGAACTGCATGGTGTTTCCCATAGGGAAACTAATATTGAATGCCGCTTCACTGGTTGCTGCAGGACAGTTGTTACCCAATGGTCCCTTGTCTCGGAACAGGAACCGGAACCAACAGTGACAAGAGAATTCCCCAGCCCAGGGGCAGGTACGGGTTGTCACGCTCTGTTCTCGGTTCCAGGGACGTGGTCGAGACAACTTTTTGCTGTCACGCTATGGACGTGAAGTAAGATTTTTTTTTGTACTGATCCCAAGCAGGACAGCAAGGAGGGATGAACGGGATGTGAAATAACCGCCTAAGTGAGAGAGCAGTCAAGAGGATGGGTCAAAGAAGCCTGTGCTGTTGCTGGGACTGGAAGATCATTTGAGGAGGTGGAGGAAGCTAACGAGCTGGGTCTGATTAGTAGCTGATAGAGCCAGAAGAGGTGAGGGAGGGGAGCAGTAGCACACCGACAAACTGGGATAAACTGGTTCATCCCCATCACTCTTCTCAAAGTAAGGTTGCTTTTTCTTCAAGTATAAATTGTCCTTGAAACTGTGTGAGCCTTACATCATTGGTTAACATAAATTAGAAGGATTTGCAACTCAAACAGTCTTTTTGGTTAAAATGGGATTTCCACTTGCATTAGAAAGCTAATTTGGAGCAAGAACTGTTTTAAGCCTCATGCGTAAGAATGCCACCTTGAAATGTTAATGCTTTGCCTTTAGCTGCAGCATGCTGGCAACAGGCATTGATTTCCCCCAGTGTCTGTAAAGCAACATAATGAGGAAAGCGAATAGTCCTTTGGTACTGTCGGCTTTGCCGGAGGTTGTGAAGGAATAGAAATAGCAAGATATGCAGGGAAAGGGAGTAAAATGTTTGCAGAGCTGATTGTTATACCTGCCCCGCATTTAAATTGTTTAGCAGAAGAGCTGTAGGTTATCACAGCAACTGTAAGCATTCAAAACTCCATCCATGTATTTTGAGGACGAAAACAATGCTCTGAAGTTCTTTGTGTCACCATTAACCTTTCTGCCAGCAGGCAAAGACCTGTTTTATTCAGGTGGACCTTTCTTCCTCTAGAAGGAACATTTGATTGGATGGGTGCTGTGCTTTTCTTTCTTTTTTTTACTCTGCTTTCAAATAGTATTATATTTTAACTCAGAGTTTTAAATGGGTACAAGTGTTTTAAATGGTAGGTTTTTATGTATTGTAATTTTTATATCGGAAATGAAAGTTGTGCAGACTGGATGGCATTTTAAAAATTTCGTTGTACTTGTACAATGACAATAAAGTGTGTGTTCCTATAAAAACTGCATTTGTATTGTTTAATTGTAAGCTACCTTAAGTTTCATTAGTAGGGAAAAGTTGGCAGACAGATTGAATAAATGTTTTTTTTAATTGCAAAGGACCATGTCAGTCATGTTATGTCAAGAATATTAATAGAACATAGTCTGCATCCATCTACATTTCCCCTAAATGTCGTAATAAAATGTGACATTAACCAATTAATACATTATTATGCCATGGAGCCTTATGCATCAAAGATGCAACATCAGCCACATTTTTGTATTGCTATAGTGCAATGGTGATGAACCTTCAGCACTCCAGATGTTTTAGACCACAACTCCCAGCATTCCAAGCCTGTATTGCCAATGACAAAGGACTGTGGGAGTTGTAGTCCAAAATATCTGGAGTGCTGAAGGTTCACCAGCACTGCTATAAAGAGTAGATCTTAGCTTACCTTTATTCTTCCTTTTTCTCTTTCCCCCCCCCATCCGCCATCGATAATCGATAATTAAGTCATACTTGACATAGCAGCGGTGAGGTTTGAATTAAAGGGTGCGCCCCTGCTGCAGTTTTCTTAATATGTTTTTATTAATCCATGTCGATTTTTTTATTATGTCCCCTATTGAGATTTATTGTACCCAATTGTTTGTATCTCCTGATTTGCTTTGTTATGTTCACCGCCCAGAGTTCCCGTTGGGAAGATGGGCGGGATATAAAATCAATAATTAATAAATAAATAAATAAATAAATAAAAAGGTAAAGGTCCCCCCGCACATGCGTGCTAGTCATGTCTGACTCTAGGGGTGGTGCTCATCTCCGTATTCAAGTCGAAGAGCCAGTGTTGTGCAAGTTCATGGCCGGCATGGATGCAAGGTAACTGTTTTATCGTCCTGCTTTTTAAAGCGGTACCTATTTATCTACTTGAATTTTACATGCTTTCAGACTGCTAGTTTGGCAGGAGCTGGGATTAACAATGGGAGCTTGCTCCGCTGCACAGCACCCGGGATTCGAACTGCCAAGCTGCCGACTTTGCAGCCGACAGTTTTCGGAAGCCTTAGTCCACTGAGCCACCACGCCCCTGGAGATCTGGTATACTATCTCCTAATTATCATCATTGTCATCATCATCTAAGAACAGCAGAGTTGGAAGGGACCCTCCAGATCATCAAGTCCAGCTATCCTGTCTAGAAAGCACGGGGGCGGATGGGCAGGAATCAAACTCCCAACCAATGTTTAAAGCACAGAGCTATCCAGCAGTTAGAAAACTCAACTTCTTCGTACTCAAGAGAGAGGTGGTAATGATGGCGAATCCTGAACCAGGGTTCTGTTAAGTCAAACCAAAGCTCAACGAAAATAATGTGAGTGGATTGGCTTTCATAGAGCTTGTACAAGTCCCCGCTCCGCCGAGGGCATCCGAAGGCGGGGCCTGTTTGCCTCCCCCGGCCGAAGTCGCGCGAGAGGCGAGACCGGCCGATCTCGCGAGGCTGGGGGGGTCTCGCGAGAAGCCCGGCTTTATAAGCGGGCTTCCGTGTGCACCCGGCCTCTTTTCCGGCCTCCAAGCGCATCGAGAGGAGCGGCGGCGACAGGAGCGGCAGCGAGAGGAACGGCGGCGGAGCAGCGGCGAAGAGGCGCCCGGAAGAAGGGAGCCAGCCAGCGTGCGCAGGAGCGGCGGAGAAGAGCGGTTCGGGCGGCGGGGACCCGGAAGCGCGCAAGGCAGCGGGAGCCGCAGCTGGAACGCGGCAAGGAGCAGCGCCTGCACGCAGGCAGGCGGTGGAGGAGGTCCGGCAGGCAGCCGGGTCCTGTGGCGGCCGCCGCTTCCCGTCCCGGGCGGCCGAGGAGCCCAAAGTTAAGGGGGCTGCGCGCCAGGCGCGGCGCCCCGACCCAGCGAGGAGCGGCGGAACCCCGGCAGAGCGGGGGACCCTAGCCCAGCGCCAGGCGGAGGCAGCATCTGCTGCTGCGGTAGGGCGCGTGTGGCGGCGCACGAGGCAAGCGGCGGCGGCCGGGGCAGCATCGAAGGGCAGCAACGGGAGCAGGGCCCAGGGATCCCTGCCCAGGCGGCCGGCACTGCCGGAGGGGTTTTGGGCCCGGGGGGTTCGAGCAGCTTGGGCGGCCGGCAAGGTAGGGGGGGACAGCCGGTCAGGGGGAGGAGCAGCGCAGGCACTGAGCCGGGCCCCTAGGGACTAATAGCGACTAGAGGCCCGTTGGATAGCGCCCCCCCTTTCCCCGCAGTAGCAGCTAGCATTGAGCCCCTGCCCACAGCCAGGGAACCCACACAAGACCAAGGGGTGGGTCGGGGGCCCACAGCATGGCGCCCCTAACCGGCAGGGTAAGTCCAAGGGGAAGCGCCCAGCCAAGAGGGCCCAACCACCAAGGGTATCCCCTGCGGGGTCCGATTCAGAGGACGATAGTATTGCAAAGTTGGAGCAAATGAGGGCAAGGTTTGATGCATTTGGGAGGGGTAGGAACAATGGCGAAGCCGCGGAGGCGGGCCCCAGCCCAGGTACGGACACCCGCAAGGATAAACCGGGCAGGCAAGAAAGCAAGGGTGAGGGAGTTGGTTGATGAGCTGTATTTACGCATGGCAACATTCGAGGGCCAAAGGGAACCCGGAGGGCGACCTGGCGGAACCGGAGTAGCGGTGGCTGTGACACGAGCCCAGGAGACACCGGCAGACGAGGCGGAGGTTCTGGACGGACCGGAGGAACAAGCGGTGGCACCAGACAACCAGCCGGGTGAGTTCCCGGGCAGCAAGCGCCCAATCCCGGGTTGGGGGCCTGGCCTTGGGATCTGACGCAGCGGGGTCCTGTAGGGCCCGCAGAGGTGGGAAGGGGCGGGCTTGGCCAACCGCCCCCGGTGGCCCCGGGACCATGGGCCTCAGTGGGAGGGCCGGTTTATAACGGTTGGGGGTACCAGCAGCAAGGCCCTGGGTTGGCGAATAATTATTACGGAGCCGCATACCCCCCAGCAGCGCAGGCAGGGCAAGTGCAGCAGGGGCCCCAGGCAGGAGTGCAGCACGGGCCCCAGCCGGGAGTGCTACAACCACCCGGGGGGGTGGGGTGGGCCCCAGGGCAGGGGCAGGGGCCTGGCATCCAGCTGGCGCAACCAGCAGCCATACCAAATTATCAGTGGCCCTTTGCCCCCCCTACCCGAACATGGGCATGGTCCCGATGCATGCAATTCCTTATGGGGATCAGGCACTGCCATTAGGGGGTCATCTGGCTCCGGCCACCAGGGACCGCATCCTCAGGGGCGAGTACGTGGATTTATTCAGCCTGCTTAATACGGAGGTTGAAAATAGGGAAGGGGAGAAGGAGGATGAAAAGGATAAAGAGAGGCGCCTCAAGAGGAAGCCGGATCGGACATGGGGGAACTGGCTCCCGGCTTATTCTATTTATATGTCGGTCATCACGAGGGTCCAGCCATGGTGGGCGCCCGCGCTCATACAATACCAGGACCTAATTTACAAGGCCTATGTAGATTTCCCGGGGCACACCTGGCTTTTATACGATGAGCAGTTCAGGAAGAGGGCGGCCCTAGACCCCACGCTGCGGTGGGATGTGCCCCTGACATCATTATGGCTGCAGACCATGACACCGACACGCCCGGCCATGGGAGACCGCTTTGACAGCGGACACCTCATTAGGAGACCCCCCGTCACCAACACTCCCCGCGGTAACGCGGGGCAGGCGGTTCAACCCCGCCTGCTCTGTTGGGACTTTAACGGGTCCGGAGGGTGTGGGAGGAAATCCTGTAAATTCAAACATGAATGCACGGTGTGTGGAGCCCACCATGCAGCAGTCAACTGCAGCAGAGCCAGGGGCAGCAAAGGTAACACACGGGAGCAAGGGGCAGCGGGCAGGGCGAATCAGGCCAACGGGGGTAATTCAAAAGGGCCCCAGTCCAATTAGGGTCCCGGTTCTTGAAAGCTGGTTACGGGATTACCCAAACAGGGGGGCGGCGGACACATTATTGTCAGGATTTAGGGAGGGATTTAGGATACCAGCAGTGGGGGAGCGAAAACCCAGTCGGGCACACAACCTAAAGTCATTAAGGGGCATGGAAGAGGTGGCACGCCAAAAAATCGCTAGGGAGGTGGAGGAAGGTAGGGTACTGGGACCTTATAAACAACCCCCTGTCCCAAACCTGAGGGTTTCACCTCTAGGATTAGTACCCAAGAAGACCCCCGGGGAATTCAGGTTAATTCACCACCTATCATTCCCGGAAGGAGACTCCATCAATGACGCCATCCCCCAGGAGTTAACCACGGTTAAGTACACGTCATTCGATTCTGCGGTGCGCATGGTCAGGTCCTGCGGGGTGGGTGCCGAAATGGCCAAATGCGACATAAAGTTGTTTGCTGCCAGTCCACCCCGACGACGTGGAACTCTTGGGTTTCCAGTTTGAAGGTAACTACTACATGGATAGGGCCCTCCCCTTTGGGTGTTCGGTCTCCTGTGCGGCCTTTGAGCGCTTCAGTACATTTCTTGAATGGAAATTGAGGAACGCCTTAGGCACGTCATCCGTAGCACACTATCTGGATGACTTTATTTTCTGTGGCGCTAAGGGCACGGGCAGGTGCCAGGAAATATTGTCAACATTCCAGGGGCTAGCAGGGCAGCTAGGGGTCCCACTGGCGGAGGAAAAAACCGAAGGGCCGGCCACCATCCTCACATTTTTGGGCATCGAGCTCGATACATGGCAACAGTCGTCTAGGCTCCCTCCACCCAAGATCGCGAACATCAGGCAGCGGCTTCAGGACCTGCTCGCCAGGCGTAAAGTGACTCTAAGGGAATTACAGGAGGTGGTGGGACATCTAAATTTTGCGTGCAGGGTCATAGCACCAGGCAGAGCCTTTATCAGGCGCCTGTGTGTGGCCATGCATGGCCTCACCAAACCCCTCCACAGGACCAGGGTGACGAAGGGTATGCGCAATGACATAGAGGTATGGCTCAGATTTCTGAGGGACTTTAACGGGGTGTCCTTTTGGCGGTCAGACGTGAACTTACAGGGAGAATTCCAAGTCCACACGGATGCGGCAGGGGCGGTAGGTTATGGCATATATTTTAGGGGTAGGTGGGTGCACGGGAACTGGCCCGAGTCCTGGCACGCAAAAGGGGTAACACGGGATTTAACATTTTTGGAATTCTTCCCCATAGTAGGGGCACTATGGCTGTGGGCAGACGCTTGGGCCAACTCTTCAGTAACCTTTTGGTGCGACAACATGTCGGTGGTGCACATCATAAACAACCTATCATCCAGGTCCGAGAGGGTCATGCACTTAGTGAGGGCTTTCGTCTTGCGGACCTTGCAGTATAACATTGTTATTATCGCCAAACACATTCCGGGCCTGGACAACAGCCTGGCTGATGCCCTTTCCCGTCACCAGATTGCCAGGTTCAGGGAGCTAGCCCCCGAAGCGTGTCCCCACCCAGAAGAGCTGCCGGATGCGGTTTGGCAGATTGGAGAAGGGAAGCTGATCGAGCTATAGGCTTGGCTCTCGCCCCGCGGACACGGCAAGGATATGACGCAGCGGACAAGGAATTCAAGTCTTTTCGTGAGGGGTTGGGATTGCCTCAGGAGTGGCCGGTCCCGGTTGAACACTACCAGCAATTTGTGGTCTACCTGTATGGGAAAGGTTTGGCCCCTAGATCCATTCAGGGGAAGCTGGCAGCATTGGCCTTCCAGGCGAAGGCACGAGGTTGCAGGGACACATCCCTAGACTTCCGGGTGAGAAAAATGGTCGAAGGCTACAGAAGGGAAAGACACACCCAGGGGGACACCAGGGCACCCATTACCCCTGAGATCATGAGACGCCTAGCTACGGAATGGCCCCGGGTCTGCACGAATGAATACGAGCAAGCCCTGTTCAGAGCCGCCACCTCGGTGGCATTTTTCGCAGCCCTGCGGGTCAGTGAATTGGTGGCGGGCAGCAGAGGGGACCACTCAAAAATAGCCTTGCAGTTGTCAGACGTGACGGTTAACCGGAGGAGCATGGTAATTAGGATCCGCAGGTCCAAGACAGATCAGGATGGTAAGGGGGTTCAGCTGGAATTGGGACCGTGCCAATTCTCTGAAATCTGTCCTGTGGTCTTAACCCGGGAATACCTCCAACACAGGGGAGGGGTCGAGGGCTACTTATTTCGTCACGAGGATGGGGCCCCGCTGACTAAGTACCAGTTCTGGCAGGTTACGTCCTCTGCCTTGGAAAGGATCGGAGTTCAGGGCGTACGCTTTGGTACTCATTCATTTCGTATAGGCGCAGCCTCGACAGCTGCGGCATTGGGGTACGACGCGGGGCGCATTAGTTCGATTGGCCGTTGGAAATCTCAGTGTTACAAGGTGTATGTTCGTCCCCTGCCGTCCTTGTAGGAGGTTCGGCATTCCCCACACCTCCCCTCCCCACGTGTTGTTGTTTTTCCCTCTGCTTGTTTGTAGGCATGGGATGCATCATTCAAAGGAAGCGGATAATCATCATGGGGCACAGTTTCGTTTATTGGACGTCCCGTTTCGCAGCCAGATCACCTTGGGGGTCTCAACTTGGCCTAGGCGCACACGCACTTGTTGAGTGGAAAGGTCGGCGTGGTTTGCAGTGGAACGAGGTCCTCCCCATGGCTCGGCACATCGCAGAGGGACGATCTCCAGACCTCATCCTCATACACGCCGGGGGCAACGACCTGGGCAAGCAGTCGGGCAAGTCCCTAATACTGCAAATCATCAGGGACCTAACTGAACTTAAGAAACAATACCCTGCCGTGAAGTTAGTGTGGTCAACGGTGGTCCCGAGGAGATACTGGGGTGCGCCTGGCGCGGAGGTTGCCATCAATAGGGCACGCAGGAGTCTCAACCGGGAAGTCTGCCGGCATGTGAGGCAGACAGGCGGAGCCGTGGTGGGACACCCAGCAATCTGCAGTTCGAAGGCGGAGCTGTATAGACCGGACGGGGTGCACCTTTCTGACGTGGGCCTGGCGCTTTTCCTGGAGGATCTGAGGAGGGGGCTGCAGGCTGAGGTGAGCAGCCTGATGGGCGGGCATGGGACATAGCAAGCTTGCCCATGCGGTGGCGGGTAGTGCGGGCAAAATGCTGGAAGGTGGGCTGTAGGTGATCATCAATAAGCTAGAACTCCCAACCTTCGGGCTCTGCCGATCGTGGAGATTACAGAACCCGAGGAAAGGGGGGCAAGTTTTAACTGGCTACTGCCGGGCCGGGGGGACCCGCCAGGGGATGGCGCCCCCGTACGTTGGGGTACGGCAGGTAGCCACTAGCTTTCATTAAAGGGAGGGGTGCCGATGATTAGGCGCCCCCCATCTGTGGCACGCTACTCTCACCTGGCAAGTTGGAGGGCGGGGTTTGGAGTCAACCCCCCCTCCTGCATCAACAAGCCCCGCACTACAGAGCCCCCTCCTCCTTTGGGTAATAGGTTTTTGGTTGTTATGCTCCGTTGATATGTGTTGAATAAACCTGGCCCTGTTTTCTCATCCCATAAGTTTGTCTCGCGCGTTATTTCGGGCTTGGGGGGGCAAAAAGGTATCAAGATCCCCTATGCCAGTTGTGTCCAAACTTTGGCCCTCCATATGTTTTGGACCACAACTCCCACAGTCCTTTGTTACTGGCAATACAGGCTTGGAATTCTGGGAGTTGTAGTCTAAAACATCAGGAGGGACGAAGTTTGGACATCCCTACCTTATGCCAACATAAGATGGCTTTTAATGTTGGGTATCTCCACTTCAACAAGGCAACATTTCAACAAGTAGGAGAGCCTGTGCTACTTCACCAGTGCTATTCTGTTCTGCCGGTCTTGTCCAGATTCTGCTCTTGGGGATTAATAAGGCAACCAAAAATCAAGTGGTTGGGCCAGCTCAAACTAAGATTTAAGAATAGAGTATACTTTATGATGTTACCTAGTGCAGATAGAGTGATGAACTAAGACTCAGGAGACCAGGGTTCAAATCCATGCTTAGCCATGCAAATAGACTGGGTGATAGTGATTTGGAACTGGTATAACCATTCTTTAAATTATCACACTTATTTTAGAAGTCCTATTAAGACCACTGTAATTTGATGCCAACTTGACAGTGCATAACACACTAAGAGCTGGCTGGATGGCTCAATTGAGTTGTAGTACCTTGTTGATCAGGCAGATGTTCAGAATTCCACACTCCACGTTGGTTCCCAGGATAAGAGCTAGCCTCTCACACCTTTGGGTGAGCTGCACTGTCCTGAAATGCCCCTAAAAGAAGGGAATGGCATACTTGGTGCCTAGAAAGCTGGAAAGGGTCACCATGAGTTGAGGTTAATATGGTGGCACATGATAAGGCTGCATCTGGAGTACTGCATACAGTTCTAATTGCCACATCTCAAAAAAGACATAGTGGAACTGAAAAAGGTGCAGAAGAGTGTGACTACAATGATTATTGGGCTGGGATACCTCCCTTATGAGGAAAGGCTACAGAATTTGGGGGCTCTTTAGTCTGGGAAAAAGGCATCTGAGTGGGGACATGACTGAGGTGTACAAGATTATGCAAGGTATGGATAAAGTAGATTAGAGGGAAGTTATTTTACTCACACAATGCCAGAACCAGGTATGGTCCACTCAAAGTGAGGGTTGGGAGACTGAGAACAGACAAAAGAAAATATTTATTTACCCAGCATGTTGTTAGTCTGTGGAACTCCTTGCCACAGGATGTGGTGATGGCATCTAATCTAGATGCCTTTAAAATGGGTTTGGACAGAAGTCTGTAGGAAAAGTCCATTGCAGGCTACAAGCCATGATGAGGTTATGTGCTATTTCTAGGCTTAAAAGAAGAGTACCTCAAAATCCCAGATGCAGGGGAGTGATATCAGGAGATCATCATCATCATTGGCATCCTTCATTCTCGAAAGATCATGGTATCACGCCTAGAGTAGAGATCCTAAAGCAACATATGTTTGCCTCATGTGCTCCCAGAGGCATCTGGTGGGGCCCCTGCGAGACAGAGGGAGCTAGGCTAGGTGGGCCCTTGGCCTGATCCAGCAGGGCTCTTATGTTCTTCTTGTTATAATTTCTAAATATCTCTGTGTTGCTCATGTGAGTGTCCAATCTAAAATTAAAGCAAATTAATCACTCAAATTGAGGGTTGGGAGAGTGAGAACAGAGAAAATATTTTTTTTTACCCAGCATGTTGTTAGTCTGCGGAACTCCCTGCCACAAGATGTGGTGATGGCATCTGGCCTGGATGCCTTCAAAAGGGGATTGGACAGATTCCTGGAGGAAAAGTCCATCACAGGTTACAAACCATGATGGAGATGTGTAATCTCCGAGCTTAAAACCAGGGTACTTCAAAGACCAGAGCAGGGGAGTGGTATCAGGAGACAGATATCTAGTCTGGTGCACTACCAGATGCATTTGATGGGGCCACTGTGAGATAAAGGAAGCTGGACTAGATGGGCCTTTGGCCTGATTCAGCATGGCTGTTCTTATGAGATTAGACGTTGTTTTATACTTTGGAAACATTGTGTTCCATTTCCGCATGTATAAGGAGCAGAAAGGTGGTTTGCAACAAGCAGTGGTGATTAAAATTAATCAGTTCTGCCTTTCATTGATGTCTAATCAAAACGCTTCATCCAGCTGATATCTGTAGCTCCTGATGGGTGTGAAGGACGTGTCTGGCTGCCTCTGCTATAAGCCTGCATGTTTAAGTGCCCCTCCCCCTCCCTTCTGTCATTTTCTCTCCACAATAACAGGAATAGCTGGGAGATGCCAGTTGTCACCCCAGGTATCCCAGTTGCTTGCTCCTTAAAACCGCTTCTCCATTATTATGCACTAGAGATGGGCACGAATAAAAAAATGGCATTTCGTTTGTTGTTTGTTGTTTGGAGGGTCCATTTTGGTTCGTTTCCATTTTTCGCGAATTTTTGCAAAAAAATTCATTTTTGTTTTCATTTGTTTTGTTACAATTTTGTTACCATTTATTTCAATTTTTTGTGATTTTTTTTTTAGGATTTTAAGCAATTCACTCATAATGCAGTAACGGAAACGAAACACACGACAAAATTTCCAGTGTTTCTGTTCGTTTCGTTTCTTTTTAGAGACAAAATTCATTTGCCGTTTCGTTACATAACGAAATGAAAAAACGAAAACAGAAACAAAAAATTGTTCGTTTTGTGCCCATCTCTATTATGCTACTTTGTGAAAACACAGCTCACCTATTCAAAGTTGAATATGTTAGAGGTTGTAAGTATGGTCCTGCAAGTGTTTCTCTTTTAGGCAAGAACTAGAGACCTCTGCATGGAAAAGAAAAGACATGAACCACTGCCAGTGAGTATAAATAATATTGGCCTAGGCATAGCATAAAGAGTTGAAAAGGCCATAGAAGCCTCAGAGTAGAAAACACAACCTTGTTAAAGTGTGGAAGAGATTATGCCCATTGCACTATTCTGGATTGTGTGCATAATATTTTCAATGTGTTTATTTGACATCATGAAAGTATACTATGATTTGCAGATTAACATAACCGGTTGGACAAATATGTTGTCTCTTTCTGCAACCAGCAGCTTAGATTGAATTTCAATTAAAATTGGGTTCTTTGGGGTGCTACCCAAAATCCTCATCTCTGTTCATGCACATAGCATTCACAATCTTTTTTCTACATAAAAATGCCTTTAAGACAGGGAATGGAACCATCCTATCAGTGGACAGAGAATATGAGTTTCCTCTGGCCACAGATTGTTGGCTTATTTTGTTATTGTATTTTGTATGAAATGTTATGCCTGAGTCTGAAAAGAACACACCGGCCATAGGGTATTCTCCAGCCTGGCTTTGCAAGTGAAGGAATCATTTGCAGTTTATCTCATGCAGCTAGAATTCTTGGAATAGCTCAAGCAGGGGCAGGAGCACACATTGCCCTCCAGATGTTTTGGCTTACCAGGTTCACGGGCCCTTACCATTGGCCATGATCTGTGAAGCCTTATGGGAACTATGAGCCAACACATACATTAAAACTGGAACAATACAGAGAAGGTAGACATTGTTCATTAAACATTCTGAGTTGTTTTTGTTTTGTAGTTTAGTTTTGCTTTGTTCAGCCTCAGGAAGGAGGAGGAAGTTTAGACACAGTGTTGACAGGCTTAAGAAAACAGACACTCTGTTTTCTTAAGCCCCTTAGCCTGGTAAGAAAAAGATGAGAAGAATCATCCGTCACACCTCTTGCTCTCTCCATCCATCTCACCTCTTGTTCTCTCCATAAGACTGCTGAGTAGAACTTCAGATGTAGTCATAAATTATAGTAGCAGCTGTGGACAGTGAGGACTCAGTGAGATGTACAGGTGGAGTGGGGTGTCATAGCAGCACTACTGAAGAATGCTTTAAGTACTTTTAAGTACTGTGTTTTTGCCCAGCCTCATCTCCCTGCCTGAAAAACAGGCACATATTTCCTTCTTTTAGCAACTGAAGCAAACTGAACAGTGTGTAAGATGCTGAATTTTTTTCAGAGAGATTAATAACATAGAGGGCCCTTACTTTTTCTATTTGTGTCAGAGCATTGTTATTGGCGGTATATGAAATAGAAGTAAAATTAAAAGAAGCTAAACTATTAAAAGATTTTGAACATGTGATAGGGCATAAATTGAATGAGCATTAGTTTTGAAGTGGTTGAATTTCTCCACAGACACAGAAAATGTGTCCTGTATCCAAGTACTGTAGCCCCTTTTTACTTAATTCTTTCATTTTCCTACTTCACTTTGAAGTCTATTAAGTGACTTTCAGATGATCCAGCCAGAGTCTTGTCCTGGTGGAAGCCACTCTTGAGCATCCATCCATTAGGCAAGGTATGCTTTGATATTTTACGAAAACTATATTCCCTCCAATGGCTATACTTTCTCTTGGGTTAGACTTTGATTATCTGCTCACTGCTTGAGGAAGACAAGTGACATCCCTACTGGCCTAAGACCCAGGCTGTTGGAAAAGTAGGAGTGAAGAAGACTTTGGGCCTTTTTACACGACCCCTAAGATCCGCTGGCCACTTAAATTCGGACCAGAGATCTTAGGGGTTCGTCGCTCTTCCTGTGTCCCCACCCCCTCCACACTTCCTGGCTGCTGGCTGCGTGAGGGGAGGAAGAAAAAGAGAAAGAAAAGCATGCCGCTCACCTCGTTCTGCCTCTCGTCTCTGTAAAAGTAGCTCTTAAAGGGGCGGGAGCCAAAAAACAACAAACAGAAGCAAGGAGAGCCCTGCACTCACTATCGTTACACCGGATCAAATAATTTTCACTTTCAAAGAGCAGGTACCTGAAAGCTGCGCTGGGACGCACTAAAGTGGGCGGGGTCGCGCTTAATTTCCTGTTAACTCCGGAGCTAGTGGGTAAACATTTTTAAGCTCCGGAGCTGGGAGCCATTTGCCCCGGAGTTTAGGGGTCGTGTATAAATGCCCTTTGAAAGCTTTGCCAGTGGCAGAAAAGGAGAGTCTGACCCATTGGTTGTGATCTCCTTCCATCTGGAGGGTCTTCTCAGTGAGAGGATGAGTGAAGACTTAAGATTCTAAAAGCTATATACAGTTCAATCAGAAAGTAAGCAGCAGACAACACCCCTCTTCTGTGGGCAAGAATCCTGCTTCTGATCAAAGGGAAACTCCAAAGTTTCCAAGAGAATGAGAACTTTTTGAGTCCCTTTCTGTTTGCTTGCATTTTGGGAAATGTGAAAGATTGCCCCCCCCCAAAAAAAAATTAATAATATTGCCTTGGAATTTGTTTTCATTAATAATATTGCCTTGGAATTTGTTTTCAAGGAACATTTATGTCATGTGGTAAGTTGATACGTAGAACTAGGTACCCAGTGGGTTCTCTCTTAACTACACATGGTTTTTAAGGGCTGTTTTTCTTCAAAAGGGAATCACAGAAAAGATCACATTGAAGTTTATTTTTTAAAAATAAGGTTGCACAATAGTAAAACACAGGTTAGCTACTCTCTACTTTGTGATCTCACTCTGTAGATTTGTATTAGGTAAACAAACATGAAAGCATGAACAACACAGCTCTTCGTGCTAGAGATATGCATGTTGATCACCCAGACCGAGTGGATATTCTTATTCTATTCATATATGCTCCTGATTTCCTTTCAGCATATACTGTTGTTATTTAAAATTATATGAAGTTTTAAAATGCAGTAGTAGTAGTAGTAGTAGTAGTAGTAGTAGTAGTAGTAGTAGTAGTAGTAGTAGTAGTAGTAGTAGTAGTAGTAGTAGTAGTAGGTAATCATATATGTGCTAATGCAGCCCAACACTACAGCAAACCATCTTCAGTCTTTATTATTTTTTGTTTGTTTAGGCAGACAGTGTGTTGTTGAAACAATGTACTGTAACATTAGTTTTACATCCGAACAATATTTCTTCATTTATATTCTAGGTTTTAAAAAAAGAGAGAGAACAGTTGGCTTCATTACTTGCTTAGCTGTGTTTGACATCCACAACTTCATTTATGCATACCCTTCTGCTCCTTCTTTCCTAACAAAAATGAAAGCAGTATTTGCTCATTTTGTCAGTTAAGTGTCACGGAGGGAATTTTTAATATGAATTGCAAAAGCAGAAATCTTTAATTATATACGCCCTTGTATAATGCTCTTGATACCTGTTTAGGATGTTAATTTGCACCTTGTAAGCCTTTTGACCAACTGTGATTTATTCATCGCACGAGATAGCTTTTCTATGCAGTCAGAGCACCTTGAGGTTCCTCTATGGGGTTTACTGATACTCGGAGATTAATTCTTGGATGCTCAATGAGAAGCCAGAAGACATAAGTGGATCCTTCCCAAGTGGAGGAATTGCTTATGAAGGGCAATTGCTTATGAATGGCTAGGTTACACACACACACACACACACACAGCTGTTCTCCAGGCAGAGAAAAAACACTATATTCAGTCAGGCCTCTGAGGGGGTGTTATCTGGGTGAGAGTGGCATTCCATTTACTGATGTGCTTTAATTGCTTTTAATTTATTTTATGGTTTAATCCTTTTTACATGATAATTGTACTTGTTCTACTTGATTTTGTTTTTAACCATCTCAAATATTTAGAGAGACAGAAGGTTAGTATGAAATCTGATAAATAAATACATGCCTTTTTATTTGGGGGGGGTCATATGCTGCCCTTCTCACACTGGGGTTGTTAGTATGTAGATGAATATACAAGTGGTGCCTCTTAAGATGAATTTAATTCGTTCCATGGGTCAATTCGTTTTATGAAAAATTCGTCCTACGAAATGCAGTTTAATGCAGTTCCCATAGGAATGCATTGAATTTGCATTGCAAGGCATCTCATAGGAAAATTTCATCTTACGAGGTTTTCCTATTCCCAGAAATTCCATTCATCTTATGAGTTTTTTGTATTAAGGGGCATTCATCGTACACCGTACTACTGTACTTGGTCAGAAGTCCAAGATGATTTGGCTGTAGCGGCATCAATAAAAGCAGCTGAATATTAGAGACATCTTTTAGTTCAAGAACTGGCATTTAAACTGTTGGAAGTCTGTTGTTATAGTTCACATCCTTGTTTTAAAGAAATGGGTGATAGTTCACCTGATAAAAATATCAGGAGGAGATACCTGAGGATGTTAACCTGGCTTGACCCCATTTAGTAAGCGATTGTGATATTCTAATCTTGACTCTAATTGGGTAGTCCTTGCAGGGAGATGTCACAGAAGTTTTCCAGGTGGTTTGTAGTTTATTGCAAATTTACCTATCTGAATTATATGAAAGAGGAGTCTTAGGAGGCATGTTATAAATGTCTACAGGGCACATGGAGGATAAAAGGGCTTCTGTGCTATATACTGTGGCTGGAGTACAGTCAGTCCATGGAGCTATGTTCCCACAGTGTTGGATGCTTTTCAGTTGATAAGACCAAAAAATGTTGGCAAAGTACACAAAGAAAAGGAGTTTATCACAAGCATGTTCATCCCTTGTCTTATTATATTGAGCAGGAAGGATTTGACAGGGTGGATCAAGAAAGGGGTAAATGCTTCCCTAAGAGAGGTTGGGGTCTTAGCGACTTAAAAGAAGCATCAGTATACATTTGTGGAAACACAGAATTCATACTATGCTATTTAGCAGGGAAATAGAGAACTTGTACCCTGCCGTGCTTTTCTCCCATCTCTAGTGTCATATCTGAAAATAAGAGGGTTGTTTGTGTACAGGCTCTACACCCAGTGGCTGCCAAACTTTTTTGTGTCATGGCTCCTCTGACTTATTGACTATAGTTTCCTAGTCCAGGAGGACTTCCATCAGTACCCATTGTTTCACTTATCCACTGTCTGAAAAAATAAAATAATAAAATAAAATTACTGTAAGAATACTTAAAACACATGGATTACTTTCCTAAGCACTATTACTAGGACTGGCCACTAGATGGAACCAGAGACTATGCTACAGACAGGTAGATAAATGGAAATGCCTTAGTTGGGTTGACTTCTTTCACAAAGGCATTGTGTGTGCTTGTGTGTGCAAAGGTTCCCTTGTGAACAGGAGGGCAGGAAACCCAGTCTTGGGCTAAGGTTCCCTCTCTCCACCATGCATGAACACCAGAGAAACTGCAAATAAGTGTTGTATGATCATTGATACTTACAACACTTACTTCCAGGTAGGGGATATGCAGGGGGGAGGATAAGTGGATTCCGTGTCACCCCTCATTGGGCTTCCCCGCACCCTGTGGCACCATGGTGCACAGTTTGGGGAACACTTCCTCTACATAGAAGCAAGAACACTGGAAAATATGAGTTTTTAATTCACATGTAAAGCCTATATGCAAGTGGTAGATGGCTCTAGCGCAAAGAAAGTTTGTCTCCTCTTTATTCATGTTGGTAATGTTGGAGACAGTAACATATCCATATGGCTGTAGAATGATGAACATAAAAGAGCCGTGTTTGATCAAAGCAAAGGAAATCTAATCAGGGGTTCTGTCTGCATTGTTACAATCTTAGAACTGCCGAGCTGGGATGGACTTAGATCATCCAGTCCAATGCCTGCCATGGAGCACCTAGTGACAGGGGTGTGGCATAGGGAGGACAGGGCACCCGGGCACAGCAGTTAGGGGCCACCAAATTGCCTACTGCCCCCATCCCCCCCCCACCCGCCGTCTCCAAGTCTGGCTACAGGCAGGCAGGCGTGCGAGAGCGGTGGCTGCAGTGCCCTCCTCCTCCTCCAACTCTTCGTTGCCACGTGTGGGAGAGGTAAGGCGTGCACATGCGCACACGCCTGCCTCCATGCCCACATGCCCGCGCACCCCACACCCACTCTGCACCCGCCTGCAGGATTGCTGGGTGGATAGGATGGAGTTGGAGCGGACTGGAGGGGCGCAAAAAACAACTTTGGCCCCAGGTGCCCCCAAACCTTGCTACGCCGCTGCCTAGTGAGGGATCGAACACCAAATCTCCAGCTGCACAGCCAGAGACCTAAACCATGAGCCAGTCAGCAATGCCCAAGCAGATGCCTGTTGTGCAGTGCACACACTTGGTCTTGTGTTCCCCTGCAAACATTGTTTAGAGGATGATTATGACCCACTGGTGGCCTCACTTTCGTTTTTACGGTTGGTTCTCTGTGCTGGAAAAGGATGGAAAGCATTTCCCCCATGGCCAGGGTCACGTAGCCTGAAAATTGTAAACTAAGGAAAACAGATCTTGGGGAAAGAAAGAAGACCAGGAGAAGCAACTGCCTACACCAATTAGACTTAAAGTGTAGTTTGTCACAAGAGATGAAAACCTGGCAGAAGCCTTCTGCAAGTGCTGCTAACTGTTTGGTTTGGCAAAAGAAGTGTTTTGGCATATATATTGTTGACACAGAGTTTTTATAGCTATGAAATGGATTTCATTACATTATACTTTGAAACGGCTAGCTAATTTTTACAGGCCACAATCAGCACCCTCCCCACAGACCCCATCCCATGCCCCACCCTCTCTCTAACATTTTTGTTCCTCTTGACTTCTTCCTCCGTGATTCAGGTGGGGCCCAGGGGCATCTCCTGGCTCAGTCCCCTTCTCTCTTCACTGTGCCACCACTGCTGCACCCAGAAGTGCCAGTGACCTCGGTGGTGCTAAGGTATCTCTGCTAGAGCCACAGCCACAACCTTCCAATCCTGCCGCCATCTTGGGTGTCAGCATTACCAATACACACCATAGGCTCACCTCATTTGTACCTCTTTGAGTTGGAATAACACTTGAGTCTGAAGGGCTGGCACCAGTTGGATGTGGAGGACCAAAGGAAAACGAGCAAGGGGTTGGAGTGATGTGCAAGCATAGAAGGAAAATCTGTCCAAGGGGGTATGGGAAATAGCTTGCTCGCACTTCGGGTTCAGATTCAAATTATCTGTCGGCCAAGAAGATTAAAACAAAACCACACTGTGTAGAACCTACCGTATTTTGTATACTAAATATAAAAACAATAGCAACTAAAAATAGCCATGGCAATCACCCAGAAAACATTTCATGTCCCTCTTGTGTGTGTGTGTGGGGGTCCCCAGTTCCGAGTTTGGGAACCTGTGCTTTAAAGAAAACAATTGACAGACTGTCCTTCAGAAAGGGACATTTCATATCATGTGACTCCAGAAAATTGACATGTTATTTTGTAAGGCATATTGAAAATGTTTCTGTATTGGAATAGCACAGAGTAGTGATACTGTACTCCAGGATATGCCATGGTATAGACCAGGGATCATCAGCACCGGATCCACAGACTGGTCCCAGTCTGTGGCTTCAATTGAACAGGGCTGCAAGTCCCCCATTGAGGCACGCATTCACGCCTCCCCCCTCGTGACCATTTTTGCTTTATGTCGCAATGGAAGTAGCTCATGGGGGCAGAGGCTTCTGTGCACATGCACACCTGAGACGGAGCCCTGTGCGTTCACATCCAAGAAGCCATGGTCCCTGGTCCTAAAAAGGTTGGCAACCACTGGTTAAAGACCATCTTGACTACTGGTCTTGGTGTTGTCAGTATTCAGGCTGTCCTTTTCTAAGATGTCTGCTTGGCATTCCCCCCCCCCGCCCCCGCTGGTTATATGGGGACAATAATGTGCATCAATATCTCACCATTTCCTAGAGTTTTGAATTATGATGGAAGCACAATATTACATTCATAAACTGGAGTTTTGGGGTTTTTTTCTGGAAGAACTGAATTATATCCTGAAATATTTCAGGCTGATGAGACAGCATTTTATTCATTTCTTTCTCACTTTCAAATAGGATACTTAACTACTTTGAATAGGAAGTTTAACTACTTTTATTAGGGCTGGAATCAGGAACTGGGACATGAAATATGTTCAGTAATCACTGCTGTGAGGGATATAATTATTCTCCACATGGTCCAGCACTGGGAAGTATAAAATATCAGGAGTAATTTAAAATATTAAAGCTTGTTTATAAATGAGGCCAGGAGGCTTCAGAAAGGTTGCAGTAGATCTGTGGAATATGCAAAATGTGCAGTGAAACTAATAGAAAGTAAGTGCTCCTAATGGCTTGAGTTGCTTATTCTTTGAATATTGAGGGTGGAAAATTAATTAGTCACCTCTATTCATCTGACAGTGAAAAGTTTTGGAACAATGCTTCCTACGTGTTTTGAGAAAGGGACCATTAGGCATGGAGCAGAAATGATTTCTGCTTCATTAATTCTGGCAGCTACACTTCAGTGTTTATGCTGGGCATCTGTTGTGCGAGACTGCATATAAACAAAATGCAAAACGATATTACGAGGGTCATAAACAGAAACATGCCAACCAGTATCCAGTTGGGGATTTCGTGGGCAAACCAGTAGTGCTGTTGGGTGAAATGCCATGGGTAACACCACACCAAATAATAGAAGGGCTTGCGGGGAGTGTTTGTTGCAGGCGTAGAAACTCCCAACTTTCTCCCAGTAGCCCAGATCCTCCCAACCATACTAGATGAATATAAAGCCGAGCTGTGCCACACATAAGCACCACTGCATTTCTGATGCTGCAGTATGAAACCAGCTAGCTTAGAGAAAGCTGAGGAGCATCCAATTTGATTAGAGTGCAATCAAACCCTAAATGCACCACGGGCAGAATCATGACTGTTTTTTGGACAGTAGGGCGGCGGAGGGAGGGAAGAGGGAGAAATTTAATTTTTTCCTTTTTTGCTTTTTTCAGTCACTTACTTGCTGTGCTTTCATTCTTCTCAGATGAACACATCCTCCTGTGTCTTTGCCTGGGTTGTTCAGATTTTTTTTCTTTTGCTCCTTCTGAATCCTATTTTTATCCTGCTTGCAAGGGGCAAAACAGAAAAATAAATGCTTCAGTTTACAGCAACTAAGCCAGCAAACCACTGATAATGGTAGCTCTGGCTGTTTCGGATTAACAAACCTTGTGCTGTATTTTCATGGGAAGAATATGGGTGCTGTGGTAAATTTGGAAATGTAGCTTGCTTCTCATCATGAGAGCTTCCATAAACAATTCATTCTTCCAGAAAGGAGAATCCAAAAGGACAGGGAGTTGGATTTGTTCATATCAAGAAATGAGGTCTTTTGTAAAGCTAATGGCTCTTAATTTCCCATTTAAGACTAAACCACCCTCACATGTTATGCATTACAACAAAGAACAGTACAGTGGTATCTTGTATAAAGGAATTAATTCATTCCAAATGAAATTATGTTAAGCAAATTTTCCTTTATACAAATTCCCATAGGAATACATTGAAAATGGAGTAATCCCATTTTTATGTTGTACGGATTTTCCCCATAGGCGATTATGTTAAGCAAATTTCCTCTATCTCCGGAATTTTTTATGTTGTACAGATTTTATGTTATACAAGCTGTTTGTTATACAAGGGTCCACTGTATATACTTTGGGGGGAAATTCATTTATCTCCCACCTGCTGTGAGGACTCTAGCTGAGTTTAGATAGAACAAATTACCTTGCAAGATTTGAGATGGCAAATAAAATAATACTGTACATGTATTCCCTACTAATCAGAAATTACTGCAGCTTTGGTACAGCAAACCTAGGCTCCATTGCAACAAGAAGAAAGTAATATTATAATGGAGGGGAAGAAAATAGACTTGGCTGAACTTGTACTTAGAGGATTTAGGTTGATAGTTGCAAGGGTGTAGTCTGAGTATATACTTTGAAAGCTTAGAAAACACAGGCAAGAAATAACTGGAATTTCACTGAATATTTCATGGGCAGAAGTGGAGGATCGCCTTTCATGCGCTTTTGCTTCTAAGTAAAGTAAAACACAGAAATCAAATGCATTAGAAAAAAAAACTCCAGTGAGTATTGTTTTCTAAAATATCCTCTCCTTTTGGCTTAGTAAAGCTCACCACATTCTTCCATTGCTACCCCAGCCATCTGTTTTCTAAAAAGTAAAATAGCATCTTAGTTTTTATTGTGAAGATTATGTGGAATCCCCCAGGAAATGATTGCACTATATCAGTGTTCTCGTTTGTAACTGTCTGGACTGCAGAATGTATGGCCTTCCAGATGTTGAACTGCACTTCCCCTCTGGTCTGTCTAGGCAGCACAGTTATTCTTCAGGGATTGTGGGATTTGAAGTTCATCCATATTGGCAGGGTGTACTTCTTCCCTTCTTGCAAAGCTTAAGTTGCCAAGAGATATAAGAAATAAACTTACCATGTACTGTTTTTACACTGCTACAGTTGTATATTCTCATGTGAAGGTAAAATTGAAAGAAAATATGATTTTTAGTCTTGGCAATGGCAAATAGTGGAATTCAATTTATGTATTCTGTGGTGTTCTTCAAAGAGATGCAGTTGTGTATGTCACTGTCCTTTCAAATGGAGTAGTCACCCCTTTTAAGTACATGAGCAGGTCTGGTGGTGGAAGATAAATACTGTAATATGCAATGGAAAATTACCATTAATTAAAAAATCCATACTTTGGTTTTCTCTTATGCACAAGGCAGTCAACTGCCATGCAGTGAGGAATCCAAGCTGGGACATGTTAATTGACATTAATTTGCTGCCGCAAGTTACACTAATTTTTTTTTCTGCTGGCATAAGTGCACCACAGGATTACCATGACTAATGTAGTGAATTACTGCTTCAATAAGCCTGAAATACCAGAATTTCCAGGAGGTAATGCCTAATGACCTTGGAGTCACTTCTAGCTCTACAAAGCCAAGGTTCTATGAATTGTACTCATATTGCAATTTGATTATTTATAAATTCATTCTAAGAACTGCCGCAACGCCAAAATGATTGAGCAAGTAAATAAATAAATTTATTGGTTAATACAAGTAGGATGATAGTTAAAATTCCAAAGCACTGGTGCCACATAAAATGTAAATGGTTTTAAAATTATGTAGAGATAAATAATTAAGCCACCTTGTGTTATATTTTGCAGCCTCTTTTGGTTACAGTACTTGTAGTTATGGTTTTGTAGTTAAAAGAGGAGCAAAGGAGAAGGACATTGCATTTGCTACTTTTTTCATGCATTAGCTGAAGATAAGCTGCCACCTCTTTTCTCTGGCATAAATCTGAAGCCTTGCAGAGACTCATTTTAAATCAGTGCTCAGCTTTTGAATTCTGTCACTTGTTCCTTGAAATGCATTTGCTGATTTCCTCTGTTTACAGAAAGCTTGGCTCTTCAGACAGTAATTCATTTGAGGAGACCTTCAACTTGTAATTCAGATTGCATGCTTCTGGGGTTTTTGACAATGAAGCTCTTAAGGAAGATGAGAAACATTTAAATTTTGACAGGATTCTGTTTGCTTATAGCACTTCATGTGTGGTGTACAACTCATCGTTTTGAACTGTGTTTTGTCTTATAAAATCCTCTCGTGTGGCTATGTAAGTGGCATAATGTATGCAGGCAATTGCCCCATATTCAGAAATGACCATAGAACAGGCATGTCCAAAATTGGCCCTCCAGATGTCCCACAGTCCTTTGCCAGTGAAAATACAGGCTTGGAATTGTGGGAGTTGTGGTCCAAAACATCAGGAGGGATGAAGATCATACGGGGGTGTAAGGATTCTGGCACTATTGTCTCAATCTAATAAAGGAAAAAACTACTACTACTACTACTACTACTACTACTACTACTACTACTACTACTACTACTACTACTACTACTACTACTACTACTACAGTAGGACCCCAGTATCCGCTGGGGATTGGTTCCAGGCCTTTCCGTGGATAATGAAAACTGTGGATAAGAGAGAACACCAAAAAGTCCCCCAAATTGCTATTTTATGACAGTAGCTTGCTTTACAGCTGCTATTTTGTGACAGTAGCTTGCTTTATGGCTGCTGTTTTATGACAGTAGCTTGCTTTACAGCTGCTGTTTTATGATAGTAGCTTGCTTTGCAGCTGCTGGATTATGTATGTATTTTTTCCTTTACCAACTGTGGATAATGAATCAGTGGATACAGGGGTCCTACTGTACTTTTATTATTATTATTATTATTATTATTATTATTATTATTATTATTATTATTATTATTATTATTATTATTATTATTATTAGGATTTCTATACTGCACCATCTGGCAGCATGGCCACTGGAAGCAGGATTTCCTAGTAGCAAACTGCATGCAAAAATCAGATGACAGTGTGCATCTGTTGTCTTGCAGGGAAGATGAGAGAGCATTTCTTATCAGCTATACTGGGTGATTTCTAGTAATATAACACCATTCTATAGCTGCTTGACTATACTCTAAGTACTTTTACTGCTTCTGTTCAACAGATACCAGTACGATATTTTCTGAGATACCAAGATGGCCTTCACAGATTTGGAAAAATGAAACAAAATGAATATCAGCTGGGATAAATGTGAAGTTCTACATTTAGGCATGAAAGATAATATGTAAAAATACAAGATGGGGGACACCTGGCTTGGCAGTTGTAAGTGTGACAAGGATCTAGGGTCTTAGCAGAAAATATGCTAGTCATTAGTAATGTCATTCAGAGGTGCTTCAACAAAAAAGTTTAGTAAACAGTTCAAGATAAATAATTGTGCTTCTTAAGTAGAGTAACCCCCACCTATTGCGGGGGTTAGGGACCCACCCACCCCACGATGACTGAAAATCCGCGATATGTGGATGCAGGTTGGGCAGGGAGCGATCAGATCACCCACTGCCGCTTGCCCGGGCTGCTCCAAGACTTCTTGGAGCAGCCTGGGCAAGCGGCGTTTTGGGATTTGATCCCCCGCCGCTGCTCACCTGGGCTGCTTCAAGACTTCTTGGAGCAGCGGGCGAGCAGTGTTGGGGGATCTGATCTACCACTGCAGCTCACTTGGGCTGCTCCAAGAGTTCTGATCCTCCACTGCCGCTGGACTGAAACCAAACTGAAATCGGACTAATCAATTTCCTTTGATTCTGGAGCGGCCCAGCCACTCAGGCGTCTTGCCCCAAAAAGGGGTATTTGCCATTGGGTGGCAGTTGTCACGTGACCTCAGGATCCTGAAGGGTTCTCTTCAGGTGCACAACCAACTCTTCCAAGGTAGACAGCACCATCTTCTACTAGAATGAGGCATTGGCCGCCTCATGGATCCACCCAGTCAGTCTACCCCTGCTAGATCTTATCAGCCATGATGGCCAGGTTTCAAATATACATGTGATGGTGTCAACCGATTCAAGCATCAGGCCCACATCATCAGACTGTGGCAACAGAAACTGATCCTAAAAAACTTGACTACATAGTATACTGAGTAACATTTCTTGTATCCAAGTTCCAAGTAAATATGAATCACTGTCTCCTTGAAGTGTCTAGCAAACTTATCACAGCAGGTGACTGAGGGTTCCGTTCTTTGCTTTTTTGAGTCTGAGCCCAGCAATCTCTTAACCACCCAGAACAAATCTGCTGGGTGGCAGATGGAGGATGAAATAACATTAGCAAAGTAAAACTTGTTTGCCCTCACTGCTTTCTCATCATACTTGCTTTTAGGCCTGTGCTACCTGCAGTCTAGCCATCATCTGGCTTGTTTTATTGCAACTGTTGGCATGAGTCCTTGTGGGTCTTGATGTGTTGGATAACTGCCCTTCTCTTTTTATGCTAGTCATTAATTTTATTTTAGTACTGAAAGAAATCCTAGATTGCAGGGCTGACCCTTTGGTTGATGAAAAGTGTTTAATTTGCAGTATTGAGAACAAGTCAGTAGCGGTAAAATTTAATTAAGTTGCAATGCTCTGATTAATTTTAACTATAGCGTACATAAACTTGTCGGAGTCTTGTTTGCAACCTCGCTATGAGGAAGCAAGACCAGAAATAACACTGGCAGTCTTGCAGATACAACCAAAAGTGGGAGCAACTTTGCAGGAGAGGGGAAGATGCAGGAGTTGGCAGGAAAAGGGCCAATTGTGGGAGCTTTGTTGATGAGGGGAAAAGAGGGGTGTATGGTGATAAAGTAGGAGATAAAAGAGATTGGGGTTTGGGGAGAAAAGGTGGAGAAAAATGAAGCTGAAGGAGTGAGTAAAGGAGGCCAAGTTAAGAGAGGAAAGACAGAGCAAGAAGAATTACCTTCTGGATGTGGATGATTGCACATAGTGGACCCATGGAAAAAGGAGATGGCATGGATGAAGTTACCTTTGGAGGAGATAAGAGGGAAAAGTGAGGTGTCCCCAAACCCTTGTACTGGTGTGTTTGTGTGTGAGAGAGAACAGAATAAAAGAGGAGGAAAAGAGAAGGGATTGCCATTCCATTGGGAGAAGGAGAACCTGTAGAATGGACAGTCTGTGTATATCCCAAGAGGGACGAAAGCTGGGGGAAAGTGTCCAAGCCAAGGGTGCCGTTAGAATGAGCGTGGGGCTCTCTCCACAGGAGCCTGGACATTCCTAAGGAAGCCTCCTGACCAGGAAAGATTTGGGGTGCATCCCCCTTGGTGAAATAATTCCAAATCCCCATGAGAGATGCTGATTCAAACTGTGGGACATTTCCAGTTGAACATGTAAAACCCATAGAAGTTGTAGTTGATGACGCACCTGTTTTGATAAATAAAAGCTCTTTTCTGTCTTTACTCATCCAAATAAGAGAGAACCCAATCACACTTGCATGTGGTCTGTGCTTTGAGTGACTGGGAGGGAATATCCTTGGCTGGAATGATTACAGAACTGCTGCGTTGCTAAGTGGTGTAGGGATCTGGCTGCTGAGCCAGAGGTTGGGAGTTAGATTGTCCATTGTGCCTCCTTGTTAGGTACTGGACCCCATGATCCATAGTGTCCCTTGCAGGCATTAATTGATGCAAAAGGGGCCCAAACCAAGTAAAGTACTGAGTACATATGCATGCTTATACTTTTCAGAGTTATGGTATTGTTCTGTTTCCAATCCTTGTGTTACTGATGTCATGTAATGTTCTGATTTTCTGAGACTGTGGATTTGGGGTTTTCATAAGCTGTATGCCATAATCATCACAATTATACCAAAGTACGGCTTGACATATCTTGCTTTGCATGCAATGAGTCTATCTCATATAGAGTATTAGTTTCACCTTTTGAGTTGACTTACCGAAATAAATGAACGTTTGCACAATATTCGAGTTTCACCTGTATATGTTGACATTAGAACTGTCCATGAATTGATTTATTTCCTCTTTTTTGCATCCCCACTCCCCTGGTGACATATTGTGCAGAACTTGGAAGACACACAAGTCTCCTGTGGGGGATAAAGGAATTCCAGGGGAAGTATGATAAAAAGTAACTTTTCCAAACTGGTATGAGCCTGTTTCCATGGTCCACCAAATTGTGGCTGGTCCCTGGTGTTATATTCTTATAACGCCAATAATGACCAACAGAGAACATGGCCGGTAAGATGGAACTGGTCTGAATATGGAGCAGAAATGGCTAAATATTTCAGTCTTTATCTTTTTTTAATCCAGTGATGACAAAACTTTTAGAGACCAAGTGCCCAAACTGCGATTCAAAACCCACTAATTTTTTGCAAAGTGCCAATACAGCAATTTAACCTGAATACAGGTGGCTGTGAAGGGGCAATGTCGGGTACCCACCCATATAAAGGGCTCCAAGTGCCACCTTTAGCACCCATGCCGTAGGTTTGCCAACACTGCCTTCATCTATTGTAGTAGCATGCACTGTGTAATAAGCACTCACTGTTAGTCTGCACGTAAACCAGACTTAATTTGTTAAAGGAGGATTGACACTGTTCATTGATCATCCCACCTGCAGTTATACTTGCCAAGCTGCTCTGTATTAAAAAGCATTCTACATTCATCAGGCAGTTGTCTTGATAAATAGTTTTGGGGGCTTTGCTGCACAGCAGAGTGTTGTTTGAATTATGTTTCCAGCACCTCACCAGCCTTTTAACTGCTTTGCAGTTGTTTTAGGAATACTCCATTTGAGACACTGATTAACCAACTGTATTACAGTATATACATATCTGTGTATTATGGTCATTTTACAAGCAAAGAATAGGGGTAATATTGTGAAACATTCTAATGGCTTGGACAGTTTCATATAGAGTATTGAATGAATTACTTGGAAATGAGGTTATTATCGCTTGAATCTCATGATAAAAGGTTTGTAGCAAATAAAATAAAATGTATTCTCTTTGACAGCAGAATGTGGAACCTAGCTCCATAGATAATTAGGTATCGACTGAAAACAGAAGTAATGGTCTGCAGCTGCTAAAAGGAAACATTCATTTTAAGCTGGATTAAAGCTCATTTAGTTTGCTTGGATATGATAATTCTGCAACAAAAATAAATTTGCTTCTGCTATTCTCGCTTTGCTTTGGGTATGGAATCAGTTTGGAAATCACTGCTTTTAAATTTTAAATTATTTTTGGAGAGGTTTGCTTATCTAAATTGATATACATTTTTCCTCATTTAGATTTGCTATATCATGTTGCTTTTTGTCCCTTGGTCTTATTGTGAACATTCCAGAAATTCACATTTAATTTAATTCCCCATGCATCAAGTTGTACAGTGGTCCCCCGCCCTTTCGCGGTTCATATACTGCGGTCCCGCTATATCGCGGGTCCGCAGTATATTAAAAAAAGACCCCCTGGGGTAAGAGACAAAGGCTTGTTTCAAGCCTCCCATACTTAACCCAGATCCGGGGCTGCTCTGAATGGGCCTGCAAGGGTCTTCTCAGGCCTTCTGGATGCCCTTTGGGGGCCTCCAGAAGGCCTGGGAAGGCCCTCACAGGGCCGTTCGGAGCAGCGCCAGGCTAGGGGCAAGTACAAGAGCCCCCAGTTAAGCCCCACAAGCCCGGCCCGACCTGCATCCGCATATTGCGTATTTTCAATTATCGTGGGTCGAGTCGGGTCCCTAACCCCTGCAGTAGGCGGGGGTTCACTGGACATAAAGGGAGGGAGTTTTATATTTCCCAGGCTATGGAACACCCTCCTATCTGAGATCCGCCTGGTGCCAATGCTGATGATGTTTCGGTACCAGGTAAAAACCTTTCTGTTTTAGAAGTTTTTAAACTGACATAATATAGATTGTGGGTCCTGATGGCAATTTTAGTGTTGCATTTAAATGTATTTATTGTTTTAATTGACATTTTAATGCTTTGTTTTAATTGTTCACTTCTATTGTAAGTCGCGTAGTGGGCGGCATATAAATTGTATAAATAAAATAAACTGTGCTGCATTGTTTTCTCAACCTGTAGTGTACTTAGTTCTACACTTCTGCAAACGCATGTTTATTTTGCAATGTCATATGTGTTGAGACTACTTATGCTGGCAGATTATAGCAAAGTAATACTGGGGTTGTGACTGTTGAAGAGAAGTAACTACACTAGAAACTACCATAGTACTTAAAGCAAGAATGGAAAATGCATTTTTGTTGTGCAAATACATAAGTTGTGCAAGAGCAAAATACTGTCACAGAAACTCATAAAACTCATTTCCAAGAGTACAGATGTGCGTTGGTAGCCATTGTGAAAATTACGTGTACAGGATGCCTCTTTCTAAGCAACCAATGGAAAGTAATTTCAGAAGGGGGAGCAGGAAGGAACCCTAAAAGCAGTCTGCAGATAGATTACTCAAAAATAGTTGGTCTATTGGCACCCGTCCCCCATTGATTTAGATTTCTTGCAACATGTGTTGGTATGCTCTGTACAAGTAGTTGTTTATATCCCTTATACACATGAGACTAATGTAATGCATTGTTTTTACTTTTGGATTTGGGATTGATGGAAAGTCTTTCCATTTTTAGCATTCTAACTTTGCCAATCCCCCTTTTCTTCTTCCCCATCAAACATTAGTACTGTAGCTCATAGGGACCGTGTCACTCTCACAGATGTTGGAAAAACTTCTCATCTTCAGAAGTCTATAATTTTTGGCTTTCTGAGCTGAGTCAAAGCTTGTAGGTGACATGCCTTCACTACCCATCAATCCATCCCATCCTTTTCTTAGTAGAGTCTATAAACTGTTTTTAGGAACTGAGCATACCCAACACCTTATATCCCAATCTAATTCTCCACATGGCTTTCTTGGTGCCAAGTGGAAAAAGTCTACTTGGCAGTTGGTCCAGTTTAGTGTTAAATAGTTTCAGGCTTATTTCCAGATCTGCATCTTGTGATTTAATATCTGCCCTCTAGTTTCTTAGTTGGAAGAAGGACTGGGTACTCATCACACTCATCAGTTAGTGAGCACCCATTCAATCAAAGAGATGGTAATGGGCAGGTTCATTGAAGCCTGCGCCTTGGTTTCATTTTGCCTATGGTGGTGTGCAGACTTTCTTGCTTGCTTTCTGACAGGAGAGCAGAGTCAGGATGGAGAATAGTAATGGTGGGTCTGAAAAGATACATCTATCTCCAGATGTAGATTCAGTGCAGGAAAGGCCAGCGTTGTGAACAAGTAGATCAGGAAGTGTTTACCCCCATTCAAGCTTGCAGATTCACAATGTTTTCTTTTTGGTACTTTTTAGGAGCATATATCTGGTTGCACCATTTATAAGAACACTTTTTTGATAAAAACAAGTTGTGGTTGCACATTACTAGAGAAGCTGTTCCCATCACTTGTTCACTGGCTTCTAAGCTTTAGGGCAAATGAATTTTAACAGTGCAGCGAGTGCAAAAGAGATTTTGTATTATGTTTTCAGGAAGATATTTCTGTTCAAATACGGTTCCTTGACTTTTCATTCCCCAGATCTAAATTGTGTTTTTATTAGAAGACAGAATCTCACTTGCCTTACACACAAATCAGTATTTTTCTGCTAAAGCATTATTGTTTGAGAAGGGTTTGCTTTTGAACAAAGCATACACTTTGTTTAAAAGCAAACCCCAGTGGGAGTAAGCATATGAAATATTTCATATAAGCAGATCAGGAAGTATTTGCGCTTCTCCACTGTTTGATGGAAATTGTGAGATCACTTGTTCTCAGAATTTTTTTTATTAATGGTGGTAGTTTTCCTATTTGGTTGAAGAAGGGAAGATTCTCCAATGATAAAAACATTTCTTAAAATTGCATGCTTGGTTTGGGGCTTTAAGCCTCTGAATTTCCCACATATTTAGTTGCTTTGAACCCTTAGTACAGTGTTTGCCTCCATTTTGGAACCCCATGAAGAAATAACTAGCAGAGTTTTGGAATCCTACAATAGCAAACCCGCTTCCTCCTTTGTATTTCTAAAACATACCTGATTGCCTCAGTTATGCTGAAAAAACTGGTGCCTGCCCCATCTACTTTTCTGCTTTAAAATGGAGTGCAATTTATTTATTGAGAAGCAGTGAGGTATAAGGTCAAGAATGTTGGACTAGAACTCAGGGGTCCTGGACTCAAACCTCCATGCAACCATGGAATCTCCCATACTGTGAGTACTCTATTAGGGTGGCCATCAATTGGATGTGACTTTGCCAGCTTCCAGATGGGGTAGTCCTGACCTCCAGCAGGAGGGGTTCTAAAGTCTGGGAGCAGCAACAGTGAAGGCCCTTTCATGTCTTCTTTTGAGGCGCACCTGTGAAGTTGGCAGAATGGAGAGAAAGGCCTCTCCTGATTATCTTAGCATCCGAGCTGGTTCATAATGTGAGATTCGATCTTTGAGGTAGCTTGGATCCAGGCCATTTTGTGCTTTGTAGCCTTTCAGCTCTACGGACTACCTTTTCATATTTGCCAGTTCCCCATTAAACCAGGCAGCCAGTTGGGCTGTACTTCGAGGAAGGAGATGTTCAGGGGCTCATTTCCCCATTCCAGAGATTAACTGTTGACCAACTGTATTGTTTTTGGATGTAAATATCTATATCCAAGAATTACATGTTTGAACACACTTTTGTCTGTGCTCCCAACTTATGCTTTATATATCACAGATTAGGACTTTCCCAACTTCCTTGATTCTTTTTAGATTAACTTTCAAGAATTTTTGGAATTTGGTGAATAAAAGGGGCTCAAGAGCTTTTGGTCTTAAGAGATTTGTTGAACTGCTGTTTCCAGTAAAATGACTGACATTTTTGCCTATTCCCTGTTAGCTTGGAACTTTGGCAGATCCTAAGTAGATACCTGATCTTCTAACTTATAGAATGGTCTCTGAGAGAGGAAACTCAAAGATTAGATCCAGGGCTTATCTTTAATGTGTTCAGCTGTATTAGATCCAGGGCTTATCTTTAATGTGTTCAGCTGTAAGCTCTTGATATCAAATCATTCTTTTTTTTTGCAGATGCTGTGCATGAGACTAACTGGAAACAGAAGACATCTCAGAAGTCCTTTCTATAGCACTTTAGTGCCACCTGACGGTAAGTTTTCTTGTTAGTTATAGCTTTCATATCAGGTGAATCTGTAGGGCAGTGCAGTTGTTCTGCCAATGGAAGACCAGCTCTGTCAGCAGAACTAAGAAAGAAGCCATTCTAAGTTAAACACACAGACAAAGACACACACAACCTCAAAAGTTGCTCTGAAACTCTCTAAAGCTCTCTGGAACAGATTTTGGGGCTGTACAGAAGGCTTCAGAAGAGAAGGAACAACGTCTTACCATGGCACTGGACACCAGTGCTTTTGGTTCCCAGGTGTTTCCTGCTGATGTGAATAAAACATCTCTTGTACACTTTTCAAAGTTTAAAATACATGTGTTCTGTCAATTCTGACTTACAGTGATCCTTTCTAAGGTAGAGAAAACATGGAAGTGGTGTCCTAATACCTTTTTCTGTTGGCATCCTGGGACTATGCCACTTCCCCAAGGCCACATAGGCTGGCTCTTCTCCCAGGAGACACAACTGAGAATTGATCTCTAGACCTTTCTTTCCACCCCCAGATGCCTAAACCAGTGAGATATCCAGCCAGTATTTTCCATCGTTTGTAAGTCTTTCGAATCTATGTCCATCCCCTTGAGGTGCAGCACTGCCATGCAGCGTTTGCTGGTCTTTGCTTGTTTGTGACAAGGACTTGGTGTGGTGTAAGATGAACTACTAAACCTAGCATGAACTCTAGGAGGGGTCAAAATCATTGGTCTTTCCCTTCCTAAACATTATATAGTGGGCATATTTCAGTGGCTATTGATAAATTTATAGATCTGATGATACATAAATGTAGATGCTGTTTTCTTCTTGCTTCCAGATGTAACTGTTAATTATAAACATGGGCTGCCAGTGATAACCCTTATGTTACCCTCAAGAAAGGAACGCTGCCAGTTTACTATCAAGCCAATGCTCATGACCGTAGCAGACTTCTTAAAGGATATAAAGAGTGAAGATAATGCCATTGAAAAGGTAGAAGTCTTCACAGCAGGTACTAGTGCTTCTATCACCTTGAAAGTAAAGGTAGCTCAACTCCATCTCCTTATGTCCATAGTAATGTGCGATTTTAGAACTTGAGTTATCTGATAATGGGGGTGATGATTTCTCCCCATGAACCAGCATTGGGTTGATAATTTTGGAGCCCTCCCAAAAGTGCATAGATTCAGAAATGGGACTTGCTATCACCACCTAAGGGTCCCTTGGTTACAACTGCAGCAGTTTTTCCATGCTCCTCAAATATTAATTCTGCATCAGGAGGCCCAAGCAGTAGCATCAAGAAACAGGTGGGAGAATTGAATGAAGAACACCAAGAGACTTACTTGCTCTCAAGTCTGTAATGAAAATTAGAAAAATCTAAGTAGTGCAACTTCTTTTCTAAACATCAAAATGCCCCAAATATTCTAACTCTCTGCATGAAGAAAGCTTTAACATTTATTCCTATGTATTTTAAAACATAGTTCTTCAAAGGAGAGCACTACGTAAATTTTAAAGTGGTTCTTAAAGGTTTTAACTGGGCTTATGGGCTCCACAGAGCTTCTTTCTGAACTACTTGTTAGTCTACTAATAGGACAAAATGGGTTTGCTGGCAATTCATATTGAAAAGATTAGCAGACATTATCATTCTTGACCTTCTTACAAATTTACTTTATATGCTGCTCTATATTTTTATGAGCTTGCAGCATATGTCCGGTTGGGAATCACATCCGATCTCGCCTGATTTCGGAAGCTGAGCAGGGTCGGCCCTGGTTAGTACTTGGATGGGCGACCACCAGGGAATACCAGGTGCTGTAGGCGCCTGGAGTAGGAACTGGCAAACCACTCAGTACTCCTGCCAAGAAAACTCCATGGACATGGAGTCACGAAGAGTCGGTCACGACTGTAACGACACAACACACAATTAAATAGAATGTTCTCTTACTGAAGATAAGCTGTGGTTAAACATTACTTATCATTACTTCTTTAGTCTTTTAAGCTTTAGGATAAATGAATTTAACACTGCAACAGGTGCAGAAAAGATTCTTTATGATGCATTCCAGTAACTACTTCTGTTCAAATATGTTACTGTGGTTTTTCATTTCCCAGACTTAAATTATGTTTTTATTAGAATATTGAATCTCTTTCATTTACGTATTAGTCACCATTTTTTTCGCTAAAGCATTTTTGTTTGAGAAGGGTTTATGGTTGAACAAAATAGACAAAAGGAAATTAAATATTTCATAGAGATAATTATTTCCTGCCTTCTGAGTGTTCATGTTCCTAGTAAAATGGGTAGAAAAGAAAGCTGCTATATTTGCTTGCCAACTTCTTTTATTAGAAGCCCAGCATGAGTTCAGATGACAGAATTCCAATCAGGAAGTGCCAGTATGGATTTGCCTCCAACACATCCCATTTGAATAACAAACAGATAATGAGATATACAAGCCAGAGGTTTCAAACTAGTATTTTAAGTGTTTTAGTACATTCTCTGTTGAGCTAATCAGAAGCAGTAATAGTAGTGCTGTGCTGTAGTTTTCTTTGAGGGAAACAGCCTTCAGTGACAGAGAAAATGCCTTGGCATGTTAAGAAATGCTTTGTTCAACCCAGTTAAAAGGATTGGGTTGCCCAGGGATGGGAAACACTTCTACTGGGGAGCAGGCAAACCTCAGCTGTATGGATAAATAATCTGATCTGATCTAGAACATCTGGGTTCCTAAAGCTTCATAAATATGTATGTCCATTAAACATAACTAACCAGTATTAAAATGATTTCTGTAACACCACTGGGCAACAAGGATGTGGGTACATGAAGAGAGAATGGGCATGGATGGGTTTTCCTCTCATTCTTTCTTCTGACACATCAACAGGGCTTTCTGAATGAGCCCAGTCTCATTGCCAACCTGTTCCTCCCTATCTAATTCTTAATGTTCACATTATCTGATATTTCATATAAACATTTGCTTAATGTAGATGATGGTGAACTCCTGGGATTCGTTTGCAAGCCATCCATAAATTAAAAATTCATACACTGTGCATACTTGTTATGTCTGTTATGTTCTGTCAAGCCAGAACCAGCTTATACTAGTTCTGATAGGACAGCTAGGACTTTTCAGCTAAGTGCGAAATTTAGAGAGGGGTTTTATCTGCACCCTACACAGTGAGTTTCCATGGTGAAGCGGGAATTTGAACCTCGGTCTCCTGAATCATAATTCATCAGGTTTTGTGTGTACATGACAGTAAGCAATTGGTGTTCTTATAAGGCACAGGAACAACTGAGGAGCTGCTTGGTGTATGCATTTCTCCTTTCATCAAACTGCGAATCTATCCATCCAGTCAAGTAAATGCCCAGTTGCGTAACAGTCTAAAAAATGTTGGCCAGAATCCTGTTACTTACATATACTGGCACCTAAATGGTGTAAATTGCTCTGGCAAGTTGACACTAGTTAAGAAGTCAACACTTTTTCTTGTCATGTATTAAGTGGCACAGCAGTATTTCATTGCCACAATTACATAACTTGATTTAACACCAGTACATGTAAGTAATAGGATTTTGACATTTGCATAGCATGTCACTGGGAGGAACATGACACAACTAGACATAGGTCTGTCACACTAGCAGCCATATTCAAGTTCATGTACTAAACCATGCATCTGATCATTTTCTTTGGCTGTGATCAGCATACCAGCGATACTCAAATTAAATCCATGTTGCATTTTATTGAGGTAATTGTTTTCTTTTGCAGATGGCACCATGATTTCAAATTCAGCCTTGATGGAAGTTCTAATGATGAATGACTTTAAACTTGTAGTCAATGGTACAGAATATAGTGTAAATCCCCCACAAAAAGGTACAGAAGACACAAGCTTATTGAATTATTAATTAAAATTTACTGTCTGACCCTTTAAAGTGCTAAACAGTTGAGTTCAAGGAGACTTCCTCTTAATGTATTAGGAATTACAATATTTAACTCTCCAACTGACTTTTAGTTACGCCCATCAGTATAATTCAAATAGAGCATTGTTTGCAGGTAAGTTGCCACAAGTTGTGAAGTTAGCATAGATATTATCTGTTGTTTACCTGGTCACTGAAACTGGCATGTATGTTGCTTATGCTGATTTTGTAATAACAACATCTCAGTGCCAAAAGCTAATGCTATTAGCATTAGGATTTTGGCCTTTGCATCTTATCAATTAAGCCTTGAAGTTAGTGTCTGTGCTTTAAAATTAATAGCTCTGCTTTAATGCTATCCATTATGTTTAGAGCTGTTCCTTGCCCTTGCCAAGAAAGCTTGACCTAATTTCTGTACTCCTAAATAAATAATACCAATTGAAATGCATGTAGGTGTTTGTGTTTTTACACAATTTGGTGCCCTTTTCTCTCTTCTGATCTGGATTCGGGGTTAAATAGGGTCAAGCAACAAAATTATGAGAGGCCTTTGGTAGCCAAGAATCATACATCCTGCTTTAGTATAACTCAAGTTTCATTCTTCCTTCAGATAAAGTCAGCACAGAGCATGCTACTGAGTTAGATGACATCAAGTCCATAGTTCATCGATTATTTGCAGCACTACATTTAGAAGATCATCAGAGGAGGAGGGAAAAAGAGTTAATGGAAAAAATGGAACTTCTGAGAGAAGAATTGTTGCCTCTGGAACAGGTTTGGAAAACATTTTTGAGTAAATTCCATGTTGTGGTAATCTGATTCAACAGACAGTCTTTAGAAAGCTACATTAAGAAGAAACTTGAATTGGCTTACTGGGTCAGGAAGTTTCTACCAAGCCAATGCTCTTCTCAAATATTGGTTAAAAAAACTGAGGAAGAACAGGCAGAGAGGTAAATTGTAGCCGAGAATTGCTTTTAGTTAACAAGTTGCCACTTGCATTAATCTTTACATGCCGGTTCTGAGGGATACTTACATTGGAATAACTTAATCAATGGGATTCTGGACAAGGTTTGAAAGACTGAAACCTGACCCTGGTTTCTGCTGTGAGATAACTTCCTGAAATTTTGTCATCTGATGCTTCTCTATCCCCCCCCCCCAAAGTGATGATTACAGTATGGCAGAAGGAACTTCAGAATCTTTCTTGGAAGGGCAGAGTCGCTTAATATACATCTGAATACAAAAGTAATATATGGAAGGGAGTCATATTTCGAAAGCATGGTTCTTTGGGATGTAATGTAGTTTTTCTTCTTCTAGATGAAAGAAAGGATGACCACAGATGTTGAGGCTAAAACATCTCGTCTTCTGTGGATTGGCTTAGCCTTCATGTCAACTCAGGGTGGAGCCCTTGCTTGGCTCACTTGGTGGGTGTATTCTTGGGATATCATGGAGCCCGTCACATATTTCATCACCTATGGAAGTGCCATGGCATTCTATGCTTATTTCCTACTTACAAAGCAGGTGAGTCTCATGGAACCAGCATTTTTGGAACAACAATATATACTGGAATGTTTATAATGACAGTCTGTGTGCTTGTAAATCCAAGCTGCACAGGGATAGATTTGTGAGATCCCCCCCCCCCCAAGTATCTTGACAGGAATGCCTAGGCATTATTATACTTGATTAGAAAGTAGTCTTTTATGACGTTCCACAAGGTCCTTGTAGTATTGTGAGCCCTGTTGAGAGTGGTTTCTTGGGCCTGTAAAACCTAATGATATCTAGCCTGTTTCAGATCAGTCAAGCAAGAGGTACCACAGTATATAATCCTTGTGTCTTACCTGCACTGTTTGGGTTCCCAAGCACCTTTCTCAGAGGTTGCCTCATAGTATACTATGAGTCACAAGGACATACATAGAAGACTTAATTTTGCACAGTGCATTCATTACATGTTGGTTTCACTAGCATGGCTTCATTAGAACACTGAATTTATGATGTTTTCTTTATACTTCCTTGTTACTACTACTGCAGAGATGTGTACAAATCATCTATCATCACTACTGCAGTGATGTGTATAAATCATGTTGGAGATGATAAGGTAATTTCTATTGTTTTCTTATGCTTCTCTACTCAGGATTATGTTTATCCAGAAGTTCGTGACAGGCAATTCCTCCATTATTTCCATCGTAAATCCAAAAGCCAGAAGTTCAACATGGATCAGTACAATAAGTTAAAAGAAGATCTTGCACAGGTAGTTTCGTAACAGTTTTAGTGAAGATGATGCTTTCATTTACATTCCATTACAAAGGCTGATGTAGAAGTTTTGTGCCTTTGACTTACCAACATCACCTCTTTCCTTCCCAAGAAAATGTAATGCATAGATAATAGCTTTCTCCAACTGAATATATATAGGTTACCTTCTAAAACCTGAATTTCAAAATGCACAATGACAGCCTCTTGATGGGAACAGAAGGAACCAGCGTACGTTGCAATAATGGGCTCATCTTCCCTTTCCATCTGCCACAGCAGCAGTAATTAGTGTCAAGGGGATGAGAAATGGGAAACACTCCAGTCTCAAAATAAACATACACCTTATTTGCCTTACTGTTTGCAGAAGCTAAGGGCAACCACTTTTGTAGGATTTTAAACAAAAATTAACACTGCTGGCACTACCACTCCAGTTACCACTCAAGACTTCTAGCCCATTGAGAATTACTGGCTTGACTAATACTCCCCAGGTACAGCTTGCATTCAGCATGAAAGGACCAAATCATAGAGGCAGCCTGCTTATACCACTACCAGCCTGGCAAATTGGTCAGAATTTGTCAGCAGTCCTGGAAAGAGGTTCAGTCTAGGCTGCACACAAAGATGGTCCTGATTCCAATGGCTGTTGCCATTGATTGGGTTTAACCTCTTGAAAGGGAATCATGCCATATTGGAGCATTTGCTTGCAGTGTGATTGCCAGACCTCTTTTGTAGACAGCAGAGCCCAATTTCAAAGCAAGTACATTCTCCTGGTCTCCATTTTTCTCTGTCACTGTTTCTCAAGATTGTTCTCAATCAGTGTTACATTTACCACCACTGGAACACAGAAATAATCCTGGTGGGATGCAGGATTCATAACAATTTTCTCCCCTCAATCTCCCATATCCTCCTGCAACTAGCACATACCATCTCTTATTAGCTCAACCTCCCATTGGATTATCCATCTGTCACCTTTTGGCCAGCTAGTAGTAATGACAGACAATGCAGGGCTTAATGTATTCTTGAAGGCTTTTGTGGTCAGCATCCGATAGCTGTTCTGAACTTTTCAGGCGGTTTGGCCATGCTCTGTAAGTTTTTCTTTCTGCTGTTTCGCCAGGCTCTGTGGCCAGCATCTTCAGAGGGCAAGGAGCTCAGGGAACTAGGAGTTCTCTCTATGCTCTGGGGTATATACTTCCAGAACATGGCCAAACAGCCTGAAAAACTCACAAAAGCAATGCAGGGCTTTTCCCACAAATCCAACATTCACTCTGCCCATCAAATTATGATAACTAATATGATAATAGGCTGCCTTTAAACATCCTTATTTAAGAAAAATGAGATTTTTGTTTCTGTCACAGTGGGAGCCCAAGTTCTTTGAAGGGTGAATAAAAAGAAAGAACATGTGAAATGCTAGGAATCACAATTGTTCTAAGAACATAAGCAGAGCCGTGCTGCATCAGGCCAAAGGCCCATCTAGTCCAGCTTGCTGTATCACACAGTGGCCCCACCAGATGCATCTGGGAGTGCATGTTCTTTCACTTCCTACTATTTTTTTCTTTTTCAAAACAGACTTATCTGGAAACACATTTCCAGTCATGTATCCATTTACAGATTATTCCTGTCAGTTCCAAACCCAGGCAGACATTTTTCCAATCTAAAGGAGTTGGGGTGGGGGGTAGGGGTGGGGGAAGAAGGATAATCTGTGGATAAATGGGAGGATTCAGAAGAAATGGGAAGCGTTAGACCTTGCTCAGACAGAGTTTGGAGATCATGAGGTCTCTTAACACATTCAAAGGCAGGAATTCTACATTTGCAGAGTATTCCAAGGCCAGAGTGACCGTTACCAATTCTTTGCAAAGACAGAGCATATGTCAAGCAAAAGTGCACTGTGTGCACTAATATAGTGCACTAATATGTTAAGAGATGGACAGAACATGAACAGTGGAAGCTTACCCGTTTCTTCTTTTCTCACACCAGGTGGAAGAATCCTTAAAGCGACTGAAGAACCCCTTAAAATTGAGCCTTCCAATGGAAGAAATAAATGACAAACATTAAGCTTTCATGCATTTCCAGCCGTATTAAGATTAGAAACTGGATATGCTGGACAGAATCTTTTTTTATATAAATAGTAGTAGGAAAATTTCCTACAATATGCAATATGTTGGACTTAAAACTTTTTCTGATAATTAGGACTGTTCGTTTGCCTGCGTGTTTATATTTTGAGAGCAACATGTTCAAAATAGAAAGACAAACAAATAGTGGCTTATTTCCAATCTATTTTTCATCAAGCAAGAGACGAAAACTGTTTTTTGTTGTCTTTCTTTTACTCTGGGATCTCTTTGATTGTAAAGTCATCTTAACAATGAGATAAATGAAAAAAACATTACAATTTTGGTTGTGGTTCATCTTTGTCTTTAGTCAAATATCCCTCAAAATTATCCAATTATCTACACATGCACAAACCTTTTTCATAGGCGGTGGTGATTTATAAACATACAACATACAAAACTCCCAGCAGTATATTAATTTAAAATAGTAAACTCCACAGGACAGCACGTATGTAATGAAATCATCATCCCCAGCATTAGGCCAGCAATTAAGTCCAAGGATACTTGAGGCATAAAGAGAGCCAGGATAGTGCATGTCTTAGACATCTACAAAAACAACATCACTGATGCTGCCTATGATAGGTCAAAACAAGCCCCAGCTCCTGGGACTGCTGGTGCTATTATGCCTCTGCCATCCAGTCACTGCCATGTTAGTGATGAATCTGTGACAGTACTGAGAAGGTCTTTGCCAATGTTGAAGCAAGGGGTGAAGCAGGTATAGTACAGCAGATTACAGAAATACCCACTCTGCACTAGTTTGTAAAAGAGAAACCACTGAAAACTCTTAGAAGTACAAAATCTTGTTTATAAATTGGAATACAAATACAGGCATACCTTGGTTTATGAATGCCTGCTAACATAATTTTTGGTTCTCAAAAGGAAATCTATTTAAAATTATGCCTCAGTTTACGATGCAAAAATACCCCGTTTTGGTTGGATATTTTTGGTAATGTATTGCAAAAAAATTACCCATGATGCATTGCACCCTGTGTATTTCTGGTTTACAAATTTTCCACAATACAAAAACATCCCAGAGAACACGTGAATTTCATAAACCAAGGTATGCCTGTAGTAGCTTAGTGCAGCTTTTAAAATAGCAAAAATCTGGTCAATTTTTCATTTATTTTGACTTCTAATCAGTTTTAGATGCAGTGCATCAAAGTACTTAAGCCTGAAATGTTAAACTCCATAGAAGTTTTGTCAATATAAAAGTTTATTTTGGATTTCTTGTTTTATTTTACGAAAACTGTTCCAGCTTTCATAAGTTTCTTTTAGTACTGACAGCATTTTTAAAAGCCTCTTTGGGACTTCTAACTATATTGCATGGGCCTGCCATGAACTCATGTCACCTTTGGAAATAATCATACTTCACCAAAAAGTGACAGTGATTTAAGCAAACTAAAATAATTAACTGACTGTTTTATGACATGTTTCCATGTGTCCACTCAAGTTAACCTAAATATGTTCAATAGGCTGGCTCCCATGTTAAATGGGCTTAAAGCTGCAGCCCTTGAACAAAATCCAATGTTAGCCACCTACTAAAACAGACCCACTGATACAAATTACATTTATTCTATCTAACAAGTTCCCTTTTTCAATCAGACTACAGTAGTTGGAACTAACATAACATTTAATCCTACATCCATATTTCAAGTGAGTTTTATCCTCTGTCTCCTACAGCAAAAAAGCAACCAAATGAATAAACAAGATTAATGCCTTAATTGCTCCACTGCACCACTTAAGATTTGGAATGGAAATGCAACTTCTTAGTTAACATTGATGCAAAGCATGGAATCTGCTTTTTCCCGACAGCGTGAATATCTTTGCACACATCCACTCTGCGGTGAGACACTTTCCTGTTAACAAGCGTCAGTAACTCAGTGAACTCCAAGGAAGAACCATGCCGCCTTATCATCTCACACAAGTCTTGAATGTACCAAGAACCATTTACAGTTTCACGATGAGAATAGTATCCTGTTGGGGGAGAAAAAGGAGGAGATAATCCTTAATGTGGAATCTGTGTTCAATGTTTTTAACCAGTCATGAGCAGCATGGGCTATAACAAGTCTTGTTCATTGATTTAGGAATGTGATGGCGAACCTTTTAGAGACCGAGTGCCCAAAGTGCAATTCAAAACCCACTAATTTTTTTGCAAAGTGCCAATACAGTAATTTAACCTGTATACAGGTGGCTATGAAGGGGCGATGCCGGGTGCCCACAGAAAGGGCTCCGAGTGCCACCTTTGGCACCCGTGCCATAGGTTCGCCATCACTGATTTAGGACTATTGGAAACCATAACACATTTGTCCTGATGCAATATAAATTTAACTTGGAAATCAACTGAACTTATTTAGGACTACAGCTTTAATCTTCTGAAAGATTTATTCCCAGAGCTTGAATTACTAAGAAAGTACTTATATATTATGTACCTACATACATACACAGGGCAGGAGGCTGCAGTGACCAGCACCAAGAAATAGAGACCACTAGAAACTTAACAGGTACAGGCAAGTAAACAACTACATGCAAAACCCCAGCAGTTCCTTGATTATCTCAAAAGGAAGGTGCTACTGCCCTGGTAACAGAATCCCCGTGCCACCTCTCTCCAATTTTGGTCCACATAAGATTTGGCAGATTATATATGAAGATTTAAAACTGCAAACCACTGAAGAATTGAAAGCCATATTAATGTATATTGATGCAATAAGCATAACATGGAATTCTGCATAAGAAACCAATGCAAGCATACAGAAAAACCATTTCTTTAAATTGCCTCTTCAAGTTATGTGGTTAAGATAAATGCCTCTTCCAATTAATCATTAAGGTCAGTAAAAGTATGAAAAAGAGTTTTACCTTCTGCCACAGAATAACACATAAGGAAGTCTGCCCCAGCAGGTAAGGTATATACTGCAGCTGTATCTACAGTGGTTTCATTGATGCTGGACTCGTCTCTGCTGTCCACCGTATCACGAGCTAGGACAGGTTCATCATGCTTATCTCCTCTGCATGCCTATTATTGGGAGAAATAAGTGTTGGAAATGGAGTAACGGAGCTGAACATAACTCCAAAACAAACATCTGGTCAAGTTCCCTGTTCATTGATGTCCCTTTGCTACAATGGACTGCTTTTTATTTATTAATGTTTTGGTTTTTGAGTGTCTTAATGTGGAAAGCCAATTAAGTGCTAGAAAAGTTTGTTTATTTTGCATTTATTTTCAAAGAGTTCAGCTTTTACATCTTATATCAAGGCGATGCTCTGATGATTAAGGCAAGTCTTAGAACACAGGCACAACTCAAGGCAGCTCTAGGACAAATGAGACAAGATAAAACATGAAAACATTCATGAAACTGTTTCATGCTTGCCTCAAAGTTGCAACAGTGGCAAACTGTTGCAACTTAACATTAGGCACACAACAGCAAATGCCAAAACTGGTTTCTTTTTAACATGCCACTGAGATTTATGCAGATTTTGGATGGCGACCACACTGGCCCTTTTGGTGCAAGCAGGTGCAGTTTAAATTGGGTTCCTTGAGGTAGGGAGGAGGGATATGCCATTTAGTGCCATCCTCAAGTCTGAAGGGCATACAGACCTCAAGTCACCCTCCAGCTCCTTCCACTATCAATTGAGCATTTCCATTGATCCTGAGAAAGGCCAGAGGAAGTGAAATTATTACTTTTGCCTCTGCTAGACCATCACTGATGCAATGAATCACTTAGACTCAGTGTCTCATGTGTAATGCCTATCAAGACCTATCTACAGTTTGAATTGGCATTTCACATAAAGGGGATTTTTTAAAAAAATCAATCCACGTGACTCACCACAACAATATGTCTGTGAAGATTCTCAGCCATCCAGATGAGTTTATCTGGAAGTTGAGTCATGGCAACTAGACTTCTTTTCTTGAGAGACTGAAACGTTTTGGTGCTCATCCAAACAGCTGACAAAGCTGTTTGGATGAGCAGCAAAGCATTTCAATCTCTCAAGAAAAGAAGTCCAGTTGCCATGAATAAACTTCCAGATACACAACCATGGTTTGCAATGTAAAAACAAACAGTAACTTAATTCCTCTGCCTCTCAACAGAGAAGTAGAGGAAGGGTTTAATTTGTCAGTATCCCGAAGTGGATCACTTATTAAGCCACTTCACATAAATCTGCTGAAGGGGATGGAGTGTAGTACAAAGTACAAGGACTACACCAATAGCACAAATACTACTTTGGCAAACACTCACCCAACACAGTGCCCGGGGCACAATCCCCACTTGCCACCCCCCACCCACCCCACACACACTTATCACCCTGCAAATGTCTGTCCAAACTAGAATACAGTACCGTATTTTTCGCTGTAAAAGATGCACCTGGCCATAGTACACACCTAGTTCTTAGAGGAGAAAGACAAGAAAAAATGTTCGGCCAAAGGTTTCGTGGTGGGGAAATTCCTCCAGAAAGGGATGGGAGAGTCTTAATGGAGGAGACCTCTTTGCAAACCAGGTAATTGGGGTAGAGGAGGAATCCTGGCTGCTGAAGAGGAGGGGTGGAGAGAGAGGCTCTGTGGAGGAGACCTCTTAGGGGGAAAAGGGAATAGGAGATAGCAGGGATTATGTGGAGAGGCTCCATGGAGGTAGCGAGGGACTACAGTCATATCCCGCCATTTCATGGTTCATATACTGTGGGCCCGGTATATCGTGGGACTGCAGTATATGAAGGCAAGGACCCCTGTATGAGGTGTTCTGCACTTACCCCAGGCATCTGATGGGCTTCCCGGGCCTGTTGAAGGCCCCATAAGTGGTTTCTGGCAAACCGGAAGTGACTTCCAAAAACAAGAAGTACCTTCCAGATCGCCAAAACCACTTCTGGAGCCTCCGACAGGCTTCCCAGGCCTGTCGGAGGCCCCAGAAATGATTTCTGACGAACTGGAAGTCAAGACTGCCCAAAACCGCTTCTGGGGCCTCCAACAGGCCCTGGAAGCCTGTTGGAGGCCTGTCTGGGACAGTGCCAGGCCTGGGGTAAGTGTAGGCAGCCCCAGACAGGCCCCCAAGTCCCAACTCGACCCAGCATCCACATATCACGGATTTCCCTTTATCGCGGGTCAAGTCAGGTCCCTAATTCCCACAATAAATGGATTACTGTACTGTATTCACACTATAAGATGCACAGCTATTTCCCCTTACTTTTGAGGGGGAAGTGCATCTTATACAGCAAAAAACACAGTAACTTGGATCAGTATATCTAATAATTTCTGGCCATTTGCCATCCATATTACCAAAACAAAGTTTGATGATTCCTATATTGATCATTTTTCCAATTAAACGTTAATGCACTGAATGACATGCAACTATTTGCTTCTACGCTCTCAATTTTCATCTTAATTAAAATACAAGAAATCAAGAGGATCAGTTCTCACCTGTATTATAAAGATTTTTGGCTTCCCTACAAGACTTGGGCATTTGTCTCCTCTGAACATGTTGGTCAACGTTTGTATCTTTATTTTAGCATCATAGGCATAAACATGGTCATCTTCTCCATGGCTTAGGAAAACACACAGAAAGCAATCTGCATCATCATGTTGTGCTGTGGACACTGCCAAGGCAACAAGATTGCACTTCAATGAAAGTTAGTAAGTTGCTTTGAAATCCTTGGCTGATAAAGCAAAAGGTATATTAACTTATGTTGGCTAGCCGTGGGACTGGGCTGACTGGCTGAAGATATTTTCTCCTGTCCTGAAAGGAAATTTGGTTCCTATTTTATCTTGAGTTGAATTCAAAGGTCTGAATTAAGATAAAAAAAATAGAAAATTAAGGCAAATGAATAGCATAAAAGCATTTTAAACTCACATGCATCTCATCAAAAATATAGTCACAAGTGACAATACTAAAAACTGTCAGCTGTAAAGTCTGCAGCTCAATGGTTCGAATCCGGGTGCCATGCAGTGGAGCGAGCTCTTGCTGTTAACCCCAGCTCCTGCCAACCTAGCAGTTCGAAAGCATGTAAATGCAAGTAGATAAATAGGTACCGCCATAAAAAGTGGGATGGTAAACAGTGTTCTGTTTGCAGAAATGCTTTCAGCCATGCCAGCCCCATGGCCATGGACTTACACAACACTGGCTCTTTGGCTTGGAAACGGAGAGGAGCACTGCCCCTCAAGTTGGACACGACTAGCACACATGTGTGGGGGGAACCTTTACCTTTATTTTTATTTATTTATTTATATAGCTTGTATGCCGCCCACTACCCAAAGGTCTCCGGGCGGCTCACAGTCAAAACAATTAAAACATCAAAATACAATAAAATTAGAACAATAAAACCAGTAAATGCAATAAATACAGTACATTAAAAGCACACCACTAAAAATTGCCATCAGGACCCACAATCATTAGTTTAAAAACTTTTGGAATAGGAAGGTTTTTACCTGGCGCCGAAATGATATCAACGTCGGTGCCAGGCGAGTCTCATTTGGGAGGGCATTCCAAAGTCTGGGGGCAGTTGCTGAAAAAGCCCTATTCCTGCAAGCCATCCCCTTCACCTCCTTAAGGGATGGCTCTTTCAGGAGGGCTCTCTGACTAGATCTTAGTTGCCGGGTAGGTTCATATGGAAGGAGGCGGTCCTTCAGGTATCTAGGTCCTAAGCCGTTTAGGACTTTATATGTCAAAACAAGCACTTTGAATTGGGCTCGGGCAGCAACTGGTAACCAGTGAAGGTTATACAGAATCGGCGTGATGTGTTCCTTGGTGGCCCTACCACTCATCAGCTGTGCAGCACGATTCTGAACCAGCTGCAATCGCCGAACCGTCTTCAAAGGCAGCCCCACGTAAAGCGCATTACAGTAATCAATTTGAAAGCACAAATTGTCTACAAGACCAAGCTATCAAAAACCCTATTGCCCATATGCCTGAAGAATTACAAAATTGGCATTAAGTAATTCTCCTTGAGGAGGCTATTTGGCAACCACATTGCTACCACAAAGACGGTTCTTTTCCTGCGGTTCTTTTCCTGCCGGCAATTCAAGGACCTCAGGGACCTCTAATTTCCAGATAATCTAAACATCAGTGCCTCAAGACAACTATATCTTCCAGCAACCCGAGTGACTGGGCTGTTGCTATAGAAACAGTCAATATGCTAGGCCTCTTCCAGGCCAAACTACCCTAAGCCAAAACTGAATAATATTGCATGGATACTATTTTTTCCACAATGATATAAGCAGAATAAATGTATATTTAAAGTTACTTGAATGCAGATGTCAGCAACATTACTACTGGAAACAGTACCATTAGTAGTTAAATTGGCAACTTATATAAATGAGTTATGCAGAAGTGGGGAAATCATGTCCCTCAGATAAAGTTTAGCTCCCTTTCCCCATCCTACTGCTTATGCTGGCTAAAGCATCCCTGAATCATATCAGAAAATTAAATACAAAAACAGAAACCTAAAGACAAAATGATTGTGGCACTTTAAAGATTAACTGCTATATTTTAATGTGAGCCCACATTATCAGACATAAGATCAGGACTACATGTTGTGTGTAAAACTGTATTGTCCTGTAACCTTGTGGCCAGAATAAATGTGGGATCAGAGCTAGCATCTCAGTTTGTGTCAGTGCTGTGTAATCCATTGTGTGTCAATAGTTGCTTGATTATTATCATGTACTGTTTCTGCTGTTGTTATCTGCAACTTGGGATTCCTTTAGCCACTGACCATTGTTGATGTTGATACAACAATGCTTCATGGGAAAATAACTGAATTTCAACAAAGGATCTTCAGTCATTATTAAGTGTGAAATGTCACACTGATAATTGTGTTTTGTTTGGTTTCTTGCCTGATATGCCTGTACAGACTAACACTACACCTTTGAATCCCCAAATCAGATAAACTTTAAATTTATTTATTTATTTATAATTCTATACTGCCCCTTAAGTACAAAATGCTAAATCATCTATCCTTCAAAATTTTTCTGAATCGGAGTGCGTTCTAGCTGTTTCAGAGCTGCATTTCAGATTGTTCTATGATATAAAACTGTCTAGAACAAGCAAATCACCAATAGTAAACAGAATACTTTTTCAGAAATCTTTTTCTCTTTCTTAGCATTCATCCCACTTGGTGGTGGGGTCTGCTGATTTTTATTCAGCAATAAAATTGTCAATTCTCTTTTATACCAGTTCAGCTTCCCCAAAGAAGTCAAGCAAATCTCCATATGGCAAGAAAAGTCTCCTCCCATATTCTGGGAGTATTTATGAGGAATGCCACATGTCGGCTAGCAAAGATGAAACACAATTATAGCTAAAAATATTTAAGCAAATACAGTAGAGCCACTTACCATTGTAAATATTTTGCAAAACCTCTTCTGCTTTCAGATCATCAAAGCATTTTACTTCAAATCCAAGCCCTGACAAGCTGTTACAGAAAGAACAGTATTTCACTCTAGCATCCTCTTGAAATATTTGGCTTTAGAAATGACCTGTACATGAATATCTAATCAGCTTTTTACCTTATAAATACCTGCACATCAAAGGCCAAGAAATAAACAATAGGTTTTGTGGAAATGAGATTGAAGCAGCCTGTACAGTCTGGTTTAATTATGTGAACAAAAAAACTATTTCCTATTCATGGAAGACCGCAGTGAAAACAAGCACTTTCTCCTAAACTCAATCTTTGGGTCCGTCTACTGCTTCAATATGAAAATGACAGCACTTCCCTTTAGTTAAATAAAAAGCAGCTCAGGTCACCAGAATTCCTGGAGCTGCTTCTAAGTTAAAACATACATACATACATACATACATACATACATACATACATACATACATACATACATACATACATACATACATACATACATACATACATACATACATACATACATACACCTGTAACATTATTAAAAACTTAACAGTGAAACCACCAACTAACATGTTTTTTAAAAAGCCTTGGAAAAATTAAGTCTTTTCCTGACATCTAAGCAATAACAGACACTACCAGGGAAGCAACTTTGGGAGTGGAATTCTGAAGCTGAGGTATCACACTTGATAAGCTCAACCTCACCATCTAAGCAAATCAAGATACCTTCAACAAACCAGCCTGGGTTGATTTTAACACTTACTACAGATACAGTGGTCCCCCCGCCCTTTTGCAGTTCATATACTGTGGTCCCACTATATCGCGGGACCGCAGTACCCTGAAAGGGCTTGAGGGAGGGGGGAAAGGTTTTAAAAGGCGGATTTTAAACATTGCTCGCCACTTCTCCCCATCTCCCCGGGGAGTAGGGGAGTGGCGAGCGATGTTTAAAATGTCTTTAAGCAACGGAGCCAAGCTGTCTCTGTTGCTTAAAGACATTTTAAACATCGCAGCACCCCCGGGCCAACCCGACCTGCATCCGCATATCGCGGATTTTCAATGATCGCAGGTCAAGTCAGTCCCTAACCCCCACAATAGAATGGGGGTTACTGTACAGATGTAGATAAGCACAGCTGTTGTTCATAGAAATAGTAGTATATTTGATGATGCAGAAAAGCTCATGTAAAGCAAGTTCAGAACTGATAAAATTTGCACTTGGGACTTCACAACTCATACTGTTTGTAAAAAGAAATCAGTCCTTTTATTTTCTGTCACTTATTACATAGATTCTTTCTCTTGCTTGTAAACAATAATAATTTTAGAGAACAATAAAGTCACTTCACCTGCGTTTCAAGTTTTCTCTGTCAGCAAGAGTGCCCCGTCTCTCCGGTAACATTAAATGCCAATAAAAACGCTCGTGATTAAAGATCAGAGCAACTCCTCTTCTCTTATGGTTCATTTTGTATTCTGATGTAGGATCAAAGAGTTCGTTGATTCTACAGATACAGAACATGACAATTAATATAGTCTCTTTCTTTCACACACACGTGCAGTCACTAAATTTGCTCAAAGAAGTTGATGGCCAGGACTCAAAATACTGTATCACTGGCTGTGCATGCCCCAAAAGACTTTAGATGGCCCTGTATCTAAAACAGCCATTTCGAAATTCACATATGAAACAACTTTTGAAACAGTGGAGTTTCAAAAACAAGTTTATAATCTAATTGGTCAGTTTATTAGTCAAAGAAAGAAACCAGAAATTCTGTCAGGTGCACAGTCTTGCACAATGACTGATACTCTGTTGCTTAGCATAGTAAGCTGAACTAGATTAGGCCCACTGAATTAGTTGGATTTGATAAATCAATTCCTTTATAAATTCCCTTTATTCAAGAGAGCGTCTTCTTCAGCACATTAAGTTGCAATGAGAGCAGGCCCATTTGAATCAATGGAATGTACAAAGCAGTTGTCTCATCAAATCTACACTGATTCAATGGGCTCATATTAGTGCAATTTACTAAACTAAGCAACAGAATGCCAGCTATATATTTCATCCTGATTACTATCTCTATGATTTAAAAAAAGAGTCTAAGAAGCAGGAGCTAAATTCAAGTGCTTTTGTTTTGTTTTGTTTTTGTTTTTTGAATGTATAGCAATCTATTTATGTGCAGACTGGGAACACCATTAATTTACTACAGAAAACATGGCAAAAGTCCTTTAACACTTTTTACATTTGCTGTCTATGTACTATTTAATGCATGTGACTAGGAGAGGCACAAGTTCCAACTGTTAAGACTTCTGTGTGGGCTAGAGGTGTATGTTTTTTAAGAAATGCATTTTGTGACCCAAATATAAATTAAATTAAAAATTAGTCCCATGAAGAAAGTGTATATTGATAGACAAATGTAATTCTGCTCCAGACACAGCTCTGATCACTCTTACAGCTTTTAGGTACTGCTTTTTATTGTAGTTACAAGCATGGTTAAATTGCCTTCCATATCAATGGAATGCTTTCTGTTATCAACTATAATGGCCACAACCAAAAACTTTACCTTTCATCCATGGCATCTGTTTCTGTGATATTTTCTTGCCCATCTGTAATTTGAAGATAATTTAAAACATCCATTTTAAGGTGCATTCAAATTCAGTGCATAGTTCATTTACAAACAAGGTTTTTAAAAGCACACAATCAACATTTTCATATAAATATTTTCATCTAAGATGAAATTTGCAAAAATTTACATTAACAATTTTATAGTTCAGTTGTAAGTTTGGAACCTGCTTCTCAAACTGTTGCCTCAAAATCTGATTGTCAGTTTATTTTTTAAGAATACGGTTATTTTAACATACCACCAGTGGAACATAAGAATGAATAACTACATGCTGTACTGCAGTCCTGATAATTATTCATCTTATAAGCAATTCCTAATATATTAACAAAATCAGTACTTGGAGTCAAATCTTGAAAATGTTTATGCTGTTTTCTAAACATTCCAGTTGATATTTCCTGTTCCCACTTTAATCTCACAAACTCTGTTCCATAAGTAAGCATCCACATATCTTTAGATCAGGGGTGCCCAAACTTTTTGTAAGGAGGGCCAGATTTGGTGGCTGAGAATGTGTCAGGGGCCGGTTGCTCCCTGACCCTGCCACCCCACTGCAAGCCCCACCCACTGACCCATAAGCCCCACCCACTGACCCCTTCCAACCCCACTCACAGGAAGGCAGGCACCTAGCTTCACAAGGTTCCCGGGGATGCCGGTGGTGGCAGCTCCCCCCTGTGCACGCACCCAGCCACACAAGCTTCCCAGCGGTGCTGCTGGTGGTGGCCCACCCACTTGCCCGCCCACCCAGCCCCACAAGCTTCTGCTCACCGGCCGGACAGCTCACCCACCCCCTCAAGCTTCCCAGTGGTGTCAGTGTTGGCAGAAGATTTAAAAAAAAAACATGGGACAAAGGAGGGCGAGGGAGGGGAAGGCCGGCCAGCCAGCTGTGGGCCACTCAGAATGGCCTGAAGGGCCAGATTTGGCCCCCGGGCCGGACTTTGGGCAGGCCTGCTTTAGATGCAATTGTGTGCATGCAACATTCTGCTCTACTTATGATTGTGCACTGAAAAAGAGAACCAATGAGACCTTGTTCCCAACATGTTTTGGGAAACATTGTTAGAACTACAAAGCCGTTTCACCAATTAACTAACTAAACTGGTTCATTTGATGAGGCTCTTCAAGCAACTTGATCCTTTGTCACTGGAGAAGAAACTGTCCCAAAACACTAAAAGTCAGAACTGTACCTTGATTTATCCTTTTGTGTACATACTGCATTCTCCATACACTGCCTTACAAGAACCTGCACTTCCTTCTTGTTTGCGTACACTGTTGCCAATTAAGTCAAGCTCTCATATTTTGGACAACCCCGTTACTTTACCTTTTAAATGCTGTAATGTGCTTGTGCTATCCACTTCGATTTCTCCTGCATTAAAAAGCAATAATATTTAGTGTCTCTCATTGTAATTTATACTTTACTGCCAAACACAGACACACACACACACACACACACACACACACACACACACACACACACACACACACACACACAGAGAGAGAGAGAGAGAGAGAGAGAGAGAGAGAGAGAGAGAGAGCAGTTATATGAAATAATTTTCTTACTCAAAATCTGTATGGACCTGTAGCAGTTCTGAATCTCTGGATATTATGCTCAATCATTCAATAGAATTTCACTTGTCTAGCAGGTGGGCATGTATACACACAATACACTTATCAGGACATGTCTAATATTGGAGGCAAGATACCAGACAATGAGTACATCCACACTAAATAATCTTCTTGGAAAGAATGTGAAACAGCCCTCAGTACCATATAGATTAGAACCTGCAGACTGGTCTGTCTGGATACTCGCAAGGACGAAATGAGTGTATAAGAAGAAGGGTAATTTCTCATGCATTCATCTTTTACTATACCATATACCAAACCTGCAAACTTTTTCCAGGAGTGGGAGGGGATTTCTATTAATGGCTGCCCACAAATAATGTGAACAAGCTTCAGATGAAGTAGCCACCAAAGAAAATGATCTGTTTCAAATGACTGATTTCCAGGCTTCCTTTGGGGTGGCCACTTGGAGCCTCCCAATACAACAGGTGTGGGTGGGGCAGGAAGAGTTTTTGCAGGAGAGGCACTTAGCCTTCTAACAAGGTCTGGCCTAAACCATTCAAGCTTTAAAAGTCACTTTCAATTTAGTCTGGAGCCAAATAGGAAGACAAAGCAAACAAGCCAGGAAATAGTTATAAAAGAGATATTCAAGAAATCAGCCTGGTCCTAGCGTCCCTACACCTGCTGCAACTTCTGAGCTGCCTTCAAGGTTACAGCCCCACATAAGAGAAATTTGCAGTAGTCTAATTTTGAGATTACAGATCCATGGACTGATGCAGTGGTGTCCAAACTTTGGCCCTCCAGATGTTTTAGACCACAACTCTCACAGTCCTGTCATTGGCAGTACAGGCTTGGAATTCTGGGAGTTGTGGTCCAAAACATCTGGAGGGCCAAAGTTTGGACACACACCCCTGGACTAATGCCTAAGGGGCTTCCTGTTAAGATAGAGCTGAAGGGGTGTGCAATCTGCCTCACCTGGTAAAAGGTATATACTGTACATATTTTTACATACAACACATAGCTTACGCCCCATTGTTCACCTTTTAAACAGAGTCTTAAACGTGTGAATAGAAGTGAAGGTGTGCACCCTGTTGCTTCCAGCTGCTCCCAGCCTGTGAGCCTTGGGCCAAACAGATAAACCAACAGGCTACTACTGCAACCGAGATGACGGTTCTGGTGTTATGAAGCGTAACCACAGGCTGGGCTCAGAGCTTATGCTCGAGGTGTTCGCTTTTGTTTTTGCCCAATCAACAATCTTAGCCGAGAAGCGCTCTTCGGATCGGCTTCTCCTCCTCCCCATCAAACGTGGTTGGTTTATAGCTCCGGGTGATGATTGCTTTGTAAGCAACAAGAAAATCATCCCTGCCTTTCCTTAGCAGAAGGCGCGGCTCGGGCCCAGAAGCTACAAAAAGGAGGCACACCGCGCGGCGAGGCGGCGGGGTTGGAGGCAGCCAGCGGGGCGGAGCAGACCGAGGGAAGGGACAAAGGCAAGGCGGGCAGAAGGGGAGGCGTCCCCCCGTCGCAGGCGAGGCGAACAAAGGTGAAGCCCAGCCTTGTCCCGGCTTGCTTGCTTTCTCCGAAGGGGCAAAAAAGCAATGCCCTGGGGAAGCTTCCGCCTTTCGTTTCGTTTCCACCGCTTCTGCCTTGCCCGAGCCGGCGCTCTGCTGACCGCCTGGGGACGATGGCCGTGGTAGTTCCAGGGACCGGTTGGGAAGGGGTGTGGATTTTGCAGTAGACACACACACAAAGAGACACTTTTCTCCAGCTCAACGGCTCCTCCGCCCCGCAGCATAAACCCCCACAACAAAGCCTTCTGTAGGTGCCCAGGTGAATGCTTGCGCGAGCCTCCCTCCTCACCAAGAGCCCCTTTCCCTGAGAAAGCCGCTAATAAACCCCGTAGTGCTAGCTGGAAAGGCAAGCCCGAAAGGCGCTCCCCCCCCCAGCTCCCTCTCGCCGTGCGTGCAGACTGGGAAGGGCGAGCAGGGAACGGGCACCCCACCACCCCACCCCTCCTAATTCCACACTGAAGAACCTCAACCCCGTTCGGCCTCTGCCCTAGGAGCAAAAAAGGTCTCCTTTCGCCCAAGCACCAATTCGGGGGTGGAGGGTGGGTGCCTTTTTGCCTCCTCTTCGCTCCTACGGTACCTGAGGAGTTGTTGGCGTTTCTCTGCCGCTTGGAGCTCGCCATGGCGGGTGGGGTTGCACACCTCCGCGCTGCAGAAACGTCCTCCCCCGGGAGGGTAGTTGGGCTTCTGGAGTCAATGCTTCGCGCCCATCCGCTTCCAGGAAGAAAGCAAGGCTGGCTGTCCTGCCTTCACAGCCCGCCCTTCTCTCCTCCTCTTCCTCGGCGTCTAGATACCACCAACCCAGCCAGCCAGCCCTGCTTTGTTCTCGCCGAGGAAGGAAAACCCTCGGGCCACTCCGTTGCGCGTGCCCGTTACCCTCAGCGGTGTGTCGAGCGTGACGTTCCTTTTAGGAACCTTTGCGTTCCTTTCCGTGGGCCTGGTGGCCCAAGTCCGAAACGCCCGCTGGTGGCCCGTGTGTGTTTCCCTGTGCTTCCGGATAGTATCGATTTAGGAACGGAAAGCAGGCGGAGCCAGGGCTTGTCCTCACAGCCATGTCTTTGAACCTTGAAATGCAAAAGGTAATAATAGGCAGGGCTGTATCTTGTTGTCTGAAGTTGAAACATACCTACCACACCCACCTACAATGGTGATGTTCCACAGTAAAGAAGCATTTTTTCGAGGTCTTGAGGCTGAAAAATCACACTATTACCTTTCCAACCCCCTAAGGAACTTGGAGCAAGAAAAAGCTTGATTTTCAGTTGTGAAATTATAGCTGTTATAGTAGAGCAGATGTTTTCCAGAAGATCACAAGCGCATGATTTTTCTAAGTAGGTTTGGAGATAATCCACTTTAAACCAGACAGGGCTGTTGCAATTCAGGCATGACAATATTGGGGGTTCATAGACAAAAAATAGCCAGAGTGACTTGCACTGTTTCAAAACGCGTGTAGTTCTGAACTCATGTTCTATTGTTAACTACAATGGTTACAAGTTACAACATGCTTCTAGACTAGATTTATATTAGGCAAATACAGTTGCATGCTAGCAGTAATTAGGCATATCCTCTTCTGATCCTAAAGCAGGAGGGGTTACTTTTTATTATACATTTATTATTTATGTTCTACATTAAATTACATAAAATATACTGCTTGTCTCCTGTCGTTTTATCAATTCAATCACAGTTTCCCCCTACATTTGAGCCCAGTATAATTCATATCAGCTGCCTAGATGCCCTAAGCCAGGACTGTTCAACTTTGAACAGGCTGAGGTCTACTTTTTTCCAGCCCAAAATGCCTGAGGGCTAGACAAAAACCTCTACTTACAAATTTTATCTGTTCTGAGCACATGCTCATAAGTAAAAAAAATTGTAAGTAGTGCAATGGTTTCCCATAGGAATCCATTGAAAACCAATTAATCCATTCTGGGGGGAACAGATTTCAGTGCACCATGGCCCTTGAACTGACCCACTCGGTTGAGACAATGGGCTGGCAGACCCAGAACTTTGCTGGGGCGGTGGTGGTCCTTGGGATGGGGGAGGGAGGGGTAGAGAACCTATCCCCTCACTTTTTTTTATTGACGGCCGGTGGGCTACTGTTGAACCCTTTGTGGGCTACCGGCACAGGCTACCTGTTGTGCAGGCCTGCCCTAAGCACATCCGATCTCATCTGATTTCGGAAGCTAAGCAGGGTCAGGCCTGGTTAGTACTTGGATGGGAGACCACCAGGGAATACCAGGTACTGTAGGCGCCTAGAGTAGGAACTGGCAAGCCACTCCAGTATTCCTGCCAAGAAAACTCCATGGACATGGGGTAATGAAGAGTCAGTCATGACTGTAATGACACAACAAGCGGACAATCTCAACAATCTCTTCAATTTCACTGTTTACTTTTGAAGGGTAAAATCAAATCCAATGTTACCATATTAACCTCCCTCCCAAAAGCTACTGCTGCTCAGACAGCCCCATCACCACAAAACCATGTGAATTATACTCTACAAAGTATTCCATACCCCTGCATGCTTATTATCCTGAATACAACATATAATTATAAAGGCTCACATTTATATCTAGAATACCTGAAAGATTCTATAATCATGAGCTAAACAAGACTTCTTATAAAGCTTGTAAAATACATGTTGTAGGTTGGCCCCGTGTATTGTATTTTGTTCCTAAGTTTGCACTATATCTTACACTCACACCATGTAAACACTGTCTCTCACTGGTGTGAGGGAAACATTACTTTTTCTGCCTATGTTTATTTTCTCCTTGTTTTTCTTTACCTGTCATGAAGGACTACTGTCTTTCTCATCAAATAAAATGTAATTGCCTATAAAACTGTTAGCATTCAAGGAGATGCACCCATTTTTCTGCCTGACAAAATAAAAGAGGCTATACAGGTTCTTGAGGTGAAAGGGTGTGAACATAGCTCAGCACTCATGAAAGCCTTTTTCATCGCTACTTGTGCATGGCCACTAATGCATGAGCTTATATATGTGCTATTTTCGATTAATGTGATGTTCTGGAGATTTTAACATAAACCGGACCTTTAAAACATGAGGTTCCAATTATGTGATGTAGCAACATTGCACTCAATGGGGATTGCTTGTTGTAAAAGGTATAGGTTTGCACTCTTAAACTGTATATTTAAGAGTGCATATTTCACAGAAGTAAGCCACCATATATTCCATGGGACTTCTGATAAAAATACAATTGCAACTTGAGTGGAATAATAGGGCACTTTTACACGACCCCTAAAATCCGAGGCATAGGGCTCCCAGATGCGGAGCTTAAAATTGTTCTCCCACCAGCTGCGCACTTTTAAAAAAATTAAGTACAACCACACCCACCTAAGCGTGCCCCAGCGCATTTTAAAAGTACCTGGTCTCCGGAGGTAAAAAAATTTCTTATGCGGATTGTAAAGCAGTGAGTGCCAGGCTCTCCTCGCCTTCTGTTTTTGTTTTTTTGTTTTTTGCCCCCCACCCCTTTAAGAGACTGGAATGCTTCCGGGGCAGACGGACGTGAGCCTGCATTCTTTTCTCCCTTTTTTTCTCCCTCCCCTCACCGCAGACAGGAGCAATGGTGTGCGGAGGGGTGGGAACACAGAAAGCAGAACAACCCCCCACACACACACACAATCTCTGGTCCGAATTTAAGTTGCCAGCGGATCTTAGGGAGCGTGTAAAAGCACCCATACACAGTAAATGTTAACTCTGAAATGGAAAGCAAAACAGAACAATGATATCTCAACCATATGGGATTCTTCAGGTTGATCCATTAATACACTTAAATCTAGTACCAATTTTCAGATGAATAGCCTATTAATTTACATTAGTTTGATTTTTAAAGAACCACTCTTTTACAGTTTGCACATTAAAATCTTGGCCACAGCATCTGAAATTGTTCATCTTACAGGGACAGCTGTGCTCTCTCCTAAAAATCCATATACTACAGGGCTAAGGTAATCTGACTTCTGAACCAGTTTATATTCTTCATGTTGTACTGTATTACTGTACTGTACATTTCCAAACCATGAGAAGAAATAAGAAAAAAGCAAGCAGTTGTCCTAACATTCAACTTCTACTAGACATTCTCAGGGCCAATGAAACCAGCCATCATAACATGATACTTAAATTTTTCATTAGGTATAGTCCTTAACACTGTCAATATAATCTTCACTACTTCCAGGAACTTAAAAAAACAAAATCTGAGAATTTCAGGACGAAGAATATTACACCTAGTATGACATTCTAAACATAGCTCTCCATGCCCCACTTCTGATGTTTAGAAAAATTCTGAAATGCTTTGGTCATTAGGAAGACTCCTCAGGAGTTAAATGTTAAAGACAATTTAATGTTCAAAATAAAGCCCTAAGTTTAACTGTGTGTGTGTGTGTGTGTGTGTGTGTGTGTGTGTGTGTGTGTGTGTGTGTGTGTGTGTGTGTGTGTGTGTGTGTGTGTGTGTGTGTGTGTGTGTGTGTGTGTGTGTGTGTTGTGTTGTTACAGTCGTGACCGACACTTCGTGACCCCATGTCCATGGAGTTTTCTTGGCAGGAATACTGGAGTGGCTTGCCAGTTCCTACTCCAGGCACCTACAGCACCTGGTATTCCCTGGTGGTCTCCCATCCAACTACTAACCAGGCCCGACCCTACTTAGCTTCCAAAACCAGGCAAGACAGGATGTGCTTAGAGCATCAAGGCGTTGTACTAGTGTCCAAAGTCTACAATGGAAGGATTTTCTTCTCACTTCTGCAGTCCTCTGCATTGTTATAGGGCAAATGACAGCTTTGGGTTGCCCAACTGTCCCAAACAGATGGCACAGAGAGTTGAGGAGAGAGACTATTTCATTTCTTTCCTCTGGTTTTCATTTGCTCGGCAAATTACTTCTGCTGAACTTTGGACCTGCAGCCGGCAAGCAGGTTTACACCCCTTTGAGTCACTTGGTTAGGAAGGCTGGTGGCAGGCCTCAGCACAACTCAGAACTTACCATCTGTACAGTTTGTAGCTTCTTTTTTATCATTATGCTTTTCTTTTTTACATATATAAATTTTATGACAAAATAAACAAAACATATATTCCCCACAACACATTTGTGCTGTATTACCCTCCACCCTCAGGATTATATAACAATACATTCTATAACATTATTTTTACTATATACTGTACATGTTTTATATTATGCATCCTGCCACTTTCCAACACTGAATTGATTCTTCAGACGGTGTATAGCCCTTATGTTTTAGAAATACATGTTCTACAAATTTATGCCAAATTTGATTAAAACATTCTCTTTCAACAGCCCTTCTTTAACTTCCAATTCACAAGTCAGTTTATCAGTGATGGCTAAACTCCACATTTCATTATACAGTAGTTGCTGTTGCTGTGTGCTGCAAAGTCTATTATGGCTATCCTTTTCAGTATAGGTAGAGAATACAGTACTCAGAAGTGTTGTAGCATTCCCTTCTTCTGAACGTGCCCTGGGACTATGCAATTTGCCTATGGCTATACAGACTGCATCTTCTCCAAGGAGGCACAATGGGGAATTGAACTCCCAAACCCTGGTCCCACAGCCTAATCCACTGAGATATCCAGAAAATTGATGGCAATTGCTCACTGAGTATTACACAATTTCTCTTCCACCTCTGTACTGTAACTACAAAATTGGATTTTCATTATTAATATATTTTTTTAAAAAAATAATGGTTCTGGATGTTTAATTCTCCCTCTACCAAAACCAGATTATCATTCAATTTCATAAACATTTACTCTTTAAAATTCTCATATGCTTTATTAATAAAGGCCACAAAAAGAAAACACATTGCAGACAAATTTTCAAGTAATAGTACTCAGTCATCTCTGGCCGTTATATGCTCAGACATTTGAGAAACAGGCTCAGTGTTAAGAATTCACATTCCTTTGGAAAAGATTTAAGCAGCTTTGGCAAACAGAACAAAACTTCAGTAAAACCTGATATGGAGAGACGGTAAATGCCAAGCTTAATGTCTTAATGCAACTCTAGTTAGCTGTATCTGAGACTTTTTAAAAATATTAAAGGTAAAACAAAACCTTAACATTCCACATTCATGGGAAACGTATCAGTAAAAGTCTTCATCAGTTTTATCATTTAACTATACAAATAAAAGACTTTCCCACACACTAAGCAACAGACAAAAATATTCCTTTTGTCCAGGCCAATACAATTCGCATTCAATACACATTAAGGCACTTCTCTTGCATAGAATTCAGTTGTGTCCAAATTGATTTTTTTAAAAACAGGAATGGACCAAATTCAATAATTTGTCTCAAACAGAATAGACACACTACTAAATCAATGAGATCTGAATAAATATTGACTTACAATTCAGCAATCCATTCAATGGATTTAATTAGGACTAGTGATGGGGTTTTGGCCAATGTTCTTATGTTGGAGAGAATCAGTTCTGTTTTGTCTCAGGGAGAACTGGACACATCCTAGATTGCCAGTAAATATACAAACGGACTCACTCAGTTAAGTAATTTAAAGCATATATAAAGTTTTTAGTTTTCAATTTCATAGGCACTTTGGAAGAGTGGCTGCAATGTAAATGGATAATTAGGTTAAGGAATCTTGAAAAAACAAACCAAGACCCCAAAAGGAACATCCCATAATGACAGGTGTTTCAATTGGAAACCATTTGCATTTGAGATGCTTTCCTCCTTGACAGTAAAACTAGACACTGAAGAAATGTAAGATATTTGACCTACTTTTACCTCAGCTCAATATGTATGGATTTTTCCATAGTCAAGCATGACCCGTTAGATCCTGACTTGTTCAGGGGGTCAGCTCAAGTTTGACTTTGCCTCCCATTCTTCTGTGATCAGTGAACTAAGTAGCTAGTTCACTGGGTGGGGAGAGGGGGACAAGTTGTTGCCTGCATGATTATGTTGTAAAGAACCCAGAGACTGCTTTAGAAATATTGGGGGCACCATACAGTATAAGTCAACAACAACCATCATTCACAATTGTACAGCTCTAAGACCAGTTGTCAAAAATATCATTTCTGATGTTCAGGAAAGATTACGGATGTCCATGTAGTTGATGAAGGAAAGTGCTGTACATAAACTTACAAAAATTAGTGTCTTCTGCTCATCATGTAAATAATCTTCATATTCAACTGTGTATTTTGAACAGTATTGCAATAACAAAAGGGCCCCTGCAATACAGACAAAAGTCTGTATATGCTGCAAAAAGCTATTCGCTTCTTCAAAGGTCTCTCTTGTCTTCATATCGACACATGCATGCAGCTCTTTGACTATCAAGGTATGGCTTGCATCCCAAATGTATGACAGCATCAAACACCAGCTGCACTGTTGATTCACATGCTGTTAACAAAGAATGCAAATAAAATTCATATTTCAGTAATACAGTAAACTATAGCTCACATTATGAGGGGAGCCCATGTTTACCAGGGGTTGCTCCTTGATCCAAGGCTACTTAAGTAGTTTATATCAACCACAGTTAGGTAAGATCATATTTTCATATCTATTAGTTTAAGTAATAAGCCTATGCTTTTTATTATTTACAAGGAGGGCTGATGTGGTCTAATGGATAAACTGCCAAAGCCAGATTCTGGAAACTTTTGTCCACTCAACCCTGGGAATACAGTGGAAGATAGCAAAAACCCTATTAAGGTTGCCTAAGCCTGTTTTTAAAAAGACGTTTGCTCAGCATAGAGACAATTGAATTAAAAAAAAACCCTCCAGTTTGTAAATGAGGGATACTGCACTTCTCTACTCATGATTCAAAAAGCCAGGTAATGGCCCAGTACTACTGCATAATATGTCAAAGCAGGAAAAAGGATGCCAAGCTTTACATAGCAATGGCCCGCCTGAATGTGGACAACATCAATGCCAGCAATCAAGATGCTCTACAAAATAAAGAAATATGTCTTGGAATATTATCCCCATTTTTGACTTGCCATATGGAGTAATAATTTCCAATACTGCACAATATCTATTGCTGCACTCCCATGCAGCAATAATAGCAAACCCAATCTCCACATTATATTAAAACGCAGTTTGCTCTCTACAAACATGTAACACAGATGGAGTTCTCTGTAGCAGCTTACCTTGCACACTCTCTGGTATTCCTAGTGTTTTCTGTACATCTCTACAAATCTTTGAAAGGCAATATTGAAACTGCTCATCACATTCATGCTTTTTGTTGCCGCAGGTATCATAACACCGGTCGTGTTGATTGCAGCATTTTGTCATGGAGGGAATACCAATGTCAAACTGAGAAGCAAGTTCTTAGCATTAGAAATTTCTCAGAGCATTTTACAAAAGATACCAGTAGAAGATACAAATAAAAAAAATCAAGGAAGTCACACACATCCCATGAAGAAAAACACAAAGGGGTTAGAAGGGGATGGGAATATTACCTCAAAATACACCAATAAATTAATAAAATAACATTTTTAAAAGATTCACATACCCCATAATATTTGTGCAAATATTTATATAATAAAATTCAATTAGGGCAAAAGTCTGAAAAAGGTACCTTCAACTATCAGAGGAAACAGGTCTCCCAAGCACACTTGGGAGAATAAAGAAATATATTTCACTCTTGTAAGATTTATTTACCATATGGCAAAGCAAACAATGTGTTGGAATTATAAGAATTTTCTCCTGAGGACCAGATCTGGAAGTTGAGTCATGGCAACTGGACTTTTCTTGAGAGTTTGGATGTTTCACTGCTCATCCATACAGCTTCATCAGTTGCTTATCATCCAAGCTGTTTGGATGATCGGAGAAACGTTTCAATCTGTCGCAAAGAGAACTCCAGTTGCCATGACTCAACTTCCAGATAAACTCACCTGGATGACTTAGAATCTTCACTGAGGACCCGATAAATGTATAATTATCCTAAAGGCAAGGGAGAATTTTTCAACTAGGCTGAAGTAGCTGATAATCTTGGAACACAGTTTCCTATATCAAGCTTTCCTTTTTTGTACATCTAGAAGAGTGATGGTGAACCTTTTAGAGACCGAGTGCCCAAACTGCAATTCAACACCCACTTTTTTTTTTGCAAAGTGCCAATACAGTAATTTAACCTGTATACAGGTGGCTATGAAGGGGTGATGTCGGGTGCCCACAGAAAGGGCTCTGAGTACCACCTTGGGCACCCGTGCCATAGGTTCGCCATCACTGATCTAGAATAACCTTATCGGGCCTTCCATGAGGTCTGCAAACATCATCCTCATCATCCCAAAGCTTCAATGAACAAGGGGACCACTGAGGGGTGTTTCACCCACAAGCAAGATATTTTGGTTGCCAGGTCTCTGTATTTTGTTAGTTTTTCTAATTCTTTAGCCTCAGTTCTGGCAGACCCTGGGATGGCAATGCCAATGATCAAGGCATATTTTTATTTGATTACTACTATCTCTTGTGTGGTATGTTAATTTGTCAATCTCAGAAATAATACCATCAGGGCTACAAAAAACGGCAATATCAGGAATAGTATACATGCTACACCAATATTTATCAGGCACTTAGGTTAAAACTTGTGAATGTTATATAATACCTGTCAATGTTTTCATAACTGATTGATCATAATTGGTATTTTTCTAGTAGACTAAAGGTATCACCTGTTCTACTTTTATGATTGATGGACTATGCCTGGTGGTGGTGGTGGTAGTAGTAGTAGTATCAACAACAATTTGCCATCATGCCAATTCTGACATATGGCAACCCATTTCAGGGTTTCCCAATTAGAGAATACTTAGAAGTAGTTTAGGATTCCCTGCATAACTAAATCAGTATGCATTTGGAAGTGATGGATACTTACATGAACTCCGAATAGAGGAGAACCACATCCATTAGGTGGTGAAGGTTTGTAGTCATAGCGGGGTATAGGCTTATATCCTGTGAAGTAGAAAGAGTTTTCAATAATTAGAATAATACAGTATTTAAGTGCTTCCATAATTTGATCCCTCAGGACAGGACAGGAGTACGAATAATAGTACAGTATCAGCTCTTATAGATTACAACACGAACTGTCTTTATTCCAGTGAATGTAACAGAACAATCAGGTGGAAGTACAGGTTGGGAAAATTACCAGTTTTGACTGCAACTTCCTGAATTTCCAAAAGCATGGCCTGTGTCCATCTTTTCCAAGGTATTCTGGGAGATACACACACACACACCCTTAACATTTCTAATCTCTGGGTACAAGTGGACAAACTCTCATGCTTTAAACTGCAGGTTTGTCAGTGTTATAGTCCTGGGACAGTTTCAAACTGTCATAACTAGCATTCTCCACACAAAAAAAGACCTAAGCAATTCAATGGCACTTATTTTTAGGGAAGGAAATGTAAAATTATTGTTTCCTGTCATTAATACATCAGTGTTAATATTGTCTGTCAAATTATTTTTGGCTAAACATGCATGAGGCAACACTTAGAGAACAAGTTTTGGAGTTAGAATGTATCTACAGTATATACAAAGTAAGATTATTTATAATAACAAATGCAGTTAAATAAATGCTCATTTACAAGAGTTTTCATTCCACATACAGAGACTCAAGGTTAACAGCTTAATAATACTGGACCACTTTCCATGACTGTGCGTTCCTTGATTTCATGAAAAAAAACCACAAGCAATCATCATGAATCAATATGTATACAATATCCACTATTTCTTCCCCACTCAGCAACTTCCACACCTCATGATGTGTGTAACATAAGATAATTTTAGCAACATTTTGAGTACAAGATAATTTTAGCAAAATTGAGAGAACTGATGTGTTAACGCAGCAGTAGCTGATCTCTGGGAGTCTCTCTGGATGATAAATTTTATTTGCCTAGGGCTTGGAAATGGCCATTTGGATCCTTTTGCACTTTTTCATAAAAAAAAAAACAAGAATGCTGTAGTGGATAAAACGACAGACTGGGATTTAAGAGACTTGGGTTCCAATCCACACTCAGCCGTGGAAATTCATGGCAAGAGGTGTGGAACTGGTAAAAATACTTGTTAAACATTTCATTTTCCTGTAAAGCACTGCTATAGTTGGTGCAACTTAGCACAGACAAACAATAACAGCCTGACTGGATATTTCTAGTTTCTTTTTTGAAATACCTCATCAAATCCTCCCAAATGAAAACCACTGCTCCACAAACAGAAACAATTAAACATTTGGCAGCAGGCAGTTCTGAAGAAGGAAATATGGATTATCTTTCATATCCCTTTGCAAACTTTCTAAATCCACTTAGCAAAATTACTGTCTCTACACAGAATGCATTCATAAATACCTGATCCTCTGTAATACAATCTTGGTTGCTGTACAGAGACTAAATATTACAGCAAAAGGACAAAGAGAACTTTCAGGCCACGTTCAAACAGACAAACAAAATAACCAAAGGGATCTACAAAAGAAGCTGGAGCCAGTGTACACTGACAGTCATTGCTGTTGTCTGAGATCACAAAAGGAGCGGTTGCAGATGTAATTTCAAGCTGCTTTTGGTGATACTTACCTGGAGTAAGTCCCACTGAATTCTCTAGGGCAGACATGTCCAAATTTCGACCCTCCTGATGTTTTGGACCACAACTCCCAGAATTCTAAGCTTAGATTTCCAATGACAAAGGACTGTGGGAGTTGTGGTCCAAAACATCTGAAGGACCAAAATTTGGACATGCCTGCTCTAGGACTTACTTCTGGGGTAAACATATATAAGCTGCAACTGCTCATCCTGCAAAGAATCATGGCACCCCGTTAGTTAGTACTGTACTTTTAAAACTGATCAATATAGACCCTACCCATCTTCCACTGTGGATCTTTGTCTGACACGCAGCAATCCCAAGCAGTCCTTGTGCCAGGCCCAAGTATAACCAGCTTCAGCATGTCTGGTGCATGATCCTTCCCTGCTGTTTACATTGCAACCACTATTAATGATATACCACGCATGGAATGCGGTACTAATATGGAACCACAACACCAAAGACCTGATGGGAAATCGTGGCCCACTCGATGCTCCCGGGAGTGCAATTTCTATCAAAGGGACGGAGATGTGGATATTCATTCTACTAATATGACATCGTCAGTTTCCCCGTTCACAAGCACAGGCCTCCCGCTTCGAAGTCGTTATAGCACGAGCGTTATTATTACCGTCGCTGCATTTGTAGTGACAAAGCCCATCATCGCCTCCCAGGAGATCCAGTGCAGCGTTTAAGTACGTGTCGATCTTGTGGACGCCGTTCCTAATCGTCTTCAGCGTCATCCGCCAGTCCGGAGTCGGAGCCTCTTGGCACCGGCCCGGTTGCGGCTGCGTCCCCAACAAACCGAAACAGGTCACGAGAAGCGGCAGGAGGGCCCGATGCGTCCTCATCGCCAAACGCACGGGGCCCGGGGTTCTACAACGCCCGCCCAGGAACGCAGCGCCGCCGCCGCCGCCGCCTCCCTGGGTTCTGGAACGCTGCGCGCCGCGGCGTCCGGAGGGCGCAAGGCGATCCAAAGGATGGCGCCGCGCTACTTGTTCTCGCGCTCCATTGCGCGCAGCGATCCGCGCAGGGGCTGCCTCTCACCTCCGTGGGCGGTGGGCTCAGGCCAGCGAACGGTGGCCACCATCCCGTAAAAAGAAACCAAGCCGAACCAAACCACCCAGCCCGCCCTACTCCCTGTTGTGCTACGCCTCCACAGCCAGCCTGAACCAACCCGGCCCTTCGTCCACCGGCGCAGGCCCTGAAGGGCGGCGCCCCACTTCCTCGGGAGGTGGAGTTGAAAGGTCGTGGCAGAAGGAGTTAGGCGGAGCGCGCATCGGGGCGGTCGATAGGGAGCCAGTCAACGGGCGCGTTGCACCGAAAAAGCGTGTTAAAGTGTTTTTCAACCTTTTTTGGGCAAAGGCACACTTGTTTCATGAAAAAAATCACGAGGCACACCACCATTAGAAAATGTCTCCGTCCGTCAGTATACACTGGATAGCACTAGCAACATTAACTGGCTGCAAAACATTAACAGTAGGGCACTGTAGGCGAACATATAGCATGGGTGCTAAAGGTGGCACTCGGAGTCCTTTCTGTGGGCACCCGACATCATCCCTTCACAGCCACCTGTATTCAGGTTAAATTGCTGTATTGCCACTTTAGGAAAGTGCAGATGCCTTCAGCAAGTCCAGCGACAGGAGGGGAGGAGGATGAAGGCAGGAAGGAAGGAAAGAAGGCAGAAAGTGTTCTGCTTGTATACCGCCCCATACCACTTCAAGGAGTCTCTGGGCGGTTTACAGTTTTAATTACAGATACATATACGCAGGCTAGAAATGAGCACGTTTCTATGAAGAGGGGAAAGGGTACGAATGGAAAGAGAGAGGTGGGGGGGGGAAGAAAGAAAAGACACACAGAGAGAAGAGGGCGACCCAAGAGAGAAAGAAAGGGGCAAGACTTCAAGGAGGACCCCACGCAACCGTTCCCCCAATCTATGAGGAGGAAGAGGAGAGCTTGTCAGCGCCGGCCCCACACCGATGAGGAACCCATCGCGGGGCCACTCAGAGACGGCTCTTCCCCTCCCGGACCCTAAAGGCCGGCCGGCCGGCCGGCCAGCCGTGCCAGTAGCCCCCCACCCGCCTCCTCAGCCCAGGCCCGGCGGAGGCCTCCTCCATCCCCTCCTCCTCGCAGCCCTGCCGCGGTGCTCGTGGGGCAGCCGGGCGCCCCTCCTCCCCTTCCCCTCACCTGGTGGTTTGTTCTGGGCTGGGGCTCCCGGGCCAGCTCGTGTCGGCGGGCGGGCTGTCGGGCGGCTCAGTCCATTGGTAGCTCCCAGGAAAGGGGTGGTGGTGGTCCAGGGTAAAAAAAGGAGGGGGGGAGAGGGAAGTGAGCGAGTCGCGGCGGCGGCGGCAGGCACAGGGCAAACACTAAAGAGAATGAGCAGGGCCAGGAAGTGATGCCAGCGCTGCAGGCCTCGGGGGGGGGGAGCCAACCTGGCCCTTGGACGCTATTTATAGCGCCTCCCAGCTGTGGGTCGCCCACCGGCCCTGGGTTGAATTTCTTTAGAATTTTTCAATTTTTCCCACGGCACACCAGGCAACATCTCGCGGCACACTAGTGTGCCGCGGAACAGTGGTTGAAAAACGCTGTGTTAAAGGAACCGAAGCAGCGCCGACCTTGAAAAAGAAAGGAACCGAAAGTGTCGCCTTTGAAAGGCTCTGGACAGTACATCGTTGCGGAAAACCTCCTTCCCCCAGCCCTAGCGAATCCTACCTTCACTTACCTTTTTGGGCACAAAGTTTCCTCCCAAAATGTATTAATGACCCGAAAAACAAGGAAATACTCATGGCACCAAGATTTATTTGGAGGACTTTTCCGTGGACTGCGGCACGCTTATTCGGGCTGTTGCCAAATAAAACTTGGCCGCCTTAAAGTGTCACGGGAATCTTTGGTTTTTCTGGGGAGAGCATCTCCAAACTTTGTCCCTCCAGATGTTTTGGGCCACAACTCCCAACATTCCAAGCCTGTATGGCCCATGCCAAAGAACTGTGGGAGTTGTGGTCCAAAACATCTGGAGGGATGAAGTTTGGACGCCACTGATCTAGAGCGTAAATTGTGGCTGGTTCCGACGGCAAATTTCCAGATGTAAATAAACTCCAACTCCCATCAGCCCTAGCAAGCATGGCCCACAGTGAGGGAGGATGGGGGTTGCAGGCATTCAACATGGCTGCTGCTCTTAGAGCAGGCCTGCCCAAAGTCCGGCCCGGGGGCCAAATCCGGCCTGTCAGGCCATTCTGAGTGGCCTGCGGCTGGCTGGCCCGCCCCTCCCTCCTCCTCCTTCGCTTATAGGCCAGTGGGTGGGGCTTTCAGTGGGATGGCAGGGTCGGGGAGCAACCGGCCCCTGACACATTCTCAGCCACCAGATCTGACCCTCCTTACAAAAAGTTTGGGCACCCCTGTCTTAGAGCAATTGAAATAATGAAAAGGAGAAGCCCTGTGGCTATTACAAAATACAAATGCAAGACTAGGCAATAAAGGCGATACCTACAGAGCAATAGGGTCCCCTGATGCTCTTGGATTACAGCCCCTAGAAATTCTAACCCGGCTAGATCTTGGTGGAAGTCCATGAAAGTTTGGGAATTCATGGTTGGCAACCACTGACTTTGAGGAGGGGATCCCTCTGTATAGTGGTGGTTACAGGTTGAGCAGTGAAGTCGGAACCATTTGCAAAGGATTGCTCCCATCCAGCTGACATCACACCAGCCATCTCATGAAGCCCTAGCAGCCATTCATTTTACTTGATACTCTATAGTGCAAATGACCTTGGACAAGTTTCTAGGTCAGGCATGTCCAAATTCCAGCCCTCCAGATGTTTTGGATCAGAACTCCCACAGTCCTTTACCACTGGCAATCTAAGCTTAGAATTCTGGGAGTTGTGGTGCAAAAACATCAGGAGGGCCGAAGTCTGGACATGCCTGTTCTAGGTCAAACAATTCAATTGTAACACTATGCATATGTACTCAAAATGTAAGTCCGAGAGGAGTCAGTGGGAATAACTCAAACAAGAACATGGATAACATGAATAATTCAAATAATAAAAAATGGTTGTGCGAAAGTATATGCACAGCTCCCCTTCCTTCAAAATTGCAGTAGCTGAGATGCTTTTTGTTCTTTTTCCTTGGTACAATATCCACTGGGGGAAGGAAAACTAAATTGATTGAAAAATTAAGATAATCATACTTGGTCACGTCCTCGGAAGACAAGACTCATTGGAAATGACACTAATGGTGGGAAAAGTGGAATATATGAGATGGAGTTACTTAGCAAGGGAAGCGATGGCCTTTAGTTTTTAAGATTTCAGCAGAACTGTTAATGGTAGGGCCTTTGGGAGATCATTAAACCATAGGATTGCCACAGGCCAGAAACGATTTGACCGCACTTAGGAATAAAATATAGCCACCACGTCCTTGCCTGGCTTCTTCCTATAACCACTTCCTTGTCTAACTGAAGTACAGTTAGATCTGGTTACAACAGAAGACTGTGATCTATAGCACCTATTTGTTACTTGAAAAGGTATATTCCTCTTTAAAGTCTCTTGTCTTGCTTGCAAGTGAACAGAACCCAGTTTATATGAATTCTGGCAAGCTTTATCTTCTCCTGGGGTGGGCGTGGGGTGAGTGGGGGACCCTTATCCCTATAAATTTTATGGAATTTTGTCCTCAACTTTAAAAAAAAAGTTAAATGTGGGTGCTGATTTTCCCTCAGTAAGCAATGAGAAAGAAACCCAAAGTTCTAAAAAAGGAAGCAGGACTCTCTTGGATGAAAGCCAATGAGTGATGTCAGTCTAAACCTCAAAGCCGAGGTGACCTGTGAACCACAGAGTTGGGTTCTGAATTTGTTTTTAAGGGCTCTAATCAGATAATATATTGAAGGCAGATTGCTGTATAGTCAAAAACATGAAATCTCAAGCTGGAACCTGTTGCTGTCACAAGTGATTGTTTAATGGCAGTACAGTTTCTGGCAGGAAGCTAAAGGTGCAGGCTGATGTGTGTCTTTTGAAATACAAGTTATTTATTTATTATAAGTTATTATTTACATTTATATACCACCCAACTTTCCCAGAGAAACTCTGGATATTCTGGTCCCAAGACATGTTTAAATATTTAAATGGATGTCATATTAAAGAGGGGACAGGTTTGTTTTCCCTGGCTTCAAAGACTAGGACTCGGAGCAATGGGTACAAACTACAGGAAAAGAGATTCCATTTGAACATTAGGATGAACTTCATGATGGTTAGAGCTGTCCAGCAGTGGAATATGCTGCCACGGGGTGGGGTAGGGAGGTGGAGTCTCGTTCTTTGGAGGTTTTTAAGCAGAGGCTGGATGGCCATCTGTCGGCAGTACTTGGATGGAGGTTCCTGCATGGCAGGAGGTTGGACTGGATGGCCCTTGAGGTCTCTTCCAACTCTATGATTCTATGATTCTATGATCCACAGCCCTTTCTCTAGTCCCCTGATCCTGCTTCTGTTTCTTGATGTGGCAACATTGCACAAGTATTGTGAGACGTGGCGGTTCTCAAAATCATCCACATACACAAGGGCATTCACAGGGAAGGGGGGGAGAGAAGAAAAAAGTAGTCTGTAGTACTGACTGGGATTAGCCAATGCAAGGCTGCATTCTACAACCCAATGTCTCTGCAATCCAAGGTTGTACAGAGATTGAAGACACACACACTTGGATGTAGTTTATAGAATTGTTAATGCTGTGCATTTTCTGTCCCATCAAAGTTTCCAGTCAAGCCGGTTTTGCTGTACTTAAGAAATCTGTTGAAATAAATACCATAGCTAAAATAGAGAACATGTGGCTACCCAGATGTGGCTGGACTGCATTCCCACCATTTCTCACCACTAGTCATGAAAGTTGGTGGGAGCTACAGCCTAAGAATATCTGAAGGGACTCACATTTCCTATTCCTACCATTGACAAAACATAAATGACCACGTGTACTACAGGTGTAGTTGTGGTTTTAAAAATTACATATCTCTTGCACTGTTGTTAGTCACAATGATGACTGCTGAGGTGGTTTACCGGCCAAAGCCACTAGCGGGCACTGTATGATCAGAGATATATGCCCTAATTGTTGCATTTATTATATGACCAAAACATGAAAAGTACAGTATAATGCTTACCTTTGCAACTCATTTGACCACTTACCGGTAAGTCTCCTCAGTCATTGGTTCCATCACATGCTTTATTTGAAGAGATACATTTCCCATTGACATCGTGGAATTCTAGAGGAACATTCTGTCAGACTGGGTAAGAAACAGGTTTGTGGGGATTTTTTTCATTTCAAAAATAGAAGATCTTTCTTGTCCATAGAAAATGGAATGCTTTCAAAGGGTGCATCTATGATAATAGCAGTGATTCAGAGGCATAGTTATATTCCACATAACTGCTTGTCTGTGATGGGTTTATTCCTTGAAACATTTCTAGGCTTCTTTGTTACAATCAGGAATCCATAAAATAGCACAAAACAGCACCAAGATACTTAAAAAGATGAGACTTCCAAATCATTGCAGCACCAAATAACAGACAGCCTTCATACTGTCTGACTAATGCACACAAGGCTAAATTCACTTAATAATCCCAATGAGAGTACCTATTGAATCCATGGGATTTCAGTAGGTCAATGAAAGTCCCATGGATGCCATGGGTCTGCTTTAGCTGGCACTAACAATTGGATTGGGCCTATTATAAAATCTATTCCACCAATTCATATGCTAGATGTGACACATCACCTTCACTGACATCTCATGGCTCCAGCTATATCTGACTAATTGAAATACACTGAGCCAGTCTGGCATCCGTCTCTCTGCAAGTTGCCTTCAGGCGTTCCAGTGGATTTGAGCCAACAGTTGGGTCAATTAACTGTGCAAAATCAGTTTCTCGGTACTTGCAGTTCAAAAGCAATCAGTGAGTAGATGATCATTGCCCCATGAATCACAAGCATTATTAGTGTTTGATTTGTAATTACAGTATGATTCCCCCTTTATATGCAAGATCTGAATTGACTGATTCATTTATTCACTGTCTGAAGATATTGAAAGATATTGAAGATAAGAAATCTCTTATTTCTAAAGAGGGCACCAGAGATCATGCTATTAATACTGTGTTTCCTATAATCCCAGTTTTCAGCATAAGAGAAGGGGCTTGAAGCTGATCCCCCATGGATATACAGATCCTCCTATATCTTTAAATATTTTTCAAGTTTTTAAATTGCCAGAAGACCCTGCAAGTATTGTTTTTTTTTCTGCAAAATTGAAACTGTTTCAGATTGATTTCTCTTGAAGAGTACTTATAGTTGGAGGTGTGGTGGTGCCACCAATCACAACACTTTGTGCAGCCGTTCTGTCTTTGCTTTCTAAACAGATATTATAATATTGAGAGAAGAGGCAGAACAAAATACGGGAAAACACCTGAAGATGACACAGAAAGAGGATTGTCATCATCTGAGCGGGAAGCAGGTAAATTTCACAATGAAAGCCTTCTTTGTATAAACTCTAACAGGAAAAGAAGATAAGAAAAGCAAACAATAGACAAGACTGAAAGTTCCAGGAAGGAATTATTTACCATACTTGTTTAACTCTCACATAACTAGATGACTTTTTATAACGGGAGCGTATCTTTGTTGCTGTGCTGATGGAGCATATTGAATGTGTGTGTGATTTTTGAAATAATTTCTGCCTCGTCATAGGTGATCATCGCTGCTTAACTGCATGGAAGTGCTAGTGGAGATCTGTTGGGTGGAAGGAATCACTATCCTTAGCACTATTGACTTGAAAGCACCACACTTCTTACCATCTTTGGGGCACAGCGAGGTAGAAAGCAGTTGGGCGGGGGAGAGAATTAAGTCTTGAGTTAGTCTCGGAGAAATTTTGAGCATTTTCTATAAAGACTTTGCACGTTTACAAAATGTGCAAAATAGAAGACCCCAATAGCTGGTCCTTTGTTGTAGAGATGAATAAAAAATGGGTTGTTTCTGTCTCGTATCATCAATCAGTCTGTCCTTACCTTATCCTGCTTACCTTCACAAATAGGCACTGAATCTTGCTACCTGCGCCACTTGTGGCTGCTCATGCATAGCAGATTCAACTCAGTAAAAAAGTCTGATTATACAGTAATGCTGAGAGCTGTTGTGGCTTCTTATGGTAGTTTACCAAGCCTTCTTAGTTGGGGGGGGGGCACATGGCCCCCTGGTGGGCCCTGGCATGTTGAAGGGGGTCACAGTCTGAAACATGTGAGAAATTTCTGAAAGGTAACTGTTTATGTTGTATTTTTGTTTGACAGGGGGCCTGGAACCTGTGATCTCCCTAAAAGGACCATGCCCCCCCTCCAAAAAAAAAAAAGATTGAGAAGGGCTGGTTTAGATTGTAACCACAAGTGTGTTCCACTACTACTTGGGAATTCTAACCTATCTAAGATGATAATCAGTTCTTTAAAACTCTTCTGATGTATGCATGTGGGGTATTGTGCTCCTGCATCCATGATGAAAAATGCCACGGAATTAGCCTGATATTGCTCGATAATATTATACCTCTGATTTCAGCAGGAAAAGGGAAGCCAAATTTTACATAGGAAGAGCAGCCTGGATGTTCACACTACTCATGTCAGCAGTCCAGTCTACAGGGTACCCTCTTGTGCTCACTACCACTCACAAACAGACACTGAGAGGAAAATCCCAGAACCTAACACATTTCCCCCATCACCCAACCACTTCTAACAAAAACACAAAACAATTATCCGAGCTGCTTTGAAGCCCAGTTTGACAATTTTAATGTTTGTTTGGGCTGCCCTCATTTTTGGAATTGCCTTATAGAATGCTGATTTACTTTGCCAGCATGAGGTCATTGCTGCACTGAGAATAAAGTGTAAGAATGTGTGTGTGTGTGTGTGTGTGTGTGTGTGTGTGTGTGTGTGTGATAATTCTAACAATGGCGAAGGTTGTAATACCATTGTGTCTTTTAAAGAAATTCATGGCGCAGTGGTTCAAGTGTAGCACTACAGTCAAGACTCTGCTCTCCTGACCTGAGTTCAACCTCAGTGGACTCAGTTCAGGGTTAACTTAGTCTTTCATTCTTCGAAAGTAGGTCAATTGAGTACCCAATTTGTTGGGGGCAATGTATAGCCTGCATAATTAAACTGAAAGCCTCCTAAGGAGTGCTTTAAGAAGCACTCATTTTCTATAGGAGAAAATAACCATGTAGTTTCATATCTTTTGACTCCCTTGATTTAGAACAGTGGTTCTCAGCATGTGGATCCCCATATGTTCCTAGACTGCAACTCCCAGAACTCCTCATCACTAGCTGAGCTGGCCAGGATTTCTGGGAATTGCAGTCCAGGAACATCTGGGGACCCACAGGTTGATAAACACTGGTTTAGAATTTGGGGGCTTTTACGGGACTCCAAAATGTATCAGGTTGTAGGCTTCTGCCTGACATATTTTTTATTCATAATGGTTATATGCTTATATATTTGCAGCATGCTTAGCAAAAGTCAATACAAACTCAACTTAAACAAAAATACTTGGTGTATATATCACTTTAATTTGAATATACAGTCTGAGTACAACAAAACATGCTATAGCCAACTATGGAAGGCCACAAGAAGTTTAAAATTATTTAAAGGCAAGCTTTCACAATATGTAAGTGCTAATCTTCCAAGACATGATAAAGAAAGGACTGGGTGCTTTTTGGGCCCATGAAAATAAAGCTCATGTCCTGAGTGTAGACACTTATATGGGAAGAATCCGAACTGAACTCACAAAACTTACTTCTGAGAAAATAAGCTGAGGATTTTGCAGTCCATCTTCTTCACTGAAACAAATGGACCTTCAAAATCTTAACCTTGGCTAGACTAAGCCTCCAGTAGTCTAATCAATCTTAGGTGATTGTAAAAGCAGCAGCAAAGAGAATGTGTATTCTACAGTTACTGGTTATATCGAGCAATGAGAGACATTCCAGTATAACGTGCAATCCACTCAAAATAATTAGCCACTTTTGTGTAAACCCCTGGGTAGCCCTTTACACCACAATTTTCACCCCAGCTGACAATACCCCAAACATATGCCACGTTGTTGGAATCCAAACAAACCATGGGGCCACCTGAGTCACCTTTACAAGAATCTACAGAGCCATCATGGGTACCTGAGAAGACAAAAAGAAAGACAGTTTTAATATAGCTTCTAATCTCAACTCTCGGAGGAAGGCTTGCGACATTGAGGGTTTGCATTTCTTCCGCAGACAAACCCTTTCTATTCCCGAGTCCAACCATCGAAAACGTGAGTTTGAAAAGAAGGCAATGTGGAGAGGAGATGATGAGTTGGATGCAGATTACTTGGTAGCTCTTTGAAGAGTTCGAAAGAACTACTGGCTGGCGAAGAACGTGAAAACACACAAGCCATTTGCAGACTGCCTCCAAATTCATCTGTCAAGAGCAACTGCTTTGAAACTTTGGGACTGTCGATTCCCCCGAATTGTCCACAAAATCTTGGTACACAACCTGAGAAAGATGAATTATCTTGGAAGGCTAGCTGTTTGCTTGTTTTTTATTTAAAGAGTGGTCTATTAAAGTTATCACCTGCTCTTGCATTTGTATTGTCAAATGCATGTTTGCCTGGTACTGAGGACATTGTCTTTGCTTTCATTCCCAATTAAACTGACGAAACATTCCTAACAAAAGCAAAGATAATGCATAAAATATGCAAGAGTAGGCAGTATTTTTATTGGACTACTAAACACATTAAAACAACTTGCAAGCTTTTGTGGATAAAATCTACTCCCTCAGACTCTAACCCTACTCCCTACATGCATGGTGCATGAAAACTCTAGGAACTGATGTTATACATTTGGGAGAAATAATGAAAATATGTCATAGAAATCCCAATATGTCTGTAAACTGTGGGGGCCAGTGGTTTCAGAAAGTCAGGAGGTAATGTCATCCTGGTGACAAAAAAATCATTAATTAAAGATTCCCCATCCCCACTCCAGTCCCACCCTGTCCATAACTTTCCAATGACAAAAGAAATTACATGAAAGATTCAAGAGATTTAGGATAGAAGTTGGAAATGTTTAATTTCTACAGTATTGTCATTGATGATCAGCCTTATGCAGAGTAATTTATGCCAACAGGATTTCTACCAATATATGTAGCTTTGGAATCACTTTTATTTTTTAGTTGAACACGGTGTGATTCTTTCCCCTCCTCCCCTTTTTTGCAAGTAATCTATTGGACTTTGCTCAGCTCATTCAACCCTCTGTAACCTCTGAACCTCCAATTGGACACCCCATTCCTGTACTTATCAGAAATAGAATCCCAACTCATAGATGTAAGAAAAGTGGCAAAAACCATCACCGCCTACAGTATACCTTTAACCCAGGATATCAACCTTTTCGAGTTTGATTGCATGAAAGTACTAGAGCCATCGGCCTCAGTGTGTGATGCTCTAGTCCGGGCTCCATGTTATTCCAATATGTTTAACTCTTTTTCCAATATTGACTCTATGTGGACCTTTCAGGTCTGAACAAAGCATAGAAACTGTACTCCCCATAAAGCTTTGTACAGCCAATGTGCTCCCTTCAGATCATACCCCTTCAGTTGGAGTTCAGAACTTCTTCCCTTTAAAAGCTTCAACAGTAATGGCTGATGAGGCACCTCGTTGTAAAGATCTCGAACTCAATGACGAGATGCCAAGCCCTCTTAATCTACCCAAGCAGTCTCCTTGTAGCAACAGTCTGCAACATCGGCCTCCTGCTCCTTCTTCTAAAAAAAACACTTCCTTAAAATCGTGTCTTGGAATGTTGCTGGTTGGCCCTCCAAGCTTGCTGACAAATCCTTTAAGTCTTTCTGCTCTCAATTTGGGATTATTTTTAGTCAAGAGGCCTGGGTGACTGCCACGCCCTTCCCAACCCTTCCTGGTTATGTTGCCCATTCTTGGCCAGCCACCAAGTGTTCCACCAGGGGGCGTGCAAGAGGAGGGCTGGCTACTCTTATCTCTGTCGATGATAACCCCAATATCTTAGTTCTGGATATGGGTCTTAGCCATAAAATTCAAATTATACAAGTTACTTGGTCGACCCGTTTAAAATTCTTTTTGATAAATGTGTATTCGCCCCCACAAAATTCAAGGTTACAAACTAATACTACAATGCCAGAACTCGATTTCTTGTATAAATCTCTTGGGGTATAAATCCCATAATAAATAAATAAATAAATAAATAAAATATGTTCATAGTAGGTTTCTTTCTCCCCTAAAAGGCCTGCTTCTCATACATAAAGAAACAATAGGACCCTGAATCCACAGGATCCATATCGTTGGTTTCACTTATCCATAGTTTGAAATTATTAAAAATATTAGAAGAAAAGATCAAGAAAAACTCTTCCCACATGTATTACTCAAAATGTCCACTAGAGGGAGGAAGAGCACATCCTATATCAGTGATGGCGAACCTTTTAGACACTGAGTGTCCAAACTGCGATTCAAAACCCATTGATTTTTCGCTGAGTGCCAGTACAGTAATTTAACCTGATTACAGGTGGTTGTGAAGGGGCGATGTCGGGTGCCCACAGAAAGGGCTCCAAGTGCCACCTTTGGCACCAGTGCCAACACTGTCCTATATAAATACTATACCGAAGAATACATAGCAGGGTCTCTGGTGCCCTTCATTGACTGGTTCCGGTAATGCCTATGAAAATAATTTTTCTCTCTCCTGCCCCTTTTACCACATACAGTGTTCGATAATACAGTACTGTATCTGCAGTTTTCAATATACCCCGGGGGTGGTGGGGTGGTGGCTGGAACTAATTCCCATTGGATATGGGCATCCTACTGTACACACTGTCAATATCTCACTCTGAAAGTTCAAGGAACAAATAATTTAAGAAGGGCTACAATGCATATAAAGGCAATCCACAACCCACCCAGGTGGGTTGACTCCTAGGTTTGGTGACACGACTCCTAGGTTTGGGAACACTGATCAAGTGGAAAGAACTGAGAATAATCACACCACCTTTACTGCTTAGGTCAACTCTGCTCCTAATTGCAAAATTCACCGATTCATCTGTTCAGACCTCAATTTCCTTCTGCAAATGGAAGGAGTCTTTGCAGAAGGGGCACCGAGCCTCACAACCAAAGAAGTGACACTATGTATGACATTGCCAACTATTGACTTCCTTTGCAGCTGTAATTACCACCCAGTTATTGTGAGTATTATTATGTTTAGCATGCAATGGACACACCCAGTGATTTTCCACACAACAGATTTAGACATATTTGTTAATGATGCTAAGTTAATGGCTGCTCCAGGCTGCTGAATTACTGTTCTTAACATGATAGAAAATTAATTTTTTTGGAGGGGGGGAGAGTTGAATCAAAGTTTCCCTATTATCATGTGCATGCAAAGCTAGAGCATTTTGCATCAAGGTAGGTGCCAAACTGATGCAACTGGCCTTGTTGCTAAATGGAGCGGTATATAAGTCTAACTGATGATGATGATGAAGAAGAAGAAGAAGAAGTTCATGCTTACCTGCACATTCCATTCCTTCAAAATACCGGTTCTTGTAGATGGCAGAACAATTTTCCATTAAATAAATGTAGCCCCACTTCAAGGCATACTGCCTTGTTAATTCTAAAAGGGAAAATGGGCCATACCAGAAAAGTTAGTGGATTCCATACCTAATGATTTTGCAGTCATAATTTGCTTCACTACATTTGAAGACTTCCCATTGAGGTTCCTTGCAATGCTAAATGTTTCTTGATCAGAAACTCAACTCAGCATACCCAGGACACCAATCATGCCGTATTTCCACCTAGACCAACAATAACTGGATCACTAAGTCTAAGTTAAAGTACTCCTCTTAATCCAACCCTACCCTATGCTGAACTCTATGAATGTGGACTTAAGGCTCAAAGGGACAGTATATCAGGATGCAGGAACAATGGGGTGGGATATTAGGGGGTGGAACACAAGATATCACACTGCCAAAGATTGGGAAACATAGTGTTTTACATTACAGATCCCAGAATCTGGAGGAGTTGTGGTTCAGAAAAGTGTTTCCTCTTTGTAAAGGCAGACTATCATCTGCTTCAAATGAGGAGTCTTGTAGTGCAGTGGTTAAACTTCAGTACTGCACTGAAGACTCTGCTCACTACCCAAGTTCAACCTCAGGCTCAGGTAGTTAGCTTGAGGTTGACTCAATCTTCCATCCTTCTGACGTAAGTAAATTGAGGACAATGTGTAGCCCACATGATGAAAAATTGAATGCCTAGAGCAGGCATGTCCAAACTTCGGCCCTCATGATGTTTTGGGCCACAACTCCCAGAATTCCAAGCCTGTATTTCCAATGGCAAAGGACTGTGGGAGTTGTGGTCCAAAACATCTGGAGGGCCAAAGTTTGGACATGCCTGGCCTAGAGAGTACTTTAAGCACTATTGGGCAATATATAAGCAGCACACTTTGCTTTTCCACTTGAGCTGGATCACACACTGCACAAATGAAAAACTACCAGATTTATTTTGCAATAATGAACAACAAAACAGGCTGTCTTAGGGAATGATTACACTGACAAATAATATGGTAAATGCTTTAAGATTGGGACAATCAGATTCATATCATTGCCATTAACTACTTGACATTCAAGCTAATGCAAATCAGGCCCGAGTTTTCTGCCATTTGTCTGTATTTCTTTTCCCTGCTGCTAGGGCTTCTATTTTCTTTTCTTTTCTTTTGTTTGCAAGCAACTGTTTTCACATCGTTTCAGGTACAGTAATGGGATCACTTGAGCCACCATAGAAAGACATGTTCAAGGAAGAAGGAAATTGCCAAAACAGTCCTCTAACAGAGTTTGTGTGCAGGAAGATCAAATTAAATGGTTCCCAAGGAAGGAAGAACGGGGTGGGGGAATCACTTGTGTCAGTTCCACTCAAATGCCTTTGCTAATAGTGGCATTTCCTTTTTTAAAAAAGGCTTGTTGCCAGAGTGGTTGGTGCTGAGACACCTAAGAAAAGTGTGACAGGAAGAAATAGCTGATGTGCAGCTTTTTAAAGTAGTTCTGTTGCAACCGTGCTTCATGCAAATCTGGATAGCTATAGGAGAAGCTGCCTCAACAAACTGCAAACAAGGTGTGGTTTCCAGTTTCCTATCCTCTGCCTGATGACTCCTGAGTAGGTGGCTAAAGTGATTTCATCCAAGGAAACTCAACTTCCTGGGTGTGAATTCACCACACAGCCTGGATGATTCTTCCCTCTATGTGTTCACATCTTATGAACTTTAAAGAAACAGGAAAAATTACTTGCTATAGTAGCAACTGATTGGTTTTATAGTAACTCTAGTGGTAACATCTACTGCAGAACCACAGAGACATGGAACAATGAGATTTTTTTTATAAATATTCACTCAATGTTTGTATTTTGGAGTGTTCTGGCTCCTTTTGGGTAATCTAGGGATATTAATGACCCAGAACAACAACCAAGATTACACTACTGACCTCTTGTGTGATCCAATTGGCAGTTAGCAAGTGCCCAGAAATGGAACATACACTGTAGTGGATGGGGTGCATATGATGCCCATATAGCTTGAAAAAAGATGTTTCCTCTTTCATTCCAACTAGATGAAATGACTGATGTGACAGTTGACTCTAACACTGGCAACATGTTAGCATCTCCCAAACCTAGCAGCAACAAAGTAATCTGGGTGTGTGTGTAAAACAGATTGTGTGTCTTTCAAACTACAGTGGACCCTTGTATAACAAACGGTTTGTATAACATAAAATTTGTACAACATAAAAAATCCCAGAGATAGGGGAAATTTGCTTAACATAATCGCCTATGGGGATAATCTGTACAACATAAAAATCGGATCACTCTGTTTTCAATGCATTCCTATGGGAAATTTGTATAAAGGAAAATTTGCTTAACATAATTTCATTTGGAACGAATTAATTCCTTTATACAAGGTACCACTGTAGTTTCCTTTAAGAGAGGGAAAGTCCAAGGGAAATGAGGAACAATTGCTTGTGGGCTGCCACTGCTTGCCCTCCATTTGCTGTTTGAGATGTTTCCCTCATTTGTCCTAACAGACAGGCAGCCATGAGCTCTGCTGAAAATATAATGCTAATGGAAACAATTAACTAGAAAGTTGTAAATTACCTTCATCGTATCCCCAGCCAGACACCTTGCACTGTTCACCACCTTTGAACATGTATTTTGACCAGGGAATACACACTGGCACAGCATCATCTGTATAGCATTTACCCATGTGGTTGGGTGCCATCTCCAGCAAAGCAATGTCATTTTCATAGGTTTTGGGATTGTATTTCTCGTGAACAATCACTCTCTTTAAATTAAACCTGAGGGTTCTAGATGCATTGTTCATCTCTATTGAGTTTAACATTCCGGTATATACTTTATAAATGTGCACACGGCTGGCTCTGCAATAATAATAATAATAATAATAATAATAATAATAATAATAATAATAATAATAATAATAATAATAATAATAATAATAATAACAGGGAAAAGTAGTTTGAAAAGTAGAACAGTGTAAAAATATAAACCTTAGCTGCTGACAAATTTCCAGAAGAATTTTAGAAAATAGTGATCTGTCCAGGTTTTTGAAATTAATAAGAGCTGTTTTGAACTACTGTACCTCTAAGATACCATGAGAATCAGAATAATATTCAGGGCCAGAGAGCATTTGCAGATAGATTTGTATATGAAGATGTTTAAAACAAGGAATTTTTTTCCAGTGTATGTCCAATGTATGTTATGTACAAATATATGTACATAATTATGCACTAATACAGTAGGACCCCAGTATCCGCAGGAGATTGGTTCCAGGCCTTCCCGTGGATAATGAAAACCATGGATAAGAGAGAACAACAAGGAAATTCCCCAGAACTGCTGTTTTATGGCAGTAGCTTGCTTTACAGCTGCTGTTTGATCATGACCTGGGGCTCAATCCCAGGTAGCAGGCTCATGATTGACTCAGCCTTCCATCATTCTGAGGTCAGTAAAATGAGTATCCAGCTTGCTGGGGGGGATGTGTACCCTGCATACTGTAAGCCACCCAGAGACTACTTGAAGTGGTATGGAGCAGTATATAAGCAGAACTTTGCTTTTTACAGCTGCTGTTTTATGACAGTAGCTTGCTTTGCAGCTGCAGGATTATGTATTTATTTTTTCCTTTGCCAATTATCCACTAATTGATTCAATTATCCACTAATTGAATCAGTGGAAACGAGGGTCCTACTGTGTATGAACTGAAGTCTCTCTCTCTCTCTCTCTCTCTCTCTCTCTCTCTCAACTTTATTAACATATACAGTATGTGTGTATTTTTATATACAGTACTTTCTAAACATCTTTGGTTTTGTTGGTTTGAACTTAGAATTTAAGTAAGAAGAATTGTTATGAATTATAAGAATAATACGTTGATTTGCATTATTATTATTGTCAGAATAATGCAGGCTGTTCTTACATTTTTGATATTAGTAATTTAAAAAAAAAACTCCTAAATCACTTACCTTACACAATGGGCAGCCGTCAAAAGCCAACAGCCTCCAATATAAACCCCACCACAGGATATTCTTTCCCTTTCACCTTTAATTGCAACTTGCCAAGGAAATTCATGCTGTAAAAAGGAGGGGCACAAATCATTATGTCCCTTCCCCCTTACACATTAGGTGCTTTTACACGACCTCTAAAATCCAGTAGCAACTTAAATTCGGACCAGAGATCATGGGGGTTTGTCGCTCTTCCTGTGTTCCCACCCCTCCGCACTCCATTGTTCCTGTCTGCGTGAGGGGAGGGAGAAAAATGGAGAAAAAAATGCAGGCTCACCTTCGTCTGCTGGTCCGAAGCAGCTCCGAGCCACCCCCTAGGGATTCTTGCCTCTTAAAGGGGTGGTGGGGACAAAAAAAACAAACAGAAGGCGAGGGAGCCCGGCATTCACAGCTTTACAATTCGCATCGGAAGATTTTTTACTTCCTGGAGGCCAGGTACTTGAAAAGTGCGCTGGGACGCGCTTAGGTGGGTGTGGTCGTACTTAATTTTTTTAAAAGTCTGGAGCTGGTGGGAAAACATTTTTAAGCTCCGGATCTGGGAGCCCTTTGCCTCAGATTTTAGGGGCCGTGTAAAAGCGCCCATTGTCTACTGTTAGGATGATTGTTACATGTTACTTGCCCACATGCAATACACATGTGCAATATGCAACAGCCGTTAAGTAATTCATTGTTAACCTGCTAAACCAACTGACAAGGATTTTTCTAATTTTCTTTCCAGTTCAATATAAGATCCAGGTTTGGACCGTTACCATCCGAATAAAACCTGCTAAATACTGTCACCGTCATGCTATGTTGTTACAACTATTAATGTCTGAGCTACCCATCCTGGTTCCCTGACTTATAATAGAAGAAGTGAGGATTAAGAAAAGAGAAAAGACGTGTTGAAATGTAATGCTACATCCATTAACTTAAATCTTTCCCCTCACTTCTTAATTCTACTGTACTCAAAGCAACACACTTCCTCAGTGTGGCCACTCATCATCATTCTGGGGCTGAAATCCAGTAGGACGTTACAACTGGAGTATGGCCTACGGAAACTATGGAAAATCCCCACTGATTCAATAGGCCTATTCTAGTTGTGACATCCTACTGGATTTCAGCCAACACCACAGCTCCTATAAGACTGCAGGATACAGAAATGCATGCCTTGATAGCAGCTACACTATATTACATTTACTACGTTTTCTTTTACCTTTTCTGCATTATTTCCTCCCAAGATTCGCTTCCGACGGGTAACTGTGTGGTTTGCGATCCCACAGTAGGGTTGGGTGAAAAGTGTTTTGATTCTTTTCCTTTCTAAAATGAAACAGTATTTTATTGGTGATGCATTTCTTTAAAAAAAGAAAAAGAATGCTTTCTTGGAATCTTCTTGGAATCCTATTGTGTTTTTAATCATTTCAGTTCCTCAAAAAATGATGAGATGTTAATGGAGTTACTGCAGTTTCTTTCCTGTGCCCAGCGGTTTATGCCATTTGTGTCAGTTAGTTACAATATAGAAGTTGGACCATGTGGGGAACATATTATGAAACAGGCAGCACAACTGATCCTGCTTCATATTCTCAAAGAGAACATCTTCCAGAGAGGTATACAAAGAACATAAATGGACCTTTTGGCTCTTCCACCTTTATGAGTTGCATTGCCCAAACTGAATGTACAAAGATATGTTGTTCTTGTGTTGGTTCCCCTTGCCAACCCCACATTTCTTATATTCATGGCAACACTAGAAATCTAGAAAAGGTAATTTCAAGAGGAATTGATACCATGAAAGGTTGAACTCGCAGTGTTATGAATATCCAATTTTTGAGTGGATTCAAGAATGTTATCCTACTTTCACTGTGCAGTTATGGGACGGTCCAAACATGTTATTCATTCTACTTAAAATTAAGTTTTCCAAATTGAAACAAGTGCTTTTGGTTTTATAGCCGAATCATAATGAAAAAGGACTTAACGGGAGGTGGGATTATTAGTTTCATTGTTCCAAATTGGTGAACAATATATTATTGCAGAAGCCTCTATTAGATGCAGATGATCACATGCTCAGTCACTGGTACATGCACTCTGCAGAGACTGGCACTAACATATTACAATAAATCATCTAAACTATCAATTAATTTGGACAATAATATAAACAGACAATTTGATGAGCGTTTAACTTTACTTGAAGTTTGAATGATCCTCCAAAGATAAGTTAGTGAGTTATGGGACAATGCAGGGAAAGAAAGTTATTGCCAGGTAACAGCAGCATCCACGAACTACATAACAAAAACACTGTTTTAACTCTCACTCCAAGATCTGCTCGATGAAGAATTTTAAAGTAAGCTAAAGAAAAAAGTAAGGGATAAGGGATACGATTGTAAGGCAGGAAGAAAGGGAAAGTAACAGATGGGTTTTTGGTTCAGTTAATAAGATGAGTAATTTATGTAACTATTTCCTTTTTCATGAACTCCAAAGTGGGCCAAAGGAGGGGAGACCTTCATGATGTTGATTCTCTTAGTGTAGGAGTGGACAAAAAACTTTAACATTTTCAACATGAACGTATTTTATTTGGATATTCTTCTTTAGCTTATTGAGAATGAATTTAACTTGCGGCCAGTTTTCACAAACTTTCCTGTTTCTGGTCCGCTACATGATAATCTGATCACTCATTACTTGCCTACCTAAAGAGGTAGAAAAATATGTAACTGTTCATGATATGATATAATACAATTACCTTCATCCATAGATGGCTTAGCATATCCTTCTTCTTCTGCAGTAAACAAAAAATGAACAAACCATTTAAAATCATTGCAAATAAAATGGTAAATTAAAGTAATTTTTCAAGTTCTGTAGATTATATGCTTGCCAACTTTTAAATTATTATATTTTAATATTTCCTTTTTAACTGTTGCTTGATTTCTAATAGTCTGTTAATTTTGTGATAATGAAGATAGTGTAAAAACGTTCATCTGCAGAGACCAGCTTATGAAATTTGCAGCATGGGACCCACAATCCCACTGCTGGCCCACTGCATAAATACTATAAAATAGCATTTCAAAATAAACTGGATAAGTGATATTCAAGTAGCGAACAGGATTGGAAAAGGATGGATTAGTTTTCTCTCATAGGTCTACCTGAATATGTCCCCCATGTTGCATTTAAGCTTTGATAACCCTGCATGGACATCAGTGAAGCATTTCTCCTCAGATATCATCCCTCACTTCGTGTCTTCCCCCACTTCTATTGTTGATGCTGTAAGCCTGAAACAGTTTAGGTCCAGAATCTTTGAAGGACTGCATCTGAAATAGCTGTTTCTACCCATTTGTATCCCGACGTTGAGTCATGGCAACTGGACCTTTGTTCTTGTCAGTTTGAAACTTTTCGCTACTCATACAAGTAGTTTTATCAGTCTTAGATGAATAGTGAAACGTTTTGATCTCACAAGAAAAGAAGTCCAGTTGCCATGACTCAACTTCTGGATAACCTCACCTGGATGACTGAGAATCTTCACAGACTGCTCATTTATAGTTCATGGACTTTAAGATCTTCACTGTCTCTCAGTGCCACCACTCTCAAGGCATGTTTGGTGAAAACCCCTTCCTTTTCAGTGGTTGCTCCCAAGTCATGGAATTGCTTTTTCATGATTGGCTACATCCTTCCCATGCCTCCAGTGGCAGACAAAGAATTTATTTCTTGCCCAGCAGAAAAAGGATTTCGTTTTTCTCTTTAAAATTCATGTGCATGTGAGCAAATTTGATGAGGACGTAGGACAGACTCCAATCTTCCCTCTTGAACTTTCTCACTGTCACCTTTAAAGAAAGCTATGAAATCTGACTTGGCTAAGCTTCATATGCTACAAAAGTAGCATAAAACCCCTCACCACCAGTTACCTGTTGCCTCAGTGTGACTTTTAGATGCCTCCTCTCTTGAACGAAGACTTGGTTCCCCTGTTAAAATAAAATTCAGACATTATTTCAGTCAGATTCTGAATATGGATGAGAGACAGGGCACCATATTATCCTTCACCACAGGCAGCAAAATCCACAGATGGATTTCTGCCTAGAGAGAGGTGTTTAACTGAGGGCACAGCATACAATGGAAAATTCAAGCTTACCCTCCCATGTATGCAAAGGATTATATATTTTCATTTCTCACAGGAAAATTATGGTAGCACTTGTGCATTTTCACAGTTAGCACAAGGAGTATATAGTATTCATTTTTTTGCTTGCTGTTCAATGATTTGTAGAGCTAGTTGTGCAACTAGTTTTAGAAACTTTTGTGAAGTTGTCTTCCCAGTCAGTTGCACAACACTGTATTTCTGCACAATTGTTAGGGGCAATTTTCACTCTATAGTACAGTAACCCCCCACCTATCGCGGGGGTTAGGGACCCACCCGACCCGCAATATATGATCGCTCCCCACCCCACCCCCACAGGTACTGCGATCCCCCGATATAGTGGGACCGCAGTACATGAACCACGAAATGACAGGGGTGTGTGTGACTGTACTAGAATTCTATTCCTTTCAGTTGCCCCATACAGAAAAGGGCTCTAATGAGAAAAAGTCAGAAATATAAAACGTGGTACCTAGTGCCTCTGAAAATGCAATAAGCTGCTACAACAACTACAACTACAACTACCACCACCACCACAACAACAACATTAAATCAAAGTAGAAAATATTACCTGGTTCAGTTTTGGGTCTTTTCTCACCTATTTAATACAAACACATTTTAATAAAAGGTTAAAGAGACAGATGATATGCCAGAAGAACACTGCAAATGCATGCTGGGATAATGACTAAATTAGGTTCTTTTATATATGTTTAATTTTAGAAAAGGCTTTCTGGCTGGTCTTCTTGAAAGCTGAGTCATGGCAACTGGACTTCTTTTCTTGAGAGACTAAAATGTTTCGCTGCTCATCTAAAACAGCTTCGTCAATTTGAGGAAAGCTAGTTGCAACTCCTCCATTTTATAGTTCACTTTGGCCGTTACTTCACGTCCTTTTTGTCCCTCTAAATGTTGTGCTTCGGAGCGATAGAAAAAAATCTTACCTCACGTCCATTGCGCAACAGCTGAAATTTGTCTTAACCACGCACCCGAAGAGGGATCAGAGTGTGACAGTTCTGTACCTTGCTCTGGCTAGGAATAGGATCATAAGATGGAGAATGGCCTGAATAGGTTCGTTAGGTGGACAATAGTCTCAGCCTCATTAGGAGGAGAATGGCTTAAGGTGTGTGAAAGTCCCACCTTTACAACCACACAGCACTCATAAAGTATGAGTCCTTAGCCATGGCCTTGCTGTTTTAGCCACCTAAAGAGCCTATAGAGACTATTGTCCACGTAAAGAGCCTGTTCAGGCCATTCTCCATCTTATGAGTCTATTTCAGACCAGGATGACATGAGGCCAAAGTGAACTATAAAATGGAGGACATGCAACTAGCTATCCTCAGACTGATGAAGCTATTTGGATGAGCAGAGAAAACATTTCAATCTCTTGAGAAAAGAAGTCCAGTTGCCATGACTCAACTTTCAGATAAACTCACCTGGATGACTGAGGATCTTCAGACAGACTGGTCTCCTTGTTAAAAAAAAAAGTAAAAACCAGCCTAGAAGCTAAAAGAAGCCATTCACTCATTCATTACATTACATTACATTACATTACTATCTGACACATCTATTGATCAAACACTACTCTGGGCAGTTAACATCAATAAAAATATTATGGGATATCCACTGAACATAGATATCCATTTAATAAAAAACAAATAAAAAACCCTCAAGAGACAACAGCAGATAAAACTCAAATTGAAAACACTTGGGTACATAAAAAGTATTTAGTGGGAGGATTTTACTAAAACTCTCTTTGAAAAGCTCAGCTTTCTCTTGTTTCTGGAAGGTCAGAAGGGAGGGAGCCTGGTGAACATCAGTTAGCAACACATTCCCCGCTGTTGTGGCCACCACCAAGAAAGCCTGGTGCCTGGTGATATTTCTCTGGGCCCCTCTAGGAGTGATCACCCACAGTTGTGAAGCCTGATGGACAGGTTTCCCAGGTGGAAAAGAATAGATGCTTTGAGAGGTAATGTCCAGATAATCCTGTGGGAGCTCTGTTGAATCAAATGTTCCTATTTATTCCAGCTGTATTAAGCTACCAAAGCCTTCTGGGAGGGACAGGTTAGCTAACCAAAACAAAAAGGTAGCTACAAATTTTATATCAAAAAATGAAACTGCATATTGATAATTGTCAATGTCTACATTTCAATAAATATTTCCTCTCCAAATTACAATATAGCACTCCTTTAAGGTTTTGATGTTGCTTGGTTACTGATGGGAAATATGAGGCATCTGGGTTGAAACAATGTACCTTTTGTTTCCGAAATCTGTGATGTACTTTGCATCTTACCCACTAGCCTAATGGTTGGGACTGAATGAGTTCCAATGTCTGATGGACTCAGTCATCACCATTTCTGACAGAATGTTTACCTTGTCCCAAACCACCATCACAGGTAGATAATTTAAATTATACGTAGATAATTTAAAACGTTTAAGCTTACACAATTTGGAATGTTCATCTTCTCCTGTCAGGCAGTCCCTTTCATTGTTACAGAGGTACTTCTCAGCAATGCACACGTCTGACTTACAGTGGAAACTCCCAGTTCTGCATGCTGTGGGGAAGAAATTATTCAGTGAAGAAAAGTCTGTTAACAGCATAAAAAAATGATAGCAAGCACACAAAACACATTGGATATGTTAGCTTTTCAGATCCATTTATTTATTTTATTTATTTATTATAGAATTTCTATCCCACCCATCTTCCCATAGGAACTCTGGGCGGCTAACAACGGGCCGATCAATTCAGCCAAAATAACAACAGACAACAAGCACAGACAACAACAATTTAAAAACAAGATGTGCACCCTTGGCATAAAAGAACTGGAGTTAGACTTAAGCATACTACCATATTACCATCAACACTAAGATATATTATTGTAGAAGGAATGCCAGCAATCTGCTTCTTTATATGCACAGTAAGGTGGCTATAAAGATGCAATGGAGTTTCCTCGTTATTATTTCTATTAGAAAAAAGCAAGAAAAAAACATTCTGACACTTTAAAAGCTAACGACTATATTTTATACATAGCCTCAGGACCAGGATGGGCTACAAATTTTGAATTTGGTCATGTATAAATATGACGGTCATGTAGTCTCACTTTTATGTCTGAGGAAGTGGACTTAATTCATGAAAGCTCACATTAAAATATAGTACTTAATCTTTAAAGTTCCACAATCTTTTTGTCATTGTTTTTGTCTGATGTGCCTGCAGGGAATCATATAATATGGCCACTGTTTTAAAATGCATAGCTTGTTATTCCTGTGGCACTCACTTCAGGAAATTACTTGAACCAATGCTGACAGATTTATGTAATAGAACGGGGTACAGGAGCCTGGTAGCATGCAAAAGTCTGACCGTACAGTTTTAATATGGATACTTCTTTAGATCTATGAAAAGCAATGTGGCAATTAACTTGATTTAATGGGACTGGAAGCACTCTCTGTCAAAATCATGTTAATTCTAAGAAAGAATGCACTTTAGGTTGCCTTTGAGGTTTTTTTGTGTATGAGTGAATCCCATGTTGTTAAGTGCTATGTTTAAATAACACTAGCGCATGACGTTTTCCCCTCACCAAACTGGTCTACAATGGGTTGCCCCTCACACACAACTGGAACATTTCATATGCAGTGAGTGTGTTCTGTGCCATCAAGCCAGAACTGACTCATAGCAATCCTTATCGGGTTTTCAAGGTAAGTGAGATATTTAAGAAATGGTTTTACCCGTTTCACTGATTTTTTTCATGATTTTCTTTGGTTTCCTCAGAGCTGCAGACATGTTAGTTGGTGCATGAATTTCAACAAGAAATGCCAAACAAAAGGGGAAAATATATGTTTTGGCACTTGAAAGACTAGCTGCTATATTTTATCGTAAGTTTTTATTGTGAGTCCTATATTGGTTAGATAATGTTTAAAGGTTGCTTCTAAGGCGTGTATGCACACATGCCTCTGCTGCCCACGATGCAGGGCTTTTCTTTTGCTATGAACCTGCCACAACAGTTTTTATTCTGGTTGTGAGAGAACCTGTGCGGGGGGGGGAATAGATGCATTGACTGGATCGAGTCCCATATAGAACAGCTAAAAATTAGAGGGGATATTGACACCCACATACCAAAAAAAAGGGGGGAGAAAATAAATTTCATAGCTAGGCATAATTAATACAGAGAAGGGACAGAGACAAGACACAAACACAAAACAAAGTTGTTCACTAAATACAAGATGCAAGATATTTAGGTGAGGAAAACCATATGCTATGAGAAACATGTCATTTCAGATTTGAGAAAGCACCTCCCATTAAAACACAATAAAGTGTCATCTGGTTTGACTCAGAAAGGGAAGCGGCTTTATACTCTACTTTATTCCCTCCCCCTTTAAGTACGATTTTGCAGATAATGGGACAGGCAGATGATGGCAGTAATTTCCCCCCACATTGTTTGGGGTGTAGGGTGATCAAATCTCCTCATGCCTTCCTGCCAGATGGGTGGTATAGAAATCTAATAAACAAACAAATGAACAAACAAACATGTACTTTTCACAATAACAAGTTGTCTGGGAAGAATATGGGAATAATTTATAAAAGTTGTAATGTGTAAAGGGAAAGGGGGGGACAGGTATTGGTTATGTGTAGTTTTGGAAGGATTTCAGGGGTAGATAAAAGAAAAGGAAGAGTTTGAGTATAGGCAAAAGTATGTAAGTAGTTTATATCAAAGGTTCCAAGGGCGAGAGGAACGCTAGTATGTTGAATTTTATGCATTATGTTTTGTGTGTTAATAGTACAGTAGTATGCATTTTGAATACAAAATTGCCTGCAGATTTTTCACATTGAAACATTTTGTAATATTATTGGCTCTTTGAGCTTATGAAAACACTTTACATTTTGCTAATGTTGATGATCTTTAAAACTGGTTGGACCAGGGAACATGGTGGGTACAAAAAAGCAAACAAACTCAGATTCTTTCACAATGCTCCAGAATGTATAAACAATAGTTTTTGACCCATTGGCTTGAATATGAAAGAGCAACTACTGCACACTTTTCTCTCACTGTTAACTGTTGGTCAAAGAGATTGTGTGTGTGTGTGTGTGTGTGTGTGTGTGTGTGTGTGTGTGTGTGTGTGTGTGTGTGTGTGTGTGAGAGAGAGAGAGAGAGAGAGAGAGAGAGAGAGAGAGAGAGAGAGGAGTATATTTTGTAGAAATCTGACTTGAATCTCTAACACGATAAGAAACATTGAAAGTATATTTTGTAAAAAAAGTTCAGAGAGGTAATTGTGTCAGTCTGTTTCAGTATATAAAACAAAACAATGTGTTTTATAACTTTTAGGACAGACGTACTTTAGTATTTCAGTCTCAGTTACAATATTTAGGCTACAGGTTTAAATACATGGTGTACATATGTGGGTGGGGACAGAGTGGGACAGGTTCATAAATACAGTAAATGTGCAAATAAAGTAATGGTATATTTATTTTTGTGAGTTTTAGTCTGTATATGGAGACTAAGGAGACTCTGGAGTTCCTTAGCACACTGCCTCTGTATAATCAAAAATGTCCATCCTACTGTCTTGTCTTTCTTTCTTTCTATTTTAAAAACCTTGCATCCAGTGCAAGTGATTTTAGACTGATTACAGTTTGTTTTTTGCCTTTACATGACAGCTCTGAAAGATCTTTACACAACTGATGGAATATGGAAGGGATGTTTACATGTGCATACCTCTGCAACAGACCTCATCACTCAAGTCACCACAGTCATTGATTCCATCACACGTTTTATGCAAAGGGATACATTTCCGATTGACACAGCGAAATTCTTGCGAAGAACATTCTGTCGAGTGAGAAATAAGATTTTTTACTAAAATATTCTTTTAGTGGAACATGTGCCTTTCTTCCAGATCATGCTTTTATCGTGAAACCATCCTGCCACGTTCAGTTAATTCCTCCCTTTGCAATTCTTTTTAAAAAGACAAACTATTCCTTCTCTCTATTTTGCTTTAAAAAAATCTCAAATCACACACACACACACACACACACACACACACACACACACACACACACACACACACACACACACACACACACACACACACACACACACGCGCGATAGAACAGCTTCATGGCCTATTAGCACTCTATAGCACCTATTCTGAAAAACACTCTACATTAAGAGTAGTAGAATTAATGTTCTAAAACTAAAATCTCAAGTGAATTACACTTTAGCATTTGAAACGCAAGGGACTTAGCTGTGCTGAACAACTGTCTGACATTTGACTTCAGAGACAATTTGATGGCTAAAAAAACAACAACCCTCCTTTTGTATCACTAACAAAAACAAAACAGCCAATAAATTATTGTCCAACCATAGACTGATCACCTATGCAACAGCTGCCTCCACAAATAATTACAGTCTTAAAAAGAAGACCAGGTTACCCTGTTATCGCATATACTAATAGTGAATTCAAATACTGTACTGTGTTACTGAGGTCAAGACTACTGTGGAGGAAGGAGGTGTTATTCAGCGGAGTATCAATCTTTGCAGATGCAGGGCAGAATCTTTAGGAGTCAAATTCCACCCTCCCCAAAACAGTTCAATGAGGACTGAACATTTGCTCAGTAGATATGGAATGCTAAGTGTCTTGATGAGTGAGCGAACAGAAGATTGGGAGAAAGAACATCTTGAAAGATGATATGGCAGGCTAGAGCAAAAGAAGTAAAATTTATTTGAAGTTAGCAGTGGCTAGCTGTAGCCATGACTTCCCCATGTAACCTGTTGTACTAACCTTCGTGCTGCGTGTGGCATACCACCTTTGCCACCTTTCCATTATTTTGATTCAGTTGACTTGCGGCACATTCAGCTAGACTGGTTTCTGTCCCTCTGCATTCTGCCTGAAGGCAGTGCAATGGAAGTGTGAGATTTTCTGCATCAACCGACTCTATGAAATCAGCTCCTCTGCACAAAGGAAACAAAAAACAAAAAACCTATGATATAGATGTCACCTATGCAAAGACTCACATGCATTATTTACATCCAACTGTAACTTTTCCAACAGGTGAACAGCACAATAACAATTTACAAACTGGGTCTCTGAAAACACTCTGATTGTATGCTAGGACCTCTAGCACAGACAGCTAAAGATTAAGAAGAGGAATCAGATGTCCAGGTTTCTCATAAGGTAGTTGTTCTGGAAGCTGATTCAATTATGTATACTTTCAAAGCTCTGGACGTATTCCTAGAGTATCTGGAATTAGGACACTAGATAAGTTTAGCCTGGAGAAGAGGAGACTGATATGATAACAACCTCCAAATATTTGAACGCAGTTGTGTGGAACATGGAAGAAACTTGTTTTTTTCCTGCTTTGAGTAGTAGGACTTGAACTAATGGATAGAAAAAAAATTGACCAAATATTAAGAGGAATGTCGTTCTACTAAGGCCTGCTTATTGCTGGGAAGGACTAGCTCAGAAAGTAGCAGATTCTCCATCACTGGATATTTTTAGAGATTTAAGTTGACCATATATCGGGAATGTTATAGTAGTAGATTTCATGCATTAGTAGGGAGTTGCACTTGATGACATTTGATCTTTCCAGCTCAACAATTCTATATTTTATAACAAGGTGTCATAGAAGCAGTTAGGCCTTCCAGTCCAAGCTGATTGCAAGGTAGATAAGAAGGACTTCTTTCTTTAAAGCAAGTCTAAGCCTCCCAAGGTGGTTAAAACTCTGTGTCTGAAGTCTGTGATGTCCTGGATGAGCATCAATACAATGAAGCTCAGTCTGGTTGATCTAGCTACTGATGGTTCTATTCTGCTTTGCAACCCATTACAACTCCTGGAATTGGTTTCTCGGGCAGAGAGTGATTTTGCCAGCAGCAATTCATACATAATCTATGCCCAAGTGATTGCGTCAATTTTATAATGTACCTTGGTAGTTGTAGGATGGATAATCCCATTTATTTTTTCTGACAAATGAAAACATGGCCTTGTGACATTTAATGAGTAGCTCTAGAAGACCCTCTAATGGAAAATAGTCATATTTATGATCTCCTCATCTCCTAAGGAGAGGTCTTTCCAAGCCTCCTTGCCACTATCCTTTAACTGAAAGTCCCAAGGACTAAATCTATGCTCTACAATTCTATATTTGTATATTTCTGCAGAGGAGCACATGAAAAGCATGTGCTCCTCTGCAGAACTGTGCTTCTGACCATGTAACCTCATCTTCCCCAACCTAGCCCCAGATATGTTAGGTCATAACTTGAGATATGGAAGCTGAGGTGCAGCATGTTTGGGAAGGCTGTTCTGCTGCAATTTAAAATAACCTGAAATGAATTCTCAAAGTCTTTCATGGCCAAGATCTGCTAGATGTTGTTAGTTTTTCAGGCTGTTTGATGTGTTCTGGAAGCTTTTCTTCATGATGTTTCATGACTCTGTTTCATGACTCTGCATGAAGCTTTTCTTCATGATGTTTCATGACTCTGCACCCTCTGAAGATACCGGTGCAGAGTCTGGCAAAACGTCAGGAAGAAAAGCTTCCAGAACACGGCCAAATAACCTGAAAAACTCGCAACAGCAAGCTGAAATGATCTTATTAGTGGCACATTTATCAGAATAAAAGGTTCTGCATTCCACCTCACATAAAAATATCTTACTCTGGAAAACCACGTTCTCTGCAGACCACATTTGCTTCATGTATACCCCATCCTTCTCCACATATATATGTCTTCTGGGATGGATTCAATTTCACTTGAACAGTTCCTTCAGAGGTAGCACTTTCTGGCTCCAAGACAACTTGAAACATTTCTAGAAAACAAAATGCCTGCTAAGATTAGTTTTTGTTCCAGCAGGAAGAACAAATGAGAGTTTTATTCTCATTAATACATTTGCTTCCCTGGCCTTCAAACTGGGACTTTTTCAGATTTAGTCTATGTCGGATAAAGCCCCTGTTCCCCCAGTCTTGTTCCTCCCACAATGGCAAAAATTCACTTCCTAAGAACATGCAATGTGACATTCTCATTGGCATTCAAGTTAACATAATGACTTTGAAGTGCTAGTAAGGCTCTGTCCTTCACCCTCAAAACACACCCCTTGTAGACCCAGAAGTAGGAAAGGAAACATCCAAGACTTACTCTGAATACTGCAACTTCCTCTGTGTGCAAATCTGCTCAGTTTACGTTGGCATTCAAAACTTTTTAGTTGACAGTAAGTCCGAAAGGTATTCCCATCATTAGAACAAACCAAGCTACCATTTTTGGGGCACTGGTAGGGCAGCTTACAGAGACAGGAGCCTTGTACACACCTCTGCCATCCCTGGCAGAAAACTTTCTGGCAAGAATTCTGAGTGTAGCCTTTGCTTACACATTCTTCTATCAAGTATCTGTGCTGCTTGAGAAAAAGAAATGCAAACAGGTATCAAAACATCTTTTCTGCTCTTCAAATCTATTATACATAATGGGTCTGCCTCCTATGCTGGTGATCTCATTTAAAATAAAACCTTACCTTTTGTCCAAAAGTACAAAGTAAAAGGCATAAAGTAAACACCAGAGATGGTATCGGTTTCATAGCGAAGAGTTATCTGTGGATTTAGAAGACTTTCTTTTGCTAGAATCCTTCAAGCCTCAGATTTTGTGTTTAATTGTTAACCGCTGGCAAATATTTGAAACTTCCACAAGGCCTCATGAATGATTCTAAACTTTTCCAGGAGACCTTCCTCTCTTCAGTCATCTGTAACTGCAAAAATAAGAACTAAGCACATTGAAGACTGGGTTACATCAGAAGAACTGCACAACTATTCTCATATTTTCATGCTGTAAATAGATACCTCTCAGCACCTACTCTTTCTTTGGGAGGAGCTATAAAACACAAATGGTGTTTGGCTGCAATTTGCATAGTTATCTGACAGGGGGATAGGATTTCAAGTTCATGCTTGTCTAATTTCCTAGTTTCTTAGCAAGTGAGTATATAAAAAAAGTGTTTGCTGAACAACGGTAGTGCCAGTTTCCGGGATCAGCAGATCAACACAGAAAAAAAAAGACATATGATATAAAGCAGCAAATACAAGAGATACAAAATAATGCAGGGCATGAGTAAAGTGGATAGAGGGATTCTCTTTTCCCTCTCACAAAATAACAGAAATAGGGGACATACACTCAAATTGAGGGCTGGGAGAGTAGGAACAGGCCAAAGGAAATTATTTTTTCACCCAACGTGTTGTTAGTCTGTGGAACTCCCTGCCACAGGATGTGGGGATAGCATCTGGCCTGGATGCCTTCAAAAAGGGATTGGACAGATTCCTGGAGGAAAAATCCATCACAGGTTACAAACCATGATGGAGATGTGTAATCTCCAGGCTTAAAACCAGGGTACGTCAAGGGCCAGATGCAGGGGAGTGGTATCAGGAGACAGATATCTAGTCTTGTGCACTCCCAGATGCATCTGGTGGGGCCACAGGAAGGGCCTTTGGCCTGATCCAGTATGGCTCTTCTTATGTTCTTATGTTCTTATTAGTGCTGATTCAGAGAACCCATTCATTTTCAGGAGACCAATTTAGATTCCCACTGACTGCAAAGTAGCAATGGAAAACAACTTGAACAACTCACATACGTACTTTAAAAAAATACACCTTATTAAAGCAAAGTGTTCTGCTTATATACGGCCCCATAGCACGTACAGCACACTCTGGGCAGTTTGCAATTTAATTATGCAGACTACACATTAACCCCCCGCCCTCAGCAAGCTGGGTACTCATTTTACCAACTGTGGAAGGACAGAAGCTGAGTCAACCATGAGCCCGCTACCTGAGATTGAACCTCAGGTACTGAGCACAGTTATAGCTGCAGTACAGCAGTTTAACCACTGTGCCACAAGGCTCCTAAGAAGATTACCATATGCTGAAAGTGACTTGATGACGTTCAACTCTAGTTAGAACCAAAATCAGATCTAGCCCTACAGCTAAATGCCAGTTATTCCCTGGCATTTCAGGGCCTGACCCAGAAACACAGGAGCGTGCCATTGTGATATTATAGGGGGAGATTCTTCAGCAACAATTGTGCAATGATGAATGTGTGAAGGCAATATGGAGATAAAATGAAGCATTTAAAAGTCAATGAAATAGTGTTGGCAATCCTATGCCTCCTATTTTCTGTTGGAGAGATTCACAACCTGACAGCACTATTTTTATTTATTTATTTATTTATTATTGAATTTATACCCCGCCCATCTTCCCAAGGGAACTCTGGGCGGCTTACAAAAGGCTGATCAAATCAGTGAAATATCATAGAACAAACAAACAAATGAACAAATAAAACAACATTAAAATAAAAACATTGGCACCCTTGTCAAAAAACATATATAGCTTGAGTAACGAACACCTCACTAATTAAACTAACTAGCAGCAGATGGCGTGTGGGGGAAGCAATTAAGCTTGGTCACCAAAGGCCTGGCAGAACAAGATGGTTTTCAACGCTCTGCGAAAGGCCTAGGGGCTGTGAGAAGCAACAGCATTTTTATCAGGAAGAGGAAATGCTGTTTTCTAAACAGAAGGTAGACCGAGAGTAAATTTGTATCTACTGTCAGATCTCTGGGTTGTTGTCAACATATCAATATGAATCCCAAAACCAGATTAGGATTGCTAGCTCAGCAGCAGCCCATTCCTTGAGATTCCAAGGCCAAAAGATCTGTAGAATGAAACCCTAAGCTCTCAGGGACAAAGCCTGAGACCTGGGAATTTTTCCTGTAGTTGCAAAGCCCACTGGGACCTGATAATGTTAGACATGTCAAGAATCAGGCTTAAGACTCCTCTGCTGAACTGAGTCACACACAGTACCTTCCGCAAACAAGAGAAGGGAAATCCTGGCAGCATTACATAATAAGTCAACTTGTCAGAAAATAATTTTAACAATAAGAAGAGAAATAAACATGAATTGTTGAGTTGTATGTTCTTTATTTCTCCTCACTTTCTATTCTGATAACAGAAAATGAGGAGGAATTAAAGAACCTCTTAATGAGGGTGAAAGAGGAGAGTGAAAAAATGAGCTGAAGCTCAACATAAAAAAACCAAAAAAACCTAAGATCATGGCCACTGGTCCCATCACCTCCTGGCAAACAGAAGGGGAAGAAATGGAGGCAATGACAGAGTTTATTTTCTTGGGCTCCTTGATCACTGCAGTTGGCGACTGCAGCAAAGAAATTAAAAGACGCCTGGTTTTGGGGAGGAAAGCAATGGCAAACCTAGGCAGAATCTTAGGGCCTCTTTACACGACCCCTAAACTCCGCCGCAAATGACTCCCAGCTCCGGAGCTTAAAATTGTTTACCCACCAGCTCCGGAGTTTACTGAAAATTAAGTGCGACCATGCCCACCTAAGCAAGTCCCAGCGCACTTTTCATGTACCTGCTCTCCGAGGGTGAAAAATCTTGATGCGGATGTGCTGGGCTCTCCTTGCTTCTTTTTGTTCTTGTTTTTTGCCTCCTGCCCCTTTAAGAGAAAGAATCACAATGACGGGCCGGCGTCCATAGGCACCGGAGGTAAGCCTGCATTCTTTTGTCCCTTTTTTTCTCCCTCCCTCACGCAGCCAGCAGCCAGGAAGTGCGGAGGGGGTGGGGACGCAGGAAGAGCGACAAACCTCTAAGATCTCTGGTCTGAATTTAAGGGACCAGCGGATCTTAGGGGCCATGTAAAAGCGCCCTTAAAGAGCAGAGATATTACTTTGCTGACTAAGGTCCGGATAATCAAAGCTACGGTTTTTCCAGTAGTGATGTATGGAAGTGAGAACTGGACTATAAAGAATGTTGATCGCTGCAGAATCTGTGCTTTTGAGCTGTGGTGCTGGAGGAGAGTCTTGAGAGTCCCCTGGACTGCAAGGAGATCAAACCTATCCATCCTGAAAGAAATCAACCCTGAATGTTCACTGGAAGGACAGATTTTGAAGTTGAGGCTCCAGTACTTTGGCCACCTCATGAGGAGAGAGGACTCCTTGGAAAAGTCCCTGATGTTGGGAAAGACTGAAGGCAAAAGGAAAAGGGGACGGCAGAGAATGAGATGGTTTTACGGTGTCATCGATGCAACAAATATGGATTTGACCAAACTCCAGGAGGCAGTGGAGGACAGGAAGGCCTGGTGAGCTCTGGTCCATGGGGTCACGAAGAGTCTGAATGACTGAACAACAACAATGTTTCCTTTTATAGAAATATTTCCACACAAATATCCAATATTCTTTGAATTTGACACTTAAATTTATTTCAAGGCAAGACTTACACTGAAATGCAGCTGGCAATCCAAGTTCAATCAGCTTTGGGTGTTATTCTTGAGAATTTACTGGGCAGAAACAGCCATATCATACATTGCTTAACTTAGGTAAAATTTAAAAGAAACAAATATGGATAGCACTGGAGCTAATGTACTGCTTACTTCCTTGTTTCCCAATCCTTCTTGATAAGGGGAGTTATTGAGAAACCAGTGGATGTTTAAAATACACACACATACTGTTTCTCTTTCTCTATTAATCATCACACAAAACCCACAGTCATTATGCACCCTTGTTTGAGAAATGCTAGTTGGGTAACTGAATTTTAGCAGTAACAGTCTGTGCAGCAAGAAAAGCAAAGAGCAGTGTAGTAATTTCAAGTCTTAAGATGTTTTACTGGGGACAGGTTTCTGTGGAGTGCAGATCTGACAGAGGAGTAAAGGCTGCAGTGGCATCCACTGAACCTTTTACTGGGTTAGCACAGAAACAATTTTATCTACTAAGGACAAGACAAAATGTTCACAATGGGCTATCAAGCAGCCTATATAGTATACTATTTTCTTTAGCATGTCAGAGAAAACTGGCCTTTGTTCATTAAAAAAAACCCCTCCGTGGGTTGCCTTAATACATATACAGTTGTGGTAAAAATGCATTATTTTCTGCTGCCATCATCATTACTCTCATCCTTGCACCATTACCACAAATGAAATGAAATGAAATCTAATCCATGCTCAGATCACTTTTTCTTCCAGAGCAGGGATTTAGTTTGGTTCTACAAGCTAAGCAGGGTTGGCCCTGGTTAATACTTGGATGGGCAACCACCAGGAAATACCAGGTACTGTAGGCGGCTGGAGTAGGAACTGGCAAACCACTCCAGTATTTCCACCAAGAAAACTCCATGGACATGGAGTCACGAAGAGTCGGTCACGACTGTAACGACACAACACACACACACAGAGCAGACAAGTGTGCTTATCATGAACATGTATGCCAATTGCATTGGTCATTATCCGTCTCATTCTCAGCTTGATCTACCTTAACGGAATGTTTTAAAGAGAAATGGGTGGAAGAGAGGTCATATGCATCATTCTGAGCTCACTGGAGGAAATACGAGATATAAATTACCAGATAAATCAATAAGACCGTTGTTTCTATAAACAGATGTAACGTTTCATTCAATGCTGTTTTTTAGCCATCAGCTATTGCCAATATTGTTGAAGGTTAACAGCAAAATTCTATGTATTTCTAGTCAGAAGTCCCACTAAGTTCAGTCAACTTTATTTCTAGGTAAATGTGCACTTTTTATTTTTATTTGTTATTGTGGGGTATTGAGGGCTGTAAGTTTTAATTTTTGTGTAAACCACCCCATACACAATGGGGCAGTATATAAACTGAATGAGTAAATAAATAAATAAATATAGAACTGCTTCCCCCTCAGAAAAGTAGCTGTGTTGATTTCTTCATTATGTGTAAGAAAAATAAAATTAAAAAAAGTGTTTCAGCAACTTGAAGACTTACACATTTATTTTATTGTGCAGTTTCGTGGATTTCAGTTTACTCCAAGACACTTCTGAGGAAATGAACTGTAAGCAGAGAAAGTATATGCAGTACTTTTGTTTTTATGATATGGTATGTGTCACTGTGGGCAGATCAGACTTTCTCCAGAAACTTCCTTGTGCGCTAGTTTTAACTTAACTGTGAAAATACATTCCTAACCACCATCAAGACCTGGTATGGCAAAGTCAAGAATAAATCCAGGAGTACTGTACTGTATACCCAAGCTACAAACCCAGCCTTTCAAGAACTGAATAGCCTCATTCAACACTGACTGAATTCCTATTCCTTACTCTGCCTTTTGATTGATGACAGATACTTCTGTCTCTGCTGGATTAAACCTCACTTTGTTTACCCTCATCCAGTCCATCATGTACCCCAGACACCAGCTTAGAACTGAGGCTGTTTTATTGGGTTTGGATGAAAACAAGAAACAAGGTGGCATATCAGCATAATAGTGGCCCTGAACCAAGAAAACTCCAGGTGACTTTTTCCCATAGAAGCCAGAATGGAACCTTGAGGGGCTCTACAGACATCAAGCAGGAATTGTTAAGTACCAAAAGACCAGAGCATCTATAAAACATTCCATAGAGACATCCAGAAGGACACCAGAGTTGATCGTATGGATAGCCATCAAGAGGTTCAACAGGAACACATTAATTTGTTTCCATTATAGGGCATCCACCATAGCCATCTGAGTCCCAAAACCAGGCTGAAGTCATTTTGAAATTAATCTGGGCAGCTGGTCTCATCTAAGAACTTCTGGAACAGACTCCTGTGACTTGCCAAAGAACGGAATATTGAAGACTGTGTGGTACTTGTCTAGTATGGTGGGGTTCAATAAAGGCCTTTTCAGTGTTGGTCTCCCTATTGCTTCTTTAAGGCATCCTTGAACTCTGGATTGATTCAGGATGTATTGATTATTCCTCTTACCAACTTGATCAGCCCCTCATCTGGTTACTTTTGTGACCCAGAAAAGTCGAATGTATATGTGTCAGTTGTCAACTCTCCAAGGACTCTGTCCATATCTTTGAGTTGTACAGAATGAAAACCACTCTGGCTAAGCAGGGCCTTTGTCAGCTACAGCAACCAGGTCACAGTAAAGCTAAGTGATTTTGTCTGCAAAGTGTCGGCAGTGAGCCCTTAGCATCTTTATTCCGATGCTTTAGACCAGGGGTCCTCAACCTAAGGCGGCCCCCCAAGGTCCTGAATCCGGCCCCTGGGACCAATTGCAACCCCCCCACCTAACCCCTGTTTTGTGAGCAAGCCAGCCTCCGCAGCTGCTTTTGGACTGTGATCCGGCCCCCAGTGGTGTCTGGGTGGTGGTGGACCGGCCCGCTGTTTGAAAACTTTGAGGACCCCTGCTTTAGACAAACAATCATAAAGGGGGAAATTACTTCAGTACAACACTAAAGTAACAAGCAGATGATACAGATTCTTTTTACTGGGATGACATCTTATTTCTTTTCACCAGAAAGAAAAATCAAAGAAAGAAAATGAGAGAAAAAGGGGGGAAACGTCTATTCAGAAAACAAGTACTGTACTGTACTTTGAATCCACCCATAGGCAGAAGGCAAAAGCGATTTCAAAGGCTGTTTCCCAAACACTCCCCCCCCCTTTTCTCCCCCAGGTTCACCATTCTCTTACATCTCCCTTCCAACTTCTGGAATAAGAAAATACACCTGTAACTCTAAAAAATATCCTTACAGATCGATTTCTTCACACTGTTCTTCCCTCCAGCAGAGAAATCAAGCATTTGGCCACTAGAGTTTAATAATGTAATAGTTGCAAAGAATCTTGTGACGCTGATAAGTTCATAGTTCCTGTAGAACTTATCCGTTCTTAAGGTGTCACCGCAGTCCGTCTTTCAGGCACCACACAAGACTCTTTACTGGGTGTGTTGCTACTGCGTTAGGATTGCATGCAGACGAATGACAGAGGGAGCCATTGATCCTGGACACAAAAGATCATTGAACGCAGAAACGAACCTGTTCTATGAACCCAGTCTCATTATGGTTAAGGCGTAGCAACGCTTAAAAACAAACCTTTCCGTTGCTGGACATGTGCGGGTCTGTCCTATGGGCACCGTTTCATTTTAAGTTACGCCGAATGGCAAGTCCCACCCGCCTCCTACTAGTAACTCGTGGAATCGGCTTCTGGCTCAAGCTTGGCCACAGCACGACTCGTGACGACTTGGGAGAAGAAAGCGGACGCTTGGGTTGAGCAATGCCCAAGCCTTGTGCAAGGGGCGCGAGGTCGCGTTCCCGGGCTGGCAGAACTTGCAGTTCCGCAGCAGCTCTACGGGACTGTTCAAAAGGAACGAGGAACCTGAAAAACGGAGTTATGCATTGGTTAAAAAGGACGAGAAAAAGACCGAGAGCTCTCCAGATCAATACAAATGAAGGAGCAGGTGACGCATTTATGAGACCACTCATCATCATCATCATCATCATCATCATCATCATCATCATCATCATCATCATCATCATCATCATCAATAATAATAATAATAATAATAATAATAATAATAATAATAATAATAATAATAATAATAACGACGATGATGATGATGATGGAGAGAATTTGCAGTAGACACCATGCAAATTTAATAATAATAATAATAATAATAATAATAATAATAATAATAATAATAATAATAATAATAATAATAATAATAATAATAATAATAATAATAATAATAATAATAATAATAAAGCAGCTTGTTTAATTTTTGAGTGGTCTAATAAAGGCATCACCTGCTCCTTCATTTGTAAAAATAAACAATAAACATGCAACATGCTGGCTCAGAACCAGAGGAAAAAAAGTCGCTTTAATACGGGCTGTTAACAGCTTTCTGTTTAGAATGAAGGCAACTTAGAAGCGCCGGATTTGCATCAAGACGTCTCTATGGTTTGCAGCCGCAGTGCCAGAACGTCGTGAAGCGGAAGGAGAGCGTTCACGTATTTCCGGCCCTTTTGGGATTGGCTGGAGGACTGGACGGGCGGGCGGGCGGGCGGGCGCCGCGTGCGGAGGTTCTTGTCGGTGGCCGGCGTGGGGCTCTTGGGCGAGATAAACCACGTGGGAGAGAAGGAACGGATTTAGGTGGGAGAAAAGTTTGTAACGGGCGCTTGTGCCCTTGGCGGTGTTTGGGAGGGGCCGTGCCTTCTCTGGGTTTCCGCAGCTCCAGGTTTGGGGTTCGGGTAGTTTGCATTTGGGTCGCTCTCGCCTGTTTCTGCCCCCCCAACCCCAAAATCATTTAGGGAACCGCGGCTCACGGAAAGAGGGCGGTGCGTTTTTACTTTGTTTGGAAATAGACACATCTATGAGTAATTAACTCATTAAGGAGTAGTTTTGCCCTTCTCCCCCCAAGGTACCATGGCCGAGAACGGATTCGAACCCAGATCTCTTGAGTTCTCATTTGTCTCGCTGTTTACTAAACCCCACTGGGTATTTATGGACATATGTACACATGGAATAATCGTGTATGCGTGATGGTTATCTCTTATTCCTATACACACTTCCTTAAGATTAAGACCCATTTAATTGAGTGTTCATATTTAATATTTTTGATCGGCAGCCAGTGTCCCCAATCCTCGCTCTTTGCAACACGTTGATTTAAATTAAAACATTAATTCTGCTCAGATGTTTGGAAGCATAGGGTTAGAATAATTCCATGGGATAACGTAGCTGTCCATACAGAGAACTGGAAAAACAATGAAGGGAAAGTAGCAGCAAAGCTTTGGGAAATAGATCATTTGTGCTAGGTGCTCTTAATTGATTCAGCAGCAGCAGCCAGTTTTTTCAGGAAGAAGATGAAAAGTGGTGAGGTGAGCTATTCTTCCCCTATGCCCACAATTGAGTCTTCAGACAACTAAAGTTTGAGAAGTAGGAGGGATAAGCTCCAGGATCGGGAGAACAGGCAATGTTCTTGTTCCTTTCCTCAGTTGCCACCTATGGAAATAAAACATATCACTATTTTGTACCTAGAATGTCAGTGTAGGAATCAAGAGGCCTGGGTTCAAATCCCTGCATCATCATGGTAACTCAGATGTGCATGTGGCCCTGGTAAAACCACTCCTTAAATATTTCATCTGCCTTGGATTAAGAGGAAAAGGATTCCCGTACATTAGATACACCTTGATGGCATTTAGTACCCACAAACTCAAGTAATTATGCAATCGTTGTATATTGTCAGTTTCTTTGGAGATTTGCGCCTGGTCCAGAGTGTAGAATAAATAGTGTATGAATAAATGGAAATTAAAACAGGATATGTTAGTATGCCATGCTTGTTCTCTTTGTTGAATGAGCAGTGCAAAATAATGAACTGCAATAGTGGATATTATGTAAGTGAAGAATTATTTTGTTATAATAATGCTATAGGTAATAAGGAAGTATATGATTTGGGTTGTTTTGCAATGCAGTTGTAAGACATTCAAACTAACAGCTTTTGGAAAAGCTTAAAACTACACTAGCAAATTCATAAGTGTGTCCTGTGTTACTCGTAATACTTGGGAGTTCACCTAGCATTATGAATAACACGTGTGTGTGTTGTGTTGTTACAGTCGGGACTGACTCTTCGTGACCCCATGTCCATGGAGTTTTCTTGGCAGGAATACTGGAGTGGCTTGCCAGTTTCTACTCCAGGTGTATACATTACCTGGTATTCCCTGGTGGTCTCCCATCCAAGTACTAACCAGCACCGACCCTGCTTAGCTTCCGAAATCTGGCAAGAACGGATGTGCTTAGGACATCTAGGCAGCTATGAATAACACATACTCCACATAATAGTTGAGAGACTAGAGGGTTTGCTAGTAAAGCTTTCAGTTTTCACAGTCTTCCATGTTTTCAACAGAACAGCATGTCGTTTCGAGGAAGAGGTGGAGGTAATCGTGGTGGTGGATTCAACCGAGGTGGTGGTGGTTTCAATAGAGGTGGCCGTGGAGGTGGAAGAGGTGGATTCGGCCGTGGTGGAGGACGAGGAGGCTTCAACAGAGGATACGACCAGGGACCTCCAGAAAGTGTAGTCAGTAAGTCATGTTTCCTCCTAATGAAAATCCAAAAGAAGGTATTGAGGTACTGACTTCTGATTTCATTAATTTCCTTTTCTTTGCAGTCCTGGGAGAGTTCATGCACCCTTGTGAAGATGACATTGTTTGCAAATGTACCACTCAAGAAAACAAAGTGCCCTATTTCAATGCACCAGTTTATTTAGAAAACAAAGAGCAAATTGGAAAAATAGATGAAATATTTGGACAGTTGAGAGACTTTGTATCCTTTATTTGAGTGTGTCTGAATGTTTCCTGAAGATAGAATGACTATCACCCCCTTTTTTTTACAGTCATTCTGAAAGTGAGGCAGATGAGTGGAGGATGTCTTTAAGCTCCTCTTTCATGGTGATACGTGTGTGTCTAAGTTTTACTCAAATTCTTTCACTTAGTCTTTACTGTTTATATCTTGGGCCTTAATTCGATTACATCCTGCTAATTGGAATTGGCCAGATTGGTGATGGTGTGAACTAGAGATGGGCACTACCAGGAAAAATGACATTTCGAGTTGTCGTGTGTCGGAGCCGGCCCATTTCGGCTCATTTCCGTTTGTCGCAAAATTTTTCAAAAATTTGTCGTTTCGTTTGTCGTCTGTCGTTAGTACTGGTTTGGGGGGGTAGGGTAGCGGGCTCCTGGAGGCACCTCTCTGGGGTGGGTGCCTCCTCTGGCCCGCTACGAAGGGAAGGCATTTAGCAGGCTCCTGGAGGCACCTCTCTGGGGTGGATGCCTCCTCTGGCCCCCTACAAAGGGAAAAGGGTACATGACCGTGTAGCCATTGCGTACCGAGTGGCACTGGCAGAGGCACCTCTATTTTGGGTGCCTCTAGCTCACTAAGAAGGACAGTATACTGGCGTACAGAGTTTCTTGGAACTTTGGACTGGTGAGCGAGGTGAGAGAAAAATGCCTCTGCTGGGCGCCCTCTGACTCACTAAGAAGGACAGTACTTGCGTGTAGTGCAATGCAAGTACAGATCTGGCTTAGGGTTGGGGTTAGGGCAAGGGCTAGGCTTAAGGTTATTACGGGTAAGGTTAGGGTGAGTTAGTGGGCTGCACCTCTGGGTACCTCTGACCCACTAAGAAGGACAGTGTACTGGCGTATGGGTTAGGGTTAGAGCTAGGGTTATAGTGGGCTTTTTATGCCCGACTGGCACATCCCAGAAGTCTCAGTCAAAACCTGGCCAAGTGGCCATGCGATTGGTGGAATGGCTCCAAAAATTTGCATGGTCCCATCCCATGGCCAGCCCATCATTGCGCAGGTGTAAAAAATAAAAATAAAATAAAATCAATGGGATTGGAGACAGACGTTTATTGCAAGAAAAACCCACTGCTGCTACTGTAAAAATTCAGGCAGTTAAAATACCTAATTTTTGCATGTTTCTGTGTGGTGCTTTGGTGGGTTTTTGGACCACGATTTCAAAAAAAATATTGCAGTCGCCATTTTGGATCCCCCTGCACCGCATGGCATGGTGAGACGACGAGGATGCCCCCCACCAGAGCAGCCCAGGACAGGAGAGGGGGGGAGGCCGGGGACCCCCACCCCGAAACCACCCCTCTGGTAGGTGCACCTCACTCAGGCAGGCATATTTTCGCCTGCTTTTTTGGCCGGGAATCGTTTTTGTTTTTTTTTTAACTTTTTTTCTGTGCCGCTTGGCATCGCGCAATCGCCGCGATGCCATGAACGACAACGACAAATCAGACCCAATTTTTCTTTTATCAGTTCGAGTTCGAGTTCTGACGGCTTAATTGTCGTTACCGTTTCCGTTGCATAACGGAAACGAGGAACGGAAACGGAAACGAGAATTTCGCCAAGTCGTGCCCATGTCTAGTGTGAACCGTCTTTGAATTTGGTTTCACCATTCACTTGGTCATCATACATAGATTCAAAGGAATTACACCAAATCAAATGGATTGCCAAAAGGAAGTCATTTCCCTTTCTCTTGTGGCAATTTCAATTTCTCTGCTGGGCATCTTGTTGTGGAAAACCACTTCATTGGTCAGCATTCTTATATATGGCAATAAATTTACACAAGAGAGTTTTGTTTTTAGAAGCCATTGTGCTCCTGGTTACTCTTTGGTTTTTGCTACATTTTTAGCTAAATCACTTCACCCTTACCAATTTCTTCTTAAATGTAAAGGGGGCTTGTAATGTATTAAAAGTGTCAATAATTCCTGAAGTGTAAACAACAAAATGGAACGGTATGATCTGCAATTCTTCAGAAAGCCTAGCATTCACTTCTAACTTAATTATGAATAAGGTAGCAAAGATATATTGAGGGTAGGCCCATTTGAATTAATAGGGCACAAGCTAGCCATGACTTTTGCGTCAAAGCTGCTGCAATTTGCCTAATGGGCGCCAATTGGTATGATTATTAAGACAAATTAGAAGTGTGTTTATTCTCCTTGAATTGTTGTCTAACAGTATTTTTCAGTGAAACTATCAGAAAATATGAAAGCGTCCTCCTTTAAAAAACTACAGAAGGTAAGAGACCATTAATATTTGGTGTATGTTTCATATGCCATTCACCAATAGGTTTCCTATAATTCTGAAGTATATATATACAAAACCCATAGTAGCTCTGGATGTAATGTAAGTGTGCCCACTAATGCAAGTCTTTGCATTAAATATTTACAAGGAATAAATATCACTAATTCAAAAATTAAAATTGCCATTTGCAACTTTGTAGCATTTACTGGAGTGAAGCTTTTTAATTTATTTGTATTTTAGCCACTGTGCAGTAGCATTTATTGATATTGATATTTTCATGTGTACATCTTGCTACTTGTATTAAGTCAGCTATGTTTAGTCATAACTAAAACTGCAGTCTTCTTGAATTCATTTGGACTAAGCTATGAGTGAGCATATCAAGAATTGAAAAATGCAGTTGTTAGCTTTGGTTAACGTGTTGCATTTATCTTGTGAGGCTTGGTCATGAACACATGGATCAAGAGAACAGCAACATTTCAAATAGTATTATTATTTGCTGACATGGGTTATAATCCAAAATAGTTCATATCAAAATCTAATCGTCTTTGCTGCTCATCTGCTCTTGAAAACTTATTCCACCTTTGGTTTGTCTTTAGAGTATCTTTGGTTTTTATCAATGTTTTGTAATTTCTGACTGTAATTAAGGTTTATTAGTTTATTTTATGTTTGATATGGTATATGGCAGTGGTCCTCAACCCCCGGGCTGCGGACCGGTGCCGGTCCGTGGAGCAATCCGCACCGGGCCGCCGCCCAAGGAACTTCAAATCATTTCCCTGTGGCGGCGGCCCGGCTCCCGGACAGGCTTTAACGGCCGGCCGCGAGCTCGGCCTGTGTTGAGGTGAGCGGAGGGGGCAGGGGGGCAGCGCAGGCCGGCCCGGGTGTTTTCCCCGCCGCCGCGCTTGTGTTGCGGGGGGCGGCGCAGGCCGGCCCGGGTGTTTTTGCCGCCGCTGCCGCAACCCCCCCGCAATCGTGCCCGCCCTGCCATCGCCGCCGCTGCGACCCCCCCGCAATCGCCCCCGCCGTCGCCGCCGCCGCGACCCCCCGCAATCCCCGCCATCGCTGCCGCCGCCGCCGCAACCCCCCGCATCGCGCCCTCCCTGCCATCGCCGCCGCCGCGACCCCCGCATGTCGCCGCTGCCGTGACCCCCGCAATTGCCCCTGCCATCGCCGCCCCCGCCGCAACCCCCGCAATCACCCCCGCCATCGCCGCTGCCACCGCGCCCCCCCCACAATCCTGCCCGCTGCCGCCACGACCCCCCCGCCATCGCCCCTGCCCCGCCATCGCCGCCGCCGCCACCGCGACCCCCCCCGCAAGCGGGCCAGGGAAAAATTATCAAACATTTACCGGTCCACAGTGATAAAAAGGTTGGGGAGCACTGGTATATGGTATTATTTATTTCAAAACTTTGTAAACCGCCCAGAGTGGCACTGGTGCCAGATGGTGCAGTATAGAAATTAAATGATAGATAGATAGATAGATAGATAGATAGATAGATAGATAGATAGATAGATAGATAGATAGATAGATAGATAGATAGATAGATATTTTAAAGATGCCACAGGCTTCTTTGTATATATGAGAGTGAAACCTCTACGAAGCATAGTACCCAGTCTTCTCTTTTAGTTTTATATAGATCCAGCAAAATTGCTCCCTCTTCAGCGGTTTTTGCCAAGGCCTCCGGGTGAGAAAGGACCTCCAAGAGGTGGTAGAGGAGGGCGTGGTGGAAGAGGAGGTGGCCGAGGTGGCCGAGGTGGTGGTGGCCGAGGTGGAGGTAGGTAGCATTTTTTCTTGTAATTCGTTTAAAACGCCCTGTATCTGTCTGATGCTCTTCAAGTGTGTTGGATGACAGTCTTTGTTCTTTGCCTGGATGCCTAAGAAAGTTATAGCACAACTCTGGGGCACCATGTTGGGGGTAACTAGTAGAGCCAGCAGCATGTGATAAGTCAAGAAAGATCTTTCTAAGAAGCTGCCAAAAGAAAAGAAAAAAGAAGAAGCTGTTTTGCAAGCAAATTATTAGTGAAAACTTCAGATGTTCATACAGGTTGCTAAAGTGATGCTTTCTATTTGTTATTTTCACCCATTTGTCGCCACAAACCTGCATCTCTACTTGTATCTGTTTGTAGGTGGTTTCAGGGGTGGCAGAGGAGGTGGAGGATTCAGAGGAGGACGAGGTGGTGGAGGCGGTGGTCGGGGATTTAGGGGTAAGTATATTTATCTACATGAGTTTATCACCTTAATCTTTAAAACAGTGGTCCCCAACCTGGGGATCAGGACCCCTTTGGGGGTCGAACGACCATTTCACAGGGGTCACCAAGAGCCAGTGAAGAAAAAGGCACAAACGGCTTGGGTCTGGAGGAGGGGGGGGAGGAAGGGGGGGAAAGAGTGAGTTATAGCTTGATAGGTTGGAGGGGATGTCAGTCAATGGCACCGGGGGCTGCGATTGGCTGAGGGTGCCTGTAGAGAGAAGTTCTCTATGGCACCTGTGGCAGTGGCCTGCCAAAGGGGGCTTGGGGCCTCTTCCAAGCAGGGCAAGGGGTCACCACAACATGAGGAACTGTATTAAAGGGTCACAGCATTAGGAAGGTTGGGAACCACTGCTTTAAAATAAATACCGTGGATGTTGCTCTTATAATTTTTAGTCAATGTACTGGTCCATCACTTAGTTCTTTCCCTCTTGATGTGATTCCATAATGATTTTTACAGTGGGGGATTCATTTGAAACATATTAGGTATCTTATCCATGAGTAAAGATGTACTTTCCTGGTAGCTTGTCCACCATTTCCCCCCACATGCAGCATGCAAGTATGGGATGTACAGGATCCAAGTATAGGATGTGCAGTGATTTTTCACATATAGTATTCAGGTACTCCACATTCTGTACAGTATACTGTGGTTTCCAAAGTAAAAGCAGGGAAATCCTCAGGAGGCAATTCAAAGAGAGGATATCTTGATTGGCAGGAGCACCTGATGTCTTTGGATAGGAGTGAAACATCTCAGACACCTTGGTAGGGCACCAGCGGTGAGCAGTTAGGAAGCGGTGTATTTCATTGGTCGTGCAGCATCAGAGAGATGTTGCATTCTGGCATTGCAGTGTGAAAATGATGGGAGGCATATAGGTGTATATTCCACGTTATAGCTATTGCTGTTTTCTGGAACATTGACAGTAAATCTGCATATCTATCTAGTAGATAACACAATCCTTCACACCTGGAGAAGCTGGTTCCTAGACTTGCCTTATTTATTTATTCCCGTTGTCTGACATCTTTCTAGAATTGGGATTCAGGGCATCTTATAGAATGGCTTAAAACTGTAGAATGGTGTTTCACAACATTGGGTAACCCAGATGTTCTTGGACCGGAAGTCCCAGCCAGGCAGAGCTGGTGATGAAGGCTTCTGGGAACTGCAACCCAAGAACAACTGGGGAAATACTTATGTACATGCTTATAATACAGCAAAACATCAAGCAACAAAATAGGATTAAAATCGGTTATCGATTTAAAATGCCATTAAGATTAAAAGTATTAGTTTTTAAATGGAAAGCTGAAAGTTTAAACTCAGACATCAGTGAGTCTACAGACATTAGTGGAAGTAGATGGTAATTACTATACATTTCACAAGTTATTGTTGCTATTTGTTATGGGCTAAGACTTGACATTAAAGATCTAATTTGTGACTTCATTTTCTTTCAAACTAGGCAGAGGACATTAACTGAAACTCTTGGAAACCCACGTCTCATTTTCATCTACAAAAATATGAGAAGATTTTTTTGAACTTGAGAGTGCTATAAAATGGACAGTTTGAAATACTAGCACATCTGTAGTTCACGGATTTTATATTCAAATAGGACAATTTAAGAAGAGCTAGAAATGCTTGTCTTGAAATTTACATGGATCTCAGTCTTTATAAATTAAATGGAATGTTATTTTTGAACAAGCAGTTTTTAAAAACCTTATATTGAAGTTGTAAAAAATTAATGTCTGACAGTCTAAATGTTTGATGTCTCAAAAAGTACCATGCTCAAAGTCTTTTTTTGGGGGATGGGGGGAAGTTGTACTTGTATTTTGGTTTTTTAATTCTTAAAATGGATCCCATGGGTCCATTGAAAAGCATATAAAGATAACTTGATTATCAACTAGATTTAATTTAAACCCAGAAATTAATAATACATCCAAGTGGGAAATGAGGCTGTTTACAGCACCAATCCATACAGGCCAAATGGGAAATGTCCAGCGTGGATTGATGAAATGTGTGGTGTTTTGTTTTTCATTCAGAGGTCTCATTTGAATGGTGAGCTGTCAAGCACAGAAATATGCTGTCAGTACACATCTCACAAAATGGGGAAAATTATTTAGCAGTTATTATTCAGGAATTTAAGGGTAACATTGAAAATCTCATATTGGTTGCTGTCTTGGGGAGGTTATCTGTTAAGGAAGACAATGGAAAGTGGAAGCTACTAAATCTCAGTTCTTGTGGAGGATTCTTAATCTTGAAAGGCACGTGGAATATCTGGTGTTTATGACATGTATACACCTGAAGAACTCTTTAACAGTAGGCAAATATTAAGCATCCCAAAGAACTCTTTTAACAGTAAGCAAATATTAAAATATCTGAATACCGGTTTCGATTTCTGCATAAACCTTTATATGTGAGCAAAACCATCCCTTATGCTACGGAGTTCTCTGCATGTGATGCAGGTTGTCTGCTTATGTGAGGATGAAGTGAAATCCTAAATATATAGTATGTCTGCTAAATGTTGACTTTTGAATGGAACTGCTTGGAAATAAAACATTTTGGATGACTTCTATGCCATTTGGTGTATGCTTTTGGAAAAACCATTTCTTTGCAGTCTTGTGAATATTTTACTCATACCTACTTTGGGGAGTCTCTGTGATTGCAACATTTTTCCCCAACTGAACTTCAAAGATGAATACAGTAGTATTAGATACTGGTCAAGTGACAGAAGGTCCTATTTAAGCCTTAACTTCTCAGGTAAGTTTAAATGAGACCCAGGTGCAACTACCCTAGTCTGGAATCAGTTCATTCATCTGTGAATGATAGGAGGAATTTTGATGCAGGACATGTTAATTGTGTTTAGTGTGATAATTCTGTGTTTGAGATGAATGTTGAGTTTGAGAGCTACTTTTCTACCTGACTATAGGATGGCTGAACCTATAATTTGTCATATATACTCCTGATGTAAATAATGTAATCTTTCTTAGCTGCAAATCTGATGTATATTTCATTCAGCTTCCCACATCTTCCGACTACATTTTTTTCTGATTTCATGTTGAAGATATATAATATTTGCCAAATCTTGGATCTTTTCCTTCTCCCATCCTTGCAAGAACTTAAGTATTGATAATAATTATTAATAATAAGAGATACCAGGGTATGCTGGACAGTAAATTCCCAAGTCATCATGATGTTAGAAATTTATTTAGGTATTCTTGTCTTTCTGATTCTCATGCCATGCTTCTTCACACGGCTATCTGAAAACAAACATTTTCCCTGAAAAAGTCGGGTGGTATATAAATGGAAATAATAAATAAATAAATAAACATTCATTTCATGGTAAAAGCAGGCTGTCCCTTCCCACAGGATTGGAGGGAAACTCCCATACAGAATGGGGATAGTGCAATGCCATGCCTACAGGCTACTCTGAAGTATGTGAGATGCTTCAAGTGTTAATGGAAGGAAGAATGGCTCCTCTTCTGGCCTTTTAAAGGCCACCATGCACTGTGGGGGATGTGTGAGATTTGTTCTGTTCTCTAAGGTATTCCCCATCCCAATGAGGAAGTTAACAGGCTTTGAAAAATTGCTTGGCTGCCATATGGTTTGGGCAGCATGACTGATGAAGAAAGGGATCAAAGAACTGGGCAGGGAGATGGAAAGATAAAATAAGGAAGAGACACAAATGAATTGGAAACAGATTGGGCCAAATTCCAAACAAAATGCACATTGTTGGTGGGGAGAACTTAGCAGAAATGAGGAAGAGGAAGCCAAAAATTTGAGTAACAACTCATATGATAATAAGATAAAAGGTTATGTTGGTTGTATAACAGCTTGCTAATAGGTGCCACTTCTTTATGACGTCCAAGGGGTGCAATCCCAATTTATAATGTAAAAGTTAATCCGGATAATATTAAAGAAGGAGAGGGGAATTTTAAGCAGGGGCAAACAAGAAGAGCAATTTTTTCCACCTAGGCCTCCATGGGAGAGGACAGGCTTCAGTCTTACAGATATTTTAAGCCAACATTTCAAACTTCTGTGTGCCTGCAAAACATGAACAGGCAGATTTTGATTTAAGCTGAGATGCATTTTGTCTCGTGTCAGAAGAGATCATAGTAACAATAGAGTTCTGCTTTTACTTGATTGCTTATTGCAAGCATTTGGGGATGCCAGAATTCGGGAGCAAGTGGAAAACAAATCCACTCTTGCCAGTTGTTGGCAACATGTAATGAAAAGGAGGGCAGGGAGGAGGGGGGTAGGGAGAAAGGTTTGAAGTACAAAACCCAAGGGTTATGTGACGGCTAATCTCTTCAGTAATAAGGCCGTGGAGCATAAGCATCTTGTTGAAACTAGACACAGCTCTGTGCTGTTCTTTGTTGAGCTAACAAGCCTCCCCCTTTCAAAGGCTGGGAATGTAAACCCCTTTTCTCTCTAGCTGGAATCCTGTTGGGAGCCTTTTCAGGAGAGAAGAACTTTCATAAGACATTTTTATGGAGCAAGAGTTTGCCTGAAAAGGGCTGATGCATTTCCCCCCTGGTGAATGGCCTTTTGCAGGATCGTTCTGGAGGGCATTTCCCAATTTTCCCTGCAATGTTTTTGAATGAGTCTGGTAACCTTTTGGAGAATGAAAATGAACCTCTGTCAGCTTTTTCTCAGACCGAACACAACATAGTTGCAGCCTATTTGATAACTGCAGGTATGAATGTTGGTAGAATCTGGGTCTCAGCTTTACTAATTAGTTGAGGTATGTCCAGTGGGAAGGTAAGAGACAACCTGACAATGTTCATTAGCTTTATCTAAATGTAGATAAATCTAGGAAAAAAAGTGGGACAGGGTAAGAGCAGTGGTGAAAGCTGTAATCCTAATACTTGGGACAGAAACTTCATCCTGTACTTGCAATGCTGTGTATATTCAACCCGATGTATGTCCAGTTGAGTTTGAAGGGGTTTGCTTTGAGTAGACATGAATAGGATTGCCTCACTTGAATTCCAGTCAAGTTGAAACTAATATGATCTGAAAGGCTAGGCTCAATAAAAGTTGTGTCTATTTCATGCTTTTTGTAGCTTGACTTGCAGGAATACATAACTGCAATTGGATTTTAAATGTCTGTTGACTTCTTCCTGTCAATGCCTCCTAATTAACCCTTAAAGTGAATCTTTGTATGGTGTGATATTGGAGATGGTATAATTCTTCATTATCCTCTCCCATGTTTTGGTTTTCATGTCTTATACTCCAGCTTCAAGTAGCTCTGTAGACCTGGCATCCATGAAGAAGCAGATACTCATTGATGCTGCCTTCTTAAAGGCAGCACTGTTTCAATTGCAATTCTTGGCTCTTTTCCATCTCTGCCCAAAACGTCTTAACAATAACTTTGTGCATGCATCGTTTGATTGATGGCTCTCCCCCATGTAATCTTGTGTACCTCTGATTGAAAATGTCCAAAGAAGATGTCCAAACCAGAGGTTATTGATTATGTCACGTGTTTTAATGATGAAAGATTTGGGGACCTAATGACGTATAGGGCATTTTGAAAATGATCAACTGGGCTCATCCAGGACATGTAACAATTGTAATAAATATAAGAAAACGAAAAATAATTTTATGCTGGTTCTTTGGTTCTTCTGCTAAGGACCTGTTTAAAAAGGAGAAAAACCCAAAGGAAAAAATAATTGTTGCTAATGTAAAGGAAGGTTTATTTGAGAAAAAAGGAGAAAAGAATAAAAAACAAGTAATACAATATGTATAGTAAGAAACAATATCCTTGCAACCTGGCAGTTGAAAGAGAAGGTGAAATCACACTCAACTCATACATTCACATGGACAGATTTTTATAGAAGATATAAGTAACCTAGTTCAGCAGAAAATATCAAGAATAGCCTTTGAAAATACATATCAGTAATATTATCCAGGAGGTGCCCAGGCAGGTGCTAGAGCTTCAACTCTTGGTTAGAACTGCTGTAAGAGTGAACTAGTAGTTGCCCGTACTGGACTGCAGATGTCGTCTTCTTAACTGGGTATGCCACCCGGGACTGATGGCAGCAGTAGTCCATTTGCATTTGCAACAACATAACAGTCTTCATTGTGGCATTTTGGAGTAATTTAAGATAATTTGATTTCCCCATTTCCCAGCCCCTAAGAAAACTAGTGCCTGATTTGCCTCACTCTTGCCGTCCTAGGAACAGTGTTATAAGCACTTTAAAACATGGGGAGAGGGGAGAGAGAGCTCCCCTGTAGACAAACAAACAGGAATTTCATTCAGGAAATGCCTCTTCTTCCATGTAATCCCATGGACTCACTAACTAATATGGGCCATGGGCCAACATTTGCAAGATTTTAAAATAGCTAGGAATTAATCATCTTTTGGGACTGGAGTGTTCTGCTCCATTTCAGACCATAGCTTTTATTGTTCAAACAGATAAAACAACAACAAAATGGTTTTACTGAGTATTGATGAGCCTTGGACCCTTTTAAGGAGTAAGGCAAGGTAAAAATAAACAAATAAGTAAATGGTATGGGCATTCAAATTAGCTGCATTAGAATTTAGCCTTATAATGTAGCTTATCTGAGCAAATGTATGGTGATACTAATTTTTGTTCTGTTTTTCCCTTCTTGGTCTTTTGACAGGGGTCATAAGTCTTCTCAGTAATATAATTGTACTAGGTATCTTTGTTAAATATAAGGAACTTCGGACAGCAACCAATGCCATTATTATTAACCTGGCTTTCACTGATATTGGAGTGAGTGGAATTGGTTACCCGATGTCTGCAGCTTCAGATCTGCATGGAAGCTGGAAATTTGGTTACACGGGTTGCCAGGTACCTGGATGTTTAGAGATGAAGGGGGTGAAAACGTATTCTATTTACAGTAACTTGGTACAAAATGGCAGTTCCCAGGAGCACATCGAGCTTTTGTAAAACAACAAAACTATTAAATACCTTGACTAAAGAATAGTGAGACCGGGCCAACTGTTTGTGGCATGACCAGAAATCACATTGACCTATGATTAACTTCTTTCTCGTTTGCTTATGTGAAACTAAATGTTCTGAACTCATAATAGGAAGGAGTAATGAATGGATTGATTCTTTGATACATGCTTAGAGGAGTAAAGGCATCCATGGAAAGCAGTAGGCATGCTCCAAGAGTTACAGTATTTTTCTGTGTATACAATGCTATTTTTTTTTCTAAAATCATTACACAAAATTAAGGAGCATTGTATATATGGAAGTAAACCGTTCCTGAGGGCCGGGGGTAGGGTGGACGAGAAAGCAAACTGACCTTGCTGTTTTGTTTCCCTTCATTTCCAGCAGCCCTTGTTTACTCTTTGTGTCCTGAAGAGCCCATTCGCTTTGCTTTTTGCAGGATCACTTCCTTCTTTTCAGCGGGGAAAGCCTTGGGCTTAAGCACCCCATTAAGAAGTGCCTTTCCACACTGAAAAGAATCCTTGCAAGAACAAAGCAGAGAGGAGGGCATTCAAGTGCTCCTGGAAATAAAAGAAAACAGCGGGGGGGGGGGGCTGGGGTGGAGGAAAATCCAAACTGACCTTGCTGTTTTACTTCCTGTCCTGCAGTGCTTGATTTCCCTCTTCTCTGCTTTACTCTTACAAGGATTCTTTTCAGCCATGCCTTCTTTTCAGCATGGAAAGGCACTGCTTAATGGGCTGCTCAACCCCCAGGCCTTTTCCCCTGAAAAGAAGGAGCCTATCTTGCAAAAAGCAAAGCAGGGAGGAGTCTTCAGAACGCAGAAAGGAAAGGAAACAGCAGGAGTATGTGGAGGAGAACTCAGGATTATTAATCTGGGGGTTTAAAAGTGCTTGGGGTTGTCTAATATATGGCAGCATCTTATAGGTGGAAAGTACGGTAATAGCTGATGGCAGGCTCTAGTCCACAAAACTGGCCCTATGGTAAATTTTCTCGTCTGTGACTCACGGCAGATTGTAAACAATGAATGTGGATCTAGAAATGAGTCCTGTTCTTAGAAATTTAAGTAGAAGCAGCATTAAGTTTAGGTGCCTGCTTTGGGTAGCACAGGGAAATACATCAAACCCTGACTTGCTGTTCATCTTTCAGGTGTAAGAAAACTTAGGAGTGAGTAGAAAGGTAGAAGGTGGCCAGAAAGCTCAAGTAAGTGGAGGAGCTGAGGCTGGGGGTTCAATTCCCAGCTGTGCCTTCCGTGAGGAGAACTAACCTATGAAGCCTTGGGAAAGCTGCACAGTTCTAGAGTGCCCCCAGAAGATGTACAAAGCATGAAGTGTGGCACCTCAGAAGCAGTGGAGATTCATCTCTCTCCCCCGCCCCGGCCCCCAGCCAGCTGGGCCACTTTCCAGGCTCTGCAGGCAGGCAGGGTCTTTCAGTGGGGCTCCAATCTGATTGGGAGTCTGGTTGGCCGTTCCCTGCTTCCTCAGGCGGCTGACTTCTCCCTGCCCAGCCAATAAGTGGTTGGCTGTCTGGGAAGACAGTGAAGGGCCAGCCAGGCTCCTGCAGATATTGGAGCACCTCCTGGGGCCCCTTGCGCCCCTGGCAGAAGGACCTTGGTGGTGCGCTGAGCCTGGTAAGTGGTCCAGCTGCCTCAGAGAGATGGGCCTCTGCTGCACCTGGGATGCCATACTTCATATGAAGCACAGAACGCCCACCTCTCCTTCTGAATATTCTATATATGGAAAATCCTGGACAGTGGTGCCATAAATTGGGATCAACATGATGGTACATCATGACTGTGGAAACTTAAGTTGGGATCATCATGATGGCACATAATGATTGTGATTGTTAGAAGGGCAAGATCTCTGCCAGGAAAAGGAGACACAGCTGAGGAGTAGAGCTGAAGCCCCAAATTCAACCTTGTTAATATCCTGTTTCAAGGAACAGGTCTAGAGATCTGCTGGAGAGCTTCTGTTAGTTGGAACAGAGCAAAGATGAAAAGAAGCGCTTGGTGGAGCCCATGTCTTGACTCGGTATAAGCAGTGCTGGCCCAAGACTCTTTGGCACGTGAAGCAGGACAAAGCCAAACCCAGTAATAGAGTTGATCCCAGATATGAAGGAACTTTAAATGATTCCACTGGAAAGCAAAAATGTGGTTTTCAATATGACATTGAATCCATTACAAATCCCACATAATTAGCACTGAGTTAATTAAGTGGGAGGCCAGGGCTACAACTGTTAGTGGCAAATGATGGGCAGATTCAATGACATGGGGTTACACAGTCATTTACACAGCTAACACAGTTCTTGCTACCCTAAATGAGGAGTTAGTGTGGTAGTCCAGGAGATGAGCTAGATAAGAGATGGGTCAAAGAGAAATGGTGCTGACTGTGGCAGGTAAAGAAGCAGTTATGGGATCCACTTGGCCCATGGACCTGATGCAGGCGTTGTTTGCTTGCATCCCCCGGTAACAAAAAATAGTCAAAATAAAACATGCACATAAAACATAGACAAAGTCTTTAAAACAATGTACAAACCAACAGAATAAGATAAGATTAAAAGAAATGAAAGGGAATAATAGCAGTGCAAAAGATGAAAAACCAGTTACATTTTTACGCATGGGAAATTGAAAAGACCTGTACTGTACTTGGTGCTAAAAACACTGCAACGGAGTTGCTATGCAAGCTGTACAGGGGACGGTGTTGTGCTCAAGCAACCCACAAGATCTTTTCACTTAGCTTGGCAGCAGTTTTAAGAAATGCTCTTTCATAAATGTCGGCAAAAGCTCTCTTTGTGTGCAAAATATTATGGCATCTTAACGAGTAACAGTTTTGTTTCTGTGTATTTTGAGCCGCGTAAGCTCACAAGGAAACAAATCTGGTTTAGGCATCTGGTTGAGAAGCCAGAAGTTGGACTTTCGATTCCTCCCCGCTGTGCCTCCTTGGGACTCGATGGTCCATTGGGTGTCTTCCAGCTCTACAGTTCTGAGATTATTATTCAACGATAAATCTTTTAAAAATTTTAGGGATGGGGGAATATTTTGTCCGTTCCCTTTTTTGCCTACACGCTGATATGGAGTAATACAGAGCTTCATCCCGAAGCTGCTCTCATGTTCCTTCTTGAGATTTCATAATCTTGTCAACATTGGCATCTGGTTGATCAGGTTAGAGAGCAATTTAGAGCATGTTAAGAAAATGATAGATTAATGCTGTATGCCTTGTCTCAAATTTCAGATCTATGCTGCTTTAAACATCTTCTTTGGAATGGCGAGTATTGGTTTGCTTACAGTTGTTGCTATTGATCGTTACCTGACGATCTGCAAGCCCCATATAGGTATGACGTGTGTCTCACATGAGTCGGGTCCATGAGGGATTTCAGTTAATTACCTAATATGGATAGATTTTGTGATTTCTTCATATGCAAATTATATCCATAGGTTCTGTAAGCTTTAATTTTCCATATGAGAGTTCTTTAAACGTTTAAACGTTATTGCTATCATTTGCAAACAACAAGTACAGATTTTTCTCTTGCAGCACATCTTTCTGTTGTCTTAGCAGAATTATTCTTGTTATTGATGTTAACATGTTATATATAAGAAAATAAGAGACAAAAGTTGATGAATGTAGGGCAGTGAGCTCAGTGGCTGGCTTATACAAACTGCATGTGTGCATACAAGATATCCGTTCCTGCTTAGTCTCCTGAGTCTATCATCCCCAGTCAGTATGCTCAGTGCTAAGAAACAATGCGGGGAGTTGTGGGCCAGAATATCTGGAATGAGCCTGAATAGGTTTAAAGGGATCCCAATGATGGGCTAACCACTATGCCTTCTATAACAAGCACCTCCAGGATGATTTGTCCAGGGCAGTGGTGGTGAATCTTTGGTGCTCCAGATGTTTTGAACCACATTTCCCAGAATCCCGAGCCTAGATTGCCAAGTTCTGTTGCCATGACTCAACTTCCAGATAATTCCACCTCGATGACTGAGAATCTTCACAGACATTTAGTTAATAAAGATTGTGTAGGAAAGGGTCTTTGATTCCTACCCATATGTCTGGGCTCCACCTCTCCATGGAGGATCTGGGGGCATGCACAGTAAAGGAGAGTAGTATAGGACACCAAAATGATTTATCATTGTTTTATTTGTTCATTTCCCATCCTATCTTTTTTCAATCAACTCAAAGTGGCAAGCATGACTCCTCCTCATCCCCATTTTTTCCTTAAGCAAATCAGTGAGGCTGGGAAGGTGGGACTAGCCCAAGACCACCAAGTCAGCTTCAAGACTGAGTGGGAATTTGAGCTCAGGTTCTCTGCCTCCTAGTCCAGTACTCCAGCCATTACATCAAATTGGTTTTTAAATGCCACAGAACAAGTTAGATTGAAGACTGAGGACATCTGGTGGGGTAGGAGCAAAATGATCTGATGGTTTTGTGACCACGGCACCATCTAGATATCTTACTTTGGCAGATGATAAAGAAACCAATGACTGAGACTGTTTGGGAATCCTGTGTATGCTGTTTTAAAATCCCATCACAGGAGAAAGGAAGGCTATAAATGAAAAAATATAATAATAATTACAGTATCATTGTACAAGAGTAACACCATATCTAATAGGCCTAATGCAACCTAGTAGCTTCCAGAGGTGTTGAACTCCAACATACATACCAGTACTTACTGAGCATTGTCAGCAGTTAGATGATGGGGCTGGACTCTAACACATTGGGAGGGCACTAAGTTACAGAAATCAATCTTTAAGTAAACTTTATGGCAACCATATTCCAGCAAATTTCCTCTCCTTTTTGATCAACATCTACCTTGAGATTTAAATATTAAGAATCAAGGATATGTATGGTCTTCTAGTCTACAACAATTAAAATGCAGTAGTTAAAGATGTTATCTTGGTTCAGTCATCCATCCAAGTAGAGATTGCAGCCAAGAAATCAGAAGAAGATGGAGACCTAGACGAGCAGCAATGAAGGAATTAAAAGAGATCATTGAGTGTAAAGATGTGTTACTGGAGACCAAGATAATTTAAACTCTTGTATTTCCAATCACTGTGTGTGGGTTTTTGAGAGCTGGACAGTAAAGAAAGCTGACAGGACAAAATTGATTCTTTTGAAATATCATTCTAGAGGAGTGCTTTGTTGATACCCTGGATTACCAGAAAGACAAACAAATGCAAATCAGCCCTGACCTATCTCAGGGCAAAAATGTTGAAACTGACGCTGCCTACTCTGGGCACATCATGAGAAGGCAGGATTCTCTTTAAAACACCATAGTTCTGGAAATGTTTCAAGGAAGCAGGAAAGGAGGAACTCTAAATAAGAGATGGATCGACTCCCTAAAGGAAACCCTAAGCTTGAATCTGCAGGAGGTGAGCTTGGCTGTTGAGGACAGGACATTTTTGAGGTTGCTTATTCACAGGGTCACCACAAATTAGAGACATTTTTTTCACAGTGTGACTCATTAAGGTAGATAATATTGTATATTTATAGATGTCAGCATTTTATTATCACAACAACCTTTTCTGTGTGCTTCAAAATAGAATGTAACAAAAGACAAGAGATAATGGATTGCTATAACAATGGACTGTATGTTTGTCAACAGGTAGTAGACTCACTCCAAAGAACTATACTGCCCTGATTCTTGCTGCCTGGATCAATGCAGTTTTTTGGGCCTCCATGCCGGTGGTGGGCTGGGCAAGCTATGCCCCTGATCCAACTGGAGCCACTTGTACTGTAAACTGGAGGAAAAACGATGCGTAGGTTTTCTATCAGGGTTGTGTATATGTGTTCATAGTCCTTTAATCTGCGTGTGTTGAGAGTGGGCATCAAGAGTAGGCATGGTTTAGCATCTGTCTAGAGTTCACACCCCAGCATGGTGCCACCAACTCAAGTCCCTGTAACATGCATCTCCTCTTCACCACTGCAAATTGTTCTTATGTTGATCTGCCACATTCAGATTCAGACACCAGTTGTGGTGGTAAAGCCTGTCCTAGTTCTATGCCTGTCAGGCAAGGGAATTTTAGAAAGTATGAGAGCAAAGGAGAGACATCAACAGTAGCTGGTGACAATGGCAGTGAGAACACAAAACTTGCAAAGAAGGCTGCCTTCTGAGCATGCCATGTCATGAGCACTCCTTGGATCAGTGAAGCTTTGCTGTATATATGTTGTCCTCTGTATATATAGCCCAGATGTTTGTAGGCCATAGACACCACAACTGATGCTGATGGATCATGGGAGCTGAATTCCAACAACATTTGGAGGCCTATATTGAGTTAGAGAAAGAGGTTCACTGCATTACATATATTGCAATGTCTGTCATTACTAGATTTTGATAATTATTATCATTAGTGTCATAGGAATTTATTTCCCCCCATAAAACCTTAAACATTGTTTTGTGTTCTAGATTTTTGATACACAATTCCAGTTGGTTGCCTATGTTTCATTTGAAATTTAAAAATTTTAAAATTATTAAAATTGAAAGGAACAGTTTCCTGTTCAATACTGACATACATGTGGAGGGATGGAAGTTGCCATAGCAATCTGATGAAGTACCCGTTGTACACAAGCAAGCACAAGACTGGCACTTTTTTTTCAGGTCACAACAGCAACTTCTACACCTAGAGTTCAATTGGGGGGGGGAGGTTCAATCAGGGGTTGAACATTGAACAGGACACTTGCTTAATAGTTATGCAGCCCTTGCCAATGCACTATGGATAAGCTGGGGGAAAGGCTTGTACGAGAGAGTCAAACTAATCACCTGTATATTCAGGAAAATACAGCCTCGTGACACAGTGGTTAAAATGTCTGTACTGCAGGTAAAACTGTGCTCACGACCTGGGTTTCAACCCCAGGTAGCAGGCTCAAGGTTCACTCAGCCTTCCATCCTCCTGAGTTCGGTAAAATGAGTACCCAGCTTGCTGGGGGGGGCAATGTGTAGCCTGCATACTGTAATTAAAACTGTAAACCACCCAGAGACTACTTGAAGTGGTGTGGGGCGTTATATAAGCAGAACACTTTAATTTTTGCTTTTGAAAATAGAAGAGACATAGCGCTCCTGTGAGCACTTGTGTTGGACATGTTGGCAATGCAATCCTGAGCACATTCAAGGAAATAAGACACATTGAATTAAAATGGAATTTGCTCCTGGATAAGTAGACATAGGATTGCCAAATTTGCTTCCTAATAGATAGGTTTATTATTGTCACCTTCATATCTAAAGAGGCCAAAAATGATTTTACTGTTGTGGAATGTTGTGTCATATGTTTAAAATACACCCAGAACAACTTAAAAGGTTTCTTGGAACTAAAGTTGTAATAAGCCCAAAATGAAGAATGATTTCTTTTAATCTTTGGATTTTTCATTTTCAGGTCCTTTGTTTCTTTCACAATGTCTGTAATTGCTGTGAATTTTGTCATCCCATTATCCATTATGTTCTTCTGTTACTACAATGTTTCAAAAACAATGAAAATGTATGCCAGAAACAGTTGTCTGGAAGGCATCAACATAGATTGGTCTGATCAAGTAGATGTAACGAAGGTATGGTCATTCTGACAGTTTCTAATTCTGTTTCTGAACGTCTCTTTCGATATTGAGATGTAACAGTTAATAAAACATACATAGAACTGTGAGTCTTCCAGATGTTTTGGATTATAATGTACTCGATTGTCCCTTATCCCATGCTGGCTGATTTTTTGGGGGGGAATTGACTTCCAAACATGTGGAGAGCCAGCAGTTCCTTCTGCCTGCAATAAAAAAATAGTTTGTAAGAGATCTAGCTGAGAAATGTGGGCAGTTCCTATTATTCCTAATATTAAACAGCAAATATTTTTGACATTACAACATTATTGTTATTAAATTATCACACAGCAGACAAGATAACTATGCTGGATTTTGTATTACATATCACTAGTCAAATGCTTCCCAAGCGTTTAGGACTATGTGATATATTGGCGAATTATGCGAGCAGATCCCAGTAAGGTGGCTTTCTGCATCTGACTGATGGTGACTTTGTCAACTCCAATTTCTTTTAAATACTTGCTTAGCTCTTTAGGCACCGCACCCAGTGTGCCGATTACCACTAGGACCACTTGTACTGGTTTATGCCAGAGTCTCTGAAGCTCAATTTTCAGATCCTGATATCGGGTAATTTTTTCAAGTTGTTTCACGGTGACTCTACTATCACCTGGTTTGGCAACATCAATGATCCACACTTTTTTCTTCTCCGCAATCAAAATATCCGGAGTATTGTGCTCCAAACCCCTGTCTGTCTGTATTCGGAAGTCCCAAAGTAATTTTGCATGATCATTTTCAATCACTTTTGCAGGCTTTTATTTTTATTATTATTATTATTATTATTATTATTATTATTATTATTATTATTATTATTATTATTATTATTATTATTATTATTATTATTATTATTATTATTTTACAGATGTCTGTTGTGATGATTTTAATGTTTCTGCTGGCTTGGTCTCCGTACTCTATTGTGTGTTTATGGTCTTCCTTTGGAGATCCAAAGAAAATCTCTCCTGCCATGGCAATCATAGCACCGCTGTTTGCCAAGTCGTCTACATTCTATAATCCCTGTATTTATGTCATTGCAAACAAAAAGTAAGTGATTCTGTTGCAAGGAGGGAGCAACACATGTTTAAACTTTTTCATGAGTTACTGGTGAAGGGTTACCCTATGAGTCTTGAGAAGTTACTGAAGGAGAACTAGTAACTGCTAGTAACTTCTTCCTTTTTTGAGGTGGTATGGATTTGGCCCAGGGGAGAGGAAGAGGTATGGGGTATGGGGAATGTCATGCATAAGGGTACCCCACCCCCAAAGCAGAAACTGCCACTGCTTTTCACAGACTAATCCAAAGTGTCTACTTGCAGGTTTCGAAGGGCTATCCTCGCAATGGTCCGGTGTCAAACCCGAAAGGAGATAACTATCAACAATGTCTTGCCAATGAATGTATCTCAAAGCACTCTTGCCTAAGGATGCTGCTGGAAAGCACCACGAATGGAAAGCACTGCTGCTGTGTCGACTAGCTTCTCATAGCTTTTGCATGAGGAATCTTTCAAAATGTCAGAGTCGTTTCATGTATACAGTAGCAGAGCATTGTTCTACAATACAGTCATCCCCTGCCATTTCACGGTTCATATACTGCGGTCCCGGTATATCGCAGGACTGCAGTATATGAAATGCATGGCCCCCTGGGGTAAGCTGCTTGGGCCTGTTTGAGGCCACTTGCACTTACCACAGGCCTGGTGCTGTCCTGAACAGGCCTCAAACAGGCTTTCCGTGTCTGTTGGAGGCCCCAGAAGTGTTTCCAGCGAACCAGAAGTGACTTCCGGATTGCTGGAAACCACTTCTGGGGCCTCCAACAGGGCCGGGAAGCCCATCGGAGGCCCGTTTGGATGTTGCCCTCAGGATGTTGGGAGATACTGTCCTTTGCACATGTTGATGTAAGTTTCAATGCACAATCCAGGGTACTGTGGAAGTTTCACTTTTTCCTTTGCTCTCAGTCAGCTAAACATCTTGGTTCCAACTTGTTTGTCTTGTTAGAGGCTTAGAGATGCTGCTAGTCTAGGCTTAGAATTGGCCTTAGTGTCATGACATCAGGAAAGCAAACTTTGCATTTAGTGCTGATGCTAGAAATTGAATTGTTCTTGGATTATGCCCAATGGTACAATTTGACTCTTAAGTTTAAATTCTGGACTTCATGGTCTAGTGTCTGTCACCCCCAGCATGTCTGAGATGAAGCATCTAATTAATACTTTGTTTGCCCACTGCCACTCGAGTCATTTCTGCACGACTGCTTCTGTATTTCTGACACATTCGAAGAAATACAAAAATAGATCCCTGATTTTAAGAAAAATACCTTTATCACATGGTCTGGAAGTTGAGTCATGGCTACTGGACTTCTTTTTTGAGAGATAGAAACGTTTCGCTGCTCATTCAAACAGCTTCATTGGTCTGGATGAGTTTGGATGAAGAGCGAAACGTTTCTATCTCTCAAAAAAGCAGTAGCCATAACTCAACTTCCAGATAAAATCACCTGGATGACTGAGAATCTTCACAGACTTATTACATGGTGTTTTATGGATGAAACTCAAAAATCCTAGTGCCATTGTGTCTACAGGAATTAAAGAAGTTTGTCTGCTGGTCAGATGCTAAACACATTTATTTTGGGGGGAAGCAACATTTTGTTATAGAAAAAGTGTTCTGCTTCTATACTGCCCCCTAGCGCTTAAAGCACTCTGGGTGGTTCACAATTTACAGTTTTAGCTGCAGTGCAGCTGTTTAACCATTGCGCCACAAGGCAGCTTTGTGGTACAGTGGTTAAACTGTTGTACTGCTGCTTAAATAGCACTCACCATCCAGGGTTCATTCCCAGGAAGACAACTCCTAGTTGACTCAGCCTCCTATCCTTCCAAGGTCAGTAAAATGAGTACCCAGCTTGCTAGGGGCGGGTGGGGGTGGGGGTGATGTGTAGCCTGCATAATTAAATTGTAAATTGCCCAGAAAGTGCTTTTAGCACTATGAGGCAATATACCAGTATATGCAGAACACTTTGTTTTGCTTTGCTTTTTAAAAAAATTAAAAGTTGTAACATAGGCATCTGTCATCACAAATATTCCTAGCCTAACACCCTCTAACTTTAAAAAAAGCTTTTACAATCATGATGAGAGGCTAGCATAGTATTAATCAATAAGCCTATTTTGATGATGCTGACCTAAGTGTTGATGATGGGCCTATCAACTATTTTGCCTTCACCTTCTGCCGTCTAGTGGATACAGGAGTTTTTGCAGGCATACATGTTCCTGTATTCATTAGTATGTACAGTACCATAAAACAAAATAAAAACTTCAATTCTCAGTAATGTTGAACAGTTCATGTGGGAGTTTATTTTTTTAAATTGGTTACCAGTCTTGAGTGAAGGACGATGAAAATTAAAACTAAATAACAAACTACAATCGCAAATGCATTTTGAACTGTTTGCAACAGTCATGACCTAGTGAAGTGAGCACATTTTTAAAAGACTTGTAATGAATATTCATGTCTTGTTCCCTTAAAAAAGCAATTAAATAATACCAAGTAGAGACATACCTGTTACAGTTTTTGTTTGTTTCAGAGTAATTGTTGTTGACCACATTAACCTTCCCTGAAAAGTATTCACTGAAATAGTCATTAAATCTGACAGGTGTTCTGTGCTAAAAAGCACATCTCTGATTGTTTTGTTAAAAGGAGCAGATTTCCATTTCTAATCAACAGGAGGCCACTTCTCAAGATTATAGTATTGTGTTCTGTTGATTATTGGTGCCATCTGTTACTAATTATCAGTACATTTCATTAAACCCTTTATCAGTCCTCATGCCTTTTGTGAGCTCTCATGTTTATAACCAGATTGTTATTTTTGTTCGGCCACTGTTTTATGACAAATTGGGTTTCCAAAGTATTGACTGTGCAAATAGTGTAAAAAGGCAGTTTTGCACCCAAACAGTGCTGTTGGTGATCTTGAACATTTGCTGCATGCAATAGGTATGTCGTATTGTTCTCACTGTCTGAAAAGACATCTCCCCACTTTCCTATAATAAAATTGTCTAAACTGCAAACTGCACTTGGCAGAAACCTTTCATTTCTTAAATTTCAGTATTTAATTCATTCTTCAAGCAGTCCTATCTTACAGGGCTGTTATACAGTGGATATAATTTAAAAGAACTGTAAATCATTCCTCCTTTGACAAAATAAAGAACAAGCTGCTTCAACTGATCCTTTTCAGAATACATTTGAAGGTTAAGTAACTACAGATCTTGGCTAATCCAGGGTAATCTGCTCTTACTAAATGGATGCCTGTATTCACAACCATAGCACACAGTGGGAGTGCCTGAGAATAAAAGAACTCAGATTCTGGATATATCAGTTGTGTCAGAAGGACGCCATGTATCTGATTGCTGCCATCTGCATTGTGATGAGCTTTTTTGAAGAAGTGGATGGTTTCTGCCCCTCACAGTGCACTTGCATTTACCATGGTAGGAGTGACGGATCTGGAACAAGGTAGGTTTGTCTTTTCTTCTACATGTTACCCAGTGCAATTGTGGGAAAGGAGCAGGTGAAATTAAAAGAATGGTTCCTGGTTCCAGGGATTGGTGTACCCTTTAAAAAAATAAAATAAAAAATAAGGCATTCTTTCAGTGCATCAATATTATCAGGAAAGATGAAATGTTTATCTTTTGCAGCACTTTTACAGATGGTGATGACCATGGAAAGGGTAGGAGGCCATGAAATCTGATCTAATTGTATTATATGTAGCAGGATATGGTGGTGGTGGTGGGGGTGAAAACGGTAACAGGAGCCCAATGGCTTGGAGACTTTCTTTAGGGAACAGTCTTTGTCTGATCACAACAGTGTACTGGTAGTTTTTTTAAAAGCATGTCACTCCTATATGACACTTTTTTATGATTAATCCTTCAATAGACCAGTTTCATTAGACAAGAAGTGGATGCTGCAACAGCATATTCTAGTGTGTTGTATTATTCCTTCTAGTTCTAGTCAACCATGCCCTCTTTTCAGATAATCTGCATTTCCTGTCTCCTCTCTTGTTGTTGGTCCCTTCCCACAAGATTGCTGTTTGTCCACTGATCATGCTCAGTCCTCTGTTTCAGCTGTTTTGGAGTTGTTGTACATCTTTAAAAAAAAAAAAAAAAAAACCACTGGCCTTTCTACTGCTGAATGTAATCTGTACTCACAAAAATTGTTTGGTAACCCTAAACCTATGAGTGTCTCCTTTGTATGTATGCATACAATGCTATTTTGGGCTGCAGAATAATTGGCACTTGGCAAATTACACTGCTTGTTATCTGAAATTATCCAGCAGCCATAACTCTCATGTACCAAGCAGATAATTATAATTACCAGCAAGAGGAAGCATGATATTCACACTCCAGAGAAGATCAGTTTGTCCAAGCTTTCCCCTTGTATCTATACCAGACAATACAAACTTTTGAAGGCAGGGGATTGGAGCTCCCATAAACTTAGTTGTAAGTGGGTCGGGATGTTCAAGAAGTTTCTTTCTGCACTGACATATTCATTGTTTCTTGTCACTGTAGGAACAGCAAAAGCTTGATATTAACTGATATTAATTTGTATCAGTTAGTCTGATGGCCAGCACTTATGTTGTACAAAGGAACTAAGAAATGAAGTAACTTTGAATTGTCATGTTTTACTTCATCTGGGATAAAGCTAGACTTGAAAAATAGCATAAGACGTACTATGTCTTAGTAATACCATAAGATGCTTGTAGCTTTGGTTACAAATGCTGGTCCATTGAATGGAGTCCATCAAGTCAGAATTTCCTTTGCTTTTCCCACCTAGTATAACCAATGTGGGAGAGGTTGGAGTGAGGCAAAGAATGGGAATGCATGTGCCAAGGAAGTGGGAGGTGGGGGGATGCATGGAAGGTGAGCCAATCTACAAATAAATGATAAATGATTATAAATTATGACACCCCCGCCAGAAGGAAGAAATGCCTTATTTTAAAAGGACAACAGTGATGCAAACAATTTACCTTATCTACACTTTTTTTTGGTACTGAGATTTCTTATTTAATTTAAATAATCTGATCAGATTATGAATGAGAAAACTCATTTTCTTTAAAAAGAAAAACAGCTGTTTTGAGGAAGATAACCCACGCTAGCAGGGGGGTTAAACATACCACCTCTCCCAATATATTTTCTGGGAGTTTCAGAGATATTACCTGCTTGCTCTCTTTGCTCAACTCTCTTTCCCTTTCCCTCTTTATAAACCATACCTGAGGAAGGGGTTACTAACCCTAAGAGTTGCCATAGAATTTTATACATTTAAAAACATATTTGTCTGATAAAAGAGCCACTTTGATATTGAATCTGGATCTAAATGTTGTTTTTTAGATTAAGATTTGGTGACTGTTGTGTACTCAGTATATAATCTAGGAGCAAAACTGATATATTTAAAGGGCCATGTTTGGGCAAAGTTATAATATAGGTGTAGGAAGGAGAACCAAATGACTGTTGAGTTTGTTTGTTTTTTGCAAATACACAGCCATTCCTGTTAATGTAAAGGAGCAATGCTTTTAATTATAAACGGTATCTGGTCTTTTTGGCAATGCAACCAAGTCAGTGGTTGTGGGTACCATTTCTTTCTACGCACACATTGCACCTTTGACTACCAAAATAAAATATGATGCCACCTTTTCTGGCAGTTTCTAGCTGATTCTCCAGTATTCCCTTCTTCTAACTTCCAAAGCCCAAACAAAACATTAGATCTAATATTATGCACATTTATTTATATGTAAGTACTACTGAACTTATTGTAGCTTGTGTCCGAATAGACTTATACTGTATAGGATTGTACTTAGATTCAGAGACCTCAGAATCAGGAAGCAGAGATTATTTCCCTGGGGAATCTGCAGATTTTGAGATGTATCCACTTTGAAACTAGTATAGCTGGGCACAAATGTTTTGGTTTATAATGTATGAAAATTATTGTTCCTCATTCATCTCTCTTTTGGGTGCTGCTAGGTCTGTGCTGTGCAATGATCCTGATATGTTTGAGATCCCTGTCAACGTTCCTGTGGACACGGTCAAACTCCGGATAGAAAAGACGGTCATACGAAAGATTCCGACAGAAGCCTTCTACTACTTGGTGGATCTCAGATACCTGTGGCTCACCTACAACTCTTTGGCGACCATTGACACCAGCAGCTTTTATAACTTGAAGCAGTTGCATGAGTTACGCCTGGATGGGAATTTGCTATCAAGTTTCCCTTGGGAATCTTTGGCTGAGATGCCTAACCTCCGAACCCTTGACTTACACAACAACAAAGTGACCAGCATTCCAGCTGAAGGCTGGCAAGTACCTAAGAAATCTCACTTACCTGGATGTATCTAGCAACAAGTTAACCTCCTTGCCATCGGACCTCATGGACATTTGGCTTCCTTTTTCTGAAACAGCATCAAACAGAAACATAGTCTCTGTGACACAAAGGGTCATATTGGGTAAGCCCATGAGCCTTTTGAATTTCTTACTTTGAACTATGGTCTGCCCATAGATGTGGCTCTGAATGATTCTGTTTATGAACCAGAGGAAGATGCTCTTATTTGTTTTCTTCCTGCATTGAAGCAAAGCATGGTTCTCTGGCTGTGTTGGTCTTATACCTGCTATTGCTCAGTTTCTTTTAATTCTAGCTTGACCTTTCAGGACTAAATGGGAAGCAGGTGACCAGCAATATTCAAAAAATTCATCAGGATGCCTTGGCCATCACTCTGTTGAGTAGGCTGGTGCATGCTACACTTGCACATTTTTTTCTGGGCATGCAGTGCTCACTAGCAGGAAGCCACATTGCAGTGTGGCCGGTGAGCATTTGACACCCTGAATTGGTTCATCCATGTCCTTACCAGAACCCCATAGTTGGACGTGCATTACATGCCTTGTATGCCACCTTTAAGCGTCTTAAGTGATATGAGCTGGCGCCTGCTTCAGATACTTATAATACTTACTTCTTAGTAATTATCTTTATGTCTCACCTTCCCTCCAGCAAAAGCAAGAGGACACATATGACTCTCCTCTTCCTTTATACTGACCACAGTCCAGTGAAGTAGATTTAGCCAAAGAGACCAACTGTTCCAGTGCTACTCAATGGGTTTCAAGGTTTAATGTGGACTGGAGCCAGGTTCTCCCAAATGCCAGTCCAATGCTCTAAACCAGTGGTTACTAACCTTGGGTATCCCAGGTAGTCGTGGACTGCAACTCCCTATGCTGGTTGGGGTTACTAGAAGTTGTAATCCAATAATACCCGGGATACTCAAGGTTTGATCCACTGCAAACATTGTGCAACACAATATTTGGGTGTGGGGAGGGAAAAGAGAGCATAATCTTACAGCACGGGTCCTCAAAGTTATCAAACAGTTGGCCAGTCCACCACCACCCAGACACCACTGGGGGCCGAAACACAGTCCCCAAAAAAGAAAAAGAAAAGAAAAAGGCTGACATGGGGAAAAGGGGGGGAGGGAGGGGCAATTGTGCGGACCCCCCCAATCAGCCGATGATCAGTGCATCTCCAGGGGCCCAGCAATGTCTCCTGCTCTGGATCGCCGCCCTGAGGTGCTGCCGCTGGGATCCCTCTGCTACGCCCCTTCCTCCTACTACAGTGGCATCGGGAAGGAGTTGGCAGCCCAGGCAAGCTCAGGCCCCTCATCACCTTCTAGGCGGCCACTCAGAATGAGGAGCAGCAGCCGCGGCAAGGGTGGCAAGTGATGGCCCGGGCCATCATGCCCTCACTGCACCCTAGAGGGAAAGCTGCCTCCTCTTTTGGCCTGCCTGACCTGGCTCAACTTGTTGCGCTGCAAGTGAGGGAGGGAGGGAGGGAGCAAGGGCTGGGAAGGAGGGAGGGGAGGCAGGAAGACCTGCCCAAAGCCACTGAGTCCAGCCAGGCTGCGGTGCTCTGCTGGCTCGCCAGCCCACCCATCACCAACCGGGGATAAATCCAGCCCCGCCAGCCTCCCAGGAACCAGCCCGAGCCAGTGTTGGCCTTCCCTTCCCTTCCCTTCCCTTCCCTTCCCTTCCCTTCCCTTCCCTTCCCTTCCCTTCCCTTCCCTTCCCTTCCCTTCCCTTCTCTTTCCCTTCCCTTCCTTTCCCTTCCCTTCCCTTCCCTTCCTTTCTAAATTTCTAAAGTTTAATTGTTTTCAGAATTTTCAGTTTTGTGACAATCATAGAGTACTAATAGCAGAAGGAAGCATTTAACACCTGTTAACAAAGATAGAGCACACACTTGCAACATTATGAGAGAGCAATGCAATAGTATCAGATTTGTTTCAGATGTCTAGCAAAGTTGTTTCTTGTGGTTTAGATGGCAGGAAAACAAAATTGTTATCATACCTTAATCTAATCACAAAGTTGTAATGTTGGCAAGACTATGAATTTCTCCGTTTTGATGTTCAGGTTTGCAGGACAATCCGTGGTATTGTGACTGCCGGATTTCCAAGCTCATTGAATTTTCAAAAATTGTGGATCATGCTGTCGTGCTTCTCGACCCCTTTGTGGCTTGCAGTGGACCTGAAAGCCTGGCTGGAATCTTATTCCAGAGAGCAGAGCTGGAGCAATGTTTGAAGCCATCTGTAATGACCTCAGCCACCAAGATCACCTCACCCCTGGGTAGCAATGTTCTACTACGTTGCGATGCAACCGGCTACCCCACTCCACAACTCCTCTGGGTTAGATCAGACAACTTACTGGTAAACTACACAGGTAAGAGGCCCTCTTTGTGACGTTCCTATGCTATGGGCCCCTCCCTTTCACAGGCTATTAACAAGCACCACCGTTAATTCGCTCTTCTGCTGCCACCAACTAGTTTCTGTAGTAAATTGATGCTTTCTGGACTGATTTAAATTGAATAAAGATAAAGGAACTTTATTTATAACAAAATAGAAACAAAAACATAAAGGGTAACTTGTTCAGGTACAAACAAAAGGCAGAATATACCTTAAATACGCTTAGGTTATGTTATAGATGAAATCAGTTGCACACCCTGTTCTTAAGTTTATAGACACTCAACACTTAAGTGTTCTCTCAAAAGTCCTTTCTCTTCTCTCTCAGTTCCTTATCTGATCCCTCTCCCTGTAAGTTCCCTGTCTGTTTCTCTCTCAATCCCTATCTGCTTCTCTCTCAGTCCCTATCTGATCAATTCAGTGACAGGCTGAGCATTAAAACCACTCAGGCTCCTTGCCCAAACTCTCCCATTGGTCAAGAAACAACAAATCAACACAGACATATATCTCATAAATTATCCATGACAAAGGGGTCAATAAATTATTCATGACGAAGGGGTAAATGTCACCTCTCATGTCAATGAATGTCCATGTGGGATGGACTAGAATTAGTGGAAGATTTAAAAGTGGTCCACCATTTTAAGTAAACTGATCTAATTTGTAGTTAATGGGTGAATCTTGAATTTGCATACAAGAAGTTGGAACTGACTTGAAGGCACCTCATCATTATTTTTAATTAACCTTCAAATTCTGAGATTAATGGTGCAATTCTCAGTTGAAGGAAAAATGCCCACAATAATGTAGATATATCCATTGTATATGCTTAAGAGGAGTCTGTAATATGGAAGGAAATGTGTAAAAGATTACATTTTAGATTTGTGACTGAAAATTTTGGCTGAAGATAGACTAGTGTGTCCATATCTTGGACAAAACAAAATGACATAAATGCCCCAAATGCTCTGTTGTTGGATGAAACATATGTACTGTACTTATTAATTGCACTGTGCTGCTTCTAACACAAAGAAAATAAGGACAAAGAAGATCAGGTTCAAATTCAAAATTAGTGATAAAGTTCACTGGGTCAGTCTCTGTTTGTCTATGACATGTTTAATGAGTTGTCATTACTGAACAAGCATTAGAACCCAGGGTCTCCTAAGTTTGACACTCTAGCCACTATCTATCTATCTATCTATCTATCTATCTATCTATCTATCTATCTATCTATCTATCTATCTATCTATCTATCTATCTATCTATCTATCTATCTATCTATTTTTATACCGCCCTTCTTCCAATGGAACTCCAGGTGGTTTACACCAATCAAACAAAGGAACAATAAAAGATCAGAATAATTATATTACAGAAAATAAAAATAAAAATAAAAAGAGTAATTGGCAAGATGGCAGTAATAATTCACAAAACAGAACAAATCAAATTTTAAAAAGCAGACATACAGAAACTAAAGGTTGTCAAATGCCTCTTGGAAAAGCAAGGTCTTTAATGCTTTTTTGAAGGCAGGCAAGGGACTGTGCTAGGCGCAACTCACTAGGCAGCTGGTTCCAAAGCACGGGGCCAGCCACAGAGAAGGCTCGGTTTCAAGTTACCAATTTCTGAACCTCCCTGGGCGTGGCCACCCAAAGTGAGAGCACCTGCGACATTCTGGTGGGTCAGGCCTCAGCCCCCAGCAGTGGCAGTCCCCTGGCGGTAGCAGCGGTCCAGGTAAGCCGAACCAGTTCATTTTGGTTCAATTCGTACAATTTTTGTTTTAAAAAATTGTACAAAATGAAACAAAATGAACTGGAGGGGAAACAGAACGAATTGAACCATCAGTTTTCAGTTTCATGCCCACCTCTAGATACCACATTGGCTATCATAGAGGAACTATAGGGTATACAGTTACAATGTCCCCATGTATGAGGAAGTATACAATGTGATACCACATTGCTTATCATAGAGGAACTATAGGGTATACAGTTATGAAATAAATAAAATAAACATGAGAAGAGGAGCATTTGCAGAGGTCTAACAATACCTAATCCCAACTAGAGTAGCTTCATTAATTAAATTCCTGCATTGCAAATCTGTATTTACATATTTTAGGGCGTATTCCTCTGGGCAGATAGCTTGCTGTTTGTATGACTTTTGGTGCTGTTTGGTTTACAGCATCCACATGTGTTCTGACTTAGAGAGATCCATCCCATCCTTTTTTAGTGGCCCCACCCCTTTTTGGCACAGTCATGGGGCCACAGTCGGTTTCCATGGCATGATTCGGAGTCCTCCTAATTAATCCATTCTGTAGCCCATGCGGATGGCTTAGTCTGCACAAATAGAGAACTGTGGGCTGTAGCAATCATCTGGGACAACCAGGGGCAGCTGGATACTGGAGTAACGGGAAAACACTTTGAAGAACACACAAGCACACACACGCACTAACACAGAGACATGAATATCCGAACCAGTGGAGGAACCGCCTCCTTTTATTAACCTTCTATCCTAGGTAATTAACATAGCTGAGTACATCATTTCTTTGTGTCGCAGTAATAAATTAATCGAAAGGGACTAGGTAGACCCAGAGTAAACAGAAATGCAATTGAAGTGAGAAATAAAATATATTGCACTAAAGATAAGAACATTTTACGCATGAACCAGACAGAGACGACTCCCCACTGTCTGGAGATGCTCTAATTATTTATGTAAAATCTACTGCCTTTGACACTACCAATTAGGTTCAAGCTAGAATTCCTTCCAAGCATCTCTTACGTTGGATCAAAACATGTCAAGAAAGATCCCATGATGCACAGGTGTATACTTGGAGGGCAAGAAGGAGTAAATGTCATATTTTGTTCTGGAAACAGTTGTGCATAGATTTTTGATAAGATTACAATTTTCAAGCTGAACTGTTGTTTTGGAGCCCAATCAAGAGAAACAAAACTGGTGAAGCTGCTCAGCAGAGATGTTGGCATGTATTTGGGCCCGAATCCCAAGTCCTAGTCTGAGCCATTGGGTGGGGGGGAAGTAACCCAAGTCAAATCACCAGTTACATCTGACTTCTCCATCCCTGCCACTCATTGGAGAAGTCTTCAGAGATGCTATGGTTCTCTGACATGACTATCTCAGATATTTTATATATGTTCAAAGAGTGGCTGTGGTCCATTTTCTTAGGCACAGCCATAGTTCTTTCACAATCCAATCTTGTCATTGTGTATGACAACTAACTCTGCACTCTCTGGACCGTTCCCATCTTGGAGGATTCCTGTGACTTCCCTTCAGCTGGAAATTTATCTGCTGATTGTGACAAGGGAATGTAGCTTGCTTTGGTTTCTAAAGATCTGATTCACAATCTTGCCATGTATGTTTCTGCATTGTTTTGTTTGGTGCAGACCATTGATGCAGAATTTATTTATTTATTTATTTATTTATTTATTTATTTATTTATTTATTTATAAACTTATATCCCGCCCATCTTCCCGGCGGGAACTCTGGGCGGCTAACAATGTTAAAGAACATATAAAATAAGAGAAAACAAACAAACAAACAAACAAAAAACCTCCAAACAGAAAACAGCGGAGGGTAAGATGGCGGGAGTGGAGAGAGTGAAGGAAGTAAGAGGTAAACCAAAGGAAAAAAGAAAAAAACTAACTGATAAGGTCACCAAAGGCCTCTTTAAAGAGGAATGATTGATTTTGGAACAGAAGATTGTGAACAGGACTGAGTAGCTCCCAATACTCTTGTGGAATTAAAATTTCCTATGGTAAATAAAGACACAGCTTGGTTTTCTCAACTTTCTGTATATCCTTCCTTATCCAATCTTATGGCTCGATTACCTTTTTTTTGAGGGGGAGGGGCATTACTGTTGCTAGGACCATTAATGTGTCTTAAGATCTTTCAGTAGTCTTTTGGGTAGGTGCAATTGTAATGGGACTTGGAAATTCATGTAAGTACCAATATTTTCCTCTAGAGGAGAAGATATATAATGAGAAAAGCAGCCGAAGTAAGGAAAGGAGAAATGCATCTTCCAAATATATGCTCTGACTAAACAGGACTGAATTGGATTAAATAATGTTTAGCTCTTTGAATAATGCCAATCATTTTATTAGCTGAGTAATTAATATGTTATAGGAATGGGCATTTTTGGAACCAGTAGGTTACAAAACGAACCAGGTGAGCCCAGGTGGTACTTGGAACCTGCTGATACATGCAGATCCGATTGCTTTACCTTTCTCTGTCTTGCGTAGGGTTAAAATCCAGTGAGGGAGCACGCTGCAACATCATCTTTCCTGCTTCCTGCTGCTGGCCAGTCAGAGTGGGAGGCGGGATAGTGCCTATCCCTGCACAGCTCCTGATTGGTCATCATCACAGATCTAGCACAGATGATGTCACAGCATGCTTCCTTGTTGGATTTTAACCCTGCGCAAGACAGAGAAAGGTAAAGCAATTGGATCTGCATGTATCAGGTGGTTCCGAGGACTACCTGGGCTCATGTGGTTCTTTTCGTAACCTACTGGTTCAGAAACGAAATGCCCATCCCTAATATATTATTTCAGAGTAAATGTTGCAACCCTATTAGAAACTGGTTTTTGTTTTGTTTTAAATATTATGTTCAAGTGCCACAAAAATGAACGATGAGAACTGCTTTATGTTCAGACTGCCATACTTACATTTAATTTAATTCTTTTCCAGTTATTCAAGAAAGTCCAGGGGAAGGGGTAAGATGGTCCATCCTTAGCTTGACAGGAATTTCCTATAAGGATGCTGGGGACTACAAATGTAAGGCCAAAAATTTGGCTGGAATGTCAGAAGCTTCCGTTACTGTCACTGTCGTTGGTGTTGTCACCACAACTGTGTCACCACAAAAGTATGGGAAAAAACCTGGAGCAGAGCAGCAAAACACAACCCAAGAAGAGACCAAAACAGAGTCTTTAAATGTGACCATCCCTTCTGCTTCGGTGTTGCCTTCAACCACCTCTTCTCCTACAACACTGATCACCACTGAAAGGTCTGCTACAGAAAGTACCACTGATCAAAGACAACTGAAATCCATGCCAGATGGAAAGAAGAATTCCAAGACTTTTACCAATGGAAGCAAAAAACAGCCAGTGGATACTAGTAAGAAACGTGGCAGTACATCCCTCAGTGCAGCTGAGCAAACTGATGTGGTAAAAAACCTTCGTGTCATTCCTGAAACTGATGAAAGAGTGACCTTAATGTGGAAAACGGTCAATGCCACACGCAACCCTGCTCTGACTGTGTTGTATTCAAAGTATGGAGAGAAGGACATGTTGCCACTGAGTACAGACCCGACTAAAAATAAAGTCACCATCGATGGCTTGGAACCTGGAATCCAGTATATGGCCTGTGTCTGTCCCAAAGGGATTCCACCCACCAAAGACCAATGCATTATTTTCTCAACTGATGGAATGAGCATGGAAGAGGATTCTCAGATTCCCATTCTGCTGGTGGCTGGCGGCATTGCGTGTGTGGTTATTCTACCCATCATATTTTTTTTACTCTATAAAGTCTTAATGCTTCATAGGAAGCCCAAGTCTACCAGGGAAGCTGACCTGGAGAAAGAGACCTACGTTAAATTTGAAACCCTTTCCCTTAAACCACGCTCAGTTGGGGCAGGTGGAGAGCTGTGGGCTCGACGGAACACCGAGGAGTCTGAAAGACTGCTGCTTTGTTCCAGAGCAAGTATGGATTCTCAAATGACTTTCAAAAGTGAAGGGTCAAGATCAGAATATTTCTGCTGACTCAGGGTGTTTTGTGGGCCATCTGATGATTATGCTTTGGTGGAGTGAGGGCAGATTTGTCTCTGATATTTGTGTCTGAACTGTGCCAGTTACAAAGCATGGGCACCGAACAGAGGAACACTGATTCTGTGTGTGTCCCAAGGCTTTCGTGATATAACACGTCGAGGGAGAAAGATGCCTCTTGAAAGTTTGAAATGTTGTGACTTTTTTGGAAGCAATTCTGCCTCATTTATATTCTTTGTCTTTTTATTAATTTGTTGTTGTTTAAATGAAAGTCTCTGTGTTAAAAATGTACCGCTTCCCAAGCCATTGTTATCAATGTTCCTTTTTTTTTTTTTTTTGCATACCTAAAATTTAGGAGATTAGATCTTAAAGGTTTGCTATATTTTTTGCTCAGCTGAAATCAAAATACAAGACTGTTATGCTTGAATGTTGCCCAATGCCAATATATCTGATGATTAAAATGTGGATAAAATGAGGAATATTATTACATGCTTTGTAATGTGAAGTTGTGATATACAGTTAACCAATGCTTATATTAGTTAATGGGACCCAGACTGACTAAGTCCCAATGTTTATGCGAACATAGGAAGATTGGACTGGTAGAACTACAGCATAATTGACTGATTATCCAAAATTAATAACTTTTTTGCAATAAAAAGCATTAGCAGCATATGATGGCAACTACTCTATTTGAAGCAGCTTTAGGTGGATTGTGAATGTAAGGATTTATCTCTATTTTATATATATCAGCAGGGTGAATTTACATAATTTTGTTACATATGAATGTCTGTTACAAAATAAGTTTTTTTGTTTGTTTATTAAATAACTTCATTTGTCAAAAGCTCAAGTTTCCAGTGAAAGCTAGCTCCATTTAAGTATCTGCTTGAGCTTGAGGAAGGTTAACTAGATGGTGAAGACATGAGTGCACACATAAGCTCTAAGCCAAGTCCCCATGTATGAGGAAGTTACTTAGATCTTTGCAGATGGAACTTTGGGAGAAGGGACTGTTGGTATATTAGTGTGAATATACTTATAATGGCTGTGTGATCAAGATCCCCACTTCAGCAGGATTTGTAAGTGTATTGTTTCTTTTAACATGCAATTTGATCCTTAAGAAGGCTCCACTCCTAACAACAGGATAACTTCATTGTTCAGTGTGACCAAGGGATGTTATAATTAGATTGTTTGTCATTTCTACTCTAATGAAAGGAGTATATGAAGCAAATAGGAGGTTACTATGCATTTGTGAGATTTGTAAACTCCAAGGATGCAATTTCATGCATTTGTTCTTTGGAGAGGAGAGAATGACGCAGCTCCTAATCGGTTTTTCATGCTATGTATTTTCCAAGATTGCAATTCTATCAGCGTTTGTCAATTTCAGCCAAGATGGCCAGAAATCTTAGGAATGGATATCATGTGCACAGCTGTGGTGTCTTCTAGGTGCTGCCAGGTTTACCACCTGCTGTGTTGAGCAATTAAAGTCTACTTCAATTAATGATATAATGCCCTACCCAATATTTCAGAATGATTTGTGCAAAATATTCTCAAACAAAGCAGTTTGTCAACCCATGTCTTTAGATGTGAGCAAATCAAGCCAACAGATGAATTGAACTCATATTGGATTTCAGGCTGATTCAGTTGCCTAATTCTTAGATCCCACTCTAGGAAGACAGGAAGAAGCAGTTTCCATTCTAGAACAAATTAGTTTTGGGCACAGTTTGGAAATGTTTTGTGGATGATAGCTCCCAAAATTTTCCCAGTCAGTAGAGCCTCTGGGTATTGTAGAACAAAAGAGCAATTTTCTAAGGTTTTGTTCTAGGAGGTCATAGAGAGAAAGGTTAACAAAGATGCACTGAAAAACCATAGCTTGGCAAGTGATGCTGTTGAGGTCATGAGACCTGGTTAGGGCTGGGAAATTGACATTATCTCATTTCCACCTACCTGAGCAACTGTATATCCCAAAATGAACCTTTTTGGCACTTAAGATTGTTAGAGTAGACTGGCATCTTAGTCCCTCCTCTCATTTTCTGGAGACTCATCCATTGGTTGATTGGGGCACCAGAAAGGGCCTTCTCTGTGGCTGCTCCCACAAAGGTTATGGAATGCTCTCCTGCAGAAAATCAGGTTGGCCCCTCCATTTTCTCTTTCCACTCACAGCTGAAGACTCATCTTTTCAGGAAGGGGCTTTTAACAATCATGACTGAGTCTCTGAATGCCTTTTTTAAAATGTTGGAATAGTTTTAAGTCTTTTGCAATTTTTATTAATTAAAATATATTTTAATCAGCTTTACAGTTTAATTGGTTTTTTAAATGTCAAATACACTTTATTGTGTCTTTATTTGTATTCTAATATTGTGAGCCTCATGACATAGTGGTTAAACTGCTGTCCTGCAGCTATAACTGGGCGTACAACCACAGGTTCAATCCCAGGTAGCCGGCTCATGGCTGACTCCGCCTTCCATCCTTCTGAGGTCAGTAAAATGAGTACCCAGCTTGCTGGGGGTGGGGGCAATGTGTACCCTGCATAATTAAATTTCAAACTACCCCTAGATTGCTTTAAGCTCTATGGAGTAGTATATAAGCAGAACACTTTGTCTTGCTTTGCGCCACCTTGAATCCTTATATCTGGAGAAAAGAGGTCTATAAAAAAGATAGCCAGGCAGGCAGATAGAGTCCTGCCAGGGCTTATGCAACATTAAGGTTCTTTTGAGTCATGGTGTTGGTACTCAGTCCCTTGCTCCAAATGCCAGTATTGGCCTAAGTTGCATGCACTTAGCAACATTCTCTTGGACCTCTCCCTTTGCTCCTGGCTTTTTAATGTGCTGGAACACAGGGCTGAGCTCAGGCACGAGCTAGGAACCAGTTTGGAAAGGACTCCAGGGTTTAAATCTGCATCACAAACATGAATCCAACTTTTCTCAACCTCAGGCACCACTCAGGTTGCAACATGTGTCTTGTCCTGGAAACGTGGAGTAGCAAATCCTTCTGATTTGCAACCTCTAGGTCTAAATGGAAGGAATCACATTGCTGTCTTGGCTGTGTTAAAGCCCTGCCATTCTTTCCAGGTGCCAACAACATACCACATTATTTTGTGTGTCATGGTCTTCAACAGAAGCATCAAACACTATAATGTTCCGAGCTGGCATCACTGAGCTGTATAAACTGATTAACTGCAGCTAGAAAGAGTCTTCTGCTTTAAAATTAATGCTTGATTTTTCAAGATGCTGAATTGTTCACTCATGATTGTGTTCCTTCTTTGCACTTGTGGCATTGGCTGATACCATCTTCAGATGTCTTCTCTATGAAAGGCAGCTAACTGAAAGGTATGGGGGGCAGGTCATTGTCTTACATTCGAGTCTACCTCATAGGGTTGTTGTGTAGGTACGTCTAGGAGCAGCACCCACATTTATTTATTTATTTATTTATTTATTTATTTATTTATTTATTTATTTATTTATTTATTTACCAGCAGATGTAATAGCAACAGGTAAACTTTGGCCTCAATGCTAAAAGGTTAAACACTAGAGGCATTATAGAAAAGACAGCAAGATTTATTCCTTCTTTCCTTCAATAATAATCTGACTATTAACTGGGAGGTGATCGAATAGCTGCACTTTGGCTAGTTTCCCTTCATTTCTGGTTGCAAACACTAGCTTCACTCAAGTGGCACTAAAAAAGGAAGAAAGAGTGGGCTGAAGAAAACAAGCTACTGAAAGGGAAGGGGAGCTTTTCGGGTGTGTACCTAAAAACTAGTCTATGCGGTCTCCCCCCCCCCCCAAACTATAATGCACCTGCCTAATTGAAGCGTATTATTTTCAAACATGTCCCAGAAGATTATTTTTCTTTCTTCAATTAGTGCCTCTCAATAACAGCAACAATATATTTGTCAGCTTTGCTTCAACACTGGAGTTTTGCGGCAGCGCCTGTGATCGTTGGGCTTAAGCCACGCAAAATTTGTAACAAGTGGGTCAGGCATTTCATACTTGGCTTTAAAAAAAAAACACGCCCCAAGAAGGAGGGGTGGAAGAGAGTCAAGGAGAGAAAGAATGTGTGTGAATACAGAAGAGATCACCCTGGAATTCCCTCCCCCCCCCAGGGTCATTGCTAACAGCAGTGGGCACCTTACTGCCTGAGTGTCACGGTCAAGCAAAGGAAGAGGTAGAGAGAACCAGGAACAGGGATTGCTAGTTTTATAGAGAAATACACCTTTGGAGATTATGGTTGCTTTTTTAATCCCAAACGTGACTGAAGGCAAACCAGCTCTTTTCATCAACTGATGCTGAAGAAAAAGTTTGGAGGCTATGTTTTTCTTCCTTGTAATTTTTTTGTTCGTGGTTTTTAAAATCAGTTTGGTGAGCTTGCATGCCCTGGCACCTTGGAACAGTCCAAGAGGGCACCAGACATGGAAGGAAAATTTCTCTTGCAGAGGTGAGTGCTTTTGTTTTTCTCTTTAAACTAGAACTTTTAAAAACAGCCGATCAGTTGAAAGGCATACAAATATTGGATTTAACATGTCAGCAACAGCAATACTACTAGCAGTGGCATCCAGCTATGTTCCCATACCTTCATTCTATGAGTGCTGCACACGAACCTTTGGAAGTTTGGTGTACACATTAAGGAATTAAAAATCTGGTTGAAGCTGGGATTCCACTTCTGATAAAATTATAGAAGAATAATAGCAGGTGTGATAAGATTTCTGCCAAGACGCCTGAAAACAAACAAACACAAACACACACACACAGTGTTTTTTTCTGTGAGACATAATTGAAAGCATTTAGTACTGATTGCAGATGTGACATTTCATAGTTGCATATGTGTCCTTATAGCAACTGCTCCCAGATAAATAAATTATCCCAATTATTTCTATCTCAATTTACTGAATTTGATTGTTGAAGAATTGCATTGGTTTGTTTTTAACTACTTCCCCTCTCCTTGCCTTCCCCAAAGGATCATGGGACTTGTGATTTGGTGAGAATAATTGTCTCTGAAGAGGTGTCTAGTTCCCTCCCCACAAAGCTGATAAGCCAATTTCTGTCTGTAGAGTAGAGTATGCAATTGGCACCATCTGCAATCCTTTACGTATTTATTTGGGAATAAATGTCATGAGTCCCATGGGATCCACTTCTGAGATTGACTTGTTCCATGATTCACTAAATCAGTGAAAGCATTCCAATACACTCTAGTTCAATTACTTATCTCCTCTTGTATGTTCTAAAGTCTCCATTACCAACACCCTCTTATGTTTTTAGGTCAGGTTATATATTATAGAGAACATGCAATTAGAATGATGACTTTCTAAAGGGCTAAAGCATCTGTATCTCCTAAATGGAGCTTTCATCACTTCTTGTAATTTGCAAATTAGTATGGATGTAAATATGGGCTTTGTTTGACTGTCTGGTTTCTCAGACTTGAAGGTATATTGAAATGACACCTGTAAAACATTGATGTGCTTTTAATGAGAATGATGTGTTATCTATAATATTATAAAGTATGGAGCTCAGTTTAAAGGTGAGTTTTGCAGTTCAAGATTTTATGAGAGCAGTCTCAGAAAGAACCCAACATTTGATCTCCTATCACAGGTAGTACAGTTGAGACAACACTGAGGAGGTTTGGTGAGGACTGTTGTTTATTGTGCACATGCTTATTTAAACATTTAAGGTATGCTATTTACATTGAAATGGATCTTGAAATTCCAATCCTCAATCTAGGAATAATTGGGAATGTCTATTTTTATTGCATCCAGCATAATTGTTCTAGTTTTATCTTTTGTCCATCATTGGCAGCAATACCCAATTGGCAAAGTTTGTTAAACATGACCAAGGCTGGGCTGAAATCCACATGCTTCTACAAACTGGTGTGAAAAATGCAAACTTTCATTTTGCACCTGAGGAGTTCAGTTTTTATTTTATTTGAGCATTAAAAATTGTGAACACATACTGTGGTTCTTCTATTGGCTGTATACTGTATGATACATGCCCCCTCTCATTCTGTCATAAACAGTAAATGATGCAGTTAGGTAATTGTCAAAACTGGACCTAATGGCCTTATCTTCACGACCCAGTGCATGTTTGCCATTTTCCTTTTTTTTCCAAATTTGGTAAGATGAGCCTGCTCTATTTCAGGGAATTCCTTCTCATTCTTGTATGCTTCTGTCCCAGTGTCCTATTTGTGATGACACAACTGACAACATGTGCTTGAGAACACGACATATTTGAAAAACAAATGGCTGTCATTCACATTTCCTTTCCCTCACACATTTATTTATTCCCATCACAACTAGATGACCTTCAAGAAGTGATAAAAGCAGGGAAGAAACAAACCAAGGCAGTCTTTGACACAATTCACAGCACACACAAATGGTCCATGCCTCCCTCTCTTGCATACTAATACTTCCCCATCTGTAACTGGGTTTCTTTTGGGACTCCAGCTAAATAAAGTGGCTTGTCTTTACCAGCTCTGAGTTTGAACTGCAAGCATTGAAATGACATGATTCATAGTTTTTTTTATACATTCTCAAGACTGTCTCTGCCGGGATGGCATAAAGGGGCCTTTGAGTTCCTAGCACAACCTAATTCTTCCATTCATTTATGCCTGTCAGGGCATCGTAGACAGCCTTTGTGTTCTCTTAAGAGGATTTATTCAACACAGGGAAAGTTCTTGTTGCCGAGAAATAGTTGCCAGGATATGTGGAGCAGCTGCAGGAAGATGGCTGCCACCTGACTATTGTGGTAAAGGAGGCAGGCGATGAGGGAGGCTTGCTTTCTGACAGGTTTTGAATGCTTTTAGCCGTTAAGAAACATGGAAGATTCTGTACAGTGGTGTCAGTCAATGTTGTTTAAAACTGGTGATTTGGTGGGTGTTTCTACACAAAAGCTTATTGTATAAGTGGCCACACTGCATAAGGAAAGAACATTATGGGAGTCCACATTTCTTAATCACCTGCTTATGAACCCTGTACTGTTTTTCTACTGCTCCTTCCATCTCTACCACTCACCCACTCAAAAAACAGAATAGCTCTACAAAGAAGAAACCTTCCAACAGCAGAGAGAGAGAGAAAAAAAAAGGGGGGCTGCTTTGGGATACAAAGAGGTTGGAACAATCCCAAACAGCGATTGCATCACATGATCAGTAAAAACGACTTCATTTCACCTGCTTTATAAGGAGTAAATCATGTGGCAGTTGATCGTGTGGTTGCTGCTCAGAATAAGTAAAATGAAAGAAAGCACAGCCTGAAATACTGTACTCCTTTGATGACATCAGAATCAGGTGGTAACTTGCATGTCTGAGTAGACCAGTATAAATGGAAGTTCTGCTCCATCTCATGCCAGGTGGACCACAATGCTGTCAGTATAATAATATACATCATGAGCTGAGATTAATCACACGGTAATAATAAGCAGGTGGCAATTCTGCATTTGTCAGCTTTCTGTGAAAAGTTTTTAATGGAGCATTGCTGAGCCACACATCTAGCCTAGAAGAGTATGAAATTAACTAAGCAGAAGGTCATTCAGAAAGCTGCTTCAGAAAGCTGATCTAAAACGAAATGACAAGTCCAAAAATTAATCAGGATTTTCAAATCCATTATATTTGATGTCATCTAGAATCTAGATCGGCTATTCTCAATGGTGAACATATGGCCTCCTGGGGAGCTCTTGCACATTTGAAGGCCATAAGTACATCTGTTCATGTTGTATCTTCATACAAAGCCAAAGACTTCCTGTGTTTGACAGGGAGCTCTGTCCAGAACTTGATTAAAGCCTCTCAAAGGGTCATGTCCAAAATAAGGTTGAGAATGGCTTATCTAGAACAATGACATCATCTAGAACAGTGGTTCTCAACCTGTGGGTCCCCAGATGTTCCTGGACTGCAACTCCCAGAAATCCCTTCCAGCACAGCGAGTGGTGGAGGATTCTGGGGGTTGCAGTCCAGAAACCTCTGAGCACCCACAGGTTGAGAACCGCTGATCTAGAACAACTGGCATCTCTTACAACTAAAATCTTTAGTTATTGCATAAATGCTGTGGGTCACAGAGACTATGTATTACTTACAGGTAAGAGGAAAAGAAAAAAAGGAAAAGACAAAGAACAATGGAGATATAAGGGACAAGACAAACACATGTATTATATTGCAGTGGGTGCAGGGAGGACTCCAGAAATGGCAGACAATTCTATCCATTGCTCATTTTTTTCTAAAGCTGATTGTACTTGAGAACATAGAAAAATGTGTAGTGAAAAACTGTAAACATTCATCAGTACATCAGAAAGTATATGACGTCTTCCACTGAGTTTCAATGCAAAGGAGAAACTCAAAGGGAGAGGGGATATGGGTGAGAACCTTCTCTGCTTCTGCTCTCAGACATTGGAACTCCTTCCCAAGGGAGGCCAGGCGTGCTCCATCTCTACCGTCTGTCTGCAAGCAGGTGAAGAAGAACTTTCTACATGTTTGGATCAACGTAGAGAGAGTTTCTTTAGCCAGGAAATATTCACTAGGGAAATGCCTGGCTTTTTACAGTGGAATACTCTCAGTGGTGTTCATGATCAAATTTTCTGTATTAAAGAGTCAATAGTGATAATTAGATTATCTATGGCTGAGTTATATTCAAATTATTAACTTGTTTATATCAAGATATGAGGAGTTTATTGGCCAATGTGTTCTCTCTAGGATGCATGTTTGTGCATAGTTTAAACGTTTATGCAGTGCTTGTGTAAAGGAATTAATTGGTTCCAAATGAAATTCTGTTAAGCAAATTTTCCTTTATACAAATTTCCCATAAGAATGCATTGAAAACAGAGTAATCCCTAATCATGACCATTTTTATGTTGTATGGATTCGCCCCATAGGTGATTCTGTTAAGCAAATTTTCCCTATCTCCAGAATTTATGTTGTACAGATTTTATGTTATACAAACCATTTGTTATACGAGGGTCCACTGTATTCTTCTTTTCCTATACATGCAAATAGACCTTGCATCAAAATATTAGAACAAACAATAAAAATCAAAATTATAAAACAGATTTCAACATAACAGCAGCAAGAAACAAATAAAAAACCCATTAATGATATTTGGATCCTCATTAACTCCTTTGAGTAGCAAACAAATATGACCTTTTGCACTGATGTGCTGCTAGACTAGGCTACCTTACTGAGAAATTCCATGTCTGGGCAACTTAGTAACCAAATATATGTTTGCACAAAGGAGGAACTGAAAAGAATATCAAGGAATGCAGCTGTTAGATTCGTGAGACAAACCTACATTTGTTGCAGTTCAGTTTTTGTTTATCATTCTTGTGCAAAAAGTCCCCATAGTTGAAACAGTCTCACATGCTCTATAAAGTCATCATAAAATCTCATTGTTTCAAATGCAGTAGTAATTCATAAGAACAGCCTTGATGGAACAGGCCACAGCCCATCCAGTCCAGCCTTCTGTCTCACACAGTGGCTCACCATTTGCTTTAGGGTATTCCAAAGGCAGGTGTCTTCCCCTGCTTATGATTTCCCACAAATGGCATTGAGAGATATCCTGCCTATCTCTCCAACCCAGCAGTTTTCCTTAGGCATCCATAATGATAGCCATTGATACTCTTGTTCTCTATGAACTTGTCTAATCCTTTCTTAAACCTGCCAAGGCTGACAGCTGTCACCACTTCTTCTGGCAGGGAGTTCCAGATATCAGTGATTCTCTGGGAGAAAAAGTACTTTTATTTGTTTGAGATCTAGCACCCAAAAGTTTCATGGAGTGACCCCTAGTTCTAGTGTTGTGCGATTGGGAAAACAGCTTTTCCTGGCCTACTTTGTCCACACTGTATGATTTTATAAACTTCAATCAGGTCACCTCTTAGGTGCCGCTGTTCAAGAGTGAAGAGGCCCAGCCTTTGCACCCTCAGATGTTAAGGGATGTTTTTCTTAAAATGGGATGTTCCATTACATTATTCATATAATGGAATATCCCAAAGGCAACAAAACAAAGGCTTTTGATTTAACCTTACAATCTGGTAGTCATATTTGTCTTGGTTGGCTCTAAACCAAAGACTGGCCACCATTCATAAAACTGAAAACGAATGTAGTATTAGGATGTCAGAAATATAGGGTGCAATAAGACAGGGAGAAAGACACATCTGAGTGTGTTCACTTTTAAAGTGACCTTTTTGACTCTATAGGATTTGCTCTTGCATGATCCCTTGCAAAACCAGTAAGCTGCTGCTGGACCCAAATACTGTGGCATGGATCAGGTCTGGGTGGTTACATAAGAACATAAGAACATAAGAAGAGCCATGCTGGATCAGGCCAAAGGCCCATCTAGTCCAGCTTCCTGTATCTCACAGCGGCTCCACCAGATGCGTTTGGGAGCGCATGAGACTAGATATCTGTCTCCTGATACCACTCCCCTACATCTGGCCCTTGAAGTACCCTGGTTTAAAGCCTGGAGATTACACATCTCCATCATGGTTTGTAACCTTGATGGACTTTTCCTCCAGGAATCTGTCCACTCCCCTTTTGAAGGCATCCAGGCCAGATGCCATCACCACATCCTGTGGCAGGGAGTTCCATAGACTTACAACGCGCTGGGTGAAAAAATATTTTCTTTTGTCAGTTCTTACTCTCCCAGCCCTCAATTTGAGTGTATGTCCCCTAGTTCTGGCATTTTGGGAGAGAGAGAAGAGCTTCCCTCTATCCACTTTACTCATACCCTGCATTATTTTGTATGTCTCAATCATAAAGCGCCTTTTTCCAGACTAAAGAGGCCCAAATGTTTTAGCCTTTCTTCATAAGGGAGGTGCCCCAGGCCAGTAATCATTTTAGTCGCTCTCTTCTGCACCTTTTCCAGTTCCACTATGTCTTTCTTGAGATGCGGGTGTCTTTCTTGAGATGTGGTTCTCAATCTCTCATGCATTGTGTGATCAACAGTAAATAGATTTACTGGACTGTGTCACAAGTGGTTTAAAATGCAAGCTGTTTCCTCCTACGATCATACCCGTAGTCAATGTGTTGGAGTAGTTGGACATACTGGACTGGGCTTCAGAAACTTGGGTTCCAGCTGTTTCTTGGCTGTGGAAATCATTGTGTAACCTTGGACTAATCTCACTCTCTGCCTGATCCGTCTCTTGGGATGAAGTGGGGAGGAAGTGAGACCTGTACACTGCCTTGAGCTTACTGGAAGAAAGGCATAATAGAAATACAAGAAGTAAGTGAATGCATAAGTTAAAACCATAAGTAGGCTAGTTGGATTGGATTGGATCAGAACTGGTGGAAAATCATTAGAACAAAGCCAATGTATCAAGTCAAAGATGCTGGGACAGAGGAGGTTGAGCAGCAATTGCTGCTCCAGGGCCATTGCCCCTTGCAAGAGGACAAAACTCAGTTTGCCTGCTTTCAAGTGGGTCATAAGATGGAGGACATACAGGGGAAGGGCATCACCAGTGCTCAAGTCAGGTTTGGCTGCTAATCAAGAGTGTTCCTCTATGGGAAAAGGCTGCAGAAGATGAATATTGTAGTCCAAGACATATGGAAAGTGTCAGGTTGCTGGCAGCTGGAATACAGATGGTGAATCTAATGGTATATCACTGTATATATTTACAAATGAGTAAGTCCCACTGAATCCAAAGGGAACTGTGCATGGGAAGGTGGGTAATGGGCAATCCAACAATGCTGCTCCAGGCATTCTTGGACTACAACTCTGATGGAGTCTGATTCAGATAGATGGGATGAGGCCTAGAGGACATTTCACGAAAAGGGAAAACCCTCCTGATGAACTCTGGCTCAAGCCACATGTTGCAGACCTTGTAATCCCTCTAAACCAGCTTGGGTAAATTTTGTTTACCTATTATTTACTATTTAGCTCAAGCCTCATTTACCTTTCATTTACTCAGCTTGTTTACTCACTTTGACTCTACTCTGTTTATCTTTCATTTATTTACTCTTGGTTACTGGACTAATTCAGTTTACTTTTCATTTCCTCTTACCTATTCCTGTCTATTCCTCATTTACTCACCTTCCGTCTGTAAACGGCAAGGACATGTGTTATTGTAATCAATAACTGTGCAAAGCATGCACTGTTCACAAGATGACTGCCTATGGTTCACCCAACCAGCATGTGCCACCTTTACTTCTGGAACTTTTGTGACCAATCACTGATGCTGTGCATACTCTTGGATGTAAACCATATGTAATAAAACATGCCAATGGCAAGGGGCATGATCGCTCCGCTGGTCGGACAACTGGACTTGAGTCTTCTTTCTTCAGGATCCTCCCACACAACTCCCCTTCCCCCAGACTACTGGTTGTGCTGGCTAAATGAATTGAGTTATAGACCAAAACTATGTGGACAGACATAACAGTCCATCTCAGATGTGTAGTATTAAAGCCCAAATCATGATGAATCTGATTGTATATAGGACCCTGAATGCTGGATGATTTATTTTACTGATAGTAAAAGTTATAACACTTTAATTAATTCATTTTTCCTGAAATACACACATTTTCCTAAATCTTCAAAATGGAAAGAAAATGTTGAGACTGGAAAGAAGGAGGAAAGCAAAATTAAGTCTTGACACCATGTAGGTACTCAAAACACAATAGAATTGAAAATTTAACTTATAAAGAAATCTTTTAATTAATCAATACCATTGGTGACTACTGTACAACCATATTTTTCACTTGTTCTTATTTCCTCTTTAGATCCTACCCCATTCCTAGTTTTCAGCCTAGGAAATGCTGTCTTTAGGATAGATACAGAGGGAACCAATCACAAAAGATTGGTGCCTGATATTGGGTTATCAACATTAATTGATTTCTACTATGAAGAGCAGCGGCTTTACTGGGTAGACGCTGAAGGAGGAGTTCTCCAGCGAATATACCTGAATGGCTCAAACCAAGAGGTACTGTAATGGAATGTTTGTTTATTCTCCACATTATAGATACTGAGATTTTCATAAGTTACTTACCCTGTAGTCCCAAGTAGAGTGTCCAGGGGCCATAGGAAAAAGCATATCTGTCCTCAAGGCAAAAAAAAAAAAAAATAAAATCTGCTTGAAGAAAAGGAAGTCCACCCTCCTGATCCTTCCTGGTACAGGTATGCAAAACTCATCTGCACTTGTATGGGTGCTCCAGTAGCTATGGAGGAAAGCAGGGGCCATTCTCAGGTTAAATATTTGAATCCACCATGCCCCAATCCCTCCTGGTCTCATATACTTTAGTCTGGTGACATAGGGAACCAGTGGTTAAGCTGGAAAATTTCAGCTTCGATTGGGACCAATGGAAAGCAGAATCTGGGGAAAAGATGTGGTAGTAGCAGTAGCAGGGAAGGAAGAGAAGACAAAAGAAGAAACAGCCTTGGAGGAGGAGGAGGAGGAGGAGAGGGTGGGAAATGGAAATGAAAGAGCTAGAGGTAGATAACGAGGAGAAAGTGAAGGTGGGAGAAAAGAAAGAGGAGAAGGAAGTGGTGATGAAGACAGAAAAGGCACTATCTGTGTGAGCTTGGCAGGGCTTTGGATTTGGTGGTTCCTTGGTCTCCCATTTTTTCTGTCTAGCCCAATTTAAGTGGTGGATGTGGGTAGAAAAGCATGTAAAACATTTGTATTGCAACACTGGCATTTTTCTGTTGTTTCATATCTCAATGCTGAATACATAAAGATATGTTCCAGTAGCCAGTGGCTCTCAGCCACTAGTCTTCTAGATGCTTTGGATTCCAGCTCTTGGAAGGTGATATTAGGATTTTTTAAAAAAAAAAACAAACCACATGATTGGGCATTTAATTAATAATTTTGTTAAAGTGCACAACTTCCAATATTGTCATGTGAGTGACCCAACCAGCAATGTTGGTGGTTGCTATTTTTTCTATCTTTTGATTATTTTGTAACAGACACTTCGGTATGTAGAAAAAGATGCTTCTGGACTTGCAGTAGATTGGATAAACCATGACATTTATCTGGCTCATTACCAAGAGGCCATCATTGAGGCCATCAACCTGGATGGAAACTATTCCCGTATCCTTGTTAAAGACGAACATCATCCCACAAATATTGTTGTTGATCCCAACAAAAGGTAACTTTAGATTGTGGCTCTATGGATTGTAGTAACACAGTGCTGATGTAAAGAAAGCAAATAGTAAATGGAACCTAAAGTAATGTGATGTAAAGGGAACTCTACAGTTCAGAAGTTTAAGAACATGAATGGATCATGACATTTTGCTGACTATGGTAAATAGCAGAAAGATACAAAGGCACACAATCCATCTTCAGAAGACAATGGGGTTAGAAATGTTGACACTAGTGAACGGACAACACCCTCCATTACATCTGAAGCCAGCAGGCTCCTTAGGGGCTACACAGTTAAGTGTGATGGATACAATCATAGAATAACTGAGTACAAAGAAGCTTATAAGACCTTTGAGTCCAACCCCCTGCTCAGTGCAGGTGGTCAGTTCAAAGCACATCTGACATATAGATTCACCCACCAATAGGTATCAGGGGAAGGCTGATGCTACCGTTGCCTCTGCCACCACTACCACGACTGCTGTTGCCACCACCAACACTGGTGCCTCCTCAATCTTCTGATTCAGACAGCTGAATCACTCTTCCAAATAGTACAGTAGAGCTATCTCTGATTAGTGAATCCTGTACTTGTATGTTACTTCTGCCCTTGCTTTTATTTCCTTTAAAAGTTTTTTTTGGACTACAGCCCCCTAGTTTTGCCCAATCAGCATGGTGACCAAACTGTTTTCAAGATTCTTGTAAAGTTTTAATGTATTCTCAAAGGCTTTTACAACCGGGATCTGATAGTTGTGGGGTTTGGGGCTGTTTGGCAGTGTTCTGGAAGTTTTTCTTCCTGATGTTTTGCCAGACTCTGTGGCTGGCACCTTCACAGGGCAAGGAGCTCAGGGAAATGGCTATTCCATGAACAAAATCAAAAGAGCCATCAAACTGAAAAAACAACACCAAACTGAAGAAGAAAAACTGCCTCCAACAAAGTATTTCTGCCATACTTAGAAAGGAGTCACGGACCGCATGGACAAAGTGTTGGAAAAATACAACCTACAAACAGTTTTTAGACCCACCACAAAATACAACAGATGCTATGGTCAGCAAAGGACAAAAGGAAACCACTCGCCACTGCAGGAATATATATGATACCTTGTAGTTGTGGCCAGGTATCTATTGGGATCACAAAGCGCAGCATTCAGACCATAATCAAAGAACATGAAAAACACTGCAGACTAAAACAACCAGAAAAATCAGCAGTAGCTGAACACACCCTGAAACAAACTGGACATGAAATCCTCTTCCAGGACACAGACTATCAATCACTATGTCAGACTACACAGGTAAACCATTGAAATCCACAAACATAAGCACAGTTTCAACAAAAAAGAAGAAAGTCTAAAAATCAACAAAGCCTGGCTTCCAGTACTAAAAGCTGCAGAGTGCAAAAGGTCAAAGCTCAATGATTGCTACCCAACCACAAGCAAAAGTGATTAGTTCACACAACAGAACAGCTAACGACATCCATCAGGGATCCTTGCTACCCCTTATTGCACTGAAACTTCTTAATTCCTTCATCACAATACAGTGACTAACACCTATTTTCCTGCACAGGACAGGTTTCCTCTTAAAAAGCCCCAATCTCACTCACTCTATACCCCAGAGCACAGAGAGAACTCCTAGTTCCCTGAGTTCCTTGCCCTCTGAAGATGCCAGCCACAGAGTCTGCTGAAATGTCAGAAAGAAAAACTTCCAGAACACAGCCAAATAGCCCGAAAAACTCACAACAATCTTATATATTTTTTAAAGAATACTATTGAATACCAAAGGAGTTGACAAAGAAATTTATGATTCACTTGGTGACTCTTGAATTTTCATCATCAATCATGGTATCACTGATTGCATCCACAGGTTTCTGTTTTGGTCTTCTGAAGGACCTTTTTACAGCATTTACAGATCAGTTCTGAATGGAGGAGAGGTGGAGAGAGTTCTAAAGAATAATGGAAAAATCAAAAGCATCTCCTTGGATTTTCTTGACTGGAGGCTCTTCTGGATTCAGGAGGATGATAATGAAATTTCACATATGGGATCCTGTAATTATGATGGTGGTTCAGTTCATTTACACAAACATATCATAAGGTATGTTTATGAATGTAAATTGTCTAAGCAACATAAAACTGGCCTCATCTGTCAAGGATCTGTCTATATGCTGATGCAGGCTTCTGCCTAAACTGGATCAGGAACAATGGCTGAAATCCTGTTGTTTTGTCACACATAAGGAAGGAGTATGACATAAAATTCAATATTTCTAGCTGTCATTTAACAGGTCATTGCTGGGATTCTTGAAGCTATGTGTTGTCTACCTGCTTGCTGCATGCTCAATAGTGGTGACTTGTTAAGTGCCTGCTAGAAATGACTGAATGTTAACAATAAACACATGTTTTCTTCTATACATCTGCAATCTCTTTTCTTTTAAACAATTAATAATCTGTGCAATATTCTCCTTTTACAGTGTATTTTTTTTAAAAAAATTTCCTTTATGATTTGGGTGTAACTTAAGCTCTCTCTTTTTTCTTTTTCTTTTTTATTGATTTTTTTGAAATTTTTAGACATACAAACAAATAACAATACAAGTGCATCCCCACCCCCCGGGACCATCCTGTTCTTCCTTGAGTTCTTCTTTGTTACTCCATCATCTGTTGTTCTAGTATTCTTCTTAAAGTCCTCTTCTCCAGAACTGTCTTGAAGTATTCGTCGGTTCTTTCTCCTTCCCTTCTACTAATACAAAGTCTATAAATTTTCCCCAAATGTCATAAAAGATGTCTTTTTTCATTTCTCCTCGTTTAACTTTTAAACTACAAGACAATTTATCGTTTATGGCTCCTTTTGCAGTATAGATAAGGGCTGAATGAGCTAATCCCTTTCAAAAACAATAAGGAAATTGATTCAAGTGGGTCTTGCAAGGAGTTGCAATGGCTTATGAGTCTCAGTTCCCTTTTGTGAAATGCAGTATCTGTATGCCAAAGTTCTGTGCACCTTCTAAAGTAGACCACTGCCCATAGGTATATTAGAGGACACTATATTTTTGGTAATGACAGTGTTAGATACAAAAAATAAACTACTCCATCAGTCAGCTTCTTTGTCTGAAATGGACCCACCTCCTGATCTTGTTTTTGCTTTGGGCATCAACATGTTTTAGCTCGGTTCTGATTCAATCACTGGGTTAGCAAAGTAAATTGGACAGAACTATGAAGCTTCTCCCAGTATTGATTGCTCCACAAAAAACCCCAAGTTAGTGGACATAATAATAATAATAATAATAATAATAATAATAATAATAATAATAATAATAATAATAATAATAATAATAATAATAATAAATAATAATAATAATAATAATAATAATAATAATAATAATAAACTTTATTGTCATTGTACAACTAGTGTACAGTGAAATTGGATGAGCATCCCTCCCTCCCCCCAAACACCATCCCGCTAAAAAGCCACTCAATCTCATTTCACTCTGTGTGCTTGCTGCACAACTTGCCAGCCCCACGAGTCTATCATGAGTTATCACATCTCATTCAACAGCCAAACAGCCCACGGATAAAAACTGTTTTTTAGCCTGTTGGTATGGCTTGCTATACTTCTCTATCTCCTATAGTAAAGAAGTGCTGACCAGGGTGTGAATCATCCCTGATGATTTTCCTTGCTCTCCTAAGACAGCGGTCCCTGGCGATGTCATCCAGTGGACTCAGGGGACAGCCCATGATGTTTTGTGCTGTGTTCACTACCCTCTGTAAAGTCTTTCTGTCCACAGCTGTCAAACCAGCATACCAGACTGTAATGCAGTATGTGAGGATACTTTCTATTGTAGACTGGTAGAAGGAGGTCATCAATTGTTCCACATATGACAGTCCACTAAGAAGTAATAATAAAAAAACTTGAACAAAGGAAAATTAATAATACTGTGAAAGAGGGTGAGTGCTACTGTAAGCCAATGTCTCATTTTTTCATGCTTTCATTGGACAGGACTGGAAGATTTTGTTTAAATTTTGAATTAAGCATGCTGAAGGCACCACTTAGGGAAAATTAGATGTACTGTACTTAAGTCCCATTAAGATCCTGAGAAAAGTTATATGTAATTTTTGTTTCCTTGATTTCAGCCGAACCATCTCCTGATGGCAATTTCATGAAATGTAAAGAGACTATCTTCTTTTTAAATGTGAACAACTCATTTTTCTTCTTCATAGGAAGCATGTCTATGATATATTTCTTTTTGCTGACTACATATACTATTCTGATTCCACAACTGGTAGTATTCGGAGAGCCAACAAATACACAGGAAAAGATATTGTTGCGATTAACCTGGGACCATCATTTTCCCAACCTTCTAAGCTACTGGTGGTGCATCCATTAAAACAGCCTGGAGTAAGAACAGATGTGAAAGTGCATGGTAAATTTCAGCCTAGTAGATTGTGAGACAGTTAAGATTGCATTATATTTGCATATAATTTTTTCAGCTTTGCCATCTCAAATTTTGGCTCTTTATTCTTCAAGTATATAAGTCTGAAGCCAGATTTCTGCTGACATTGGGATTTGGTGGCAAAATGGGATGAAGAAAATCTCTCCTTTCTCTTGAAGCCCCCTAATGGGTAAAACTAACTCTGGAAAGATGGGAAGCACACTGTATTTTAATGAGTCTCATGGGGGAAGATAAGGAAAATATTATATAGCAAATGCCAGTGTGGTGTTTATGGTGGTGGCTCTGGTGACAAAGCTGTTGGCATTTCTTTTCCTTTCAAAGGAGCTTGTGATTGTTGTGTTTCAGGGCCAAACTGTGTTACCAGCCATTAGAAGAATGAATTCCTTCACTTGAAGGACAAAGGGCACTCATTCACAAGATGAGGATGTACACATATTAGACAGAGAAGATAGGTGGTTTGAGATAGGGGTCAGGGAAGCCATTCCTGTGAGTATTGAAAACCCCTCTCTCAACAGATTTGGGGGCCTCAGGCACAGTCTACTTATCAGGCAGTGATTTCAATAATCCCCAGACAAATCAAAAATACCTCACACCTCCACCACCTTAGCTAACGACCCATACTTTATTATGGTTTAATAACAATAAATTAGGCCATTGTTCACCTAATGGCCTATGGAGACTATTGTCCACCCAATGTGCCTATTCGGGCCATTGTTCATTTTATGAGCCTATTTCAAACCAGGGTGACATGAGTTCAAAGTGAATTATAAAATGGAGGGCTCGCAACTAGCTTTCCTCAGACTAATGAAGCTGTTTGGATGAGCAGCAAAATGTTTCAATCCCTCAAGAAAAGAAGTCTAGTTGTCATGACTCAACTTCCAGATAAACTCACCTGGATGACTGAGAAACTTGTCTGTATGTATGTTGGGGAAAACAGGTAAACAAAGTAACAAAGGTTATATGAGTTAACAGCAGCCAGGCAAAGAATTTCAGCTAGGAAGTGGGCCCAGCCTCATGTGGGCACATGTTCAAATGTTTTATTGATTCCGTGCCAATGTTATATTATCCTTTATTCCTGACGCTTCAATCTATTGTGGCATGATAGTTGTTGAAGTAACATGGTATGTTCCTTTTTACTAGCTTGCAAAATCCCCTTTTGAACTCTAAGTCCAGAATCTTTCAGCCAGAATATACCTGATGCCAAGGAGGGTCTGGGATTTGTAGTTTGAAAAGTATCATTTCCAATATCATTTCATTTGATTTTTAAATCTGTGATATTCTTTATCTAAAGAAACCTCCATTTTGAGGCAAGCCAAAATGAATCATAGATCTTCCTATATATACTGGTCTTCCCCTGCCTTTCTCCCTTCTCTTTTTTTTTCCAGTGAGTTTTACAAAATATTGAGGGCGTGGAAAGAAGATTAAGTTGCCCAATCCATATGAACCTTTTGGACTTTGCATGTGCTTTGTTTAGCTTATCCAGTCCAAGAAAATGGCATGAAGGCAGGCTAATGAGTACAAATGAGATTTGTAAGGGGATCTTACAACAAGAGAAACTTGGGAATGAAATCATGTAAGCTCAATTAGATGCTTTTCAATGGGTTAAGTCAATGGGGGGGGTGCTGGATTTTTTATAAAGTGGACAATCTGTCATTGTTTAAAACAAGGGAATGACTGCTAACATGCTTTCCACATGCAGCACAGAAAGCAAAGTTCAAATTTCACTTTTCATTGGCAGCATTTCCCTTTTCACTAGACCAGCGTTCTGTATGCTGCAGACAAAACTGAGATGTCTCATGTTAGTTTTGCCTGCCTTGTCCTCTGCACACTGTCTTTTGCTTAGACTCTTTCACAGCCATGCAAGTATGACATTGGCTGTAATGTGTGTCTGCAATGTCAAGGTATACCCTGCACTGCACTTACTGGTGCAGTGATCATTTTTGAAATTCAGGTCCTCATGATAACTGTCCCAGTAAACCATATTCCCCAAGTGACTCCTAAGTACCAGGCAGTTGGACTGATTGTTATTAACAAGCCAGTCTCAACGGTTTTCATGTCTATCAGAAGCTGTTGTTTTGTTAAGCCAGTGGGCTTTAATTACTGATTCAAGACCAAGCCTGAATCCAAATACATTGCATTGCAAGAAGGTATCAGACCAGGTTTTCTATCACATGGAGTACACAGAGAGAGGCAAACAGCCAGGAAGCTGCCATTGTGATGCCCCAGGAGTTGCTGTGAGGAATTGCTGGGCTGGCCCCGATCCTAGACTGTGAGTGGGTGAAGCCTGTTCACAGCATAGGCTTCTACTGTTTATTGACTATGCAGCACCTCTACTGCTGCAAGTAATGCCTATTTGTAATTGAATCACAGTGCAACACTGCCATTAAGACTCGGACTGAACTGCTTCTGAAAAAATGCTGAAATGCACAAACAGGTGTGCTAGTTTTGCAAATATATGCATTTGGAACTGAATTTCATCCATGCTGATCACACCTAATTGCATAAATAAGAACCAGGCACATGACAAATTACTCTTTATCCTGATATAACCCTCTTTTCCAGCACAGAGAGCCTGTCTTTCAGAAAAGAAAAACTGCAAAACACCTAACTGCAAGCAAGGTTCCAAGATTAGACAATCTAAATGTATGAGAGGATTTACCTTAAGAAAAAATAGGAATTTTTGTGAAGGTAAGGTAATGTAGAAGAACTGATCACAAAACAATTACATCCTGAGGAGAAATAGGCATGTTTGATAACTCCTCCTTAGTCTCTGTGGATACTGAAAGAACTGTAGAAGAAAAACAAACACCAGAAAAGGGTTGCGTGGTCCTCAAGACTACACAAATGTACAAGTTGACAATATCTTTATTAGACCACTAAAAAATTTGAAGCTTTCATGAATGCAATTCCACTTCTTCAGGTTTATGCAGTGATATTGATAGAGAGTGCAGAAAAAAATGGTAGGTAAGTCCCAAAAATTCAAATGGCAGATGTCTGTGACAGATCTCCTTGAGGTGAGTTCAAATGCTGACCTCAGGTAGCATGGCTGGAATTTTCGAACCAGCTCGTCAACAAAAGGATTTCCAATTAATCTCTAATTGCTCCTCCCCAGCTTCTGGGCATATATACCCACACTGCCTGTTTTTGAAACATAAAGTTCAAAACAAAATCTATAGTAGCCCGTAAAATAATAGTTCTATCTTGTTTGGAATGCTCAAGCATGACTATAGCATAACTGGCCAGTTATACTATTTTGTTCCTAGCCATTTTTTTTTGTCTTCTTCCATCAGATATCAACGAATGTGCACTGTGGAACCATGGCTGCACTTTAGGATGCGTTAATATCCCTGGCTCCTATTACTGTACATGTCCAAGAGGTTTTATTCTCTTGCCTGATAAGAAAACTTGCCATGGTGAGTAGCAGCCAGACCTGAAAATGAGGGTCTGAGTTCAGTCCATTCGTGATCGTTGAAGGGCAATCACACAAGTGTCGCCCCCTCCTCTGGAAGGCTGACCTTTGTGAGATCAGGCATGCACTGGTTGTGGAAGTAGGGCCAGTTCAGTTGTGTGAAGGCCAGCCAGCCAGCCAGAGGGAGAATCTTTGTGCAGGTGTTCTTAGTAAGACTTTGGCTTAGGACAGCAGTTCTCAACCTTGAGACCCCAGACATCCTCTGACTACAACTCCTATAAGCCCTTGCCAGCACAAGCTTGTGAGGAAAGCTTCTGGGAGTTTTAGTCTGGGGACGCAAGCTTGGAAGCCACTGCTCTACTCCAAATATTGAGATAAAGTATGTAATATCCACCGTCACCCTGGGGGGCATCTATTATGGGCAAAATATTAAATAGTGGCATATTTGTTCAGTTAGGCTGTAGTTGTACTTAGAAAAGAAAAGCCCCACTGAATCCTAAGGAAGTTACTTCTTTGAGTACAATATATACATTTTGGTTGGCCTGAAACTGAGCTAGATATGTCAATGGTTTCACTCAATACAATACAACACTCACTGCTTTGTTCCCACACTCTCTTTGGGTCCAGCTGCATATTATGCTAATTTTGTAGGGTGCAGTTGCCAGTTGAGGAGGTGGGGAAGAATATGAAAGGGGGAAGCAGGAAGGGGGATAATTAATTCTTTTTCTTCTCTACATCCATCAGTCCTAGACTGGATCCAAGTTTTGTCATTTATCTGTGACTAAAGAGGTAAAAATGGAGAACAGCAGGCTACATATTTAATGTAAAGTTTGTACTTTGGCTCTTACTGAAACGAAAAGCTTGCCATGGATATTCTGGAATTCGTTAATGCTCTAGTCAATTTCCTAGCCAAACATGATTGATGTTTAATAGGGAACTAGATTGTGGCTTTGCTGTTTTGAGGAATGAACAAGGCAAGCCTGAAATGTGTGGCTTGTAGATAAAGCCACAGAACAATTATTCTGTGTGGAATGATTTCAGTTGTTTCTACACTCCTAGGCTGTGTGTGTCTATGTGGGCTATGGAAACAAATTGACCTTAATATCACTAGGCAACTTAATCTGCAATCCTTAGAATTCTTATACAGAAATATATCCCATTGAATTTACTTGGATTTGCTTCTGAGTAAATAGGCTTAGAGTTGCACAGTCAGAACTGTTGCCTTCAATGAGGAATATTCACTAGATTCTGTTAGGTGCTGGGAAAAAAGCCAGTATGTCCCGTGGATTCCAGAAAACAGCTGTGAGCATCCTCAATTTGTTCTAGTCCTAGTATCCATCTCGGCAGATGTTTCCATATGGTTCTTTGCAGCTCTGCAAGAAAGCAAGCAGAAGAATAAAATGTTGGTCTGAAAGGAGACTATCTGGAGCTATTCTCTCACCTGATGGCTGAGAGACACTTGCTATCATATGAATTCAATGAAAGAGAATGGCCAATGGCCAATGATACTGTAGTCACAAGCATGTGGAGACTACTGGGTTGGGAAGGTCTGTTCTAGGCTATTAGATCATCTTCTCATCATGGTGTAAAGTTTTGTCCATTGTAGAGGATCTGTAAATGGAACTGGACTCTATAGCTACTGTGTGTTTGATATGCTTTATTAAACATGGTGGTAAAGGAATCCATTCTGCAATACCATACTTTAGTGATGAGCCATTTATCTTCTTTTCAAGATAGTTCAAATTACTTTGGATAACAAAGTAATGGCTGTTGTGAGGATTGCAGTTAACCTGACAAGCTAGAATATTATGAGGATGATAACCAAGAGGGCAGCAGATTTGGAAAGCAACTCCTATGCAGACTAGGGGAGGGAGTAGGATATACCTGAGAATTGAAAACTGAGAGCTGGCATCATAGCTTTCTTCAAATATCTAAGGATATATCATGGAAGATAACTCTACATAACTGGTTGCCTGGCTACCTTGATTCCCAACAGGTGGGGACATGGATGGGCTTTTACCTGGTCAACATGGTTAAGGAATCATGAAGTTATTATTTTCATTTTCCTTTCATTCTTTGCTCAACTTTCCTTTTGTTATCATTTTTCAAGGTCACACTTAGTTTAGGGATGAAATTACTCTTCATACATTCAGAGGAATTTTACCTCATGTTAAGTAGGTAAATGAGTCAGATTGGTACAAACTGAGCCCTGACTTTCATTTTAGAGTAGTCATTATTACTGTTATTCAGGTCTACTTCTGTCTTCACTCTTTTATTCTCAATTTTAAATTTCTTGTAGAATTAATTCCCTGTACCAGTAGTTCCATTCACTGCATCCATGGCTGTCACCAGACAGCTGAAGGGCCTGTTTGCTTTTGTCCTGAAGGTTCAGTTCTTCAAGTAGATGGAAGGACATGTTCTGGTAAGTAAATATATATGTAATTCTCAATGTTTTCCCTCACAATGTGGCTGTTGGAGCTACTGGTAAGTATTAAAATAGGAGACATTAAAACAGAAGATGAAGAAACTGAGAAATTGGGGAGCATGGAACATAGAAAATATCTACTACAAGCTTTGAGTCTCCTTTGTGAGTACCTGAGAGGACAAAGGTTTGTATCTGCTGTAAGCAAAAGGACAGGTAACACCTTCATTTGACCTCCTGTTAATGTACATTTCAGATAAAGACTGAGAGGGAACTGATACCTCATACTTATCTCTTATGAGGGAGTGCATCAAAGCAGCACAAAAAGGAATATCTTCCACTTTAATTCTTGACTCAAAATGTCAGTCTATTTCCTAGATATTTCATAGTCTATTCCTTATAATCATGTAAATTAAAGCTATGGGAAAAGAAGAAGGGACAGAACATCCTTTTGTTTGGTTGGGGGACATAAAAATGGATCAAGATGGTGAGATCTGGAATACCTCATTTAAGACATGTCTCACAATGACATTACCAGTCTGCTAAGGTATGAAAATTAGGTAGTCTTGCTTAGTTTTTGTTGTTTTCTGGTATGGTTCCCTTGAATGGTCACTAGACTGTCTCTGTATTTTGCTCCAGTATTTTGGGGAAAAGTTTCTGCAACTTTTTAGAATGCTTGCCTTTTGTCTTTTTAACCTTCTCTCTTTCTCTTTTATAAAATTTATTGGGCCTTTGGCTGTAAAATAAAATTGATTGATTGATCTTTTATAAAATACAAAACCCTTTCCAAGCTGCTCTTTGGATTCCATCCCCAGTGAATTTGTGATGCTCTGCAGGTCTTCCCTGCTGGCCTTGGATAGTTGGTGTTTGTGTGAGTAAAGACCTACTTTGTAAGGATAGCACCTTGGGAGTCCTTTGAAGAGATCTTTAACTGCCATTTCTTAGTGCAGTGTTTTTTTCCTTTTTCCTCCTTGTTTCATGAAAAAAATCACGAGGCACAACTATTAGAAAATGTTATCATTGTCAGTCACTGAGGTGCCATTAGCCGCCTTTTTCCAACTTTGCAACCTGACAGCTGTGGCTTTTTATTGGTTTTATTTTTGGTTTTTTTGTAATTTGCCCCCCATTGAGGTCCGATGTTTTGCAACCCGACTTACTCTAGAGTATATATCAAAGATCCTCCTCTGGTTGCTATAAATGCAATAAATAAATAAATAAATATGGTTCCCTTGAATGGTCACTAGACTGTCTCTGTATTTTGCTCCAGTATTTTGGGGAAATGTTTCTGCAACTTTTTAGAATGCTTGCCTTTTGTCTTTTTAACCTTCTCTCTTTCTCTTTTATAAAATTTATTGGGCCTTTGGCTGTAAAATAAAATTGATTGATTGATCTTTTATAAAATACAAAACCCTTTCCAAGCTGCTCTCTGGATTTTGTTGTAGAGAATTTGTGATGCTAAATCCAAGTCTTGCCTTGACCAAGCTACTTGGATAGTTGGTGTTTGTGTGAGTGTGTTGGCAGCTATGCCTTTGTAAGGATAGCACCTTGCTTATAACTGTCTTGTAGATTTTGTTTTGAAGAGCCTGGAAGTACTGCCATTTCTTAGTGCACAGTAATATGTGGGAGTGATATGGTTCCAGGCAGGTTCCCTAATCCCCTCCCCATATAGCTTTACCCTGGGCTCTTCCACCTTAGGACAAGAAGGATAGGGTGGCTGATTGGCTATAGACTGCATCCCTGGTTGGTAACTGTCAGATAGAAAAAGGAACATTCCCAAGAATTCCTAAGAATATAAAGCTCTTTCTGATATATTATGTTTTCCTTCTGATACTGGGTCTGTCAAGGTGGACAGGTAAGGCAATCAAATGGTCTGCAAACTGCATGGCTTGTCCAAGACCATAACCTGAGGTCCTAGATAAGGCATGATTTGAATAGAGATTGCAGCTGATAATAGTGACATGGTTAGTGGTTGTGATAGCTTGCATACAGAACTACCCATGCTGAAAACAAACTGGCCAAAATCAGTGATCCATTGATTTAAATGGTTATTCCCGAAATGTGTCTGAGATTCCAAATATATACCCACTTGACTAGGTTTAAGCTCATTCAAATCAATGGGACTTACAATACTTCTGTGTAGACATCTATAGTTTTTCAGAGTGTTCATCTGTTGCCACAAAAAACAACAAAGAATGTTGTGCCACTTTAAAGACTTATAAGTTTATTTGACATTAACCCACATATTCAGAAAATAAAAGTTCATGAAAATATATGTCCAGTAAAACCTATTAGTGTTCAAGGTGCTCAATACTCTATTGTTAGTGTGTGGCACTGCTAAAACCATCACATTGTTATTATTCTTTTTATTTAGTATGTCTCAGCTTTTATCAGTGGTTTGACCCACTTCTGCATTTTATAATCACATAACCCTGTGAGGCAAATCAAGCCTGAGAATGGTTGAACATTGGACATCCATGGGTCATAGTTGTGGGTGTGTGGAAGTTGAGCCCAGTTTTTCCCCAGTCTTAAACAAGAATGGTAACAATTATACCACACCACATTACACCACACTGGATCTTGGGCTTAGACTTCTGAAGCTTAGCTGCTATCTTTCTGGTATGTAGGGCACATAATGTGCCACACAAATGTTCAGAGAGTTGTGAATGATAGTGTGGAATTTTTTTACTTTCTTGTTTACTTGGGAAGCTGTGATAAGGGTTAGTTCAATTAAGATGTATAGCAAAGTGCTAACCAAATGGCTATGTTTGTGTGATAAAATAACAAGTTGGAGATTTCATGTGGGTGGATGTACAGTGTTGTGTTCTGATAGGAACACAGGGATACAGCTGGGAAAAGTTATACTATTGTACTACAACTTCCAGAATCTGAATGAGACATTTCATCAGAGGACTGTGAGAGCCGAAGTCCTAAAAAGTAACTTTTCCAAGCCTGACTTAGATCTTTAGCCACCCTTGATGTTTCAGTACCATGGACAGCTCCTGGTGAGGAAATTGCTCTAAGCCAGGTCTGAAGCAAGTAACTTCATCAGTTGAAGTGCAAGGCCTCCAATTTATAGTTCTCCTTGGTTTCCTGCCACCCTGGTCTGAATATGGTCATTAGGTGGACAGTGTTCTGGGGTATGTGGAAGTACTACCTATTTGATCCTTCCTAACACCCATTAAGTATGGGTCATTAGTTTTTGCCTTCCTGATGGAGGTGCGAAGTGCTTCGGATTTGTTTGGGAATCGATGAAAGGGCAGCATGATAAGTGGTAAGATTGTGCCTAAGCCCTCCACTTTTGTTGAGAGAGGTATTTTTAGTACACACATAAATGGCTTCTCTTACCCCTCCCTCAAACCACCTATCTTATCTGTCTGTGTACATCCTCATCTTTGAATTAGTGTCCTTTAATTGTGCACACCATGCCACATTTTCTGAAGGCATCACTAGCTGCTCAGCCTCTTCATCTTTATAGTAGTCACTGGTGGAGTCAGAGATCGTGAGGCAAAAGAAAATCTACACAACACCTAGCCCTTTAATACTTGCATTTAATTTACATGGCAGTTTGTAACTTATGCCATTTCCTTTTCTACACAACTATAAAAAAAGCTGTTTAGAAAACTTATCTTCTGCTTGGGTTCCCTTTGTGCTTTGTATGCTAAACATATAGACTTCCAGGTAGAGTGCCTGCATCACAGAGAAAAGGGCTAGTGTGAATTATGTGCTTAACATCATGGAGATAAATGAGTGAGGTGCACAAAACAGAGGTTACAAAAACTACAGGTTGAAATCCTGCTGCTGGAACTTGCACAAGAGTAGGTCAATTGAGTCAGAAAGCAGATCTCACACAATAAACTATAACTCTTTTGTCTGGTAGAGACAGTTGTCACATTGCCTACTCTAGGCTGCAGTACTGCCTTTATTAAACATTGGTTGTACTGCCATTATCACCATCCTGGGACTTGGTTGCTGGATGTGTTAGTCTGAAAAAGAAAAGTAGGTGTCTGAGGAAATGTTAAAAAAATCCCTTTGCTAGTCATCTGATACAGCTGTGAAAATAAAATTTCCAATAAAACATAAAGTATCTTCTTGACAAGTTTCAGGATCATTGGTTTCAACACGTCATTATCCAAAGTCATTTCATATTGCAGTATGAGAATGAATATCACTTGATGTGCCATAAAATGAGGTTCAGATATTTAATATCTTCTGCAATACATTACAGTTTTTCTCCTTTTCGATTGCACAGCAATTCTTCTGTGTACAGTGAACAAGACTGAAATATACTAGCTTGATCTCCCACCCAGTGATTTTCTTGTATGCTCATGCACACACTGTTCAACCACCTGGCTGCAATAGTATGTTGCAGTGCCAGAATGCTGCTTTCTCCAAATCTTTTTCTGAGGGCCATAAAGATGTTACATGCAGTTGTGTGTTTTAAAATTTGTATCCCAGAGAAACAATGCAGAAACAGCTGTGCTTGCTTTTGGACTTCATCTACCCATCTTTTCCAACTGGAATCTCCTCCCCACCAGCTGCATATCACCATGAAAGATCCCAGATTCTTCCATAATTCATTGCTTCTCTGCTGAAACCCTTTGTCCTAAGGTAGCATTTCTTTCAAACTACTTATTTCTATATGAGACATAATTTGGTTCTTAAGAGATTCTAAATCTGTACAAATACAGAGTGCTTCATACCATGCCATCTAAAGGGAATGGTCCTGACTAGAATTCCAGCCAATTCCCTGAGTAGGCCATTATTTCCTGCTGTCCTCTCCTATGTTTTGTCCCACAACAACTATTGTTCTCCTTTCCATGGCTACTGAATCAGTAGCCCTGTTTTTTGGGTCCAATTCTTTTAGCACCAGCAATACCAGGAGTGCAAAAATATTTAATTCTTCAGCTTTGTCAGTCTTGGATAAAATGCCTTAAACTAGTCAAAGTCCAAGCTAGTATTTGGTTCAATATTTATGCCTTTGGGATTTCACAAGAAAAACCTTCAACAGCACTGCAAGGTGTTTCTCATGTGCCTGGTCATACTCAGTCGAAATCTCAGCAGATCTCCATAACACATTCCACAAACGGAGGTCTGCCTGGATGTGAATACTAAACAAGATACTGGCTCCAGTGTTTATCCATCCTAAGGATGTTTAAAGTTCAGAGGAAGAGTGTTTAATTAACATGTAGATGGATTCCACAATTCTCACTCTTAACATTCTCAGTCTCTACCATGACAATAGATTTCATAATCAGTGTTTAACAACTTTATATTTTCTGTTAAAAAGAAACTGTTGTAGAGAAGATGATGAAGGTATAGCTGCACATTATGAACAAGCAACTCTGTACTTCTACATTGCCAAGGCCTCCCAACAAGCAAGAGAAGAGTGTAGCTGCACTGGCAGCTGGTCACCCCATAGGTCTCCTTAACAGCTGTGGCCAGGAAATAACCTCCATAACTTCACAGTTGATGGGCAGAACCTCACCAAACATTGTCAGAGATGTTCCAAATAATGTTATGTTCTGTTTTTGGTGGTGGTGGGGAAACAATGGGTAAGTATGACTAAATTATAGTTGGGAATCTGGGGACCAAACACTAGAAAGGATTTTTAAAAAAAACAGTGCTCCATGACTGGAAATATCTTCCTGATTTCTAAACCTAGCCATCTTGAGAATCACACTGTGCTTGAAGGTTTGGAAGATCTCCTTGAAGCCCTTCTCACATGCAGTATGGGAGGGAAAAGGTCAAGAAAATGCATATTCTGATGGCCAGAAGCTGAAAAATTACTTTTCAGGCTATGACTCTGAGGATTTCCCATGCTGCTAGGAGATTTTTGGGAACAGTTGTCTTAAAAAGTGAACTTCCAAGCTCTGAGCAAATGGAGCTCTAATGTGTTTTCAAATTGGTGTGTTTTTATTTTACTTAAGGCTGTACATCTCCCGATAATGGTGGCTGCAGCCAGATCTGCACTTCTTTGGGTCCAACAACTTGGGAATGTGATTGCTTTCCTGGTTTTAATCTCCATGAGGACAAAAAACATTGCACTGTTGCAGGTTAGTGCTATAATCTTTGGCTGAAGCATAAAAAGCTAAAGCAAAGCAGAGTGTGCGGCTTAAATACTGCCCCAGCACACTTAAAGCTCTCTCTGTGCAGTTTAGAATTTAATTATGTGAGCTACACATTGCCCCCCACTTCCAGCAAACTGGGTACTCATTTTACTGACCTGGGGAGGATAGAAGGCTGAGTCAACCTTGAGTTTCGGCACCTGGGATTCAACCCCAGGTTGTGAGCACAGTTTTGGGTGCAGTACAACAGTTTACCTACTGTGCTACAGGGCTCCTTGCGTTATTTGGTTTTAGAGGTGCTGATGAGTCATTGCACACATTATTTCTGGATGACCCTGTTTCTGTTTAGGACCAAGCTCAAAGAAAGCCCAGTTTTGGTATGGAGCTAAATGGCTGCACGGTTTTGTCAGTTGGCTGACTAGTGATGATCTTTTTCTCTCGCTCCTCTCTGAAGCAATGTGCAACTGATCAACATTGATTTCCCCAAATCACAACTAAAGTAACAAAAAGAAAAACAACAACATTTTCCAATGTACTTTCAATCCTTTACACAAGTCAAAACACATCAGCCTGATTTTATCATGAAATAAGAGACAAGAATCATAAACAAGTTTTATTTTTTAAGCTCTGAAGCTTGACTGTGCATTATCCTGGCTAGTAAATGGGTGTTTCATTTGGAAAGTAAATCAAGATAGTTTCTTTATTTGAAGGTTTCTTTGTGATATTTGGAAAGGAAAAGATGCTACCTTTGGTGGAAGTGGAATTCTTTTTCTGCCCCAACTACTAGGAGTTATCTTGTATAAAGTGTGTGCGAGTGAATAAATGGGTTTTTTAAAGGCCTTTATTCATTTGAGAAAGTTAGTGCAGACAACAAATGATGTTCAGCTGCATATTTAGATGTGGTATGTCAATTTATTTTTAGACTATCATTCATGTTTATTGATCTTGATTATAATTTTTCTGTTGCATTTAGTTACATTTAAGGATTGTACTTGATTTAAAAATCACAGGAGAAGAAAAAGAGGAAGATTAGAGACTTTACATTTCTGTTTCTATTAAAATGACCTTATCTTGAAATTATTATAGGATGAGAAGAGGTAACATGTTCTGAAATTTGTCCCATACAGGACCAAAGCCATTTCTCTTGTTTGCAAACAACCAAGACATCCGTCGCATTGCTTTTGATGGAACAGATTACTCACGTATACTTGACTGGCAGATGGGAGTAGTCTTAGCTCTAGACTATGACCCTGTTGAAAATAAGGTGAGGCATTTAGGAAAGAGCGGATTTTGAAGTGTTGCAAGGACACATGGCTTTTGCTCCTTTGCATTTTAACCTCTTGGTTGCTGGTGCCTTGTAAGATAGAAGAGCTACTGTTCTTCCACCAGAGGCCTTTTGGAAATAGTTGGTTTGTATTTCTGGAAGTTTGGGTTCCCATCTACTAAATGGCATTCTTCATTAACTCTCTGTTGTCTGATTTTCTTCATGTACCACACTTACCATTTCCAAATCGGTTTCACAAGAGTTCGAGTTCTCGTTCTTATTAGCCAACATACAATTGTCCATGCACAAGAGTCAGAAAGCTTGAAGAAACCACAAGATTTGTATTATTTATTTATTTATTTATTTATTTATTTATTTATTTATTTATTTATTTATTTATCTTGTATCCCGCCCATCTTCCCACTGGGAACTCTGGGTGGCTTACAACAATAAAAACAGGTAATAAAAACACAAACAGAAAAGCAAGACCAGGCATAGTTAATGCAAGGGGGGGGGAGAACCAAACTAATTGAGAAGGTCGCCAAATGCCTCCCTGAAGAGGTGGGTCTTCAGGGCCTTCTTGAAGGCGGGCAGGGACTCTGTCAGGCGCAGCTCACTGGGGAGATGATTCCAAAGCATGGGGCCCACCACAGAGAAGGCGCGGTCTCATGTACGCAATTTCCATGCCTCTCTGGGTGTGGCCACCCTCAGTGAGCGTGCCTGCGCCAGTCTCGTGGGTCTGGACCCGGTTGACCTTTGAGAGATACGCTCCGCCAGGTACTGAGTTGTGGTACTCTGGTCCCAGGCCATGGAGGCCTTTGAAAGTCAAAACCAGAACCTTGAACCTGATCCGGAGGATAACGGGGAGCCAATGCAAGCGAGCCAGGACTGGGGTGATGTGCTCGTATCTACGGGCACCACCACCAGCCTGGCCACCGCATTTTGCACCTGCTGTAACCTCTGGACCAGGGCCAAGGGCAACCCCACGTAGAGGGCATTGCAGTAGTCGATCGTCGAGATCACCAGGGCCTGCACTACTGTCCTCAGGGAGGACTCATCACGGTACTGGCGGATCTGGGCGATCCTGCGGAGGTGGACAAAAGCGGCCCTGGAAGCAGCCATCACCTGGGAGAGTCCAAGGAGCCGACAAATCATCACCCAGCTGAACCCACTGAGTCCGGCCGCCAAGGAAGGAACGGAGCCAGGCCAAGGCCTGACCACCAATTCCCACCTCCGCAAGCTGGACCAGTAGGTTACTGTGGTTGACAGTATCAAAGGCAGCTGACAGATCAAGGAGAACCAACAGGGAGGAACACCCCCTATCGGCCTCCCTGAGGAGGTCATCCTGCAGAGCAACCAGGGCAGTCTCGGTTCCGCAAAGAGGTCTGAATCCAGACTGGAAGGGGTCCAGGATACGATTTACCTCCAGATATGACTGAAGCCTGACAGCAGCCACCCTCTCGACAACCTTGCCCAGGAAGGGAACAATGGCAATCAGGCGATAGCTGGATAAATCGTCCAATGCCATGCCAGGTTTTTAAAGAGTGGGTTTCACCATGGTCTCCTTTAAATGGGCAGGGAAGCATCCCTCCCTAAAAGAGGTCGTGGCAATAGTGGAAACCCACTCAGGCATGTTCCCTTAGGCAGATTTAATAAGCCAGGCTGGGCAAGGGTGAAAGGGAGTGGCTGCCGGCCGGCAACAAGCCATGGCTCTGGAGGCCTCCGCCGGAGACACCGGCCCAAACTCATCAAAGAGGGGAGAACGGAGGGGTGAGGCCGCAGAGATATCAGAGGGTGGACTAGAGCAACTGGGGGCAAGTCGGAACGGATGGCCTCTATTTTAGATCTAAAGTGGGCTGCGAATTGCTCACTAGTGAAATCACAAGGAGGAGGCCTCAACTGACTGGGATTGGCGAGTTCCCGAACCACCCTGGAACAACTCCGCCTGGCGGTTTGAGGCCTCGCCAATTCTCAGGGAGACATAAGATCTTCTAGTGTCCCTGATCACGCAAAGGTAGTGGCCAGTCAGCTGCCTGAGTGCAGCCCTATTCTCTTCCGTCCAGCTTGCCCTCCAAATGACCTCCAGTCTCCTGCGTTCTTGTTTCATCGACCACAACTCAGCCGTATACCACGGAGAGGAGCGGTCTCCACATCTCAGGAGGCGCTTGGGGGCGATCCGGTCCACCGCCCGGTGGTTCCCACATACCACCTCTCCACCAGGGCATCGACCGGATCGTCTGCCAGACCGCCAGAAAGCTCCCCGAAGGATTCCATGAACCTGGCAGGGTCCAGAAGCCCACGGGGGTGGGCCCAGATGTATGGCCAGCGCTCCCTGTGAGGCGGGGGGGCGATCGACAGGGAAAATTTTAGCAGGTGGTGGTCTGACCATGACACAGGCAGGGGCAAAATACCCCTAACCCCCAGACACGAATCTGACAACATGGAGGAAAACACCAGGTCTAGGGTATGGCCAGCTCTATGAGTGGGGCATACAACATGCTGAGATAAGTTCATGGAAGTCATGGATTCCATGAATTCCAGAGCCGCACCAGAGAGTTCCTCCTCAGCATGCAAGTTGAAGTCCCTGACCACCAAAAGGCAGGGGAATCTCAACAAAGCAGCCGAGACGAACTCAGCAATCTCTGGGAAGGATTTTGCTGGGTTGCGGGGAGCAAGGTACACCAGCACAATGCCAAACTTATCTTGCTGACCCACTGATAGATGGAGGCATTCGACCCCAGGACACACCATTGTCGCAGAACTGCTAACATAAAGGGATTCCCTGTAAACAATGGCCACCCCACCACCCCTACCCTCCGATCTGCCCGCCCACTGTAAATGAAACCCAGGGGGGCACAAAAGGGAGAGGGAAGCCCCACCCTCTGCACCCACCCAGGTCTCTGTAATACATGCCAGGTCGGCTCGCTCATCCACGATCGAGTTGAGGATGAGAGGGGTCTTATTATGAACTGACCTGGCATTAATCAGGAGGCAGGACAGGTTGGAGGCGCTGGCGGGATGGCACCCAGGCACGTGGCGGTGAGCGAAGGGATCAGAACGGAGGACAGGCAATAGGTGCCTGGCCCTGTGTTCTAGTACCTAGAACACAGCTTGTAGTAGTACCTAGAACACAGCAAAGCAAAACAATGCAATAAATAAATAAATAAATAAATAAATAAATAAATAAATAAATAAATAAATATCTCCCAACCAAAATCCAGAACCCCAACAAACAACACACACGTGTGTGTATGTGTGTGTGTGTGTGTGTGTGTGTGTGTGTGTGTGTGTGTGTGTGTGTGTGTGTGTGTGTGTGTGTGTGTGAGAGAGAGAGAGAGAGAGAGAGAGAGAGAGAGATTGAGAGAGAGAGAGAGAGAGAGTGAGTGAGTGAGTGAGTGAGAGAGAGAGAGAGAGAGAGAGAGAGAGAGAGAGAGAGAGAGAGAGAGAGAGAGAGAGAGAGAGAGAGAGAGAGAGAGAGAGAGAGAGAGAGAGTCTTTGTCTCTATGTTTGTGTGTGTGTTCCTTTCAAGTCAGTTCTGATTTATAACACCTCTTTTCAGCATTTTCTAGGTAGAGAATATTCAGAAGTAGTGTACCATTTTATTTTTCTTAACATAGGCTGGTTCTTCACCCTGTAGGCACACCCTGGATGTGCACACTCTGGATGTGCACACCCTGGATGGCACGCCCTGGATGAGTAATCTCACCCTAGAGGCACACCCTGGATGTGCAATCAGTCTTAAAACCAGGGTACATCAAGGACCAGATGCAGGGGAGTGGTATCAGGAGACAGAGATCTAGTCTTGTGTGCTCCCAGACACATTTGGGTGTGGCCACCGTGAGATCCAGTAAGCTGGACTAGATGAGCCTTTGGCCTGATCCAGCATGGCTCTTCTTATGTTCTTATGTTCTTATAGGGGAATCAAACTCCCATTCTCTGGCTCCACAGCCAGATCACTGTCCCCCTGAACTATCCAGCCATTGAACAAGTGCATGAAGCTACTCAATCCTATGGACTGACATTGGCAGGATTAATTCTCTTTAGTCTCATTGCCTAAATGTTGTGAATGGTTTCTGGCAGATTAGCCCTATATACTAGTTTCTTTTCTAATTCCTCACATGTCTAAGAGTTCAGAAAAGTTACTTTTTTGGACTATAGCTCCCACAATCTGTCAGCCAAGATTGCCATTCTTCTTGTAGTCCAAAAAGTGACTTTTCCAAGGTCTTTTCTTCTTCCTTCCCTACCAAAGGCTGGTCTTCAACATGATTATCCTGATCCTGGATGCAGCAGCTATATGCAATGATGCTGCAGTGCATCTAAATCAGTTCCCCAGCTTTTCCAGCCAGTGACTGAAATCCTTTTGCTTGCTGTGGTAGGCCACATTACTGAATTAATAGGCATTGGGTGAGTCAACCATCTCCATAAATTCTATTGATTCAAATAGGCCCACTCTAGTTGTGGTTTACTATGCTGAAGTAAGACGTAATTAGAATAGGCTCATTTGAATTTATGGAACAGATAGAGTAGCTGACTCACCAATAATTATTATACCAAGCAACATGATTTCAATCAATATATTCTGCTCCTTCATACCTTGTTCACATTAATTTTACACAGAATGATGAGCTGTAGGACTCTGTACATTTCAGTTTCAGTTTTGCAACTGAAGTTTTCTGCATTTTACGTGTCATGTCTTTATTGTTATTTTTTTCATCTTGTTTATTTGCTTTAGAGCTACACTGTTGATCACTGCTTTAAATCCCCATTTCAAATGTTCCTGTCTTTTTTCTAGAATGTATATATTAGAGATGGGCACGGAAGAACATTTTTTCATTTCCATTACCGTTTGTCATTTCCGTTACGCAACGAAAACGACAAACAAAAATTGTGATGAAAATGCAATGAAACAAACAAACTGCAAAAATTGTGGTTGTTACGTTTCATTTCCGTTAATGGTGACACACAATGAAATGAGCTGTTTTAAATGTTAAAAAACGCCCTGGACATCCATAAAAACGCAGCGATAATTATTTATATTGTCTGATAATACCTACCAGGGGGGTTGGGGTCCTTAAAACGTTTGTTTTAGTCTTCTCCCATCGCAATGTATTATTCTTTTCCCTTTAAAATGGATGTTGCCACCAGCCACAAAATGGAGGCAAGCCATGTGATGGGATCATGTTCAACCAATAGCATGCCCAGGTTGCAGACTGGGCGGGCAGGTCTGGCAGCCATAGAGGGCATAAAAAGCTCTGGCAGCCCCCATCCTCCTTGCAGTCTCTGGTGGCAGTTAGGGTGGGATTGCTGTCTCTGCTGCACCTCTAGCTTCAGTCCTGCAGCCTCCCTGTGTGTGTGCATGCTGCGTACCTCTCGGTGAATACCATCCCTTGCCCCACAGTGCAGTCACTCTGCGGCTGCCTTGCACCCTGGGCAACACCCGCCTCTGCCTTTGCAGCCTCCCTGCAAACCTAGTCTATACTGTGTCTCTGCCAGCATCCATTTTTTTAGTGTTTTCCCTCTGGTCTGGGGCATTGGGGGTGCCTGCACACAGAAATGCTTTAAAAATCACGCAAAAAGCGGGTAGAAATGACAAACGAAAAAACGAAAAACGGTAACAAAAGTTTTCAAAATTTTTATGACAAACGGAAATGAACTGAAACAGATCTCTCAACGACAAACGAAAAACCGAAACACCATTTTTCTGTTTTGTGCCCATCTCTAGATATGCAACACATATATTTATGGGTTAAAGTTCACAATTCCATGCCTTATAGTCAAACTCTATATACATTATGAACAGAGACAGACAGACAGACAGACAGACAGACAGACAGACAGACAGACAGACACTCTGAAAGAGTAGTTGGGATATAAGATTTATTCTTCATCTTAAGAAAGCTGATCCACCCCATCTACATGTTCTGACTTCTACAGCATTGCTATGAACCCCACTGTTCAGTCAGCCTAACTGTGAAATGTGAAATATTTATACTTGTGAACATGAAGCACAGATTTGTTCTGGAGCTGTAAGGGCCTTTCCTACACTAGCCAGTTTTTAAAAATTGATTACCATGATCTGCTTCTTAGTAATTACTCCAGGCTCTCTTCCAGCACAATTAAGGTGTCCATCCTTACCTCATAAGTGCATTCCAGTGGTTGAGGACTTTATAGGTCATAATTGAATTGAACACAAAAACAAAAACTGACAGGGAACCAATGAAGGTGAGCCAAACGAGGGAAATGTGACTGATATGGCAATGTCACTGTTATACCAAATGTGCTATACTGTATATATATTTTTGTGTGCACTGTTTTCCTCTGTGCAAGTGTCCAGTTACCCACAAGAACCTCAGTGCTACATCAACCACTATGAAAAGTGAGATGGCTACCTCATTATTTATTTATTTATTTATTTATTTATTTATTTATTTATTTATTTATTTATTTATTTATTTATTGGATTTTTATACCACCCATCTGGCAGCGAGGTCACTCTGGGCGGTTTACAACAATTAATACATTCAAACAATTTATAAAATAAAACCATAAATAGTAACACAATAAAACAAAATAAAAATAAAAATAATATTAAAGCGACACAAAGCAATATATTATTATTGGCAGACTAATCAGTTAAAATCAATGGGTGAACACTGCATTGCAATTATATTTGGGGGAATGCCTTCTTAAATAACCAAGTTTTAAATAGTTTTTAAAAGGCAGCCAAAGAGGGGGTCAGGCAGATGTCTGGTGGAAGGTTATTCCACAGGCGAGGGGCAAATCTGCTGTCTGAGGCGAGGCAACCTCAGACAGCAGATTTGGGGTGTCATGGAATGGCAAACTGAGCAAGTTAAATGTTTAGTTACCTCAGTTACATATGTTAAGTCATCATTGTATTTCTTATTGGCAGGGAAAGGGAGAGGATTTTCTCCCTCATGTGCTAGTATAGGTTGCCTGACTTTGGGTATACTATAAACATTGAGGTAGACGAGTGACAGAGGGGATAAAGTGCTGCTCTGCCTCAGGCAGAAAAATGTTATGGGTCGTCTCTGGCTCTCTCTGCAAACTCCATGAGGTGCAGTAAGATGCTTTCGTTTCTTGGAAACAGAAAAACGTGCTGCAATCTGATTTCTGATTTTTGTATTCTTGCATGGAGCGGGAGGCTGGCCTTGATTGATTTATAGGCTCCTTCCAACTTCACTATTCTATGATTCTATGTGAATGACAAGAGACACACTTCTGGGGCCATCTCTCCTTTCAGAGAGCTCAGTTTTCTATCTTCTATGTCTCGTTAATCCTATCTGAAAATCAAAACAGGGTCCAGTGGGATACCTGGGCATGTTTTGTGCTTTGTATTATTATAGGCTGCGTGGTTGAAAGGGAAATACAGAACCTTGAGGAGATGATATATAGGGCATCTTGGGTTTATGGGCTAAGCTTGCTCAAGCTGCAGAAGTCATTCTGGTTGAAGGATAAGTGCTTGCTTATCACAAGGTATGATTTTGTAAATAACTTGCTCAATTTCTCTTCCCGTTGGAAAGACATTTCATCGCTTGAGCTAAAGCCATGAGATAAGGAAGCCCTACCAGCAAATATGAAGTAGAATAATCAGCTACTGGCCTTTTTTCTCTCTCTTGTTACAGATTTATTTTGCCCACAGTGCCTCGAAGTGGATAGAGAGAGCTAATCTGGATGGCACAGATCGAGAAACTGTTATCCCCGAAGCAACCCAGAGACCTCAAGGGCTCGCCGTGGACTGGATTAACCGCAAATTGTATTGGACTGACCCTGGGTATGCTTTTCTCACAGATAACATAGGCTATCTAATGCCAGCATAAAACATGATGAAAATGTAATGTTGTCTATTAATGCTGCACTGGACTGTATATTATCCCTCATTACTGGAAGCCGCCTTGGGTCCTTTTTCCAAGGAGAAAGGCGGAGTAAAAATACTCTAAAATAAATAAATAAATAATAAATAATAAAAGCAGAGACGGGCAAAAAGTGAGGAATGGTAATGTTGCTCTGAAATGCCAGCCTGCTTCTCATGTGTCCTTAAAGCAAAGCAGAAGCATTTAGTATCATAAAACACCACTTGGCCGTACAAAAGAGTTAGATAGACTTTTGCTGAATATTGTGCTAGATAGAAATAGTAAGGTGAGGCAGTGACTTTCTTGAACAGCTAGTCTGTACTTTTTTTTTTTTTTTGAGGAAAACAGTGCTGTAAGTTAAAAAACAGCAATGAGACCAGTCTTTCCTGCCTATTATTTCCCTTTGCTCTCTGAAGTCCTCACAGGTTCCCAGTTCTGGGGAGCTGTTTAGAAATGGAAAACTTTGGGAGCTATATAGTAGTAAAGTGGTTGTTTTAAAAAATATTAATTGAATTCACTCCAACACAGTGTAACACGGAAAACAACATCCTTTGCATGTAGTAGAAATACCATGTATTTATGACATGATCTGAAAGGTTACAAAGTCTTTCAACACAGGAACCTTATAACTATGTATTTAGATAAGAAATTATTACTACGGTATATCCATATTATGGGGTAGTGGTAGTTAGATAGTGGCTTCTTTAACTATGTGCACTCTTAGAAGTGTTTAGTAAACCCTCCTGAGTTCAGTGTAGCATCAGGTCACTGTGTATAAAAGAGCAGGCTAAATCAACAAATTACTTTTTAGCTTTTGATTGTAGCATTTTAATCAAGATGACACATCTCATAGTTCCTGCCCATAACTATTGTGCTACTTCAGATCCTAATATAATCTGCTGCAACCCTCCTCATTCTCTCTATAACACAAGATGCCTGGTGGCCTAGTTGAATAGATCTCATACTGAGGCATACTAAGAGATAATGTTAGAAAGCTAAGATGGCACTGAGAAAGAAAGATCAACTTTCAGCAAGAGTGGGGGATGAAATAAAACAAGGAATTAGTCAGAAGCAGAGCAACTAAAGTGAATTAACCCCAAACAGGGACCCTGTGTTTTGATACAGGGAATAAAAATGCCTCTGCTAAGAAACCCATCTCCTTTTGTGCCCACATTGCAGGAAGGCCTGCATTGAAAGCAGCACCCTCAGTGGAATGCAGAGGGAAATTGTGATCCAGGAAGATTTGTTTCAGCCTCAAGGAATTGCTGTTCACCCATTCACTGAGTAAGATGTCAAATATGCTTTGAAACTGAGTGTTGAAGGTGCACCACTGGCTTTTCTAATATGGTGTCCCCCCAGGTCTCATCACCCCTTGGAGCGTGGACAACAGGCTAATATGGAGGACACCAGCTTGAAGAAGCCTGATGAAGAGATTTTAAAGAATAACATCTTTTTCAGGCTTGAGTTGTTGTATGACTGTGTCTTAGTATGGGTCTCCATCTTCCAATAGTTGTTCAAAGGAGAAGGATAATTGAAAACAAACATGCTTGCAGCCATGTTTTAAAAATGCTGGAGTAATATAAGTAATATATTTGTGTTCTCAATTCTTGGGAGTTTGTCATGACACACCAGTGTTGAATGAGGCATGTGAATTTGCCTGCCTGGCCATGAAGACTTCTTCCAGCTATGTACTTAATTTATGCCATAAAAAGACTAGCACATTTTGGGGGACATTTCCACGTGAAACTTCAGTGTGGTCACAGTCCAGTGACTTTTCATTTTGTGCTCACAGGATAGATTTCAACAGGGCCAGTATTGCTTATATGTCACAATATTCTTGTATGGACTATGGCTCCCAGAATTCCTTTGCTAGGCACTAGCCATGGTAACCTTGAATTTTGAGATTCCTGTTATGTCTACCAGTGTTTTGTATGTGCTTTTCACTGCTGAGAGAAAGTAGTTTTTTTCAGACAAAGACTTATGTGGTGCTTTATTTGTTTTCCTTCAATAAAGGGAACTATTTTGGACCGACCTTCAGGTCAATCCACGGATTGAAAAGTTGTCATTGCAAGGCTCTGGTCGTCTCATAATAGCTCATTCAGACTTGCTCTGGCCCAGTGGAATTACTATCGATTACCTAGCTGCCAAACTATACTGGTGTGATGCCAAGAAGTCTGTGATTGAAATGGCAAACCTTGATGGTTCTAAACGGCGCATCCTCACACAGAATGATGTAGGTGAGCTTTGGGAATGATGGTATTGTGATGATGAATGCACATTCAAAATGTAAGTGGAAGTTCAAGATGTTAAATGCCTTGTTAAATCTGCAAAGACTGATGTCATTTTAATTTACAAAAAGCAGCAATAAAGAAACCAAACATTGTCATATGATCCATTATTAGGGATGTATCCTTTGTAAATTCCCCATTCTAGAAGTCCCACTTGATGGACTGGCACCTACAGATACTTAAATATGACTCAATCGGAAGAAAAGACTAAACTTGAAGGTTTGGTGGCCCATTAGATCTAGCCAACCTAGCAGTTTGAAAGCATGCAAATACAAGTAGATAAACAGGTACTGCCATTAAAACTGGGAAGATAAACAGTTTTCTGTACGCAGAAATGCCTTCAGCCATGCCAGCCACATGGCCATGGAATTGTACAACACTGGCTCTTTGGCTTGAAAATGGAGATGAGCACCATCCCTAGAGTCTGACACAACTAGCATGCATGTGCGGTTGGGGGACTTTACCTTTTAGGTCTAGCTCCACACAGGATTCCTGTTCAGAAAAGAAACTGCCCAAGTGCTAGCTGGGGGTTTCCTTTATAAGCAGAAAGCTAGGTCACGGCTAGATCACAAAGCATTCAAGTTTAAGCCATTCTCCCTGGTGAACTGCATTTAGGTATCTGTTTGCCAGGTGGGAGTCCCAGGATGGAGAAGTTCAAGATTTGTAGTCCAATAAATTGGAACGGCACATCTTTATCCATTATAGCAACAATATCTGAGGCTGGGCTCTACCTTTATCGGACTGCTAAGGAGTTACTAAAAGGACAGGCCTTCAAGTTCTTCAAAAATTCTTTATCAAGCAAAGATGGGGTAAAATGGGTTGGAATCAAATAGTTCAACTATTGGGTCACTGTAATGCACTCAGTTTATAAAGCCAGACAGCCAATAGAGCAAATTGGAGCTCAAATTTCAGATGAGAGAGAGAGAGAGAGAGAGATGAGAACTGTATCAATTTTTTTAACATTAATTTTTATTAATTTTTTAGAGAAACTAATAATAATACATACACAAGAATACGTAATTAATTCGCTTATTTTACACCCCCCCTCCCCAACACCTCCCTGGAACCGAAGAACAAATCATGTTCCATACTTTCATACAAGCTCTTTAGTACATTCCACCAATGTCTTTGGCTTCCTCTTAAACCTCCTTACTTTATTCATAGCTTAAGCCAATCCTTCAGTTTTTTACATTTCTCCCATATTTCTTTCTTCCCTAATCCATCTAAACTAACTATACCACTTTTCTTTTTCATAATTTCCCAATCTTCCCATTTTTAATTTTGCCAATATGTCTGATTGTATTGTTTCAAGAAGATATAGATTCCAATTATCCTCATTCCATTTAGTGGAATCTTTCCATCCCCATGCGATCACTGCATGTGCCGCTATCAGCATTGCTTTCAATAAATATTGGTCTGCAACCCTTAATTTTTCACAACCCAATATACCCATGAATAATAAACTTCCATTAATTTTTAATTTAATTTTAAACCAATTTTCTATTTTCCTGAGGATTATATTCCAAAATGATTTAACTTTAACGCATTCCCACCAAAGGTGGGAATACCAACCTGGTTCATTGTTACAATGCCAACAATTTGGTTTGAATCCTTTTATCATGTATGCAAGTTGTGTCAGTGTTCTATACCATTTGAATATAACTTTCCTTTCTAATTCTCTAAATTTCACCAATTTTATTTCTCTAATACCTTTCATCATTTTCCTTATATCGTCCTCTGTTAATATCATTTCATTGCTTTATTTATTTTGCAATGCTTTAAAAAAATCTTTATCTGTAACCATAAATTTATATATTTCAACTGTCAGTCCTTTTCCCTTTGAATCTAAAATTTTATGAATTTTCCCAAACCTCTTTTCCTCTTGTATGGGGCCTTCAGCTTGTAAATATATCTTAACCCTATTATATAACCCTAACAGATTCAACCAATATTTCCCCCCACATCATTAACTAATTCCTGAAGTGGAATTAGTTTGCCATTCTTATACAAATTCTTAATACAATGATACCCTTTACATGCTAACTTTTTCCATAAACCTTCCTCGAATGAGCCTCCCTCCTTTCTTAGGCTTTCCAAAGGTTTACCCTCTACAAATCCTCCTTTCCATTTAGCTTTCCATTTTCCCCATAACTTAAAGGCCACCTGTCTAGGGCCACTTGTTGTCTTAGGAGTACTTTGTTCCCCATCTGTATAGATACCAAATTTGCCAATTCCATTATTTATTTCATCCTCAATTCTTACCCACTTATTTTTGTTTCTTCCATCGAGCTCCAGTAGATATTTCAATTGAAATGATTCATAGTAATATTCTAACCACGGCAGACCCCATCCCAAATCCTCTTGCGGCATATAAATCAATCTTTGAACTTCCCTTGCCTTCTTTCCCCCAAATACCCAAGTTCTTAATTCCTTATCCCATCCTCTTAAAACATTTTTTTGGAATCCATATAGGTAGCACTTGAAAAAGATACAATATTTTAGGGACTATAAATGTCTTCATTATTCTAATTCTACTCATAACTCCCAATACTCTATTCTTCCATTCCCCCAGTTTATTTATTTATTTATTTATTTATTGAATTTATACCCCACTTATCTACTATGTACTCTAAGCGGCTGCTTAGTTGCACAGTTGCTTTTGTATCTTTTTCCATACCATCTTAAAATTTGTTACTCTTAGTTTATTTAAGTTTTTAGTTATCATAACTCCCAAATATGTAAGATTTTTTGTCCCCATTGTCATTCCCGTTAATTTCCTTATTTCCTCTTGTTCCCTATATTTAACATTGTAAAGCATTATTTCTGATTTTTTAATATTCATGCCTAATCCTGTACATTTTCTAAAGTCTTCTAGTATAATCATGATTTCCTTCAATCCCTCCAATGGGTTCCATAAAACTATTAAGACATCATCGGCAAAAAGGTTCACTTTTACTTCTTCCTTCTCCAATTTATATCCTTGTATCATTACCGCATTTCTAATTTTGTCTGCCAAAGGCTTCATTGCTAAAATAAATAACATGGAGATAAGGGACACCCCTGCACCCCTACAATTAAATCTTTGTATTATGATTTAATTTGTCCAGCCTTCATTAACCCTGACAACAGCTTTGCTGTTTCTATAAATTTGTTTTATTGCCTGCACTATTTCGCCCTTAAATCCAAATTCCTCTAGAACTTGAATTAAATATTCATGACTTACTGTGTCAAATGCCTTATAAACGTCAAGTTTTAGTAATGCCAATTTTTCCTGATGTTTCGACTCTCTTCTATGTGTTAAAATGTTAATTATGTTTCTTAAGGGGTGTCCTATTAATCTCCCTTTAACAAATCCATATTGATTTTCATTCACTAGCTTTGGTAGAAGAGCTGCTAACCTCTTTGCTAATATTCTAGTAAAGATTTTATAATCCTGGTTTGCCAAGCTTATAGGCCTATAGGAGTTACAATCCATGGGGTTCTTTTTACTTTTTAGTATAAGTACTATCTCACTTTTCCTCCACGAATCTTGGGCTTTGCCACCCTTCAGAATATTATTAAACAACTTTCCCATTGCTGGTATTAAGTGTTTCCCCTCCATTTTGTAATACTCGGGAGTATAACCATTTATCCCCGGAGATTTCCCTTTCTTTAATTCATTAATTACTTCTTGAATTTCTATATCGGTTATTTCCCGGTTGATACTCTCCAAATCATCTTCTTTAATTGGGTCTTTATATAATGCTATCTTAGACTCTTGCTTTACCTGTTTATACAAATTTTGATAAAACTTAGCAAATTCCTCTTTTATTTGTTTATCCCCATATAATCTTACACCTTCTCCTCCTTTAATTGCCCCTATAGCTTGTTTATCTTTTTTCTTTTTCAAATAATTGGATAGCCTTCTTACAGTATTTATGTTGATGCGTTGGAAGTCATTTTTCACCAATAAATCTCGTTTCCAGACCCATGTCCAATCCAACTCATATAGATCCTTTTTAGCCCTCTCTAACTGAGCGCTGACTTGTTTACTATACTTTCTTTGTAATTGTTTCTGCAATTCTCCAATTTCCTGAAGTTTCAATTGTCTTCTCTCTCTCATCTTTTTCCTAAATTCGATTTCCTGTGCTATACAGTATCCTTTTATTATTGCTTTCTCTGCATCCCAGACCACTTCCATATCAGCTGAATTGCTATTTTCCCTAAAAAATAACTCTATTTTATGATTCAAAAACCTCTATATCTTTTCTTTCCAGAAATATCTAGGGTTATACTGCCATCTCTTAAGTTTCTGTTCTTGATATGTCTTAAATTCCATCACTAGTGGTGCATGGTCCGACAACCAAATTGTTTCTGTTATTACTCTTGAAACTTCTAGTTGAGAGTTCCCCTTAACTAAAATGAAATCTAGGAAAGAGAACTTTTTGTACCTTTTAGAAAAGTAAGTAGGTTCATTCCTTTGGGATACAATCTCATGCACATCTTTTAAATTCAACTCCTTCAGTACTCCTTTTTCTTTGTCTCTCATAGTGCAGTTAATGTCCCCTACCAGTATAATCTCACCCTCATTAAAATTCTTTAATTTCCGTAGAATTCCTTTTAGGAACCCTTTCTGTCCTTTGTTGGGCGCATATATATTAGCCAATGTGTATAATTTGCCATTCACATGTAGTTTCCAGAATACATATCTCCCTTCCTTGTCTGAGAGTACCCTTAAAGTTTCTACTTTTAACCTTGAGTGGGTTAATATTGCTACCCCCCTAGCCTTATTTGTACCCCTTGACTCGACCAGTCTGCTCCATTCATTTACATTCCAAAGCTTGGAATCATCCTTTCTCTTGTGGGTCTCCTGCAAACATGCTATATCGATTTTCATATCCTGCAATAGTTTCTGGAGTCTAAATCGTTTGATATTGGAAGCCAAACCATTTACATTTAATGACATTACCTTAATTTCCCCTGCCATCATTACTTTTAGAATTCCTAGTCATTAATTCCCTTGTTCCTCTTGGTTCCCCCTCCCCCACCCCCAACCCCTTGCCCAACCAATCCCTCACCAGGGTGAAGCGAAATTTACCCTCCAATTTTATTGGGCTCTGGATTCCACCTACTCTGATGAGAGAGATGAGAACTGTATCAATTCGAACTGTTCAATCTATTAGCCTTACCCTGAAGAGTTCCAGAGAACTACAAATGTTATTTGCAATGTTTTGATGATCTGATAAAAATATTCCCCAGCCTCTGGCTTTGCTAACATTAATGGATCCCACAGCCTTTCCCCCTGTTTGTTGTTGAAAATACCACCATCAGCTGCTCATAGCCATGAGAAGAGCCTTTACCATGGGGCTGAATCTCAGTGAAGATCCCATCACCTTTACTCCTTAACGTATGACTACTGATTTGGTTTTCATTAACTTTTTAGCCTAGTATGACAGCAAGAACTATTACTCAGTTTAGCAGATATAAAAAGTGAGACTTTGCAAACCTGCAAAGAGGCCTGTCTAGCTTCATCTAAATAAATTGAGAGATCTGTGGGGATTATACCTGTCTGGCCCAGTGATCTTCCCTACTTTTTTCAGTTTAAGTTTGAATTTTGAAATAAGAAGCTGATGATCTGAGTCACAGTCAGCACCAGGTCTTGTTTTTGCTGACTGTATAGAGCTCCTCCATCTTTGGCCCCATGGACCAGAGCTCACCAGGCCTTCATATCTTCCACTGCCTCCCGGAGTTTGGTCAAATCCATATTGGTTGTATCGATGACACCGTCCAACCATCTCATTCTCTGCCATCCTCTTTTCCTTTTGCCTTCAATCTTTCCCAACATCAGGGACTTTTCCAAGGAGTCCTCTCTCCTCATGAGGTGGCCAAAGTACTGGAGTCTCAGCTTCGAAATCTGTCCTTCCAGTGAACATTTGGGGTTGATTTCTTTCAGGATGGATAGGTTTGATCTCCTTGCAGTCCAGGGGACTCTCAAGACTCTCCTCCAGCACCACAGCTCAAAAGCATTGATTCAGTGGCGATCAGTCTTCTTTATAGTCCAGCTCTCACTTCCATACATCACTACTGGAAAAACCATAGTTTTGACTATCCTGGCCTTAGTTGGCAAAGTGATGTCTCTGCTCTTTAGGATGCTATCTAGGTTTGCCATTGCTTTCCTCCCAAGAAGCAGGTGTCTTTTAATTTCGTTGCTACAGTTGCCATCTGCGGTGATCAAGGAGCCCAAGAAAATAAACTCTGTCATTGCCTCCATTTCTTCCCCTTCTATTTGCCAGGAGGTGATGGGACCGGTGGCCATGATCTTAGTTTTTTTATGTTGGCTTCAGCCCATTTTTTCACTCTCCTCTTTCACCCTGATTAAGAGGTTCTTTAAATTCCTCCTCACTTTCTGCTATCAGAGTAGTATCATCTGCGTATCTGAGGTTGTTGATATTTCTTCCGGCAATCTTAATTCCAGCTTGTGATTCATCCAGACCTGCCTTTTGCATGATGTACTCTGCATATAAGTTAAATAGGCAAGGTGACAGTATACAGCCTTGTCATACTCCTTTCCCAATTTCAAACCAGTCAGTTGTTCCATATCCAGTTCTGACGGTTGCTGCTTGTTCCACATATAGATTTCTTAGGAGACAGATAAGGTGGTCAGGCACTCCCATTCCTTTAAGGACTTGCCATAGTTTGTTGTGGTCCACACAGTCAAAGGCTTTGGCATATTCGATGAAGCAGAAGTAGATGTTTTTCTGGAACTCTCTGCCTTTCTCCACAATCCAGCACATGTTGGCGATTTGATCTCTAGTTCCTCTGTCCCTTTGAAATCCAGCTTGCACTTCTGGAAGTTCTCTTTCCGCATATGCTGAAGCCGGCCTTGTAGAATTTTGAGCATAACCTTGCTAGCATGTGAAATGAGTGCAATTGTGCGATAGTTGGAGCATTCTTTGGCGTTTCCTTTCTTTGGGATTGGGATGTAGACCGATCTTATCCAGTCCTCTGGCCACTGCTGGGTTTTCCAAATTTGCTGGCATATCGTGTGCAGCACCTTTACAGCATCCTCTTTTAAGATTTTAAAAAGTTAAATTGGAATGTCATCACCTCCACTGGCCTTGTTGTTTGCAATGCTTTCTAAGGCCCACTTGACTTCACTTTCCAGGATGTCTGGCTCCAGGTGAGCAACTACGCTATCTTGGTTATCAGGGACATCCAGATCTTTCTGATATAATTTTTCTGTATATTCTTGCCATCTCTTCTTGATCTCTTCTGCTTCAGTTAGGTCCCTACCATTTTTGTCCTTTATCATATCCATCTTTGCACAAAATGCCCCTTTAATATCTCCAATTTTCTTGAATAGATCTCTGGTTTTTCCTTTTCTGTTCTTTTCCTCTATTTCTTTGCACTGTTCGTTCAAGAAGGCCGCCCTGTCTCTCCTTGCTATTCTTTGGAAGTCTGCATTCAATTTTCTGTATCTTTCCCTTTCTGTCTTGCATTTTGCGTCCCTTCTCTCCTCCGCTATTTGTAGGGCCTCATTGGACAACCACTTTGCTTTCTTGCATTTTCTTTTCTTTCGAATAGTTTTCATTGCAGCATCCTGTACAATGTTACAAGCCTCCATCCATATTTCTTCAGGTGTTCCGTCCACCAAATCTAGTTCCTTAAATATATTCTTCACTTCCACTGTGTATTCATACAGGATTTGACTTAGATTATACCTGTCTGGCCCAGTTGTCTTCCCTACTTTCTTCAGTTTAAGTTTGAATTTTGAAATAAGAAGCTGATGATCTGAGCCACAGTCTGCACCACGTCTTGTTTTTGCTGACTGTATAGAGCTCCTCCATCTTTGGCTGCAGAGAACATAATCAATCTGATTCGGTTTTGTCCATCTTGTGATGTCCATGTGTAGAGTCGCCTTTTGTGTTGTTGGAAGAGAGTGTTTGCAATGACCACCAGCTTGTTCTCTTGAAAAAACCCAATTAGCCTTTGCCCTGCTTCATTTGGAATTCCAAGGCCAAACTTGCCAGTTATTCCTTTTATCACTTAACTCCCTATTTTAGCATTCCAATCCCCTATGATGAGAATATCTTTCTTTGGTGTCAGTTCCAGTAGTTCTGGTAGTTGGTGCATAAACTTGGATTACTGTGATGTTGAAAGGACTGCCTTGGAATCGTACCAAAATCATTCTATCATTTTTAGGTTGTATCCCAGCACTGCTTTTCTCACTCTATTGTTGACTATGAGGGCTACTGCATTTCTTCTATGGGATTCTTGCCCACAGTAGTAGATGTGATAGTCATCTGAACTAAATTTACCCATTCCTGTCCATTTAAGTTCACTGATGCCCAAGATGTCAATGTTTATTCTTGCCATCTCACATTTGACCACATCCAGCTTACCCAGGTTCATAGATCTCACATTCCAGGTTCCTATGCAGTATATTTCTTTGCAGCATTGGACTTTCCTTTCTCTTCCAGGCACGTCTGCAGCTGAGTGTCCTTTCGGCTTTGGCCCAGCCACTGCATTAGCTCTGGAGCTATTTATACTTGTCCTCCGCTCTTCCTCAGTAGCATGTTGGACGCCTTCTGACCTGAGGGCTCATCTTCCAGCGTTATATCTTTTAGCCTTTTGTCTCTGTCCATGGAATGTTCTTGGCAGGGATACTGGGGTGGCTTGCCAGTTCCTACCCCAGGAAGTCTTATTACAGGCCTCATTGTCACCAGTGTAATTAGCCTTACAATGATGAAAGCACAGTTCAGCCTGTTTTATTTTGTAGCCTCATTGATCAACTGGGACACAAAAGTAGAAATGTGCCCCATTTATACGATATTCCAGACTGAGGCAATATATTCCAGACTGAGGCAATACAATAAGATTAGACACTTTTTAAATCTGATCGCTACCTTCTTGAAAACAGCTCCATGCTTTTTTTTTTTTTTTTTGCATGCAGGTGTGTAAAATGTTGAAAAGCAGGACTTGATCTTACAAGGGAACAAATGTTCATTAAACATTTGGCACAAAACTCCCGTTCACCCATAAATCTCTCGGAGTGCTACTTAAACAACCTTATCGCAGCACTACTGCCACCTTGTGTCTTCTCTGTTAAGGATGGTTGTGAATAATAACATGCACTTGGGACAGGGTCTTTTCCTGTGATGCTTCCAGACTGTGGAATGCTGCCCATTCCAATTTGTGATCTGTTTCCACTCTGAACAGACATTTCTCTTTAGAGCCTGGCATTTGCTGTCTAACTTACCCTGCTATCTTTTGGTGTTGTTTTTTTTAAACAGTCTCCTTATTGATTTTGATGGTTTTAAAGAATTTGATTTTTTTTAAATGGTTTTATGTTGGGGCTGCTTTACAGGACATTCTGATTTGATCATTTAGCTAAATGAGGTTTTATGTGGTTTTGTTCTTCTCAAATGTTTGTAAGCTGCCTTGGTGGGTATCTTTGAGTGGAAAGATGGGGTATAAATGAACAAACTGCAATATGCAAATTAAGGAGCCTTGTGGCACAGTGGTTAAATGCCTGTAGCACAGGTAAAACTGTGCTCATGACCTGGGGTTCAATCCCAGGTAGCAGGCTCATGGTAGACTCAGCATTCCATCCTTCCGAGGTCGGTAAAATGAGTACCCAGCTTGCTAGGGGGTAATGTGTAGCCTGCATACTGTAATTAAATTGCAAACTGCCCAGAGACTACTTGGAGTGGTATAGGGTGGTATGTGAGCAGAACACTTTGCTTTTAATGTTGATCACAAGTAACAGCCCTAGCCATTTAATTGACCAACAAGATGGCTCTTTCACATTTCACATCCAGAAGCAAATTGGATTATTTCTTGGACCTTTTTTGATCTTGGAGACTGGCTCCTATCTTCTGTTATTCCTCAGGGCAGCTGAGGAGCTCAGGGAACACATGGTAGACTGTGTGCTACCCAGAGGTCTGAGCTGCAACAGGGGGTGATAGACAGGGTGCTCAGGAAGAATACTTTGAATGATACAATTGGTACCAACCAGTATCCTCCGTAGGATGCAGCATTCACTTCATTCCACTTAAGGCAGGATCAACCCAGCTGATAAACTCTCAGAAGCACCCATCTAGCCAATTTACTGGGCTTTTTTTGGAGCACTGTAATTCAATACCTTCTGCACCTTTCCCAACCTCTGGAACTCAGTCTGCTGTCAGACTGTGATAATATTTTGATCTATGTATAGCATAAATCTTTTAGGAGCAGATGTTTATATGCATATTTGTCAAGATGTTCTTCAATAAACATGTTTATAGGGTTGCAAAGAGTAAACATTTTTATTTTTAGGTCACCCATTTGGCATTACTGTGTTTGGAGACCATGTTTGGTTCTCTGACTGGAGTAGGCCTTCGTTATCGAGAATGGACAAGAAGACAAGTCAAAATAGGATACACCTTGGCGGCAGCATGCTGAGGCCCTCATCGCTGATTGTTGTTCATCCTTTAGCAAAACCAGGTATATTTCAGGGGTTACACACTGTAGCCACTTTCTTATGAGATTAATTTCAGTGACCTTTCAGAAAACTGAAGATATAAGATACAAACCTGTTGGTCAGGAGATGTTTGATGAAGGCTTTAAATAAAAGGAGGGGAACCTGTGGAGTGTCTATTTCTATATATTTCCATGAATTTGAAACAGCTTCTGCAGTTCCTTATAGTTGGTGCACTTGGACTTCTGGGAACTGTAGTCCAGAACAACCAGATGGATAGATGCTCTAAACATCTGTTCTGTGTAATGGGGTTGGAGCCTACGTAGCAATACATTATATTCGACAATAGCACAAGGATTGTGTAAACTATCAATTAAACTTGCTTTAAAATCCACAATTTCATGACAATTAGATGGGATTCTCTTAACTTAGAAATATCATTCCTTGCAGTTCTTACTAGTCTAGTCTGCCTAAGAGATAGTCAGTTACACACTGCATTTTTGTTTGAAATTAGGAAGCAGATAAGCAGAGGTTTAACTATATGTATTGTACTTCTTGCATTCCCACCCCTCAGAATTTGAATTTCAGAAGTCATTGCTGGAAAAAAAAACTTGCCAAAGCTCTGAATGAGACATTTGCTCAGTTAGTCACATGTGACTAAACTTGGATAGTTGCCTCAAAATGCTGAATGTATCCGCCTGGCTTGCTGTTCTATTCCTATTGTTTCAGGCCATATGTTCATGCTGAAGGATCGTGTGTCAATAAACAAGACATCAGAGTTCAGAACATTCTACCAGCATTTCCTGAGTAACACTGCATATGGGCACAGCACTGGCGATGAGCTGCAGATGAAACAGATGCTGACTGCTGAAATTGTGGTGTCCAGTAAATATTGCACTTTCCAGTTTCATAGTAGCAAATTGGGGCTATGTAATGCCAAAACCACACAGATGGCTAAGAATGACTGTTTTGATCATTTATACCAGTCATGTCCAAACTGATATACCAAGAGTGAAGCCTGTGGCCTGTGTCTGCCCACCTCTGTGAGGACTAGGGTTCAGCACCCTGGATAGCTCCAGCAAAATTGAGATTTTAAAAAAAAACCTGGAATGGATTTACTGCCCCTCAAAACTGGAGTTGCCAGCCTCTTTGTCACTGGCTATGCTGAGTTGGGCTGAGGGGAGTTGCTGCCTAAAACACCTGGGGAATGCCAGTTATATTAAACAGTAGGTTGAACTTTAGCTCAGTGACAAAGATTGGTGAGAATTTAGTTCTAGATATAGTCCCTCTAAATTTGAGATAGGAATAACCTGGTTGAGAATACCTGGATGGCTGCCAGTAATCAAGGATTATATATGTGAATATGATCTGATTTGGTGAAGGCAGGTTAAAACTAAGTGGATAAAGACAGAATGATATAGTCAGCAGCATGTCCAGTAGAATCATATTTTAAAGGTTTATCCAAAGCAATTAGCTAACTTATCTAGTAAGTCTAAAATCAACTTCTTCAAACCAAGGAAGTATTACTGAGCAAAGTGATTCTGGGGAATTGAAAGGATACATTTCATTTGTTATTTGTGCCATAGATAAGAATAGTTGTACGTGGTTGGGATGCGATGTCAATGCCCAGTGCATTTCAAATGAAGATGGTGCTACTTGTCAATGCCAGACAGGGTTCACCATGGAAGACAATTTGTGCTATGGTAATGTTACTTTCACATGTCCATCTAATTAGTTATAGTATGCCTAGATGCAGAATTACATTTATATTTACATATTCATATAGTCACATATTTATATAAATAATATATGGAGATGTACTCTTTTCATGTGTCTGTGAGGGGATGAAACAAAATATTAGGTAATCTAGAAACATGCTAAATATAAATTTGAAACTTCTCCAAACATATTCCTGGTGCTTTTTGGTGCTTCTAAATGTTTGTTCATCTTTGACATGTTTTCAAAGCAATGAAGTTTCACAGCTCTGCAGCAACCATAATAAATGAAGTTTGCCCTTTGTTAACATTCATAGCTTGACGCAGGGAGACAAGTGAGTTCTCAGCAATATTTAGCCTAAACGCACTATGGAAGCATTTGCCTCTCTTCGTAGTGGCAGAACTGTTCCATGAACAGCTCCTAAAAGCTTAGAGGGCTCATTTGAACTGATGAAAGAAACTAGCCAAGAACTTAACTTGTAATGATAGTTCCGAAATATACAGTTACTTTGACAGTGTGTGGCTTCTTCAGAGGCAAAAGTAGGCTTTCTTCATCCACAGTGGACTTTACTCAGAGCATGGAAGTGTTACTGTTTCAGATACGACTTCTAGCATCATGCACTAGAGGGGGATTCTGTGAACTGTAGTCCAAATAATATCTTTTTGAAACTCTGAGGCTAGAAGTATTATTATGTTTTAAATCAGCTGTTTGATACTACCTGGTTGAGGCAGTTTCATCCTTGGCCTTTGTCCAACTTAGTAGTTTCATTTTATTTGTCTTGCAGATGTCAATGAATGTGTTTTCAGCATGGACAGATGCAACAGAAGCATTTCAAGGTGTATCAATACTGAAGGCAGCTATTTTTGTGAGTGCCTTGTGAGATATCCAGAAGGTGGCCTTCAATGTTCTGGTGAGATGCTAAGTTGGAGTTGTTATTATCATCCTTCAAATATTGTGCATTTGGAATGATAAGTCTGTTCAGGAACTGTTACAGCATACTTATGTGAGATGGGGGTCTGCATTCTTGACCCTTGCCTAAAGGTGGAAATCAGCTACATGGACACAATCTACATTGTCATATTGCCTTGCTTGCTACAAGTCTTTAGACTAATTCATCAGTTTCAGGCAGCTCTTAATGGCATTTTCTGACACCAGATTATCCCCTTGTCCAGAAAAAAATGAGGAAAAACCCATGGGGCATATATTTTTCTACTAAAACAAGGCACACCCTTTTGTTCCTTGTTATAAGCTCCTGAGAAAACAGAAGTGACTTATCAATTACTTCTGGTTTTGCCAGATGGGGATGATATGAACCAGTGGTTCTCAACCTATGGGTCCCCAGATGTTCATGGACTGCAACTCCCAGAAGTCTTCATCACTAGCTGAACTGGCCAGGATTTCTAGGAGTTGCAGTCCAGGAACATCTGGGGACGCACAGGTTGAGAACCACTGGTATGAACCACATATCCTGTCCAAGGATGAGCAGTGGATGCCTGTCCTCCCCAGATTTAGATGACCCATAGAAAGATAAGGAACTTATTTTCTGGATTCTAATGTTTATATCTGCCCTTTGGTTCATCATGGAAAGTGCCATACATGTGGTTTTCTGGTTCTGTTGGACTCCAGTCCTAGTACTTGCCAGACCCACATTTGCCTATTTTCAGCAAGATGTCTACATCATTTGCTTTTCAGAATGCATCATGAAACTACTGTATGTTTGTTGCTGATTTCCAACCCTAAGAATGGGTAAAGAAGGACGCTGTCATTTGTTAGCCCTCTAAATACTTCATAACTGCATTTCTATCATAGCTTCTTCAGTTTCATATAGTTGGCCATGGTGGTTGGACCTGATGGGAACTGCAGCCCAAAACCTCCAGTAGTCCTAAAAGTCTGTACCTGTGTTTTAGTTCCTGAAATGTTCTTGATACTTCAGAGACATAATGCTAAGCAAAACAGTGGCACTCATCAGGAGCCTAGTGTGGAATGCAATAACAGAGGCAAGACTCTTGCTGAATGCCAGTCTGGTGGAGTCCTCAGCTAGTGTAATTCCACCTCTTCTCCCATCTTGCCTTTGGGGAAGCTCCTGTCTTGCCTGCAGGGTCTGCTATGCCTGTGTTAAATTTGCAAATTCATGAAATGCAATTGGCACTCGTCATCTACTGTATTTTTGATGTGCACAATTCTGGGTGATGTGCAACATCCAGAATTCATCGATAAGAAGAAATAGACCAGGTGATACCTTAAGGCTACCAGTAAAATGACAAAAAAGTAGCTAATTTTCTGAGGGCGACACCCCCTTCGTCAGAGCTGTATCAAAGTTTGAACATGACAAAAGATGGAGATGTCAGGAGTAAGTTCTTAGATGTAACGTTCTTGGCAAGATGGGAAAAATGCCAGGTAGTTGCTTGTATGTGGCCCGGAGCGGGAGGTGTAATGAAGCTGCCTTTGGATTGGGGATGGGTTGTTTTCTGTCTCAGTCCTTCAAACAGCATGCATCAGATCACGTCCACACCTTCACACCCCTACAAGCAACTTCCTGGCATTTCTTCCATCTTACCAAGAAATTTACATCTAAGAACTTACTCCTGAGATCTCCATCTTTTGTCATGTTTAAACTTTGGTACAGCTCTGAGGAAGAAGGTGTCACCTTTGAAATATTAGCAACTTTTTATTTTATTTTACTGGCAGCCTAAAGGTATCACCTGGTCTATTTTTGTATTTAAATTTTGTAATGTCTACACTTCTCCTGAACATGTTTTGCTTCAGTAAGCAGAGCTTCTGCTCGTTAGTAGATATTTATTTCTTCCTTTTGTACGACAGCTCTAATAAAAGGGGTGGCGGCGGCGAAATGGATGAATCAAGTAGAGATTTATTGAAAATCATTGCCTTGCTTACAAATGAAAGCGAGTATTGACTCAGTCCTAATACTCATTGAATAGTTTTATGTTAGTTTAATAGTCATAAGATTCAGACAGCTAACATTTATTTTTTTAAACCCATATTAGTATTGTTGAAATTTGATGTTAAATTACTAGTATACTGATTCAGGGAATTACTCCACATTCCAGGACTGTCTAATTTTCCCCGACATGCCTAATTTGATTTTAGGCTTATGTGACATCAGAACAATACTTTTGTTTTGTCACAGACTTTACTGCATAAATATTTAAGAAATTAGCTTAAGAAAATCACCTTGTGGATCTTGTGGAATTGTGCTTCTACCTTTCAGAATCTGTGACCTCTCCTACCACTGCAACCAGGGATAAATCCACATCATATGAACAAGATAGTTCCATCGACTGCCCATCATCCTATTGTCTCCATGATGGAATATGTGTTTTTATTTCCGATCTGCAAGCATTCGCTTGCAAGTGAGTACAAAACTGTGTTGTTCTTAATGTCTTGCACAAAGCATTATCTCATCAGAAGACTGGGTGGCTCAATAGTTTCTTTACAGCACAATGAAATACCAGATAGGTAAAATAGAAATGCTTAGCATATTATTAAGAGCATTAGTGTTTAATCTATGTCCTACACAGCTGTTCAGAGAAGGTGTGCAGCGCAGGCTGTCCCCTGATATTGTTCCGACTCAGGTGAAGAACAAGATAGTACAACCCAAACTAAATGAACTGATTGTGTAAGTTGAGTTCTTCTTCCTACACTGGTACTGCCATCACTTCTGTTTTTTCCAGAAGTGACTGGAAGGGAGACAGAAGAGTGTGTGTGAAATTGGACTGAGGAGACCTGTGTTCCAATATCTGTTTTCCCATGCAAGTGTCAAGCTACTTCTTAAAATATCTCCCAAACCTTGAGAATCCTATGAGGCTCATCATAAGTTATATGTGACTTGATAACACATAACAGCAACAGCAAAACACACATCTCTGATCCCCCCCCCCGTACTTCAGCATTGTAGGATTTCATTATACTGTATAAACATTCTCCTGATAATTTCTTTTCTAATTCTACAGTAGGTGGCAGCATCTCACTGTTTATTATCAATTCCATCACAAAACTAGGGGGAAATTACTTGTGGCTCACCTCTCTGCATTGTGCCTGACTGATTCACAGTTTATTTTGAAGGCGGTGGGGAGAGATAGCTCTAGATTCACAATGATTAGTATGGCTTACCTTTTATTGTGTCACCATCAAGGATCAAAAGATATGAGTGGTGTTTAATTCTCACACTCATGGTCCTTTTCTAGAGGTGCAAAATAGACTGATCTCTTAAGACATGGATGGTTGTCCTGAATACGATTGGTGATAAGTCCCCACAATTCAATGGATGAGATCCATATTTTAACCACTGCAACTGGCCTGGAGGAAAGAGACTTTTATACCCCTAGCCCCAGTAGGGTCTGCAACCCCCAAATCCCTCCACAAAGTGTTTGTGGAATAGCTTGAAGTATGTGTGTGGGATAATAATACTAAAGCCAAGCATAAGTGAACTGTGGTAGTATGATGCTGTGGGACCTTCACCACTTAAATTATGACCACTTCAGTGAGTGACACAACTTCAGAAACATTTTCTTGCAAGGCACAATGTAATTTTGTAAAATGCTGTGCTCTGTTCCCTCTTCCACTGCTGAAGCGCTGCTGTTGCTGCCACACAATAGCAGCAACTGTAGAAGTGGCAGTAACCACCAATGGCAGGTTGGTTAGCTCCCAAAGGGTGATAGAGTTGTTAATGTGGTGTCCCAACCCCACAATGCTGTCCACGGCCCTGACATGTTGTTTGAAGGACTGGGACAATAAAAACACCACCCTTTACTTCAGCCCCAGAACATCTAAGTTCTGGGCCTCAACTAAGAAACTACCTGGCATATTTTCCATCTTGCCAAGGACTTTACATCTAAGAAATAACTCCTGGCAAGTTCATCTTTTGCCATGTTTTAACCCTTTGGTACAGATCTGAAGAAGAGGGATTTTGCCCTCAAAATATTAGCAACTTTTTGGTATTTTTCTAGTAGCCTAAAGGTATCACCTGTTCTACTTTTGTATTTGGTTTTTGTAATGGCTATATTGCTCCTCAGCTTGTTTTGCTTCAATAGTAGCATCCAGTAGATGTTAAAGGGTTTAAGTCAGGAATGTCCAAACTTTTTGCAAGGAGGACCAGATTTGGTGAGGTGAAAATGTGTGGGAGCCAAACATTCAGCTACATATGGCCCCTGGGCTGGACTTTGGACAAGCCTCTAGGACATGCAAGGAGGCGGGGAAGACACTGCAGCAATAGGGCCAGGGGGGTAGGCTGTCCAAGTGGCTAGGGGGATGGACAGAGGCAGGGAGGGCAGGCAAACCATAACATTGCAAGCTGATGTCTCTATCCGGTATGGAGAGAGGCCAGCTGGCAGGGATGCCTGACAGGCTGAGCTGGTGGGGAGAAGAGGCTGTGGGTCACTCAAAATTTGAAAACGGGCCACATTTAGCCTCCAGGCCTGACTTTGGACGTGCCTGGTTTAGGTGATCTAAGTACCACATTTTGTGAACTCCATTAACAGAGGTAATTACTTGTTATCTTCTTTATTGGTAACAGTGCCTTTGCTCATTGGACAGGTGTGGAAAAGGCTACCTGGGAGAGCGGTGTCAGTTCAGTGACTTGGAGTGGTGGGAGCAACAACATGTGCTGCACGTGAAGAAGCAGAACCTTGCCACCGCTGTTTGCCTGGCCGTGTTGTGTGTGGTTCTCCTCCTTGGGATTGGTGCCACCTACTGCTACAGGTAGAGCAACCTTGAGAGCATCATTTCGCTCTTCAGTTCTGCTTATGATCACTCTTTCTTTTTAAGTATGAACTATTTCACAGAGTTCAGTGCACACAGTTTCCCACACTGTTTGTTTCACAGAGCAAAGACTTGCGCTTATTCTTTTAACAAGCCATATTTCCCATATTTGCAATGCAGATGATGGTCATGATAGCCGTAGTCATGGGGCTTCCTTTTAGTTCTGTTGGCTGCTGCATATGCAACCTGAGAAGTTGGAATATTTGTGGACATCGTGGCTTTAGAACTACTTAGCCGAGATCAGTGTTGGCGAACCTATGGCACGGGTGCCAAAGGTGTCACTCAGAGCCCTTTCTGTGGGCACCCGGCATCACCCCTTCACAGCCACCTGGATTCAGGTTAAATTGCTGTATTGGCACTTTGCAAAAAATTCGTGGGTTTAATCACAGTTTGGGCACTCAGTTTCTAAAAGGTTCGCCATCACTGTTCTAGATAGTGATGTAAGAAGCTTTAATCATGTAAATGCTTGCATTACTGAACCTACTTTGATATACTTCTCTCTCTCTCTCTCTCTCTCTCTCTCTCTCTCTCTCTCACACACACACACACACACACACACACACACACACACACACACACACACACACACACACACACACACATTGGGAAAATCTTCTTGGAACACTTGCAAAAGTTATTTCTTTAGATAACGGCTCACAGAATCTCCCAGCATGGGCAGGTCTGCAGGTTTTGGGGAGTTGTAGTCCAAAAACATAAAAAGTAGCATGTGTTGGAACAGGGTGTTCAGAGTGAGGTGCCCATCATTTATTTTAATGGTGTGTGCAGAATTTAGATCATACATCGAGAAATAATCCTCTCATGCTTTCCAGATTTTGTGGTCAGGTTTCAGAGTACAGCAATGGCAGCCGACTGCAGTTCATTCTGTTCTCACCATTTTCTAAAGAAATTTTGAGTGATATTTATGGCAGAAGGATATAGGATAGAGACTCTTAAACTGGTTGGTGAAACTGCACTAAAACAGTGAACATACTATGAGCTTCTATCAGTAGGGCATCTTGTCTCATGCTCACTTTCTTAACCACACTTTCTCTAACCTGTTCCCACTTAGATACAAAAATACAGTCATTGTTTGGCCTTGATTTACTTTCCACCTTTACCAAATGGTTTTGATCAATATAACTGTTTATCTTGAAAGCAAGTTTTCAATTACACGCTTGGGTAGGTTTGTACTACAGCTATTAGTAGCCTAACTAGATCAAAATGAAACCACTGATCTAAATCCCCCCTTTAACTGGCATTCAGAAACCAATATTTGGACTGGAATTGCTATTTCATTTTTACTCATCGTCGGCTGTATTTTAAGACATATTGATTAAGTTCCATGAGCAGGTCAGTAAAAGTCCTTCCCTTCATCCATAAAATATAAACTCACATTGTCCATTAATATGAGACTGGAGGCTGCTCTCATAAGGCTTTCAAAAGATCTCTGTGCACATAAGCACACAGGTTTTTGTCTTTTCCCAGTTATAATTACTTCTTCAGAACATTTACGAGTGAGACCTGCAAAATGTTGCAGTATGGCAAGTTACAGCTAGCCAACCATGCTATGTTGTGGGATGATGCAATTCTGTTTCCTGTGCTACCCCAGTTTCCATCTGCTGCCTTCCAAATGCCAGCAAGGAATCTGGGTCCACTGAGACTGATCGGCATCAAAGATCCAAATATTTTTGGAGAGGGGGATATTTCAGCACATAACTGCCTTGGATGTATAGATGGTACCATTTGGTAAGGATCCACATTCTGAGAATGAGTTTGCTGTTAGTACATAGTACAACAAAGCTGCCTAGATGCCCTAAGCACATCCGATCTCGCCTGATTTTGGAAGCTAAGCAGGGTTGGCCTGGTTAGTACTTGGATGGGCGACCACCAGGGAATACCAGGTGCTGGAGGCACCTGGAGTAGGAACTGGCAAGCCACTCCAGTATTCCTGCCAAGAAAACTCCATGGATGTGGGGTCACGAAGGGTCGGTCACAACTGTAATGATGCAACACACACACACACACACACACACACACACACACACACACACACACACACACACACACACACACACACACACACACAGTACAACAGAGGTTTTAAAGATAAGACTTTTGCTGATTTATTTTGGCTAGGTAGACATAGACCTACAAGTGTGTGGAAATCCTTAAACCCACTCTGTTGCGGAATAAAGAGGCTGCAGATCAGGGCACTTTGGGTGCCATTCTGCCCTACACCCTTGGTTTATATTGTGATGCACATTTCCAGATATCAATAAAGCAGGAGCAACAAAAACAAATTATTCCCATTGGTGAATGCAGATGTCTATGACATAGGGGACTTACACAGGGCTCTTATTGTGTGACCAATTCACTCAAAGCACATAGAGAACTATCGTTCCTCTCTTTCATACCCACTCAATCCGAATAGTGTAATAATATTTTAGTAAATTTTAATAAACCAAGCTGAAGGTCGAGCTAGACAGAGAGATTTTCCCAGGTTGATTTGAAGTTTGCTATGGTGTTGGCATTCACATGGAATGTTTATCATTGATAATGTTCAGGACAAGAGTCCACACTGTTCCTCAAATTGCTACAATTTTAATCCACTCTGTTATTAATTAATATTAATTAACACTTTACTCATCTCTGCCTCTCAAAATCTTGGCAAGTGACATAGCACTGAATTAATATAACAACCTGTGAAACTCCAGCACTTATCTGATACAGTGTTAAATTTGATAAGCTTATTTTACAAATGAATTTCAAGCTGTTTGGCAGAGAGGCAAGAGATGTTTACTTGAGGAGGGATGTTCTTGTGGTACTGACGGACTGCACACTCCTGAAGATATCAGTTTCGGCCTCAATTGCCCCTGTTCTTCAAACACTTGCCTTTGTCACCTCTTTCAAGTGATCCCACATTCCAGAAATGGAAGAGAATGCAGAGAAAACACTAGACCCTGCCATCTGAAGAAAAAACACCCAATGCCCATGAGAAAAAGCCACTTGAGCTTATGCATGATTAAGTTTACATCATGTAGTTGAAAGAAAATACATAAACTTTAACTTTCTTAATGCCAGCACAAATTGTGGGCTAAACTGCAGTATAGTCATGCCCCGAAGGAGAGAGTAAAGGGGAGAAATTAGGAATACACAAGGATTTCTCAAACCCAACCCAAAAGCTTTACAAAAAGGCTGGCAGAGAAGCTTTTTCATTTGTATAACCAGTGTTTATAGCTCTTTTTGTTTTATGTTTTGTATTTCCCCATTGTAAATGTTTATCTTTCAAACTCCATCTCTCCAACCCTTGTGTGTGTGTGTGTGTGTGTGTGTGTGTGTGTGTGTGTGTGTGTGTGTGTGTGTGTGTGTGTGTGTGTGTGTGTGTGTGTGTGTGTGTGTGCGTGTGTGTGTGTGCGTGCGTGTGTGTACCCCTCAATGTCATCAGCAACTGGAGACCCACCATTGCTTTCTCCTCACCTTAAGAACATAAGAACATAAGAAGAGCCATGCTGGATCAGGCCAAAGGTCCATCTAGTCCAGCTTCCTGTATCTCACAGTGGCCACACCAAATCTGTCTGGGAGGGCATGAGACTAGATATCTGTCTCCTGATACTACTCCCCTGCATCTGGTCCTTGAGGTACCCTGGTTTTAAGCTTGGAGATTACACATCTCCCTCATGGTTTGTAAGCTGTGATGGACTTTTCCTCCAGGAATCTGTCCAATCCCCTTTTATGGAGAAAGGCAAGGGCAACGGTGAGCAAAACAGTGTGTAGGCCGCCCGTGCTGCCCACTCCCATTTACAACGCAGAGCTGGTGAAGTTGACCCTGGCTGTGACCGAAGCAGCAGCTGCAGAGATACTTGAGCAGTACTTCAGTCTACATGCCGCTTCGACCAATCTGCCCACGATGAGTATAGAGAACATGGGGAAAGCCAATGTAATCATTTCTTCCTTGCTCGGTTTTCTGTTGGGATGGAGGGTGAAGTGCAGAATCTCCATAGGAGGAGGCTGCCTGGAAAGGAAGGCACAGAATTCCCCTAAATCTTTTGGAGGTTGGATCTGGACATCTCCTGTGTTGAATTAGATCCCTGGGCCAGAAATCCCTCTCAAGTAAATTACAGGCGGGTGTTATCTTGTAGTACTGACCAAGCACATAAGTGCTTGTGCAATTCTGTTGAATGGCTATTTCTTTTTCCTCAGGGCATATTATTTCCTTTGAATTTTTCTTTTACAGTCAAAAACAAAAGTTGTTCAAGAAGGAAGCCTGTGGAACAAGCACCACCACCAGCAGTATCAGTGCTGACAGTGAGAACACACCACTCCCAACCCGCAAGTCACTGGTAATTCTATATTAGTATATGGCATAGTGAGAGAAGAAGGGAAGATTGAAAGAGCATTAGGGAGCCACTTGAGATTATCCATCAAATAATACACATCTTAAATAAATTTAAGGGGTCACTGAGTGCTTTTCTATGTAACCCCCTCCAGTTTCCTCTTATCTCATTGTTATGCTATCCTCCAACGTTCACAGCTGCCTGAATGCATTGCAGCCAGCCGGGAGTGTTATTGTTAGCTCTGCATACAACAGTTGGAGAGATGTGTTCTAAATTAAGGAATACCAATGTGATGATGGCTGATTCTCGCGGCAGAGATGGAAATGTATTTCATGTCCTCAGCCGAGGCTGCCATCCTGAAACCAAGTTTGGCATGTTTGCACCCCTGCTTTGGTGGGCCATCATGGTGGGGAGGGTTTGGAAGAGGTGAAATGCTTTTTGTATCAGAACCAGCTTTAAATTCATTTGGTAGCTGAAAGAATGTCAGAAAGCAAAGAAGAAATGAACTGATGAAATCTCTGTATATTACTCATTACATTACACAGAGACCAGTTTTATGCCACCCTGATGGAACAAAGTTTCTTTCATGCTGAATTATTCTGGCCAATGAAATATATTTCATTTTTTAAAAATAAAAATGTTTCATATAGCAAACATAATAAATGAACATATTCAAGATATCATACATTTACATTTACATGATAAAAAAAGGAAAATGAAAGAAAAGAAAAACAATTCAACATACTTATGTAACTTTGTGCTCCCTTCACCCTTGGGACTATTCCTCTATTTACATTTTAGTTTATATTATCATTTACTTGCTTATTAATGCCTGTTGTATTATTGCCCCAATTCTCTCTACAAATACCCTGAATCTTCACGGGGAGTGTAACCTTTTCCTATCTCAAATACAGATATCAGGAATGGTTTCCACATGTCTTTAAAATAGTGTGTGATACACCTCTTCTTATTTTCATCTCGCTGGTTAATTTATCATTGATCTCTCAATCAGTGAAATATGTTTGATAATTTAATTCCCCCTATTCTATAAAGGCAGGCATGTGGCCCATTTTCAAATTTTGAGTAGCCCACGGCCTCTTCTCCTTACCAGCTCAGCCTGTCACGCATCCCCACCAGCTAGCCCTTCCCCATACTGGATGGAGGCATCAGCTTGCAGTTTTATGTTTTGCCTGCCTTCCCTGCCTCTGTCCACCACCATCCAGCCACCTTCCCAGCCTACCTGCCCCCGGCTCCGCTGCTGCAGCATCCTCCCTTCCTCCTTGCATGTTATAGAGACTTGTCCAAAGTCCAGCCCGAGGGCCAAATGCAGTGGAATGGTCGGCCCCCACACATTTTCACCTCACCAAATCTGGCCCTCCTTGCAAAAAGTTTCAATACCCCTGCTATAAGGGTATGCTGAAAAGTTTTGTTTTGGGGGGGGGGAATGTGTTTTATCCTCCAAAATACAAATAGTATATCATCGTATTGACAGTGTAGTTGTGTGTTCCGAAGAGCAAACAACAATGAAGAATTGGAAAACAGACACAAAGATGTTTTGATATATCCTCTTACAAGGCAAAAGATGCAGACCATAATTTCTAACATATCTAGGATTTCAAAAATGTCTATGCTAGAACTACAACAACATTATTCCAACTGTTTCTGATTGCAAGAAGACTGTCCTTAGCGGTTGTCACTGCCGTTAAGCCCACTCGCTACTATAATTTCCATTTGCTACAAGGGTTAATTAAATAGCTAAATATTGGTCTGAGTCAATAAGATCAAATCTAGCTTAATCTGCTGTGACATACTGTACTTTGCATTGCCATTTCTTTCTCTCTCTTTTGTTAATTTGATTGGCATTCTGTGGATCTGTTCCATAAAGTTGCCAATTGCAATGGATACATTATCAACTACAATTTAAGAAATGCAAAATATTTTACTCTGACACCATTGTAGGTTGCTAGAAATATGTTTAAATATGCAACATAGAGCTGAAAATGAAGGACTGGTCATAGGTGTGTCCAGATAACTTAAGTATGTGTATGCGAGTGAATACCTTTATACAAACATGCTTTTATTTTCAGTCTAGTGCCTGAAATAAAACATTAAAAAAGAAACCCCAGTAGAAACCAGAAGTAATAGAACAGCTTGGACATGTGCATATTAATTAAGACCAGGTGATGGCGGTCTCCAGGGCCGCTTTTTTCCAACTCCGCAGGATCGCCCAGATCTGTCCGTACCTCGATGAGTCCTCCTTGAGAACAGTCATGCAGGCCCTTGTGATTTCGAGGATTGACTACTGCAACACACTCTACATGGGGCTGCCCTTGACCCTTGTCCGGAGACTCCAGCGAGTGCAAAATGTGGCGGCCAGACTGGTGGTGGGTGCTCGTAAATACGATCATATCACCCCAGTTCTGGTGCACCTGCATTGGTTGCCCGTTGCTCTCCAGATAAGGTTCAAGGTCTTGGTTTTGGTTTTCAAAACCCTCCATGGCTTGGGACCTGAATACCTGGCAGAGCGGATCTCCCAGAGATCAACTGAGGCCAGACCTACTCGATCGTCGCAGGCGCGCTCACTCAGGGTGGCCACTCCGAGAGAGGCGTGGAAATCGGTAACCTGTGGCCGCGCCTTCTCTGTTGTTGGCCCTTCTCTATGGAACCAACTTCCAAGTGAGCTGCGCCTTGCAGAGTCCCTGCCCACCTTCAGAAAGGCATTAAAAACTTTGCTTTTCAAGGAGGCATATGGTGACCTCATTTCTGTTTTAAATTTTTTTTTTTTGGTCCGCTGCTCTCCGCCGAGGGTTTTCCCTCTTTGCCACTTTCCTGTTCTATCTTGCCTTTGTTTTCCCATTGCTTCCATTGTTTTATCTGTGCTTTTATCTGTTTTTTAATTGGAAACCACCCTGAGTTCCTTTATGGAAAAAGGAGCGGTATAGAAATGCACCAAATAAATAAATAATAAATAATAACAAGTTAAAATGATAAAATTAATTTATTAGTATAGTCATTATTAGAACATTATTAACCCATTATACTGTATTTAGATTTTTAGGAAGAAGAAAGCAGCAAAAAAGAGAAAAACTCTTTACAAATTAAATTAATACTGAATATTGCTTCTCACTTCGAAATTTATTGTGATTGGCATCTCAAAACAATGAATGTCTTTTAGAATAACCTATGAGAGTTAATTAATTAGTTAATAAATTATCTCCAAGTTCTGAGAATGGGCACTTTCTTGATTAATTAGTGGCTAGACTCTTTACAGCTATCTAGATAGCTCATTGAGTTAGGTATGGTTGCAAGCTTAATTCTTCAGTGTACTTCCTAGGAAAAGAGTGACCCTCTGTAGTCCTGGACAAGCTGCACAGTCCCAGGGCACCCTCATAAGAAGGGAATGGGAAACCACTTCTGAGTATTCTATATCTTAAATACCCCTGGAAATGCACAGTATAAATCAGAATTGACTGGAAGGCACATAATTTATCATAAGAGTTCTGACATGCAAAGCTTACTGAAACAAATAACAATGGTGCATTTTAAATAATGGTTGCATATTGGCTTAATATATACATATATGCCATGTCTCATTGGACATGCACATGTACTGTCTATTTATTTATTTATTTATTTATTTATTTATTTATTTATTTATTTATTTATTTATTTATTTATTTATTTATAGTTAATTGTTGCAATGGAATGTGATGACAACCACAAAGAAAGACCTGCTGAGGGAACAGACTGCTATACAGAAGATCTTGGTTACTTCTGTCTCTCAGAACCCTGTAAGCAGAATTTTTTAAACCTTTGGGGTGAAATTCTACTGTATGGAAAATTTAGCAGGAATCAAAATTAAGCCAATTTTTTTTTCAGCTCTGATTTTCATATTTTCTGAGTGGTTTGATTACCATCAAGATTCTAACCCAAGTAGAAGCCAAGCTGTAATAGAAGCTTCTCATGAGAATTGGCTTCCATTTAGGATACAACTATGTCATCTACTGTATTTTTTCTGTCTATAAGATGTCCCCATGTATAAGACCCCCCAGTTTTCCAACCCAAAATTACAGTTTCACAACCACACCGTTCTCCCCTCAGTTTACTTCCATATATAAGATGACCCTCAACTTTTAGTCTAATAGTTTTATACAAAAATATATTTATTTATTTATTATTTATTTGTTTGTTTCATTTCTATACCGCCCATCTTCCTACAGGAACTCTGGGTGGTTTACAACAGGTTAAAAGTTAAACAAGTAAAAACAACAATATATGCAAAAAAGCAAGGTGCACCTCAGCAAGGTGCATCAGGGGGCGAAAAAAAAGAGATCAAATTAAATAAATAAAATTAAATAAAATTAAAGGTCGCCGTATGCCTCCCTAAAAAGCAAAGTTTTCAAAGCCTTTTTGAAGTCTTATACATGGATAAATACTGCATGTATGCTGGGTAATGATGCTATCAACATAGTTAACATGTAGATCTCTATGTTGTTTGTAACTCCTTATGTTCAAGCTCTGATCTGTCCTTTCTTCCCACCTCTCTTTTATTTCAGCACAGTGAGCAGTGGAAACATGGACTAGTTGTTGCCAGAGAAAGTAACAGATCATGCCTCAGTCTAAACAGAAATATGAAATTCTATGAGTCATACAATGACCTTCAGCTGCTTCACTGAAATGCCACCCTAAACAGCCTAGGAACTATCTCTCCGCCAAATTTCCAAATCCACATACACTCCATTAATACAGATAAATTACAACATTGTTTTCTCCAAATGGAGAAAACTGAGGTCTTACTGGTCAACTTCAATCTGTGATCTCTGGAAACTGTTTTAAAAAGAGAGTTTTGAAAAACACCTGAATAAATGCCACTCCTGCCCAATCGTGCCAGAACTGCTTGGAAGCACTGGGAGAAGGCAAAACCCATGTCGCTTCAGCATATGCTTATGCATTCTTGGTAGCACTTAAAAGGCCAACTAAGAGGCAAATGGATATTGGGGAGGACCATTTAACATTGATGGTAAAGAGGCTGGAGAAGCAGCTTTTCGGAACTACTTTTTGTCTAAAACGATTAGACTAGTTGTACCAGACCTGGAGGATTCTGGGAGTCCGCCCCCCCCAGTTGGTTGTGGATTGTTTGGATTACCAAGAGAATTATTTACTGCAACTATTTCCTGCATGCATGCAGCATGTAAATATTACATTCCCTTTGCAAGAATTTTAATTCTCTGTGTATTAACTTTGCTAGCACTTCTCACACACAGTGTAGCTCGTTTATAGAACTGCACCATAATGCAGTTGTACAATGAATCACTGCCGATGAGGCCGTTTATGAGCTATGTAACTGTAGATGAAATCCTGGGTCCTACCAGGAATTCTTAACAATCTTTGGGTGGTTTATCAAGAACCAAGGGCTAATGAGTTTTTAACAGTAATTATAACTGTATTCCCACCATTTTTTTGAGCTACAAGATGTGTGTTCTGTGCCAATAAGTCAGAACTGACTTACAGAGATTCTAAAAGGGCTTTCAAGGTAAGTGAGATATTTAAAGAGCGGTATTAGTGATTCTACTCCCCCAGTGAGTTTCCATGGCTTGAATGGCAATTCAAACCCTAATCCATCGCTCTATCCATTACACTACAATGGGGATCCCAAACTGCAATATAGTCTTTTAGAATCCTTTTGCACTGAAAATCAATATGGCGTTTCATTCCCTCCATTGCTCCATGTGGGCCCATGTCATTGATTGCCTGAATCCAGTCTGAGAATGGTAGCAGTCCTCAGCATTTGTCAGAGTTGCTGTCACTGCAGTTCTTACTGTATGCTTTATGAACCAAGCTCCTTGTTCTTCCCTATGAAGATGGGAAGGGAACACAAAATTTCAAAATGTGGCTAAAACTTTTATCAGAGAGACTCCATTTCAATGGGACTAGAAGAAGAGGAGGAAAGAAACATTTTGTTACCTCTAGACTGAAGACCTTAGAAATGTCAATACCTAACTAAGGCAAAAACAAAACAAAACTGAAAAAAACAAAGAAGACTATATGGCACCTTAAAGACTGACTGCTATATTTTAATGTGAGCTTTCATGGACAAGTCCACTTCTTCAGACATCATTTCATTATTCATGTCCCAGCAATTGCTTGAAGAACTCTGTTGAGTCCAACACTGAAGACTGTTATCCCATACATGAGAACTGTTAGCCTATACATTCAAATTGCTCCTTGGGCAATGCTGAATAGAATAAGACTTCCATCATGTATACAGCAAATTGCTATTTCAAATACTGGACTAAAATCAGTTTTGGCATTGATTTTCTGTAATAGAAATGTCTTGACTATATTGCCACAGTGAAATTGTGCCAAGTGACTTAGAATGGAGATTTTTTTGTATGTATAAGACATATCACATTATAATTTAGTACATCATTAAAATTGATAGATTTGTTGTGCATCTAAGTGTGATCACACATTACTGAGTTGACAGGGAACCCCACTGAGTTCCATGCTTACTCCAAGAAGCATGTAGAAGACTGACTACAGCCATGGAAATACTGCTGCTTTCTGAAAAGCATTTCTGCAATTGCTCGTGACTGGAATAGAAGTATTTTTCATTTTTTAAATGTAATATTTGCTCTAAATAATAATGTAAGTTAATTAATTTGTTTGTTTAACTGCATTTCCCCCCAAAAGCCTCCAATTCTTTTTAAAAAGTGAATCATTTTGAATGTTAAAAGATGGGCAGCAGGCACCATAGTTAAAAAGAGGATTCCTCACTTTGATTGTGCTGACTCCAAAATGTGTGTCTCCTCTTAAAAGGGTGATTTTATTTCAGAAACATTCTTTTGTTCAAAGCCATATTGCTGCACTTGAATTGATTCAGTAATAAAGCTACTGGCCAATACTCATTTTATTTATTTATTTATTTATTTATTTATTTATTTATTTATTTATTGGGTTTTTATACCACCCATCTGGCAGTGAGGTCACTCTGGGCGGTTTACAACAATTAACACATTCAAACAATTCATACAATAAAACTATTAAATGGTAACACAATAAAAATAAAAATAAAAATAAAATTAATATTAAAGTGACATAAAGCAATATATTATTATTGGCAGGCTAATCAGTTACAAAATCAAGATTTAATGGGTGAACACTGACATTGCATTATATTTGAGGGAATGCCTGTTTAAATAACCAAGTTTTAAATAGTTTTTTAAAGGCAGCCAAAGAGGGGGCCCAGCAGAAATCATTTGATTTCTCACAGCTAAGATTTCTTTAACAATAGATCTCAATTGGGTATGCAAAATAGCATCATTCAGTGGTTTCATTCAGATAACTCTGGTTATGTACAGAGACTAACCCTACACATATGAATTCCAAGTTGACTCAATTATTTCAAGTGGACCTAATCCAAATAAGGATGCACAGTTTCTCAGCCTTCTTCACATATATTATTCTCAGTTCTGTGATGGTAGTCCACCTTCCTTCAAGAGCAGTATCTGATTTTCCAGGATCCACAAAAGTTAGAGTTTTGGAGCCCTGCCTTTTTTTGGCATGTGTTATGATCAGATGGCCTCACACCCAGAAGAGGTTTAGTCCTACCTTCCCAGGTCAAGGGTTGTCACTGATCTAGGTGATTTGATCATCTACATTTGTAACAATCTTAACATGTCACCTTGAAGATGGCTTCCAAAAATGGCTATCAAGGCAAGTCCCAAGTATCCAACTTTGAAATGACACATGTAGTCAGGCATTAACAGAAGCCAATTAGAAGCAGACCTATCTTCAGTAAATGGTTTATCTACAGATAAATCATCTGATGCAGTGTCTGTGGAAATCAACATTCTTGCCCTCTTATCTGCCTCAACACTATTTAGGGCAGAAAGTAATGACTAATAGAAATGCCTTGACAGTAAGAGCAGTTTCTGGAGCCACCCGTGTGTGCAAAACTTGTTTCTTGCTATTATGTTTCCCAGAATTCCTCACCAAGACCAAGCAAAAATCAAAGAAAAACAAAATAAAACAAAAGACACAAAACATGTGGTACCTTAAAAACTAACTTACATATTTTAATGTAATGTTTCATGGACACGTCCACTTCTTCAGACATACAGCAGCAGAAGTATGGCCAATGGAAAATTAACTTTCCCACACTCTATCCATTGCCTAGAGCAGTGGCAAAAATAAATCATCAATCCTATATCAAGCAAGAATCATACTTTACTAGAAGGCTTGAAGGCATGTTTTTGGTGCCTTGACTATATTTGGTATTGATCATCCTACTGTACCTGTCATTGACACTGTTTGAAATGAACAACCTGGGGTAAGATTTAAATCTATTGTTCAAAGTAAACAGCACTGAACCCCCCCCACACACACACTGGACATAACATAAGCGTTTACAGTAGAAGAATTCATCAAGTGACCTTGAACATGGCATATTTTTCTTCTGCCCCCTACCAGGCTAAGTCTGAATGTGCACTGTGATGTTATTCCATGCCACCCAGCTTGCTCAATGCACTGTTAGGAAAGGCCTGGAGTGTGGATAAGTTCTTTAAACAGTTGCTTCTAATGAAAGATTGATTTTCAAGAATGTGTATAAAATTACAGTAACTTTCCAAAAGCTGGAACAGAAACAGTTGCCATTCGAATATCAGTCCTGGAATGTAAAGCAAGAAGGAACAGAGATTTAAAATGTGAAACTTTATTTCTTCCACATGTACTTGTAGAAGATGGACTCACTCCAAGTTCCAACTTTCTCTGTTACAATAAGCCATGCCTCCCCTATCCCTTATGTTGATATTGCTGCTTACTATGAGATCTGCTTTTTTAAACAGGCTACCTGCTTTGAATGCCATGGATTTATAAGTAAAGCAAAATCATTCCCTACAATTTTTAAGAGCTGTATTTCAAAGTAGTTTGCACAAACTTTAAATGTCATTCTGGAAGTTGAGTCATGGCTACTGGACTTCTTTTTTGAGAGATAGAAACGTTTCGCTGTTCATCCAAACAGCGATGAACAGCGAAACAGACCAATGAAGCTGTTTGGATGAGCAGAGAAATGTTTCTATCTCTCTAAAAAGAAGTCCAGTAGCCATGACTCAACTTCCAGATAAACTCACCTGGATGACTGAGAATCTTCACAGACATTTAAATGTCATCACGTGATCTTTACACTGGAAGCTACATTAAGCTAGGAAAGGCTTAGTATTTGCTTCTCAGCTAAATCAAATTTTGGTCACAACTTGACTTAGATGCACTACAATGAATGGGAGTGGTTAGTCAACAACACTAACATAAGTCCCATTGGTCAGTCCACTGGATGTGCCAAATAAGATGGCTTATTTTTTGGTGCTCTGCATCTTCATTTGGGTAAGTGGAGGGTGGGTACCATTTGATGCTCTGGCCTCGGACACTTTGGACCAGCTTCAATCTAGTTCTCCAATTTCAATTTTAAACAGAGATAAAGAAACATAGCATTTTATTCATAGATGTAAAAAAAAAAGTGGGTTGAGCCATGTGACCAGAAAAACAAATTCAAAAGTAGGCTAGGTTATGCCTTTATTGGTCACTACTAAAACAAAAAATGTAAGCTACGCTTTCAATAGCAACTTGCTATCTTTATCAAAGCATTGTACCAAAAATGCAATCTTGATAGAGGATGTCGTCTATCAGCTGCTGAGAACCTTTTTGTTGAGATGGAATACACCAGATGATGGTATCAGGAGGCAGGCTAGTGTTGAGACTGCTTCAAAGTCCCGGATAGCATTTTATTGTAGCTGAGGACTGCTTTTATCGCACACCTGAGTTAATTTTAATTTCAGCTTAATTTATCAATGTTATATGGCTTAATTCATATATAATTTATTGGTATGCATATGTGACTGTTATGTATTTTTATCATCTTATCTTTTAGTCTTTGGTCCTTGACCATAAATAAATGAACTGAACCTAATTCTCCAACCTTGCAAATATTATTCAATTCATTTTTAATGTCTGTTTTACTCATGGACTCCACAATGTGATTCAAGAAGCATCAGGCAGCTTAGTGGAACACAAAAAAATGCAGAAAAACAAAAAGATCTATTTTCCGTTTGGAAAATTGGTTGAGGTATAGAAATAAATAAATAAATAAATAAATAAATAAATAAATAAATAAATAAATAAATAAATAAGTAAGTAAGTAAGTAAGTAAGTAAGTAAGTAAGTAAATAAATATGAAAGGAAAAAGAAGGAATCTGCAAACAGCTCAGAAAGAACTGGTCAGTATTAGTGATGGAGCAGTTGGATTATGAACAAGGAATTTCCACTCATGGGTATGCGACAGAAGAGCTATTTTGTTAGTTATGTTGAGAAATCAAGCAACTTATTGTTCAGCAAGCAGGGTGGAGTACAGGGATTTATATTGGTTTGGAAATAATCTGGATAAAGCTAACTAAAAGAATATCAGATTAAATTCACACACCCCAAACAAACTGTTCCATGAACTGTGGACCATCTACCAGCTGCTTTAACGGAAGTGGGTCATAATTCTCTTTATTCACAACTATGTCTGAAAAAAATATGCTTCAATATATTGATAAGTATCATGGGTTTTGAATGGAGCAGGCACCAAGATGCATAAGCACCTTTCCTAATTCTGGCTTCTGTTGAATGGGCGCAGTGTTGAGAGGTACAATAGGATTAGTAGAAAATGGAGTCTTTCGTCATATCTAGCTGAAAGCAAGAAGTTCAGGATTCTTAATACATGGGATTTTTATTCCCACTGGTAAGCCAGCTTCATTTCATAGAGGTGTCTTTTTGAGACACTGGAGAATAGTTTAAAAAATCTTGCAAAACTGATATTCCACTGCCCAAGTTCTCTGCATTTGAACATTACGAGTGCTTTGGCCTGTTGAGAAGCCAGCTGAAGTGTGAATCCCTGTTCTTCTGAAAATTGTAAATATGTACCAGATGTGTGGTAGGAACACAAGCAGTTCAGGACCCATATGCAATCTACAGCAGGACTGCTTTACAGATCAATTTATCAAGGTCATAAAAAATAAATGTAAACATTCTTGCAGAAGTCTGTTAGCATTTGTACCCATGCATTATGCATTACCCTTCCCTCTCAGGGAATGGAAAAACTTTGCTAGAATCCATTAGGCTTTTTTATGTTGCTAAAAGCTGGTAGAGAAAGAGTGGGGAAGGCTCGTTTTCATCATCCTCTCAGAGAATACTCCTCACCCGATATTTCCAAGGCATCATGATGATGCACTTTGATTAAAACAAAACATACATCCTTCCAGGGATTGCCATTCCGCCATTTATTTTAATGCCCAAATCACACAAAACAAAACAAAAATCCATGCTTAGTTCGGTTGTCAGGTTCTTTAACTCTTTAAAATAGCCAACAAACATCCAAGTTTGATTGATCCAACAGATTTGTTTGGATCTGCATAAGAAAATCAACAAGAGACAACAGAACACTGAAAGAAATCATACAACAAATATCAACTTGTTGGCTACAGTTTCTAAAACTGTTCAGATTTATGACAGAAGCAAGAAGAATTATTTCATATGCTGTACTTTCCCACGCATTGACACAAGGGATTGGAGGGAATTGTGTCTATTTCATTTGATATATGTAAGAAAATGACTCTAAAATAAGTGAAGATATATTGACTGTTGGTGTGGGGCAAGCCGGTTCATTAATGCCAGGTGTTACTTCATCAAAATACAATATTTAATTTTATTTTCTCCATACAAGAGCTTTTGACAAATATTAATGAATGGACAATTGCATACACTTTGAGCTCTCTTATCACCAGAAAAATCTGCAGAGGAATTCTGCAACTTGTGGTCAAAGAAATAAACCATTTGGTACTCTTCCAGAGACCTTCCTCACTGCATGCATGCATGCACGCCTACGCATGTTAATTGCATATGTACAAATGCAGATTAGGTAAAACTATTAGAATGAAAACCGGGGTCTCAAACATTTCACCATAGTGCAGGTTATGTTTATCTGTATACCTGTTCAGTATACCTGCGCTAGTGTTAACTCTTGATGGAGCATTTCAAGGTCCTGTTATTCTCTCTCATGTTGGACCTGTATGTGTCAGATCTTCAAACGTGGGCTATATTCAAATAGAGGGCTGTTGCCTGTGATACAGGACACATGGCTGCCTACTCCTGATCTAGCAGAAGGCACTGTACATATGGAGGGAACAATTTGCTCATTTTAAGCACTCAGACACTATTTTTCAGCCAAAAATGTCAAGGACATTTGTATGTAAGATCAGTAAGAAATAAGCAATTATCTTCAAAAAGACTCGCATCTGCAAGACTTAACCCAAAAGGCAAATAGGATGGCAAGGCAACACAAACAAACTCAGGAATAAGTTCTTAATGTTACTTAGTACCATAGGACCCCCGTATTCACTGATTCATTAACCACCGATTCATTTATCCACGGTTGGAAGAGGAAATAAATAAATAAATAAATAATCCAGAAGCTGCAAAGCAAGCTATTGTCACAAACAGCAGCTGTAAAGCAAACTACTGTTGCAAAACAGCAGTTTTGGGTGCTTTTTAGGCATTCTCTCTTATCCTTGGTTTTCATTATTCACAGGAAGGCCTGGAACCGATCCCCGGCGGATACTGGGGTCCTACTGTAAGTCCTATAAAACAGCAGTTTGAATGGCAACAGTGCCATTCAAGGGAAGGGAGGAGCTAAATAGAGCAAGTCTTTAAACAGAACTGATTGGAAGGCCCATTCTTTTCATCTTTCTCTCTGCTGTGGCTGCAGTGACCCTCTCATCAATGGGTTGCACTGGATTAAATCCAAAAGGGCCACTATATACTGAATCTGGGAAAGAAATATTACATTTTTGATAGTAATATCCCATTCCTTTTTGGGGGGATAAGGGCTCCAACTCCCAGAATTCTCCAAGAATTCCACAAGAGAATTCTGGAAGTTCCAGCCCACAGACCCATACCCAAAGACATCTATACCACTTACCTGGATAAGGGCCTATCTCAGAGGCTACATGGTTTTGACTTCAGTAGTTGATAGTCTGATATTGAATCATGGCAGCTAGACAACTTTTGTTGTTAGATCATTCATAATGTTTTTCTACTCATCCAAGTAGCTTCTTCAGTCTGACAAAAGTTGGTAGTAGACCTCCAGTTTATACTCAACATTAGTTTCAAATTGGAAGTCTCCTACCAACCTTTCTCAGAATGAAGAAGCTACTTGGATGAGTAGTGAAACTTTTTGATCTAATAAGAAAAGAAGTCCAGTTGCCATCATTCAACTTCCAGATGACCTTACCCGGATTGGCTGAGAATCTTCACAGACATATTCAGTAGCTGATGTGCTAAAAAGGAACCTGCCACAGTGCTTCCTGGGTGTTGTAATTCTGCATGAGGTGCAGAACCTAAGGAGAAGAGAGACTACTACTGTCAGCAAACATAGTGGTAGCTTCCTTTAACAACTACTCACAACAGAAAGCAGGCCCAAGACAGACATGGAGCCTCCAAAAGAAGATTGGTCCAAGTGATACACTTTTCCAGGCTTTGTACTTATGGACATTTTTATATTATTAAAACAATAAGTATACTGAAAAATACTTTCAAACTTTATTTGAATGCCTTTTTCATTTCACTTAATGTTACATTTTTCAGATTCAATTTCAGAGATATGTTTTTAGTCTTGCAAGTTAGCACAGTCTAAAAGTATTTGCTTGGTCATATGCATTTCATTTTTTTAAAGGTCAACATTTCCTTTTGTATTCCCATGGCATCCTTAGAAGGAGAGCAGCAGATATACATAGGTGTAGATAAGGGCAGCTTTTAGACACAGGAGGGAGGCAACTCACACCTCAAATTTTTGGGAACCTTTTCATCTTTGTCACAAACCCTTCCATCTCTCTAAAATTATTATTATATAGAAATAAATACATTAAAATCAGGCTACTATAGTCCTTTCCCTCTGTATTATACCACAAGAGGGAGCACACTCTTTTATGCTGAACAACAGCAATAGCATATGGCTGTAGATTTGTGTTTATATGGGTCAAATAATCATTGTCAGCAAATGAGTCTTGTGTCTCTCTTGAATAAGAAATGTCTTGTGTTGTTTTTTTGCCTTTGAAGTGCGACAAGAGTCTATGTTTTTATCTGCTGAAACAGTCTATGATCAGAAAATGCCTGAGTCTGAAAGTGTTCAAAATAAATTTCAGTTTCAATTCTCCACAGACAGAACAGTTGTTTTCCTTCTTGTGAACAAACCAGCTCCATCTAGGAAATATTGTTCTTCCATCAGCTCACAATGTTACATGTAGTAGAACTATTTCTCTGAGAATGGCAATGATTCTGCATAGTGTCCCTCTTCCTGTGCATGGGATTCAAGCACTCAGAGCACAACAAAATTGCTTAGCCTGACAGAAACACTAATTCATATACCCCTTTCTCAATGCCAGTGCCATATCTTGTGGACACCTTAGTTTTCATAATCTTTCATACCCATGACAATATCCACTAGGTATAGGCTGTCTAAACCCAGATCTCTTATGAAGTGAGAGTTTACTTTTCTGGATCCCCCTTATTATAATTTCGTGACAGAAGTAATCCAGCAACCTTCCTGCAAGAAGGTACCAGAGGCTTGTGCCATAAACCTGACAAGCCCTGGAAGGAATGGGGAGGAGACAACTGGGGTGTCTAGGCAAGCTATGCTGATAGGCAGCCAAGAGACGTTGAGGTCTGTGAGTGGGAAGATGGACACAAGTAAGTAAGAACAAGAGGACAACAGTTCCCAGGTTGACCATGTGTATGCAAGAGCTCCCCCACACACTAATAAATAGCCATCCTGCTGGCTGCTGGATTCTGGAACTGCAGTGGCAGTGATTCCTATCTTTATTCTGTTTCCACAGTGGCCTAGCATGGGCCTATAAGAAGCTGCCAGCAATAGGACCCTTTCACTTCTATTGTCCAATAACTGGTAGCAGTAACTGCAGGCAAAACTGTGCTCACCACCCAGGGTTCAGTCCCAGGTAACCATCTCAAGGTTCACTCAGCCATCTATTCTTCTGAGGTTGGTAAACTGAGTACCCAACTTGCTGGGGAAGCAATGTGTAGCCTGAAGAATTCAAATTGTAAACTGCTCAGAGAGTGCTTTAAGTCTTACACAGCTACTCTTTGCTTTGCTTTTTGCTTTTACCAACAACTACGCCTCATCCTGTACTTCCTTGTGTATAGACATCAGGATGGATAGCTACAGAAGCCCAATGCTCCACAAATGGTTGAATCCCTCTTTAAAACCATCCAGGTTGGTGGTGAGCAGCAGCTGGGGACAATGGCTTTGCTTCAATCAGCCATCAATCTCCCATCAAATAATTACTATACTGTAATGATACTTGCAGTGATATAAGTGTCATTGTAATGGTGTGATTATATTGTAATAATATGTATGAATCATTCTCTTGAGCAGTGAAACATAAGGAGAAGCAGTGTTGACAGAAATGAGGGTGGGCAACAGAGGTCTTAGAATTGAAGCATGAAGAATAAGCCATTAAAATAAAATAAAAAGTGGAGGGGATCCTCTAACAGTTCCCAGGATAACTGGAAAAATCTTGTGGTGCCTGAAACAAAGAGCACTTTTCAGTCCATAGTTCCTCTCAGGGCATGCCTCTTGGGTGGCACAAGGCCTGGTTAATTATTGACACCTGCACTACCTTAGCAATTTGGGAGGGATTTCTTTGAAGCAACAAAGGGCATTGCAATGGCTAGAAGCTCGAGTGCGTTTTCAATTAGCCAAAGTGGTCCTTTGATATTAGAAACCAATTTCCCTTATATTCTCCTGACAAGGAAGGTGGCAGAACAAACACAGAAGGGAAGACCCTTTGTTACTCTGACTCATTGCATAAAGCATGTTGGTAACAGCTGACAACTCGATATGCTATTGTTTTGTGTCGGCAGTTTATTCCTGACAATGCAGTATCTCCTGTGTGTGCCTGTGCCCTCCGAGTCCACAGTCATCGAATGTTAGAACAAACGATGGGTACTTCCTGAAGAACTATTTCTCCCTGAAGTTCAAGGCACTGCTCTGATCTTACTGGAAATTTCCCCAGCATCCAGATAATATTCTTCTTTTCTGACTTTGTTGTTTGTATTTCACTGTTCCCAAACTCCTTTAATTTGAGTGCGCTCTAAACTTTCCACTGTTTGCAGAAAACTTTACCGGTTAAACCATTCTTCTGAATATGAACCCTTCCTAATGAGCGCTATGCCACCACAAAAATAAGGTTCTGTATTGGAGTACTCTTTAGCTATTCCTTTTTGTAAGTAATCAGATAGGGGTACAGTCTCCCAGGTTAGTTATTGGTCTGACCTTTTGGCCTTTTTCTGGGAGATAAATTTAACACAGCCAACCTAGCTTAGCCTACAGAGGAAGAGAAGGTACACATGCAAAGGATGCAAAAATGATAACAGATACCCTTCTTTGTGAAAATTACCGTACAGTATGACCCTGTATCCACTGATGCATTAACCTCTGATTCAGTTATCCATGGTTGGCATAGGGGAAAAATTAAATAAAGAAATCAACATCTGCAAAGCAAGCTACTGTCACAAAGAACAGCTGTAAAGCAAGCTACTGTCACAAAATAGCATTTTTTCAGGGGCGAGGGGGTTGGCAGTGTCTCTTATCACCGGTTTTCATTATCCACAGGAAGGCCTGGAACCAATTCCCATCAGATACCGGGGTCCTACTGTAAAATTGAAACCTGGTCTGGCTTATATAGATGGCACAGATGTAGCTTGCTAGAGTTGGTTTGAATCATCAAATAGCAGAGTTGCGTGCTGAGGTCTTCAGGTTTTGCAATAAACACATCTGACTTGCCAAGTGTAAAATGAATGGAAATACTATGTGCTCAGTGCTCTATATACTCGTGAAAAGGACATCTTTCAGCAGAGGGCAGCACTTCCACTAATCTTTATTTGCTTATCAAATAAATGGGCCATTCTTAGCAATTAGCTGAATTTCCTTGGTTAATATGATAAACATATTTTATTGGTGCTCTTAGTTTATCCAAAGGGTGGGCAGGAAGAAACAGCTAGTGGGAAATGAAGGGCTTTTAGTGTTTACTTCTAGCTGATTCATCAACATTCATAATGCACTCTCTAAGTAATGTTTTATGCTGGCAACAACATTAACCACCATTCTCTAAAATACAAACAAATATGTGTTATTTTTGGTATACACCTATACTGCAATTAAAATGCATTTATTCAGTCCCTGAATACTCAAGTCGGACTATTTTTGCAAAATTGGCAAGCTATGCAGAATCTTTCGTCGTGCCCTTTTGCATGTGTTCTCAGTGTAGACTCTGAATGTGGAAGTTCCAATAGAGAAAAGGGTGGGCGGGGCTCCTAATAAATGGCCCTCCAGTTGTTAGGTTGTACTTCACATCAGCACTAGCAAATGCAGCCAGTGAGGAGCAGTGATGGAATTCCAACAGTTGTCAAACAACACCTGCATAAGAAAAAGCCTCTTCATCCTGGAATACAGAAAAAATGTAATTATATAAACTGTTTTTGGCCTTCCAGGATCTTCACTCTTTTGGATAATATGGGGCAGGAGAGGTGGGAGAAGCTCCTGCTGAGAAGGAAAGGGAAGAGTGGCTGGCAAAGCAGAAACAGAGGGAGGGAGACAGGTTTGATAAAATAAGAGAGCAAGAGGAAAAGGAGATGTTGTGGCAGAGATTCAGGGAGTCCACAAAAATCATAGAAGAAGAGACAGCGCGATGGGCACAGGAGACGCAGGAGGCGGGAAAGAAGGCAGAGGCGGGTAAACCCGAACAAGCCCTTGGACTGGTGGAGAAGGAAAAGGAGGGAGAATCCAGCCAACCCACAGCTGTGGAGGTGGGTTTTAGGGAAGTTAAAAGGGGAAAACTGAGAGTCCTACCCCCAGGTTGGGAATGGGTGTGGATGGAGGATCCCTACCCCAAACGATGGGAGCAGATGATGATGCCCCATGCTGAGGCAGAGAATTATCACCGGAGAGCACACAAGAAGGGGTGCTTGTACTGGGGTGAGCGAGAGGCTCAGGAATATAACCACAAGTTAAAACAAATAAGAAAGGACTTGGAGTTTGAGAGATGGCTGGAGAAGATCAAGGAAGAGGATCGGCGTACCGGGAGACACACCACCGGGAGGAGGTTAGCCTTACGGGACAACTTCCCACTGAAAAACTGGTGAGCGAGGAGAACTGGACGCAGAGTTACCTCAGAGGTTGGGGTACAGGCGGAGATGCCAACTCAGGACTCGGAACCTCTGGGTGTGTGTGGTGGAACCCCCTCCCTCCGGAGCAGAAGGGGGATTGAGTTTTGCAGGCTTTATCCCATCCAGGGACTCTAAGAATAATCTGTTTGCAGTTGCTGTTGATAACGTTGGAACTGTTGTTGAAGGGAGTGCCTCCAAGGACCTGGATGAAGTAATAAAATCTTCTGTCCGTTCTAAAAGAGAAGCATCTTATTTGGGTTCTGCAGGGCGGGTAGACTGGTCAAACCCAGAACCCTCACAGATATCCACACTGTGGTGTCCTCCAGACTGGTGGAGTTCTGGCTCCCATAATTTCTAGAGAGCCCAAAGATACAGGCCAAGATACAAGGTCCAAGGTCGAAAACCCGCAACGGATGTTTATATCCAAGAAGCAAGAGATGAAATCCAAGGTCGAACTAGGATCCAAGGTCAAGCCAAGCAAGAACATGGGTTCAGGAATCGAGGAAAAAGGTACAAGGGTGAGGGCAAGCCTTAGTGACTTGTTGCTCCCACAAAGGTAGCCTGACCCCTGAAAACTTGATTTATGCTCCCAAGAGAGCACCAACCATCTCCTTACGCACTCATTCTGCTAAAACTCAAGGCTATCAGAACATAAACACCTACAAGTTTGCAGTAGTTTATCTCTACTCTGCTTAGCTGTGAGTTTTTGCTTTCTGCAGCTGACAGTTCTCCAGGGATGGGAAGACTCTCCTGAGATAGATAAATCACTATTAGAATCAGCTGCTGGAGGGTCTGCAGATGCACCTGCTGGTTCCCTTGATCTTAACCCCTCAGTGTCTTAGTCCAGCTTGGCTGGGGACTGGCTTTCTCAGTGGGTGCACCCCAGTTATGTAACTGTAGCTCCCAGCATAGCAGAAATCCCCTATAATCCTGGGTAGGTGTTGGGAGAACAGGAAGAACACAAGACTATGTGGGTCCAAGACATTGTTTAAGCTGCCCCCAACACATCCATAGGGGGGTCAGGCACTTTAACTCAATGTACCATTAAAGAGAGAAGTGTATAATAATAATAATAATAATAATAATAATAATAATAATAATAATAATAATAATAATAATAATAATAATAATAATAATAATAGTTGCTCAAATGGTCCACTGGAATTTGTGTCAGAACTATCATCTGCCCGTAGCAAAGAACTGGTGGGATCATAAACCTGAAAAAGTGACTGAAAAATGAGCATGCAAAATTACTTTGGGACTACCGAGTATAAACAGAAAAGGTTTTGGAGCATAATACTCCAGATATTGTGATTGTGGAGAAGAAAAAAGTGTGGATCATTGATGTTACTATACCAGGTGATAGTAGAGTCACTGAGAAAAATTACCCGATATCAGGATCTGAAAACTGAACTTCAGAGACTCTGGCATAAACCGGTACAGGTGGTCCCAGTGGTAATCAGCACACTGGGTGTGGTGCCTAAAGAGCTAAGCAAGTATTTAGAAGAACTTGGAGCTGACAAAGTCACCATCAGTCAGATGCAGAAAGCCGCCTTACTGGGATCTGCTCGCATAATTTGCCAATACATCACTGAGTCTTAAATGCTTGGGAAGCATTCAACTAGTGATTGTAATACAGAATCCAGCGTAGATAGCTGTGTGGTTAATAATAATAATAATAATAATAATAATAATAATAAATAATAATAATAATAATAATAATAATAATTAGAGATGGGCACGAAACAAAAAAATGGTGTTTCGGTTTTTCGTTTGTCGTTGAGAGGTCTGTTTCAGTTTGTTTCCGTTTGTCGTGAATTTTTGGAAAAAATTCATTTCCGTTTTCCGTTTTTTCATTTGTTGTTTCTACCCGCTTTTTGCGCGATTTTTAAAGCATTTCCGTGCGCATGCGTCCCCCAACGCCCCAGACCAGAGGGAAAACGCTAAAAAATGGATGCTGGCAGAGACACAGTATAGACTAGGTATGCAGGGATGCTGCAAAGGCAGCGGCGGGCATTGCCCAGGGTGCAAGGCAGCCGCAGAGTGACTGCACTGTGGGGCAAGGGAGGGTACTCACCGAGAGGTACGCAGCACGCACGCACACAGGGAGGCTGCAGGACTGAAGCTAGAGTTGCAGAGACAGCAATCTCACCCTAACTCCCACCAGAGACTGCAAGGAGGACGGGGGCTGCCAGAGCTTTTTATGCCCTCTGTGGCTGCCAGACCTGCCCAGTCTGCAACTTGGGCATGCTATTGGTTGAACATGATCCCATCACATGGCTTGCCTCCATTTTGTGGCTGGTGGCGACATCCATTTTAAAGGGAAAAGAAAAATACATCGCAATGGGAGAAGACAAAATCAAACGTTTTAAGGACCCCAACCCCCTGGTAGGTAAAAATTTCAAATAATTATCGCATTATCGCTGCGTTTTTACAGATGTCCGGGGTGTTTTAATACCCAAGAAATCAATCAATATTAGGCATCTGGGAGTCATTTTGGGTCGATGTCCCCTAACTCCCTTTAAAGGGGAAAAATACAGCGATCTGAGAAAAGACATAAATGCACGTTTTAAGGACCCCAACCCCCCTGGTAGGTATTATCAGAAAATATAAATAATTATCGCTGCATTTTTACGGATGTCCAGGGAGTTTTTTAACATTTAAAACAGCTCATTTCATTGCGTGTCGCCATTAACGGAAACAAAACATAACGACCACAATTTTTGTGGTTCTATTCGTTTAGTTGCATTTTCATCACAATTTTCGTTTGTCGTTTCATTACGTGACGAAACGACTAACGAATAACGGAAACGAAAAAATGTTCATTCCGTGCATAATAATAATAATAATAATAATAATAATAATAATAATAATAATAATAATAATAATAATAATAATAATAATAATAATAATAATAATAATAATAATAAATGTGTAAATGAATCCTTTGATTTGTTGTGTTTGAATTGAAATGGATAAATAAGAAACTCTTATAAAACTCAAAGACATTTTATTCAAAAGTAGACCCCCAAGGTTTAAAATTCATCTCCCCCCTTCTCCTCTTTTGATGGAAAAGAGGAAGCAGGGATGAACAGGGGAATCTTATTCATTTCTGAGCTGATTTCCCCCATTATGTTCAATGGGATTTATGTCAAACCAAACCTTCTGAAGAATAAGGAAAACAAAGGTGAGAGAGTTATCTCTCAGAACAGTTTTGTCACAAATTACATATCAATTTCCCAATATCACTGCTTCTCCATATTTTATCCCCAACTTCCAATTGGTAAAGAAGATTTATCAAAATTTCACTTCCCATAAATCTTCACACCTTTAGTGAGAACTGGGCCTGTCCTTTTTTAATGAGAGTGGTGCACAAGCTGCAGTTTGGGGCTGTTCCCTTGGCCCTTTCTAGTGTGGCTGCTCTTAACTGTTAGCATGACTAACCATTCTTCGAATGATATCTACCCTGTTCTCAATGAATCAGGCAGAAAATTACTGTTCCCTGGTGATTAAGATGCCAGCAAAATGTTTTTCTGATACTTTTAAATAGGACATTGGAATCTTGGTGGGAATTCCTAGACAATAGGAAAACGAATCATTTCTTCCAAAGCACACAATCCTGCTATCATCAAGCTTCTTGTTTTCCTTTGGCAAAAAGAACAATGAACTTGGACAGGATTGCTGGGAAGTTGGAGAGGATTTCATTTCTTCATTCATTCATTGATCCCTAGATTTCAGCAGGCAGCAGGAAAGATTTAAACAATACTATCCCAGTGTTCTGAGATTATGTATATGAAAAACATCTCTCTCTCTCTCTCTCTTTCTCTCTCTCTGTATGAGAAACATCTCTCTCTCTCTCTCTCTCTCTCTCTCTCTCTCTCTCTCTCTCTCTCTCTCTCTCTCTCTCTCTCTCTCTCTCTCTCTCTCTGTGTGTGTGTGTGTGTGTGTGTGTGTGTGTGTATGGAAGTATCAGAAGACTGTACTTACTACAGTACAACCACAGTAGGGAATTGGTTCTGGGACCACCCATGGATAGTGATATCTGCAGATAAGAGCAAATGCTCTTATCTGAGGATAATCGCAGCAACAGGGGTGGTGTGGTGCCAGGGCAAAAGCTTTTACCCCTAATACCGCCCAAATGCTTGGAAGTGCAGTGTCAGCAGCAAGGAGGGAATAAAGTTTTTCTTTGTTTTTCTTCTCATTGCTGACATCAGGCTCGTTGGCTGCGGCAGTGAGGAGGGAAGAAAACAAACTTAGTGTTGCTGAGTCCTCCTTGCTGCCGCTGCTGCCAGCCAGCCACCCTCTTCACTGTCAGGCAGAAACCAAAAGAAAGCTTATTGATGCCACCCTCTTTGCTGCCGGCTTTGCGGCTACTGTTTGCGACAGTCACCTGCTTTACGGCTACTGAATTATTTTTGAAATATTTTCGTTCTCAATCTGCGGACAAGTGAATGAGTGGATAATGATCCAGTGGATAAGGGGGCCATAATGTACAGTACATCCAATAGAATTGAAACAGGATTGTACGTATCCCTGGGTATAGGACTCTTACCTACATTGTGAACACTAGAAAAACAGCACAGTTATAATGAAACTCTTTGCCTGTAATTTCAGATTCATCTTCTGACTGTGGATACATGTGTAGCAAAAGTGGCTTCATTTATGCATAAGAAGGAAGGTTCAGAACGCTCTTGGAAACCACATAATTTGCAGAAGATAGGGGGGAAATCCAAGAGGGATTCTAAATAGGATAAAATATGTTGGGGATATAGGCTACAAATCAATGACCAATGGATATGGCTACCATTAGCAGTAAGAGGTGATGGGAGCAGTAATTCCTCAACATCCAGAGGGCCACTCCCTTTCCTCAAACACTTCAACCCTGGGCTTTTTAACACACAGGCAGTTGCCCTTAGAAATCATCCATCCAACTATACAGATGGGGATGAATTGAAAAATGAATCACATTTTCTGATGGATTTGGCCAATTTGTCAAACTTCAATTTTAATTCAGCACAAAGTCCCCAGATGAATACAAATGGATGTTTTATAAGCAAATTTTGATTTGTTGGGCACCTAAAGACACCAAATTTGGAGGGAAGCACCTCCTGGATCTGTTCTTCAATCCCACCAAGTTTGGTGAAGATTAGATTTCCCCAACCCAGTTGTTAAAGGGCACTTTTTCTGTAGGGGACACTTTGTGGGTATATAACTCAGATGTCTGAAACCCAGTCTTCACCAAATTTGGAGGGATGGGAGAAGCTTCTGGGCAGGTTTGGTGTCTCTAGGTGCCCAGGAGGCACTTTCCTGGGGGGCTCTTTGGGGGTGTATAGCTCAGACCTCTGAACCACTTCCTCAAAGCAAGCAGGGACTTGTAGTCTTGATATAGCCAAATTGAGGGTGGGAAGGAGGAGGTGGGTGATCAAGGACTATGGGTGCTTTTACATGACCCCTAAAATCCAAGGCAAAGGGTTCCCAGATCCAGAGCTTAAAAATGTTTTCCCACCAGCTCCAGACATTAAAAAAAATTAAGTACAACCACACCCACCTAAGCGCATCCCAGTGCACTTTTCAAGTGCCTGGCCTCCAGGAGGTTAAAAAATCTTCTGATGCGCATTGTAAAGTTGTGAATGCTGGGCTCCCTCACCATCTGTTTGTTTTTTTGTCCCTGCGGCCCCTTTAAGAGACAGGAATCGCTACGGGGCGGCTCGGGGCTGCTCCGACCAGCAGACAGAGGTGAGCCTGCATTTTCTCTCCCCCTTTTTCTCTCTCTCCCCTCATGCAGACAGGAACAATGGAGTGCGGAGGGGTGGGAACACTGGAAGAGCAACAAGCCCCCACAATCTCTGGTCTTATTTTAATTTGCCTCGTGATTTTAGGGGTTGTGTAAAGAGCCCTACACTGCTTTGTTGGTGTTTTAAACCATATCCTGGACTTTGAAGCTGCTTTAACACCAGCCTGGCTTCCTGATACCATAGTGTGGTGTTTTCGATCTCACCAAAAAGATTCTCAGCGCCTGATAGACAACAACCTCAATCAAGACTGCATTTCTGGTACAATGCTTTGATAAAGATAGCAAGTTGTCATCAAAAGCTTAGCTCAATTTTTTTTGTTTTAGTAGTGACCAATAAAGGTATCATCTAACCTGTTTTTGAAATTGTTTTTCTGGTCACATGACTCAACATTTTTTTACTTCTATGAGCTTGTAAAGGAGAGTGATAGGAAGCACCCCTGCAAATTTGAGGCCTCTAGGTGCCAGGGGATTCTGTTTAGAGCATTTTAAAGGGGAAACAAATCAATTCACTAGAAATTCATCAATTCATTGATTTGTCAACCCTGACAAATAACAAATCATGGTGAATCACCTTTTAGATTCATTCTCATTGCTATCCAACCCTTTTCAGTTGGCACTGAGAATACAAGAACATCAGTAACACTCCTTCATTGCTACTAGTTCCAATCTGCTTATGACTTTAAAAGTTGGACTCATTATTTGAATGGGTGTGTTTGAAATGACTCTTCCCTCCTTGGATTCTGGTAGTTTTGAACTTTTAAGATGTTTGCAATTTTGGCAAGTTCTTGTCCACCTGGCTTTGCCAAGTGCTCGGAATAAATCTGCCCTTTTCTGTGGGATCATAATTGGAGTCCTGGGAAGCTAATTGCTTTCAACATGGTATGCAACTTGTTTAAACAGGGACTCGGTTTCCGAAGATGGGATAACAGCCAAGTATGAAGTAAGAAGACCAGAAGTAACTCCCGCTTTGAGATTACCATCCATTTGTTAAAAGTGCAGATGCCATCCATTCTGAGTTACATAACAGCTTTCTTTCACCAGTGGAGAATGTTTTTTTTATAATTTCAGCAGCAAGTTCTGCTTCTTTAATACATTCAAAAGCCAAAGCTTAAGTAACACTTCATGTTCAAAAGCAGTGGAACGACTCCCAAACAATTCTAAAGTGGAAGAATAACTGGGATGCAAATGTAAGTATCGGTACCTGTTACTCATGAATTATAGACATAGAGTGCAGGTTGGGTGATTTAGGAGTTAAATGTCCTTAGGAATGACATGCTTAATTTTTGTGTGTGGGGGGGTTACTCCTTCTCCTCCCCCTCCTAAAACTGTGGATCTGGAATGGACCCTGTAGATCAGTGGTGGTCAAACTTCAGCCCTTCAGAAGTTTTGAGCCACAACTCCCACAGTCCTTTGTCATTGGCAATACAGGCTTGGAAGTCTGGGAGTTGTGGTCCAAAATATCTTAGAGGGCTGAAGTTTGAACACTACTGTTATAGGCCAATGCTGTCTTGACTGGGAGTAAGCTGAAGTCAGTGAGCCTTATCTCTAAGCAGACTTCGATACAAGATAAACAGCAGGAGAAGCATGTTGACAGTATTTGCGTGAAAATCAAGGGTGAAAAAAATGGGAGGGATGTCCCTGTGGGGGGTATATTATAGACCCCCAAGCCAGCTGGATGAGTGGGATGGCTTCTGTGAGCAGATGGCCACACAGTCAAAAGGGAGAGATGTAGTACTAATGGGATATTTTAACTATCCTGATATATGCTGGCAGTCCAACTCAGCTAAGAATGCAAGGTCTAACAAATTCCTTACTGCCCTTGCTGACAATTTCATGGTCCAGAAGGTAGAGGAGGCAACAAGAGGCACAACCATTTTAGATCTGGTCTTAACATTTATAAGGTCCAGGAGGACCTTATAAATGGGGTTGAAGTGGTGGGATCTTTAGGTAAAAGTGACCATGCCATCTTGGAATTTGTTATACAGTTGGAAGGAGAAGCTAAGCATAGTCAGACAAGAATCCCCAGACTTTAAGAAAGCTATTTTTTGTAAACTTAGGGAATTATTGGCTGTGATTCCATGGACCAAAAAACTGAAAGAGAAGCGAGTCTTATATTCTTATGTTCTTATGAGTCCAAGATGAATGGGAGTTCCTGTTCCAACAAGAAAAAATGGGAGAGGTCTAAAGAAACTGCAATGGTATACTAAAGAACTTTCAACTCAGCTAACTATAAAAAAAACAAGTACAAGAAATGGAAAAATGGGGAATACACCGAAGAGGAATATAAGCAAACAGCTAATATATGCAGGGGTGGAAAAAAAAAAAAAGCTAAAGCGCAAAATGAACTTAGACTTGCCAGAGAGATTAAAAATAGTAAAAAGGGTTTCTTTAGTTATGTCCGCAGCAAAAGGAAAAATAAGGAAATCACAGGCTCTCTGTGTGCCAATGATAACCAGTTACTAACAGGAGACAAGGAAAAGGCAGAACTACTCAACACCTTCTTTGCCTTCATTTTCTCCAAAAAGGAATAAAGAGATCAGCTGGGACAAACAGTAGATGAGATAGGATGGGAATTGCAACATAGAATAGATAGAGCGGTAGTACAGAAACACCTGGAAACATTAAATGAATTTAAGTCTCCTGGGCCAGATGAATTACACCCAACGATATTAAAAGAACTGACAAAAGTAATTTCAGAACCATTGGCAATAATCTCTGAGAAGTCCTGGAGAACAGGGGAAGTCCCCATCGATTGGAGGAGGGCTAATGTTGTCCCCATCTTCAAAAAGGGGGGAAAGAGGCCCAAATAATTACTGCCCAGTCAGCTTGACTTTAATTCCTGGAAAGATCCTAGAGCAGATTTAACAAACAACGCTGTCATTACAAGAAGTCAACACAGGTTTCTTAAAAACTAGTCATGCCAGACTAATTTGATATCTTTCTTTGATAAAATTACAGGCCTGGTGGATCAGGGGAATGCTGTGGATATTGCTTATCTGGACTTCAATAAGGCTTTCAATAAGGTCCCTCATGGTATTCTTGCTAAGAAGTTAGTAAAAAGTGGGATAGATAGTGCTACTGTTAGGTGGATTTATAATTGGTTGACTGATGGCACCCAAAGGGTGATCATAAATGGTCTCTCTTCAGCTTGGAGAGATGTGACCAGTGGGGAGCCCCAGGGTTATGTTTTGGGTCCAGTGCTGTTCAATGTCTTTATTAATGACTTGGAGGAAGGAATAGAGAGTAGGCTGAAAATCCAAAATGACCTTGACAGATTAGAGTGCTGGGCAAAAGCTAACGCAATGGGTTTCAACAGAGGGAAATGTAGGGTGCTGCATCTAGGTAAAAAGAATGAATTGTACAGATATAGGATGGGAGATACCTGGCTGGAAAATAGTACCTGTGAAAGGGATCTGGGAGTCTTGGTGGACCACAAATTGAACATGAGTCAGCAGTGTGATGCGGCAGCCAGGAAAGCCAACACAATTCTTGGTTGCATCAACAGAAGCATAGTGTCTAGATCAAGGGAAGTGATAGTACCAGTCTATTCTGCTCTGGTCAGACCACACCTGGAGTACTGTGTCCAGTTCTGTGTGCCTCAATTTAAAAAGGATGTTGACAACCTTGAGTGGGTACAGATGAGGGCAAGCAGGATGGTTGAAGGTCTGGAAGAAATGTCTTATGATGAACGGCTTAGGGAACTGGGAATGTTTAGCTTTTCAGAAAGAAGGCTGAGGGGGGATAGGATAGCTATGTTTAAATATTTGAAAGGATGTCATATTGAAGAGGGAACAGGTTTGTTTTTCCATGGCTTCAGAGATTAGGACTCGGGGCAATGGTTTCAAACTACAGGAAAAGAAGATTCCATTTGAACATTAGGAAGAACTTTATGAGTTAGAGCTGTTTGGCAGTGGAATATGCTGCCACAGAGGGTGGTGGAGTCTCCTTCTTTGGAGGATTTTAAGCAGAGGCCGGATTACCATCTGTTGGCAGTACTTTGATTTAGGTTCCTGCATGGCAGGGGGTTGGACTGGATGGCCCTTGAGGTCTCTTCCAAGTCTATGATTCTATGATAGGAGTCTAATGTCACTCTTGGAAACTAGTCACAGTATTCTGGGGGAAAAGAACACTTGGTTAATGTATTTATCTGCCAAATACCATGCATAGGTCATGCAAGAGACATAGCAGCTACTGTATGGAGTCTTTAAAAATGTATATATATATTTTAAAAAAATGATGCTTTTCTAGCTTTGAACAGTCAACTCCTGTCAACATCCGCTATGAGCTACACATTTGAGAATCACAAACTCGTGAAAGCAAAGGTATAAATAAAATATACCTAAATGCACTGCAGTCAACATGCTTAAGCATGCCTAAATAAGTTGAAGATTTAGCTTGTCAAGATATTACATCTCAGTTTGAGGTCCATGAATGAGTTAGACACTGCTGGTACTGTATTATATTATTGATGTGGTAAGGAAAAAAAAACAGGGGTGTGGTTGCTCAGCAGGCTAGAGCACTGAAAACTGTCAGCTACAAAGTTGGCAGCTTAGTGGTTCGAATCCCGGGTGCCATGCAGCAGAGTGAACTCCTGCCAACCTAGCCATTTCAAAGCATGTAAATGCAAGTAGATAAATTGGTACCGCTGTAAAAATCAGGAAGGTAAAACAGCGTTTCCTTGCAGCCATACCAGCCATGTGGCCATGGACTTGCACAACACTGGCTCTTTGGCTTGAATATGGAGATGAGCACCACCCTAGAGTCGGACATGACTAGCGTGCAAGTGTTGGGGGAACCTTTACCTTTATCTTATGAAAAAGAATATGTGTTTTGTGCTGTGAACTGATTTAGATTGAGCCTAACAGAGCTTTCAAGGCATGTGAGATATTTAAGGAGTGGTTTTTGCAGTTCTACTCCCCCCAACAATTTTTTATGGGCGTTAAACCCTGTTCTCCTAGTCCATCAATTTATTGACTACAACACAATTGGAATTCTGTATTAATTAGCCAATACAAATTTAAGGGGGGGGGAGAGAACAGAAATTAGTAAAACCACGAGAACACTTGATGCAAATGTATGCTCTTCTGTTCCAGTGGTCTGTGTTGGCGTGCTTGTTAATTGGGCTTTCAGATAAGCATAATTTGGAACACGGTATTTTGGTGTTGTGTTGCGATTTATTTGAAATCAGGAGGTCAGCATACTTGAGAAATTTGCCCAGCCGCATTTTGATGTTCTGGAACCATTAAAGTAACAGGTGTTGGACATGGACACCAGATAGAAACTTATACAAATATCAGAACTATACTTACGTATACCTATGTAAGTTATGTTGTGCAGGCGAAGTCTGTTATGCAGCTTCAAGGATTAAAGTAATTCTTAATAATCAGTGAGTTCTGGTAGCAGAATAGCTTTTTCGTCAGTGGAACAGCGATGGAGCAACCCACTGCCCCCTGAAGCTCCCTCTGCACCCTTATAATCAGTTTGAGAGAGTTGGGAAATATTCCAGAACAAGTTATGGCTAACACAGAGGGCTGCAAAAATCCTAAATGTAAAAGCAACTTGCAACAAGGTTAAAAGGACTTAATGTGTATAGGATTGAAGCTTTGGCATACATTTTAATAAATTAAATTCATCACTTAGGCTTTGGTGAGAAGAAATTATAACACAGTTCTCTGCTTCCCTTGTGAAATGCCTTTTTCATTTATTTCAAGACAGATTTGTGGAAGAGGAAAAAAAAAAGCTGATCCTAGAGATCAGTTTGCACAGAAATAGTTAATGAGAAATGGGTTGCACAGTAATGAATGGCACAACTGAGAACTGCTATTGCTTGCCAATAATTTTGCATTTTTATGATCACTGCCTTTGATTTGCTTCAAATATTGCAAATTAGAAAAAGAAGGTAACTTACAGCAGTTTTTAAAAAAGTCTTATGATGGAATATAATCTACTCCCCAAGCTGTAAAATAACATGGTTCACGTTTTAATTGATAATACCATTTGTACAGAAGTCCTATAATTTAAGGTCATGTCATATGTTCTACTGAATATAACATCTTGCTGTTCTTGTACTGTATAATCGCAGAACATCAATAACTTAAATGACACAGATATCAGCCTTCTCTTTCCCAATTTTCACAGTCATAGTTAAGCCCCAGATAATTTTTCATTCTTGCCCCCCCCTTAAAAACACTATTTGTATAGTACAGAACGGAACAGTTTGACTACGCAGAGTGAAACACTTCAGCCCTTGTTATGTCTAACAGGATACAAAATCAGCTCTGTGCCAGGAATGACAGGACAGCACAGTTGAAGCGAAAAATAAGGAAAACAAAATACTTTGAATTGTACAGTCTCCAAGTAAAGAATGAATGCTTGACAACATTTTGCATTAGCGCGAACATAAAGGACTGGGCTTTCCCCATCTTATATTTTGGACAACTCATATAAGATGTGTTGTGTGTGTAGATATAGGCATTATGATTCCTATTTAGAACAACAGTTTTAATTGGTTCTTCTAGTTCTTCTAAACTGTTAAACTACCAAACTGATACAATTGAGAATACTAATGTTAACACAGTTATAACATCAAGTTTATATACTTGTTTCTTTGAAGTACTAGGAACGCTTAGATATTTTATTTGGCTTTGTAAGGACTGAAATCTTACAGATAATACAGTCTACTTTTCCATGTAGAAAATATGGCTCTTTTCAGCTAATTCTCTGAGGTTCAGAGTGAGATTATTTTCTCCTTATATCTGCAGCTGACCAAAGAACCAGATGTCTTTTTAAGTGATTGAGGATGCTACAGTATACTTTTCTATAGATTCAGCTTTTAAAGTAGGAATGATTCTCTCTGGAAGTTAGAGTTAATTTGCTGCAGCACAATTACTTCATTCAGGCCTTCCTCCCCCATTTAAAATGATGATGCCTTCTCTTGTAGTATCTCCAAGTGACCAGAGGAGGGCACTTTAAACATCTTTGCATTGCTTGTGAAGCAGATGCAGAAGCACAGTGTTACCTAAAGTCACATCAAGTCCTGCAGAATGCTATTAAGGTTGCAAATATCTATTCTTTGAAGTTCATAAAAATATAAAATATGTTCCACACCCTAGGGGAGTTTCCCCCACTAAAGTTCCTATCTGAAACTAAAAACACTTCTCTAAAGATACTTAGATTTTTTTTTAAAAAAGAAAAATCTTTGCACCTTTCAGTCAAATTGCACTTAATGCTGTAGCTTCAGAGCTGTGCTGAGTTTAGGGCAGCTGCTATTTTCTTTTTGCCTGTGATGGCTTCTGAGTCCTGGGCTCCTGCAAACCCTTGCAAACTATCTATGCTTGGCTTATGGGGCAGGATTAAAAGAACCACCAGCTCTCTCTGTTGCTTGCTGGTCAGAAGATGGAAACAAAAAACAATCACAGGCAGAAGGAAAGTGAAAACTATCCCTAAGCACCAACACTCTTATGTACCAGCTTTTGTTCCAAAGATCAGCCTTATCAGAACAGCTGCAATTCAGAAGATGGCTTTTAGAAGGATCCTGTTGGATTGTATGAACAGGAAAACATTTCTTTCAGCTGCTTAGAGGGTTGCTGGAGCTGGATCTATCAAGCTTCTGAAACTGTCTTTGGACCAATGTTGCTGACATTTTCCAGCCAAACAAAGCCCACCATTATTATACCTTAGGTAGGACATCCTGTGCCTCCAGAAAAGGATATCTTAGGATGTCCTGTGCTTCTAAGGCTAGACTGGACTTGAGAAAGACAGAGGCATCCAGAGTTTGTCATAAGACCAATCTAGAACCCGTACAACCCTTCTGGAACCAGACCCAGCATTCTCTCCCTCGCTTTCCTTTATCACTAGGCCCAAGCAAATGTGAGTAAGACTCACGTGTATATTAATCTGTCCTAAAATGCGTGGTTTTTGTTTTTACTCAAAAACACACAGAACAAAGTTTCTGTGTATACCACAGGATGGTATACAATAATACCGTAACCGAAAGGAAGCAACCCTTCCAATAAATTGTCTTAACTGACTGCTTCAGTGGAGTCTCAATGACTGTTAACAGGCACTCGAAACCAACCTTTTTAACATTCACATCTGGGGTTTTGAGTGGATAAATCCTTTGAACCCTGGTAGCATTTAGGGAGGGGCCATGGTTTGGCGGAAGGGCAGGTGTTTTACATGCAGAAGGTCCCAGGTTCTAATCCCTGGACTTTCCAGTTTAAAAAAGAAACCCAGGCAGTAGGACATTTGCCTGAGACCTCAGAGATCCGCTGCAAGTCAGAGTAGAAAATATGGGGCACGTTGCTCTAACAGTACAAGGCAGCTTCAAATGTTCAGACAACAGATACTGTGTTTCCTCTGCTTCTATTTTGTTCAAGTTTTTCATTTTAAAAACAAAAGTTAGAAAGGATATAAATAATTATTTTTTTTAATAAAAGTCATCTATGCTCAGGGAAACAATGTATTTTAATATTTTATTTCTGCAAAATCATTATCTTCTTTTGCTTTGTGTGTGTGTGTGTGTGTTTTAAAACATGTTTGTTTTAAGAGCAGAGAGATGCAAGAAGAAAGATGTCTTACAGCAGCCTCTTGAGATCACTCAGTGAGCCCTCACCATGACAGGATCATAAACTTACTGGTTTGAACAAACCTAGCTGTTCCTTAGCTGCTGGGTTTTAGTTGCCCCACACATTTTTAATTTTTCTCTCTTAAAAAAAAATAAAGTCTCCTTGTGCCATTTTTCTTCTTCTTCTTCTTTCCTTTTTGCTTGGTTGTTTCTTCTGGATGACCTGAGCAGCAGCTTCCATCTTGAGCTTTTCTGGCTTTCACTCATCCTTCCTGGCTTTTCTGGTTTTTCCAATGTATGCTTCGAAAAAGAAATGGCAGAAGAGCACAAAATAGCTGAGGTACATGAGGGAACTCCAAACAATGTTTGATACGTGGGAGTGACACTGGCCTTGGTGCATCCAGGCAAAGACCAGGTAGTTGACGATGCAGCCCATCAGCATCTGTGTGATCTGCGACAAAGTGATGAACATGGCAAACTTGCGCGATACTCTGAATCCAGCCGCCCGCAAGGCATAGTATGTGTACATGACTGCGTGCACTCCGTAGTTCATGGTCATGAACCAGCCACCGCCAGCGACCATGTCCTTGTAAGAGTACCAGGAATAAAGCAGTACAGTAATGTGGTGGTACCAGTGGAGGAAGATCAGCTTCTGCTTCCTAAGAATAATGAATATTGTATCTCCTGGTAGGGGAAAGGATGAGAACAATATTAGAATGTAGGCACTCAAGCACATTATAAATACAAACAATATGGGGCATCATTTTAAGAGATTAGGCTGTGAGGTCACGAAAAGTGAACATTCTGGACTATGAGACATTATGTTATCAAAATCCAGGAACCAGTAATTTATTGTTCAATGATCTCTTTTGGAAGGAGATTTAAAACGCAGACAACGTCTAACTGGCTATTGATTCTATGTGGAATGAAGACAAGGTATAGACATGTTGTGTCATGCATTGGGTACTGCCTGGGGGAAATGCATTAACTTATTCCATTTCTAAACATGGATAATGGTGACTCATGTAGCTGTGGTAAAAGTAAAATAACAATTAAATGTTGATGAAGAAAATCCTATTGCTCCAAAACTTTCCAGCCTTAATTAAGTCTGGTCATATTGCCATGAGCCACTACAGATCAACTTGACATTTAGCATATCAGAGATAGAAATAATGGGTAAGGACATATGTACACAAAACCTTTGACTCTCACTTGTGATACCGATTGCTTCCAGAACAACTTACCCCTTCTGAAAAGTGTAAGGGAGAAAATCCCTTTGCATCATAATCAGTTATTTCCACAGGTTTTATGGTCAAGCCTTTTTATGGGACTGAATTATCTCAGCTTTCAAACTAGCAGGTGTTTAATTCAAATGACTCTCCCCGTGTTAAAAACAAGTCATGGGATCAGCACACTGGCTGATCCCATGACTCTGAGTACCCAGCTTGGGGGTGGGTGGGTGGCGGCTATGCAAAGCCTGCATAAAATTGTAAAACACCTGGAGAGTGCTTTTTAGCCACTATATAGGCAGCCCTAAGCACATCCGATCTCACTTGATTTCGGAAGCTAAGCAAGGTCGGCCCTGGTTAGTACTTGGATGGGAGACAACCAGGGAATACCAGGTGCTGTAGGTGCCTGGAGTAGCAACCGGCAAGCCACTCCAGTATTCCTGCCAAGAAAACTCCATGGACATGGAGTCACATAGAGTCGGTCACGACTGTAACGACACAACACACACACACACACACATAGGCAGCAGACTTTGCTTTTTTGCTTTCTTTTAATTTTTTTAAAAGCTGCCAGCAGAAGTTTTGAAAGCACTAATAGGTTTGAAAGGACTAAAAAGGAAAATAAAAAGGGCTTAATCCACTAAGGCAGTTACTTCACGTCCTTGTTCTGCGATTACATTTGTACCGTGACAGCATTGTTTGCAGTCACGTGGTTTTGTCCCTGTTCAGTCCCTGTTTCCATTTACTCACAGGTGTGATTACTTGTCTTGTGACAACTGTTACTTCATGGTCTTGTTCCGTGACAAATTCTGAATTTGTCTTGCTTTCTTAACCCTTTTTAAAAATATCATAAATAAAACTTTTTCGATATTTCGATTTACTGGTCTTCTGGGATTTACACGTCAATGCTACAGGACTTTCAGTACTTTAATAAACATTTGCACTGCATGGTATTTCCCATAGGGAAACTAATGTTGAATGCCACTTCAGCCGCTGACCACTAGGTGGACACTGGTTGTTGCATGACAGTTGTTACCCCATGGTCCCTTGTCTCGAAACAGGAACCGGGAACCAACAGTGACAAGAGAATTCCCCAACCCAGGGCAGGTATGGCTTGTCACGCTCTGTTCCCGGTTCCGGGGGCTTGGTCGAGACAACTTTTTGCTGTCACGCTATGGACGTGGAGTAAGTTTTTTTTTGTACCGGTCCCAAGTAGGACAGCAAGGAAGAACAAACAGGATGTGAAGTAACCGCTTAAGTAATCAAACTGACAAACTGAGCCTCTCTAGGCAGCATATTGCAGTGAACTTTCAGTGAAAATGTCCTTTCTTTGATGCCACCTGGTTTGCTTCATTTGGTGGGACACCTAGAAGATGACAACTAAAGATGTACGTAAGACCTCAGTAGGCATTTGTGGGAGGTGAGGACCCAGCCTGCAGCCACTTGATCATGCCTTAAGCAGTTTAAATCAACCACATCATAGGAAGAGAAAAACAAACAAACAAAATAAAAGCAACTCAGGGCTGTTTCCAAGGAATTTCTTTGCATGCACGTTCTTAAAAATGTAAAGAAAGCAAAACAGAAAGGGGCAGGATGGAAGATGTGCCTTCTTTATTCATAGCCCAACCCCCCAAAAAAAACATGTTTATGCGTAATTAAGTGTTTTAAACAACTGCACAACTTTGTAACCGAAACCAGCGGTAAGGTCCCTGGCTTCTTCATTAGTAACAGAAATCCTAAGTCACATTTCCATATGCAACTGCAAACTAATTGAGCGAAATATTTCACGCTTCAACATGAAATAAAAGATGCTTGACTTTAAAAAAATAACAACATTTGAATGAATCCTCTTTCCTCCTGATTGGGTTGAACATCAGAAATTTGTTGAAATCAGAAATTAGCTCAGTTGTATCTCTTGTTTCCTCCTTTCATTTAGAAGCATTTCAACAAAAAAAATGCTGAGGATAAACAAACGTCTTTGTGCAGAGTAGCACTGCCAAGAATTCTCTCTTGCTTACATGGAAATGAGAACAATTTGGAGGAGGTATTTAGTTCGTCATTTGCCCAGGGGCAAATAATCAGATTTTTTTCCAGGTGAGTAACTTGCTGGACCTATAGAGCAAGTCACCCTGAGATAAAGGCTTATGTATGGGCACATCATTTTAAAAACAGAATTGAATTGTTACCATTGACATGACATTTCATGGAAAGGGTGAGTACTAAAAATGGCACGAATATTTACTAAACCCCATGCAAGCACGCTCCATCAATTCCAATTCCAAACGTGCAGTGGCCTCTAAATAAACAGGTGTATGAGAACTTTTTATCAAGTTGCAATGAAGGTAGTCATCATCTTAGAATTGCAAGGCTGGAAGGGACCCTATGGGTCATCAAGGGCAGCCCCCGTCAAGGAAGGGCAGTGGGGAACTGAACTCCCAACCTCTGGCTCCAGAGCCAGATGCCTAGCCCACTGAGCTATCCGGCAGCCCGAATACTGCACAGCTCAATGTTGTCTGAATTTAGGAAAACATGCATATAATCACTGGCAACTCTCATGGGTTATGGAATGTTCTGGACATGGTGAAACCTTTCACCACAAATGTACACACAATCACAATTCTAATGAGGCATGGGAGCATTATTTTCCCCGCCATTGGAAAACAATGGTCTAGAGTAGTGATTCTCAACCTGTGGGTCCCCAGATGTTCCTGGACTGCAACTCCCAGAAACCTCTTCCAGCACAGTGAGTGGTGGACGCTTCTGGGAGTTGCAGCCCAGGAATATCTGGGGACCCACAGGTTGAGAACCACTGGTCTCGAGCATTATTTTCCTCACCAGTGGAAAATAATGCTCTAGACCAGTGATGGCGAACCTTTTAGAGACTGAGTGCCAAAACTGCGATTCAGAACCCACTAATTTTTTGTAAAGTGCCAATGCAACAATTTAACCTGAATACAGATGGCAGTGAAGGGGCAATGTCGGATGCCCACAGAAAGGGCTCCGAGTGCCACCTTTGGCACCCATGTCATAGGTTCGCCAACCCTGTTCTCGACCAATTGCCACACGGATTCATTAAACTAGGCAACCAAATTTATTGCAGAGTAAAATATTAACACCAGGGTATGTTGTACATTCATAAAAGAAAACATAACCATATCTGGCATTCAACAGCCACAGTATTAACCATTCTGAAATGAAATTGACAAAATATTTTAGTGTTCGTTTGTGATTGTGGGTGTATTTGTTTTTGTTTTGTTTGTTTGTGATTGTGTGTAAATTTGTTTTTATTCAGAAGGAGCTGCTGCAGCACCAAACATTTAGGTTTCTGGGTGTACTGACAATTCACTGTGTTGGTGAATAGTCTCTTGTTTTTTGGTGATGAAACACTTTCTAACACAAGGGTGTAACTGGAAAATAGTAGAAGGAACAGCGGTGAACATGTCTGGATATAATCTAAATCAAAACAGCACAGGCTAAGGAAAATAGTTGTCTTCTTGTTTGTCAAAGTTTGACCATTTCACATAAATGAGAAACATCCTTTGAGACCACAAATGTATGGAAGGTAGGGACTGTTGGTCAATTTATGTAGTGAAAATGTAAAAAACACTTCCAATCACTAAGCAGAAATCCTTTCACAACCTTGCATTTTTTTTTTGCTCCAAATGCACCCCATACATTTAAAAACAGAAAGGAAAGTGGGTATAGGGAGGAGGGAGAGAGAGAGATGGAGAGAGAGAGATTGAGAGAGAGAGAGAGAGGCACTCACCTAGTTCTGGTGCTTTGCTTAGCACAAATGCATAAGCCCAAAATTTGCTGACAGGTCCGTTGTAAAAACTCTGGTCGCAAACTGACTGCTTCAGACCTTTGGTCATCAAAATATACACCATATAAGCACCCGTTCGAACAGCACCAAATATACTTCAAGAAGAGAAAATGAAAAAGATCATCAGATAATATAAAAAGGCAAAATTCATAGAAGGCCCACAGATATAGTTATTAGCAAAGAGAGATAGTTTAAAAAAAAACCTTGGCCCTTTCCTAGTCTATTTTAAATTTGGCTTCGAAAAAAAATTATTTTCAATAAAATTAACACTCTTGACATATGTCTGTGAAGGTTCTCAGTCATTCAGGTGAGTTTATCTGGAATATGAGTCATGGCAACTAGTTTTCTTTTCTTGAGAGACTGAAATGTTTTGTTATTTATCCAAGCAGCTTCTTCGGTCTGAGAAAAGCTAGTTGCGAGTCCTCCATTTTATCGTTCACCTTGATTTCACATCACCCTGGTCTAAATAGGCTCATAAATTGGAAAATGGTCTGAACAGGCTCATTAGGTGGACTATGGATTAAGGTACATGAAAGCCCCACCTATGCAACCTTCCCAACACCCATTAAGTATGGGTCATTAGCTTTGGTCTTGCTGGTGGAAGTGTGAAGTACTTCTGATTTGTCTGGGGATTGATGAAAGGGCTGCTTGATAAGTAGCAGACAAATGGCACAACCATACAACATGAAATAAGTGGAGAAGAAGGCACTCAACACTTTCCCAGGGATGACACCATCCCACTGGTCCAGGTATGTAGATGACACCTGGATGAAAATCAAGACTCAGGAAGTACAGGTCTTTACAGACCCAAACATCAGGTTCACTAGGGAAGACACCCAAGACAAAAGACTAGCTTTCCTGTATTGTGCAGTCATCATCAGACCTGACCATGGCCTGGGAGTAGTCGTTTACAGGAAACCCACCCACATAGATCATTACGTACTATTTGACTCCCACCATCCATTACAACACAAATTAGGAGTCATCAGAACTATTAAGCCTTGGAGCAGAGCGCATCCACACCTCCACAGAAGCCATGAAGAAGGAAGATAGGTATCTGAAGACAGCGCTTAAGGCCTATGGATATCCAAAATGGGCCTTCATCAAAGCAGTGTCATGGCCCAGAAGAACAATGGTTCAGCCTGAAGCCCAAAGCTGACAGAAGAACCTGGTCTTTCCCTACATGGCCATGGAATCTGAAAACCTTAAAAATATTTTTGACAAACACCACATCCTGGTTTACTTTAAACCTACAAACACACTAAAGCAGAGACCTGTCCACCCAAAGGACCTGACACCAAAACACAAGAGGAATAATATAGTATATGTAGTCCGATGCAGTGAGGAGTGTGCAATGGAGAACTAAACAACCATTACACAGGAGGATGGCCAAGCAAAGGAGGGGCAACATCTCAGGACCAGAATCAGCAGTGTGCCTCCATTTGAAGGCCAAAGGGGACTCACTCAAATATGAGGGTGTACACACATTAGATAGAAAAGATAGGTGGTTTGAGAGAGGGGTCAGGGGAGCCATTTGTATGTGTACTGAAAATCCCTCTCTCAACAGAGGTGGGGGATTCAGACACAATCTGTCTGCTATTTATCAAGCGACCCTTTTCATCAATCCCCAGACAAATCAGAAGCAATTCACAACTCAACCAGCAAAACCATAGCTAACAACCCACACTTAATGGGTGTTGAGAAGGTTGCACAGGTGGGACTTTCACGCACCTTAGGCCATTGTCTACCTAATGAGCCTATTCAGACCAGGGTAATGTGAATTTAAGGTGAACTATAAAATGGAGGACTCACCACTATCTTTCCTCCATCTGACAAAGCTGCTTGGATGAGTAGCGAAACATTTTCATCTTTCAAGAAAAGAAGTCCAGTCGCCATGACTCAAATTCCAGACTACTGACAGATGCAAAAATCTTGTGCAGTATATTGCAAGACCCATCTCATCTAAGGGAAATATCTTGCTACTTACTCATACGGAAAGAGGGAAATCATTCTTAGTTTTGTGAAGTTATATAGATACAATTATATACATACAACAGGTATTTGTTTCTTAGCACAGTGTGGGAAGCTATTAAGATCCTGAACTGATTTCTATTAGCCATAGCCTTAAGTAAGTGCCATGTGAAGGAAACAAAATGATTTTCATTTATAGCCAGTTGTTTCACTCCTTCTCTGCCCCATTGGCTGGTACTACGAGCTATATCCTGCTCTCTACAAGCAGTACTGAGGAGAACAAAAAAATAAGGTAGTCCCTTCTCTCTGCCTATTCCCATAGGAAAGGTGGGCTGAAAATGAATTAATCAATAAACTAAACAACTATGGATACAAGATGTCAGATTTACTGATCCATTAATAATTGCAACTTTATGAACCTTGGATTGGGAACAAGCTCTACTGAACTCAATTGGCCTCACTTCATAATGGCTGGAATCTTGTTACTTAATGTCATAAGTTGTGCTAGATCAGGCTCGTTGACTCAAGCAAGATTTGATGACTCAACTTTCACTAATTCAAATGAACTTACACTGGTTGGGACAACTAAAAGTAAGTTTATTGGAACTTACAGAAGAGTTAATTTACCAAATCCCTACTGATTGAGTTGGCTTATTCCAGCATGATTGGCTGCATTAAGCAGCAAAATTTCAGCTAATGTAAAAGAATGCCTTTAGAGAAACTGATTCTGGAGATAGATGCATTTTACCACCCTTCTAGCTCAAATATTTATGCCATTTAATTTACCTCTTAACTACAGCAATTTAACTACAGTATGATCAGCACTGGCTATGTACGCTAACAGAAAGAGTCATGTTTCTGTATTAAACCAGGCAGTCAAATCTATCCTGGTGTGAAACTGCAGACTAAAAATAGCTTGAAGTGGGTCCAAATAATCAATTTCACTCAAGATTGCCCAGGTCTTTACTAGAACTTTCTCAGGTACCCAGGCGGGATTTGATTTAAATCAAATTGATAAATCACAATTGACACCATGGTTTAAATTTTAAAAATCAGGTGGTTTTTTTTTCACAATTTAAATTTTTAAAAATCCAAATTTTATAAATATAAATTATGATGTAAGTTAACTTTTTTTTAAAAAAAAATCATTGCTTTTTATCCACCCAGCCCTGCATTGCCCTGAAAGGGGGTGTTTGTGTGTGTAATAGTTGTTACAGAACTTCCATAAACCCAATTTTATTGCAACCCTCCCCCAACATATATTAAAAGGCAGAACCTATTTTTCTGTATATGGCATATGTAGAAATAATGTGAAATTATTAAACTTTTGTTTCCTCATCTTAAAAGCAGGATGACTTCTATATGACTTCTATATGTTTCAATAACTCTGATAGTTTATGAACTCTTTCATATGTCAGACAGAAGGGACCTGCCTAGACCACATAATGTGGAAAAACTACTGGTGAATGAGAAATGTATTGCTTGCATAGTTTCCTCAACTTCACACCTGAATTATTCATTCAGAAGGAACAACAGTGAATCTCAACTGAATCACACAGAATAATTTTAGTATTTTGTCTTTGTTAGAAATAAGAGATGAATGGTGGAATGAACACATTAAAAGGAAAAGAATAATTAATGATGCCTGAAACATCTTATGCTACATTGGACTGGAATTTTGGTATTACCAGGAAGGCATAAAGGAGAATCTGTATTGCATTATTTTCTTAAACAATATATATTTATTAGAGATGGGCACGACTCAAAAAAATGGTGTTTCGTTTGTCGTTTGGTCGTTTAGGGGTCCGTTTCGGTTCGTTTTCGTGCCATTTTTTGCAAAAAAAAATTGTTTTCGTTTCGTTAGGTAATGAAACGAAAAAACAAAAATGAAACAATTGCTGTTTCGTTAGCATTCTTTTTAGTTCAATGCATCTGCTGCAATGAAAACGAAAAACACGGCAAATTGGGTTGTTTCATTTTCGTTTTTGTTTTGTTTTCAAAATTTTTTTCGTTTTGTAACAAAATGAAAAAACAAAAACAAAAATGAAAAATCACTCGTTTTGTTCCTATCTCTAATATTTATATATTTATTAGACTAGTTCCATTTTAGAACCTAGAAACTTTATTCTGACCCACAATTCACTGATTTTCAGAATACTTTTTCATAGTGGAGTATGACTTATTTCTTTGCATCCCTCTCTTTATTATTTTAGAGTATTTTTTTACCTCGCCTTTCTCCTTGGAAAAGAAGCCAAAGCTTCTGCTTAACAGCATAACAGTGATACTGTCAATCTGAAATGCTAGCTACTAGTATTTCTTGCACATTTCCACAAGGGACGAAAGAAGCTTATTTCTTTCTCAGGTAGAAAATATACTCAGGGTTTTATTCTGTATTGCTGCCAAAACAGAACAGATAAATACTAGCAGACTTATGCTAGAAATCCTGTGTAAGCACTTCTAATATCCAGGAGTTGTCATAATTTGTGTTTTCATAAGGGACACAGATGGAATTAAGCACGATCAGGCTACAGTAAACTACTTTTCAGCTCAATAAATCTGTATAAGATCCTTAACAACTTGAAAAACTGATTAAAGTTAAAAAGAGGGGTGGCACTTAGCTTGAACACTTCAAGGGATTGTTTTTTGGCAGTGCTTACTTCTCCACCCCAGAGGCTGAGCTGAAAGTCACCAATACTTTAAAAGGATGTGTGCTAAAATTTTTGATAATACATTGAAGACTAAACCAATTTGGGCAGAGTATTTCACCAAGTTGCTTTCTCCAGTGGTCCTTGCTAGGCTGCAGGCTTCATCCTGCTACTTCTATGAGATGAGGTGCCACAGCCCCCTCTTTGGATCATGGGATGCCAGTACTTCCCTTTTCTTCAGGTTTGGATTCCAAAAATGTGTTCAGAATGCAGGTTTAAAAAAAGATGGAAAGAAAAGAGTGCCTGTGGAAAGCCTCCAACTGTTTAGCTGGTGGGGATTGTGCTTCTGCCTGAAGCTTCCAAGAGTGTATGGAACTACTGGGTTAGAACACTCTGTTCTGTTCTGCTCCACGTTTATGGTTTAATAAATGGCTGCAAGGCTAGCCCTGCCATTAGCCAACTGCTTCAGATGATGGATGTAACTCTGACAATTGAAACATAGCCCCTGTTGGGTGACATGTTTGCCTGTGACATGACCTCTCCTAGTCTGCTGCCCTCTTGTGATATGGAGAACATTGCACCATCACCAGTGTTTAATAAAATTCAACTGCCAGTCCAATTTACTTCTACATAAGGAAGGGTGGATAGGTGGCTCTTGGATGACTGCTCCAACTGTTTCCCATGTTTCTCCTCCTCCCGCAGCCCTGTATGAAAGCTGACTGTACTGGGTAAACTGTATCAGGCAACCAATCTTCCTTCTCTGTCAGCTACCAGGAGTATCTTCTTAATAAGAGACAACACGTGAAGGAATCAGGGGTGCAGGGGGAGCTCCCACATGTTGTACTTTAACCATTGCTCCTGCTATCCAAATACAGTGGTACCCCTGGGTTCCAAACAATTCGGGTTATGAAAAACTCAGGCTCCCAGCTGCTTTGCATGACTGTTCCCCAGTCAACATGACTTATGATGGGTGAATATTAGAACTGCAGGCCGAAACATCTGAGGAGCTCCTAGGATAGGGTTGGTACTAACTGCCTTGAAGGGTTATGAAGGGTTTTGAAATAAAAATCAAATGCCATATCTCATAAGCATTAGAAATTAATCAATACTGAATTTCATCTTGTCTCGTTTATAAAATATAGTGTGCTTACACTGCATCATTCTTAACTTCTGAAACTGATTATCTGCTCTGTTGCAAATAAATCCAGCTTTTGCAAATATTTCAAAGCTTCTACTTATGCCAAAGTTCAGGATATATTCCAGTCCCCAAGAAAGGTAATTTCAAGGAGTGCAGTAAATATAGGACTATAGCTTTCATTTCCCATGTAAGCAAACTGATGATTAAGGGGTTGCAACAAAGGCGTTAAACTTTATATGAAGAGAAAAATGCCAGATGTTCAAGCTGGATTCTGCAAAATAATTGGCACTTAAAATCATACGGCAAATATTTGCTGGCTATTGGAGCACACCAAAGTTGCTTTAGTACTACATCAAAGTCTTTGATTTGATTGTGCGAAGCTACAATATTAGATTGTTCTAAATGAAATAGCTGTGCTCCGCACTTGATTGTCCTGATACATCATTTGTAGTGTGGAGAAGAAGCTACCATTAGGACAGACTATGGAGCAACATATGCTGCAGTGGAAGCTGTCCAGACCTTGGAGCATTGCCTGGCTGCAGCCATGGAGTGGACCAAAATTAATAGGCTCAGGCTGAACCCCCATAACACTGAGGTTCTGTTCTTTAGGGAGTCCTCCAGTGGATTCAGTGGCCCTCTCCCCAGTCTGGGCAGGTCTTCCCTCCAGCTGGTCAAGAGAGTGAGAAGTCTGGGCACTGTATTGAATCTGGCCCTCTCCTTGGAGCCCCAAGTGGTGGCCATTTCTGAGGTGGCCTTTTCCCAACTACGGCTGATTGGCCAGATTTGCCTGTTCCTTGACAAAGACTCCTTGAGGTGATCTCTAGGGTCAACTACTGCAACACATTCTACATGGGGCTTCCCTTGTGCCTGGCTCAGAGACTGCAGTGGATGCAAAATGCAGTGGCCAGGTTGGTGATTGGTGTGATCTGATATGCCCACATCACCCTAATCCTGCCTTGTCTGCATTGGCTGCCCGTTGCGTCCCAAATCAGGTTCAAGGTATTGGTTTTGGTTTAAAAAACCCTCCATGGCTTGGGTCCTGATTATCTGGCGGAGTGTATTTCCCTCAAACGGCAATCCCACAAGAGCTTCCCAGCAGCTGGTGTGTGTGAAGCAGCCACTCCTAGAGATGCCCAGAAAGCTTATACCTGGAATTGGGCTTTCTCAGTGACTGCTCCTTCGCTGTGGAACTTGATTTCCAGTGAGGTCTGCCTGGCATAATTTCTGCTCACTTTTAAGAAAACCACGAAGACCTGGTTTTTCCAAGAGGCCTTTGAGTGACTTTTGCTGTTGTGTCTTTTGTATTGTTTTGCCCAGACACCAATATTATCATCTCTGTTTTTTTATTGCTTATTTTTTGCTATCTGTTGTTTTACTGTTTGTTATCTTATTTTTATTATGCTCTTTGTTTATCTTACTTTGCCTGTGTTCACTTCTGTAAGCTGTTTCATAGAAGCTGGCGGTATGTAAATTTCATGTAAAGTAAACATAATGCCTTCTCATAGGCAAAGGTGTCAGGCAAGGATTCATTTTAATTTCCCTATCTACCAAATATGTATGCAGGACATAGATGAAAAGCTGGAGCAGAATCAGATGACGGAGGTGTGAAAACTGGTGGAAGAAATTTAATCAGTTTAAGATATGCCGACGACACCATGTTACTGGCAGAAAGCTGCAATGACTTGAAATGACTTCTGGGGTAAGTGAAAGAAGAAAATGCCAAAGCAGCACCACAGTTGAGTGTTAGGAAGACATAATTCATTACTACAGAACACTTACACAATGTTTAGGACAGGTTGACAAGAAGAAACTAAAATTGTTAGAGATTTTGTATACCTCTGTTCAATCATCAATCCAAAGGAGGCCTGACTAGGAAGGCAATGAAGGACTCAAAAAAGATTATCAAGTGTAAGGATGAATCCCTGGATTCCAAGATCATCCACAATGCTGTATTATCAATTACTTTGTGGGGGATCTTGGCCTTCAAAAGTGCAGAAAGCTGACAGGGGAAACCCTGTTTTTTGTTTTTGCTTTGGTTCTCTCTCTCTCTCTCTCTCTCTCTCTCTCTCTCTCTCTCTGTGTGTGTGTGTGTGTGTGTGTGTGTGTGTGTGTGTGTGTGTGTGTGTGTGTGAAGGATAGTGCGGCGAACCTATGGCACAGGTGCCAAAGGTGGCACTTGGAGCCCTTTCTGTGGGCACCTGACATTGTCCCTTCACAGCCTTCTGTATTCAGGTTAAATGGCTGTATTGGCATTTGCGAGGGGGGGGAGTGGCTTTTGAATCGCAGTTTGGGCACTCGGTCTCTAAAAGGTTCACCATCATTGCCCTAGACAGCCAGGAATATTAAAAAAGTGCAGCCTAGAGCAAATCAAGCCTGAATGGTTTCTGGAGCAAAAAAGGAGGGGGAAAATAAAAAAATTAATATTCTTTGGAAAAGGGAATAATGCTGGGAAAAGCGGAAGGCATCAGGCAACTAGGAAGACCAAATAAAAGATGGTTTGACTCCCTAAAGGGAGCTGCAGACTAGAGTTTACAAGGGCTGTGGGAAGGTGTTTTGGACAGGATATTTTGGAGATCACTCATTCATCTCGTTGTCATAAGCTGGAGACAACTTGAGGACACATAACAATGTATGGGCAACTTTGCTTAAGATCACGGTGAGACATGGGAATAAGCCATCAATTTATGTCATTAAGAAACATCTCACTTTACCTGGTTCTGCCCACAAGACTGGATAACTTCCAGCTTTAAAATGTAAAGGCAATATTCAATTTCTACTTTAAATTTGGTTTGGCAAGTCCTCTCTTTAGAGTCGAGGGAGCCCTTTAAGAAGCTTTAATGTGTTCCTTGAGGAATTCATGAGCACGATGCAACATTTAAATATCCCTTAATGAATTCTCCAGGGACATAGCCCTGAAGTAGTACCAAGGGGCAGACTAACCGTGGTAATCTGAAGATTTAAAGAATAATCCAAAAAAGGCAGAATGCCTGTTACTAACGAATACCCTTAAGATTCTTATAAGATCAAAGGTATCCCGTTGTTATAGCAACCAGACAACTTAGAAGTGAAATATATATTTTCAAATGTTCAAAACTGTCTTGGGAAAGTTATGGGAAAAGTAAGAAAGCAATGAAGCAAATCAATTAACCTAATAAATGGAAAATTTTAACGAGGCAAGAAATAGTTTAAGTCTATTACACACGACAGTGAATGTTTGAGACAGCTGGAAAAACATGTAGAATTTCTAATATATATTAAGCAGTCTGGGTACAGAAAATTGGGGAGGGATTTTTGCTCCACTGAGGGCAGAATCCAGCCTACCATAAGTGTAAGTCTTGCCTCCTGCAGTACTAAGCTCTGCCTCCTATAGGAAAGGTAACCTCTGGTTGAGTACAGATCTTTTAATTTTCTTTTCAGGGACCTGAATGCACAGCATCTTTGAAAAGGTTTGTGAAGATTCTCAGGCACCCTGTTGAGTTTATCTGGAAGTTGAGTCATGGCAACTGGACTTCTTTTATTTGAGTTTCGCTTCTCACCCAAATAGCTTTGTCTTTGACAGGGTTCTTTTAAATTATGGCTGGCTACATCAGACATTTGGTTCAGTGCAGGGGCGGAAGTATTTCGGTACATCTCATGGCTGCTTTCATTACGTGGGAAACGTGTCTGCCCAGGGCTGATTCATTTCAACTGCGTTTCTGAAATGTGTGCTCCTGTGTACTGCAGGTAGCAACAGACAATCGAAATTTACAGCTGTAAGGAAGGCAGGTAAATATCAGTCATTCCCTTGTGCATGGTTTTCTTGTCCCTGGAGGTCACTGATTTCCCTCTTTTTTGTAAGTAGTGGGGAAAGCAAGAGGAATCCAGAGCTCAGAACGTTTGGTTTTAAAATTAATTTGATGGTGTGAAATGTTAGAAAGTGGAAAATTAATTTGTTGCAAATGGAAAACAAAAACTCACTGAATTAGTTCTGGGGGGGGGAAGGCAGGAAGGAGTAGTCCTGTGCAAAATGGGGGCAGAGGCCCACATGTGTGCTCTAGAGGGAACCTTGTCTGAATACTGATTGACTATAGCTTCCATAAATTCTAGCCACACTGCCTGGTGCTTGTGGGATGTGTTAACCTAAATGACAGGGTTAATAATTACTTAAATTACTTAAATAGAGTTAGTTCTCATTAGGAGTTATATTGGTACCTCCCTTCCCGGAAGGAAAGTATGGACACAGAAATGGCATCAGTGGCAATTTTAATAAATATAAAATGTGTTGGAATGCTTTTGAAAGTACAGTATTAGATAAAATAATGTTTTCACCCCATTTCAGAGGAAAAGTTACAGAGCTATTGTCAATGTGTTAATTATACTGTAACTATTATTTTCATTTGTAACATTTTGCTGTTGCTTAGTGCAGTGGATTGCACTAGAGCAGACATTCTGAATCAATGAGGATTTGGTGAGGCAACTCCTCTGTAAGTTCTATTGATTTAAATGGGCATACCCTTAACTACAACTTAAAGGTAAAGGTAAAAGTTTCCCCTGCACATGGATGAAAGTCATGTCCAACTCTAGGGGTGGTGCTCATCTCCGTTTTTAAGCCAAAGAGCCAGTGTTGTGCAATTCCGTGTCCATGTGTCTGGAATGGCTAAACGCATTTCTGCGCATGGAACAGTTTACCTTCCCGCTTTTTACGGTGGTACTTATTTACCTACTTGCATTTTACATGTTTTGGAACTGCTAGGTTGGCAAGAGCTGGGGTTAACAGCAGGAGCTCACTCTGCTGCATGGCACTCAGGATTCGAACTGCCCAGCTGCCGACTTTGCAGCTGACCGTTTCAGTGTTCTGGTGCTACTTTGGCATTATGAATGTGTGACTGCACAGGAAAAAACTGAGGGATAGGTTTTGGATAAGGGACAAGCTGTTTCTCTACCCCTCACCCCCTTGACCATATGAGACATAGCAAAATATGGATAAGTCCCCAAGTTTCCTCTTCCAAATCAGTAGCTTTTCACATCTGCTGCTGAGGCTTCTGTTTGTAAAGAAATGGATCACTTAAACTGATACAGAAGACTGACAGCATTGGATAAAACCAGGTAATGACAAGCAAAGTCAATCAGTAAGATTTTACTTTTTCTTCTTTTCCTTTTCAACTTCTAAGTGTGAGCAACCCCCTTTTTTTTAACAGCTTATGACAAAGCTAACCAGATGTGGAAGCCTTGTTTACAGCTTAGTAAGCAGTTCCCTTTAACTGCATCACCTGATGAACATAGCTGCAAACAACCTGCAAATAAAGTTTCCTTTCTCTCCCTGTGACCAGCTAACATGGAGAGACCTGGGGAAACCTGAATTCACAGTGAATGAACATGAATGAATATACATATGAGTCATATCCTCATTCACTCTTAAAGTAGGCCCTTTAATCAGTATAACGAATGAAATAATTCAAAATATCTTTGCAGATAGCTTACCTGAAAACTGCAAGGCTCAAAGACCAGAGCACTAATGGTTTCCTCAGTTCAAATTTTGCTCGTTTGTTCATTACATGCCGACCACCAAATATAAAGGCAGCATACAGAGCAGAAAATAGAAAAGATTTTTTCCTGTGTAAGAAAAAACACACAACAAAAAGGTCACCAAATATACCTACTCAGCCTTTCAACTGCATACAACAAGTAAACCAGTACTTAGATATACAGAAGACATTGGTTTTTTAATGATTTTATTTTGGAATGGCTGCATTCACTTAACACAGTCTTGCTCATGAGTGCGGTCTCAGAGGCTGCAGAGTTTTGAATGTGAAAAGCTCTGTTCCATTGCTCAACAGACCCCACATATTATTATAGTAGGACCGCTGTATCCGCAGGAGATTAGTTCCTGGATCCCCCACGGATAGAGAAATCTATGGACAAGGCTGATGGCAGTGACAGGGGTGGTGGTATGCTGGGGCAAAAGCTTTCACCCCTGAAACTCCCAAATGGCATGAAAGTCCTCCCTCTTTATTCCCTCCTTGCTGCTGCCAGCCAGCCAGCCAGGCACCCTCCGGAGCAGTGGCAGGTTCTCCACTCCTCCGGAAGGTGCCCGGTGGGTAGCGGCAGTGGCGGTGAGGAGGGGGAAAAATAAAAATAAAGCCTACTCTTGCCGACACTATCTGCCCCCTCCTCCTCGCCACCATGGGCTGGCCAGCCATCCTCCAGAGGGGTGGGGTGGTCACTTTAAGGACCTGCATGGCCAGCTGGCTGTTGAACTTTCAGCTTGGGTCCCAGGTGGCGGACCAGACATTTGAGTGGGAAGTTCAAATGGCTGGCTGGCCAGGCAGGCCCTCCACCCTTTCGGAGGGGACCTAGCTAAATAGTGTTGCTTAAAGTCAGTGAAGGTTGAGAGACGTACAATTTGAATCCACATGCAAAAATCAGGTACAGTGGACCCTTGTATAACAAACGGTTTGTATAACATAAAATCTGTACAACATAAAAGATTCTGGAGATAGGGTAAATTTGCTTAACATAATTGTCTATTGGGCAAATCTGTACAACATAAAAATGGTCACGATAGGGATTACTCTGTTTTCAATGCATTCCTATGGGAAATTTGTATAAAGGAAAATTTGCTTAACATAGTTTCATTTGGAACGAATTCATTCCTTTATACCTTGTATAAAGGAATGAATTCAGTTTCAGGTAAGGAAATTACATTTGCACCTTAGGTGACCCTGTTTAGTGAAGTCAAAATCTTCCTCCATTTAAAAAGAAAAATCTTTAAGCAGGCTGGCTGTTCCTTTGGAGAAGCCTCTTAGCAACCTTGCCTCTTAAAGATCTTGAGAAATGTCTCTCATTTGGAGGGGAAAGGAGACAAAGCTTCAATTTCCTATTAATGGTTGCTAACTGATGCAGCACATCAGTGATGCTTTGAGATGACTAAAAAAACATTTCAAAGCATCACTCATACTGTACTTTAGCAACAATAAAAATGCAAAACTTTCTCTTCCCTTCCCTTCAAAGGACAGTCAAACAGACGTTTCTATTTCTCAAGATTATTAAGAGACAAGATTATTAAGATTGTTAAGAGGTTCCTTCAAAGGGACAAGCCAGCTGCTCTGATTTGATTCTAGTTAGCACACATGTTTGATCCTACCCATACCTAAAAAAAATAGTAGCACCTGACAGAAAGAAAGGAGGGGCAGATTGGAACACTCTGGGGGAAGACCATTGTCCACCTAATGGCCTATGGAGACTGTTGTCCACTTAACGAGCCTATTCAGGCAACTGTTCATCTTATGAGCCTATTTCAGACCAGGGTGACAAGGGGTCAAAGTGAGCTATAAAATGGAGGACTCAAACTAGCTTTCTTCAGACTGATGAAGCTGCTTGGATGAGCAGCAAAATGTTTCAATCTCTCAAGAAAAGAAATCCAGTTGCTATGACTCAACTTCCAGATACTCTGGGAGAAGGGCCAGGCTGTGGGTGACGTTCGTTTCATTACCAGCAAAAGGAACAAACAAGCCCATCCTCTGAGTGGACCAAACAACAGGACAAATGCCCATCTAGTCATGCCCCGAGTCACTTGTTTTTCCAAATCTGTGTGAGCATGCATGCAGACGTAAAGGGCAGAATCTAGATGCATAGTCTGGACTCTGGTTCTACATCAAACCATCACACCTTCAGACAAAGCCTAAAGGGAACTTTTCTTCCCCCACCTCCTCTAAGCTGAAACACAACCCCACAAAATTAATTATTTCCTCTGCTGCTCACCCCCCCCAAATCATAATCAATGTGTTGCTGCTTCCTTTCCATAGAACGGAAAGAACTGCAGCTTGGGGCTCCACCTGGATTCAGAGCTGCTCCTGGACTCTCAGGTACTGGCTGTGGCCAGTGGGGGGCATTGGCCAGCTTTGGCAGGTGCACCAGCTGTGGCCGCACCTGGATCATGCAGACCTGGCCATGGTGATCCATGCCACAGTGACATCAAGGTTAGACTATTGCAGCACACTCTATGTAGGCCTGCCCCGGAAGACGGTTTGGAAACTACAACTGGTACAGAATGTGGCAGGCCGTGTAGTTACTGGAGCTGGCAATTTGACTTGATTGGGCTGCTTCTCCAGTGACTGCATTGGCTGCCCATTTGTTTCCGGGCCCAATTCAAGGTGCTGGTTATGACCTTTAAAGTCCTATACAGCCTGGGACCAGGATATCTGAGAAATCGCTTACTTCCATATAATCCGGTCCATTTTCTTAGGTCATCAGGGAAGGCCCTTCTATGAGTGCCACCGCCCAGGGAGGTGCGTGGGGAGGTGGCAAGAAACAGGGCCTTCTCAGTAGTGGCACCAGTATTATGGAATTCCCTACCTTTGAGCTAAGAACTGCCTCCTCCCTGGAAACATTTAAGCAAGTCCTCAACACTTTTATTTTATTTAAGCAAGACTTCTGAGCTGCCAGCCTTTTATGAATGATTTATTTTTCATATCTTAATACTCAGTTTTATTGGCTGGGGACTTTTTAAATTCTGCTGCTACTGCTTTTTAGTATGGTTTTTATAGTGTATTTATTATTGTTTTTAAATATTGTCTTTGATATTTTAATATTGTTTTATGTTGAATTTATTGTTGTAAACTGCCTTGAGTCCCTTCGGGGAGAAAGACAACATAAAAATAATATTTGTTGTTTTGTTGTTGTTGTTGTTGTTGTTATCACACAGCTAACTATGCTGGATTTTGTATTACACATCACTAGTCGAACACTTCCCAAACATTTAAGACTCAGTGATGTATCGGCAAATTATGCGAGCAGATCCCAGTAAGGCGGCTTTCTGCAGCTGACTGATGGTGACTTTGTCAACTCCAATTTCTTCTAAATACTTGCTTAGCTCTTTAGACACCATGCCCAGCGTGCCGATTACCACTGGGGCCACCTGCACCAGTTTATGCCAGAGTCACTGAAGTTCAGTTTTCAGATCCTGATATCGGGTAATTTTTTCAAGTTGTTTCTCAGTGACTCTACTATCACCTGGTATAGCAACATCAATGATCCATACTTTTTTCTTCTCCACAATCACAATATCCAGAGTATTATGCTCCAAAACCTTTTCTGTCTATACTTGGAAACCCCAAAGTAATTTTGCATGCTCATTTTCAATTACTTTTTCAGGTTTATGATCCCACCAGTTCTTTGCTACGGGCAGATGATAATTGTGACACAAATTCTAGTGGACCATTTGAGCAACTACATTATGGCACTGTTTGTAATCAGTCTGAGCAATTTTCTTGCATCAACTCAATATATGGGCGATAGTTTCAACCACCTCTTTACAGAGTCTACATGTGAGGGACTCAGCTGATTTTTCTAGTCTAGCCTTAACTGCATTTGTTCTGATAGTTTGTTCTTGAGCGGCAAAAATCAGGGCTTCTGTCTATTATTATTATTATTATTATTATTATTATTATTATTATTATTATTATTATTATTATTATTATTATTATTATTATTATTATTATTATTAACCACACAGCTAACTATGCTGGATTTTGTAATACAAATCACTAGTTGAATGCTTCCCATCATCATCATCATCATCATCATTATTATTGAGATACCCTTGAACTTTTCATTGGCAGCTGAACAAAAACAAATCTTGTCCTATCTTATTATCTAGGCAAGGAATTTCCATGGTTTACCATAAGATTCTTAGGTTTTTAATGTCCTGGCTCAGCCCTAGAAATGAGAAGCAAACTTATCTTGTTTAGTCAGTAGCTTTTTGTCCCTTAATAAATCACAAGCTGCCTTCACATTTGTTGCTAGGAACATCTTGTATTCTTTTTTCTTTTGTGATGAGTGTGCCCACATTTCATGAGACCAAGTTCCAGCACACCAAAGTGCTCACGATTAAAGTATCTCTCAGAGGCAGCCCACAAGAAAGGCAATCCAAAAGAAGCCACAAAAGTAGTGTTTTAATTGCTATAATTACAGCTAGAGATGAGCATGAACCTTGGTTCAGAGGTTTATGGCTGTTTATATACACAAAACATTGTAGGTGCCATGCATTCCTTTCCCCATCTCCCTGGTCTGTGACCCACTCATCAGCTGGAGCATACTCCCTCCTCTCCTCCTCTTTTTCCGCTGGTTGACTAGTCACTGGCAGGAGCAAGGGCTTGTATGTCCTACCTTGTCTAAGTGGGTGATCACCCCAGGAGGCAAGGCAGAGAATCCTGGGTTCCTGTTGGAGACTGGTCAAACAGGTGAGGAGGAGGAGGAGGACGAGAGGAATATGTTGGTGATTGGGGAGATCCAGCTGGGAAGGAGGGGAAAGGGAACAATGGCACCTGTGCAGTAACACAAACACACATGCACAAACCTCCCAACTGAGGTTCTTGTGTGTGTTGTGTCGTTACAGACGTGACCGACCCTTCGTGACCCCATGCCCATGGAGTTTTCTTGGCAGGAATAATGGAGTGGCTTGCCAGTTCCTACTCCAGGCACCTACAGCACCTGGTATTCCCTGGTGGTCTCCCATCCAAGTACTAACCAGGGCTGACCCTGCTTAGCTTCTGAAATCAGGTGAGATCCGGATGTGCTTAGGGCGTCTAGGCAGCTAACTGAGGTTCCTGCCCATCTCTAATGACAATTAGTCCACAACATGGGTGGTGGGGGTGAGAGCAGTAGTGACACCTCAAACTGCCTCCACAAGAGCTGGGTGTATCCTGCTGACACTTTATATTCACCTGGCAAGGAGCTGCTCCTATTGCCTTCTTCAGAAAATTGGAAACACCGTACAAGCAGATAATCTCCCTCTAGCATCCATATGAAATCGTTTCTGATTAGAAACCAAGCACTTCTTTCCTCCAGCTAGCCGCTGGGGTCTGGCTGCTAGCCTCCAGCTAGCCGCTGGGAAGCCCAACGCAGGATAAGAGAGTTTTAAAATCCAGATAGGTTGCCTGACACAGGGGCCAACACAAGGGAAAGCTGGTTCAGGGGAGGGAAATCTTTGAACTGCAGGCCTAATATATTGGGTAACTCAACATCTGCATTGCCGAAGATCTACACCAGGCATGTCCAAACTTTGGCCCTCCTGATGTTTTGGACCACAACTCCCAGAATTCAAATTCCAAGCCTGTATTTCCAATGGCAAAGGACTGTGGGAGTTGCAGTCCAAAACATCTGGAGGGCTGAAGTTTGGACATGCCTGATCTACACAAAAGCATCTCCCAAGTGAGGAAGGGAGTGAGGGCTAAATTGTCTGTTGAAGAATTTTGAACTTCTGGTAAAAAATACTTTTTCTACACAACAGAAGTACAGAGACTCACAGAGAGAATAGTTACAAGTTCCCCAGATTGCCCTTCCCTTTCTCATTAACTGTCATTTAAGGTCTCCATATCTTCTCTCTGTGTGTGTGTTGTGTTGTTACAGTCGTGACCGACTCTTCGTGACTCCATATCCAAGGAGTTTTCTTGGCAGGAATACTGGAGTGGTTTGCCAGTTCCTTGGAGGTCTCCCATCCAAGTACTAACCAGGGCCGACCCTGCTTAGCTTCCGAAATCAGGCGAGATCGGATGTGCTTAGGGCATCTAGGCACTCCATATCTTCTACTTTGAGACATTTGTAGAAGAAAGGATAAAAACATTTCCCTGCTTACAGTTGTGAACAGATCAGCAGCTCTGACAAAGCTAGGCATTGGTTCTGCTCTTCCACCAAAGAGAATAGCAACAAAGGAATGACAGGGTGAAAGGCAAAAAAAAAAAATGTAGAGAATCAGAGAAAGATGACAACGAAACCTCCTTATCACAAAGAGTGCTTCCCCATGAGTCACTGGCTCCAAGACAGCCAAAAGACAGCGGGGAAAGAGGGAACCATCTGGCTGGGAAGGAGAAAAGGAAACAAAAAAGAAGAAGAAAAAGAAAGAAAAGTAAATGTGAGAGACAAACATTATGATAAAGGTAAACTCTGTATTAAAATTTGTTCACCTGTATCAACACGTGCAGTACTTGACAGAAAGAGCAGTTCCTTGCCTGAAGGTGTTTATACTGTGAAACACAGGAGGGAAAGTGACGCAAGGGCAAGTAATGCCTTATCTCTGTTCCGGGTAAAATGAGGACATTTATGGGACTAGCCACTGTGGCCATTCTTATAAAATACGACTCCCACTAAAACCAACACACTCCCAATGTGTGTCAACTCCGAGGCCAGTTTGTTTGAATTTATAGCACTTACTCCCAGATTAGGATATATAGGATCACAGCCTATCATCTTCAACACGGCTGGAATGTTTTTCACGTGATATTGGCACCTAAAATAAGAGATGTATAGCCTCCTTTTCTTGGGCTTCATGGAGACCTCAAAGGTCTTAAGTGAGAGATCTATGTGAACATATCTAGGCATTGGGGTTGAGAAAGAGCTCTATGTTCCTACTCACCAGATCCCCATACAGATTTCATCATATAAGTTGTGAGGCAAGGCAGCATATTCTTTTCCCACAAATTGGCAGAAAACCTGTTGCTTTCTACAGCAAGCCACAAGTAGTGTAGGCCCATTGAATCAATGGAGATTTGGTGAGTCAGATCCCCCGCATTTGTAGTTAATACAAATGTTTGAAAAATTTCTTTCTTAGCAACAAGAATGAAATAAATACACTCCCATCCTAGCATATCAACGGTATAATCTACTGACAAAGTAAGCCATTCTTTTATTCCAGTGATTCCCAACCTGGGGGTTGGGACCCCTTTGCGGGTCGAACGGCCATTTCACAGGCGTCGCCATGAGCCAGTGAAGAAAAAGGCACAAACAGCTTGGGTCTGGAGGAGGAGGAGGAGGAAGGGGAGAAACAGTGAGTTACAGCTTGATAGGTTGGAGGGGATGTCAGTCAATGGCACTGGTGGCTGTGATTGGCTGAAGGTGCCTGTAGAGGTAAGTTCTTGGTCACCTGTGGCAGTGGCCTGCCAAAGAGGGCTTGTGGCCTCTTCCAAGCAGGGCAAGGGGTCACCACAACATGAGAAACTGTATTAAATGGTCATGGCATTAGGAAGGTTGGGAAACACTGTTTTATTCCATATGTTGCACAGGAATGTCCCTATATGAACATTTTATGCATGGGGGATTAATCAGCTTTAGCAGCATATGTGCTTAGCTATCTGTAAAACTCCACAGGAAAATTTCATTTTTGATGTTTCTCCAACTGTTTGACTACCAATTTAAAAATACATGCAAGAAATTAAAGGGAGATCGTCACTGAATATTTATGAATTGAAAGTTTATTTATGTATTTATATTATTGATTGCCTCCCCCTGCAAGAGGAGACCCAAAGTGGCTCATAACAATTAAAATAATACAACACAGTTTCTAAAATACCACTAAACCAGCATTAAAGCATTAAACATTTGTCAATATTAAGACAAAAACAAATTCTAAAACATGTTAAAAACATTTAAAATATCTAAATCTGAAAAAAAAATATTCTGACATGAGAACCAACACTACAGAAAAGCACTCATGAGAACCCCACTACAAAAGTAAACAAGTTTACTGGAAAGTAAACTGGTTTATTTCTGTAGCTGAATGTCCCGTGACATTTCTATTTAGAAGATGGACAATGTGATCACTCACATCAGTAACTCTTATTAATGCATGCCTCAATATTCTAGTGCAATGTGTGTGTTTAACAGGGCAGACAAAATTGAGCAGCCTTCAGGCAACCCTCAGGAATATCAGTATTAGATTTGCAAGACTGCCTAGGATATGGATGCTGTGTTGAAATCTGCAGCTTTAACCTCCCACAGCTTTACGGACAGAAATAATGTTATAAGAATGACTTTAGAGGGATGGCTTGGATTTGTAGCATAGCTGTCAAAGAACTGGCCTAAGACTCCTTGATCACAGCCACAATGTGAATGGTTTCTTTAAGAGAGAGGAAAATAGATTAAATTAGAAGATGGGGAGGGGGCTGGAGTCTCATTCTCTTTCCATGAAAGAGACACGAGTTAATGTTCAAAGAAGAGGCCTCAACTGCCTCCCCCTTTCCTCTGCCCTCTTGTTGTACCCATTGAAAATTCTGGCAGGTGGGGGATGAGCAGAAGCCACGGTGGGAATGGTGCCAAGGAGGGGCAAGGCACCTGCCCCCCATAGGTACACAGATAAGCAACATAGGATCCAAGCTTATTTAGTTTTTTTATGCCATATAAACTATAAATTTTAGTTGCATAAACAAAACAATATAACTGTAGTAAAAAGATGACGAAACAACCGTTAAAGACACCCAGGTGCGCTTGCAAAAACACTGAAAAGTTAAGGGGAGCAGTAAAGACCCTTAAGAAAAAGCACCATGCCACTGCTGCAATAAAACCATTTTGGCTAACCTTCTGGATCAAAGCAGTGATGGGTCAAGGCTTCTCACTCCAGATGCTGGGTGCCACCAGCAAAAATGTTCCGTGGGAACCGCGGCTTGCTATAATTTGGACAACAGGAAGAATTGGAAAGGGGACTTTATGGTGGGATGTGCACTATATGGACAGCACACAGTGGTAAACATAAAGAGATGTTCCTTACTCATGAAATGCATCCCCTACCAACTCCTTGATGTACTAGCCAGCACTGTTTTATACTCAATGTGATATTTTCTTTCAAAGCACATTACAAAACCAAAGGGTGATGAACCAGCCAACATTTTCCTTTCCTTTCTTTTCCTGTTTTGGAAAAGAAGCAGTATATTTCCAAGTGGAAATTTCTGCCCTGTTTATTACTGGAGCCTTCTTTCAGCAAATGAAAGACACACTGCCATTCGGATCTCTGAACATCAACTTTGTGAACATGACAAAAAAGTGCAATTCTATAAACACAATGGCTTGCAGTAAAACAGGGGAGGATGGATGCTAGACCACAGCTAGTTAGGGGTGATTAAAGAAAGCAGATTTTGTCTCTAGCCTGGCATTCAGAAAGAATTCCCCAGGCAAATTGATTAATGTAGCAACTAGACAGGCGTTTATCCCATTATTTGTGTCATGTTTTTCACTTTACCTTTTGATGTTTATTCCATTAACTATATAACATTAGTGCTAATTTCGAGTAGATCCAATCTTCTGGCACTAGCAAGGACTTGCAACTATAATGCAATTTGGAAGATGTGCTTTCAAAAAATATTTTCATTTCGTTTGTAACTCTAAACTGGCACAGCACTAATTCAAATGTTTACCATGCCCAGTTTAGTGGTATTTCACTTACCACATGTTTTTTAAAGAAAGGATTTTAAGGCAGGTAAGAGGGAAGTAATAATTGCAAAGAAGGTTTAAGGAGAAGGGGTTTGGATGCCATGTGGACTCTTGAAATGTGTCTTCCCAGCATAATTGAACATTTCTGCATGAATAGCAAGAGCAATTTAAGTGCCAAGGTGTGGTATGGAGAAGTTCCTGTCAACCCAAAACAAATATGTATAGTCATGCCTTAAGTCTACAATGATTTTTGCCCTTTGCTTTGCGCTTGGGGCAGATAATTAGCACTGGCTAGGGTGATAACATTAGGATTTCCCAAGGAACAATCCACACACCCAAAAATGTGTAGAGCCCACACCCTTTTTGCAGTGTGAATTTGCTTTTATTAGAAGGTGAGGCATTCATTTGTTGGAAAGATGTCTTTGAATCACCAGTTCGGAAGAAACTGATGTCCCATATTTTAACTTGATGAAATATGCATTATACAATTGCAATTAGGCAGGAAGACTGTGACCACTTACTGAAGGGGGGGGGAGAGAAAAAAGAAAAAAGAGGGAATTCTTCTTTAAAGTACATTTTCATCAATCACAATATAGGAGCTTAGTCTGCAATCTAGATTGTGCCTATAGCACAATAATCCTTTGTTTTCTAGGAGTAAACATCACACAATTAAATTATGCCTGCTTTATGCCAAGTAGACATAAAAAAGAAAAATAGTTATGCAAACTATTCCATAATTTTAAAGAAAAGCTCATGAGGTCAAATGCTCCTGCTGTTTCAAGAGGTATAAGGAAGACAAGCTAGAAAGGCTAGTCTCAAAGGTCAAAGAAGAAAATATTAGAAAATACATAATTAAATTAATATCCCCAAGTATCTCATTAGCAGTAATATGAATCTATGGAAGATACTTCCTTTTATCATGTTCCTGGCTTGGTTGATCATTTTTATACTAGATAAAATTAATTATCTGGCGGATGCACATCCCTATTTTATCTAGCTCTCAGAAAGAAAATAACCAAGAACTTTATTTGTGGGTGTTCTTGTTCTGTGCTGTCAAGCAGTCTCCAACCTATGGAAACCCTATGAATGAGCCATGTCCAAAATATTTATTTATTTATTTATTTATTTATTTATTTATTTATTTATTTATTTATTTATACAACCTATATGCCACCCACTACCCAAAGGTCTCTGTACTCAACAGCCCTCTTCATGTCTTGTAAACACAAGGCTGTGGGGAACAGAGCCCTCACAGAGTGGCAGGGAGGGTGGGTAGTTGTGGCAGGAAGCCAGTGGTCCTGATAGCAAGGTGTGAGCAGGCACAGTGAAGGCTGATGGCACTGTGAGAGCCTCTGGCAGCCGCCACTGCAAAAGTCTTGGCTCAGGGCTTCTTTCTTCCCTTGCCCAGCCAACCTCCCACTTTTCCAAGCTCAGGAAATGCACAGAGCAAGTCATGGGGCTTGCCAAAGGGAGCCCAGGCTGGCTGTGGCTGGGAATGGCGGTGAAGAGGAGGAACCAGAGGATGCACTTGCCTCCATTCCCTGCTGCAGCCAGCCTGGGCTCTCCTTTCGCAAGCCCAATGACTCACCTTGTGTGTTTCCTAGGTTTGGAAAAGTGGGAGGCTGGCTGGGAGAGAGAAGAAAAGAGCCATTAGCATGGGGGCTCTTGCAGTGGAAGTGTTGCAGAATGATGTTAGTTGTCGAAGCCCCCCTTTTGGCCTGCCTGCCTGGCATGCTCTCCTCCTTGTCCATTCCCCCCTCTACTGGAGCTGCCGCCACTGCCTCCAACTTCAGCACCTGGTGGCCATCAAGGAGGGGAGATCCCGCCAACGAGTGAACACCAAGCAGCCAAAGGGGGCATTGCCCCACCCACCCTCCTGCCTCTGAGGGAGAATGTGCCACTTCCTGGTGGCCTTTGGAGGGGTGGGGTTGAGGAGAGAGACATGCATGATAGCATTGCCATCTTTCCCTTGGAGGAAGAGAGGATTTTGAGGTGGGGGCAGCCGCCTGGCGGTGACCCTGCCACATCAGTTGCAGAGGGCTGCAGAGCTGACATCTCTAGCTGGGATGGCGGGGGGCATGGTGGTGGGGATGTGCGACAGGCTGAGAAGAGGCTGTGGGCCACTCGTAATAGAATCTAGCCTGCTGATGGCATTCTGATTCTGATTCTCAGGGCTCTGATCACAAAATCACATTAAGTTGTGCGTTTAAGAAAAAAAGTGACTGCAAAAGAAAACCATCTTTTTATTATCATATAGGTTGTTTCTGACTGTTGGCAGCCATATTTAAATAACCATCTAAAATTACTATATGCATCTTCAAACACTAAAATGATAAAACTTTGATTGAAGAAGAAATGCAAAAAAAAATTATAGCATAAGCAATTTTCTGGGACTACTGTTACATCAGATTAAATGACGTAAAATAATTCAATCATGCTGCTTTTCTGTTCCCATTACTGGAGGATTCTGAAACTGAAAGTAGAATATGTCTACAGATTTTATATCTTGGTGAATTACAACATATTTTCTCTCTCCACACCTCCAGCCACTGACACATACACATATACACATTACGCACCATAACAAATCAGGCAAAAAGGCCTGATTGTAAGTTAGGCATTAAATTGCAACATTTAAATTTATACACAAGCAATTAGCTCTGTTTCAAAGTGAATAGCACAATGCAAACACTTTGCTCATTTCAAAATTATCCTTGTGAGTTACTAGCTTTAAAGATTTGCTACCTCCCAGAGTAGCCATGTAGCTAGATGGAGTGGTACATAAATTTAATAAATAAATAATAAATAAATAGTTGTTGTGAGTTTTTCGGGCTGTTTGGCCAATGCTGCTAATAATGGGCCAAACAACTATCAGATCCCAACCATGAAAGCTTTTGAGAATGTACTGAAACTCATAGTATTTGCCATGTTATATGGAAACCAAAAACAGATTTTGGCAGATAATTACGTGAACAATATTATTATAGTACAGAGAGACATGGTCTACACAGCCTTCAAGCAACATCACACTTCAGAACAACTACTGTTGAATCCATGCATACTGTAACTTTGACTCAGGAAAAAAATCAGGACTGAGTCAAGTCAATTTCAAGGACAACATTCTGGCAGGTGTTTTTAGTTGGCTACAGGAGTGGGCAATGGATGGCTAAGGGGTGGGGTTTGAGATTTGGGTACCACTTAGGAAAAGAAAGCATGGCCTTAATTTATTTTCAAGGCACGTCTGTACGTTTTCTGAAACAAAACTCCAAACAAAACTAGTGGGCATCTACTGGTACAGATATGTCATTCAGACGTTTTGGACTCCAGCTCTCAGAATTCTGAGAGTTCCATACCGCACATCTATACCTTCAGGGACCTTGATTTCCCTCCCCTGTACTAGGGCCTACCATCATCCTCCAAAACTGCATTATTTTCTGCCACAATGCTTCCTAGGCTTTGAAATCTCATGGATCTTTAGGTTTTATAAAGGGTGCCCAGGAAGTACTGCAGCTAGAAAGGAAAGTCTATAACCCTCTGCTTTGGAGGAGGCTCTGGCTACAGTTCAAGGAAATATGTATGAATGTGTGGGCAGGTGGGCAGGCTCTCTCTAAATTCTGCCTGGGAAAGTCTTAAACAATCCTGGGAGTTGGAAGCTAGAGTCCAAAACAAAAATCCAAATGATTGTCAAGTTTTTATACTTGAACAAAGTTATAAAAACATAAATAAAATATTGAAACATACCTTACTCAGAAGAGCACAGCAACTCAGAGTTTGTGTGTGGGTATAACACATACACCTGTTAAGGTTTGAGGGGAAAACTCTGAGGCAGCAGCAGCATCGGGCAGGATTATGGCTGCAGTTTAAATGGAGCACAAAGGGATCACAAGTTTCTGGTCTTTGTTTAAAGCCAGTGCAAGTTCCTGTGCAAGGTTAGTTGAGTTTTTGCTGATCAAGGTAATGTTATTGGGCATGTTTTTATGTACAGTATAATTTTTTTTGCGGAAGACAAGAACTCAAAGTTTAAATATAAAATTATTTTTGTAATATAAGCTGTCTGCAATTTTTTTTTTTGGTATTCTGAAAAGCACTGGGTTTCTGCTGGGTTTCAGGTCTATTTTTCCAGTATGCAATGTTTTATTAAGACTATGTTATAGTCTAACAGGATTTTTGAGGGAGAAGGCTCTGCATATATACTCCTAATTTTTCCAACAATGATTTGAGTCCTTATTAGTTTGAGAATGGAGAACAACTCTAAATGAGATCTGGCAGCACCGTCCTTCCCATGCCTTCTCTTCAAGCTGCATGCACAGTGCACATACATAGCTGAACACCACTAGCATTAGAGTTATGTATGTACAAGGAGTTGCTGTCCTATAAGCCAACTGGGTGGTTCTTACCTTGACACATTACAACATGTAACAGATGTGCAATCAGATTATACTGTACAACATAATGGCCATGATCAAAAGAAGGTGACAAGTTTTCTTTTGTATTTTCTTCCCCACAACCTGAATTTAGCAAGTCTATCCTCGTAAACTAAACTCAAAGTAGCTGTCAGACTTATTTCGAGACATGTTTTGTATCATCTCCTGTGGAAAAACGACACTAGGACGCAGGGCAATGGTTTCAAACTACAGGAAAAGAGATTCCATTTGAACATTAGGAATAACTTCATGACGGTTAGAGCTGTTCGGCAGTGGAATATGCTGTCACAGAAGGTGGTGGAGTCTCCTCCTTTGGAGGTTTTTAAGCAGAGGCTGGATGGCCATCTGTCGGAAATATTGTGATGGGGGTTCCTGCATGGCAGGGGGTTGGACTGGATGGTCCTTGGGGTCTCTTCCAACTCTATGATTCTATGTGAACTAATGAAATCAAAAATATGGCAACCAAAACCAAAGGCAATCAAGCTCCCCTCTCTGTACCAGAAATATATGGGAAATGAAAAATAAGATTTTTTTTTGGGGGGAGGGGGAATCCAATGATTACATATTATTACTCAATTAATTAAAAATAAACAATTACTTGATCAAATGACAGTCCTAATTTGAATATTTTATTCATCACCAAGATTCACAAGCAGAAGTGTTTTTCTGTCTGAAATAATGCAATGAAAACATGTTAGTTTATCTCGTGCATATATTGCATGTGCTACAGCTTCTCTCAGAAACTGTTCAGGCGGGGCAGGTTTATTGACTCAAGGTACCTGAAGACGCTAATCAGCAAGCCATGTGTTTCTGATTCAGATCTGATCCAGCCCCTGCATAAAGCATGCAAAAAATATGATGGTGCCGTTGACACACAGTGATAAGGAATACTTCCCAAGAGTTCTGTTACCTCCCAGAGAAGACAGGTGTTCATTGTATTCCTTGAGAAATCACATCCACCCAGCTCCCATTGCCTGTAAGGCTACCTGCCAAGATTGCATTGGTGTCTAGTTCTAAATCAGATACTCTTCCACACCCCTCAGCTTCAGCCTTTTTAGAAGGGACAAAACTCCCAAGGGATTTTCCTATACGCTTACATAAGTCCCTGTATTATTTTAGGGCATGAAAGTTTCAATCTGTCCTCTACAGTATGTGCTCATTAATATATTTTTGAGACATTTTTACTGACATTTCAACTGTGACGTTTCAGTGGTTTTATTTTCATGCCTCAGAACTGATTCACTCAAGTCACATGTTAAAGTGATTCACACAGTACTTAGGATATGCGATTGATTTCTGTTTGGAGCTCTGCATCACTGACTGGGTGGTGTTTTTGCTAGAGTGCACCAGCCTTCTCCTAGAACTTGCCTGCCTATACCTTTCCAGCCCCTTGTCAAGAGGTTCTGCTTTTCTAGTGCAAGTAGGATCATTCTGGTTGTATCCATTTCAGCATGTTTAATTGCTTAAATAAGAGAGCCACCTCAGGATATTGCCAAATTAATCACTTCCCCTGCTCAGCTGAGGGCCAGGAAAGTGAGATATTTTTGACTGCATGCAGACTATCACTGATACAGCTATTTAAAAACCAAACCAAACCAAAACAAAAACAAAACAAAAAACAATTAAATAAATAATAATCTTTTGATAGCTGTTGTGGGTTTTTGGGGCTATTTGGCCGTGTTCTGGAAGTTTTTCTTCCTGACGTTTCACCAGACTCTATGGCCGACATCTTCAGAGGGGAAGGAGCTCAGGGAACTAGGAGTTCTCTCTGTGCTATGGGGTCTCTGTGACTGGGGTTCCCAGAGCACAGAGAAAACTCCTAGGTGCCTGAACTCCTTCCCCTCTGAAGATGCTGGCTACAGAGCCTGCCGTAACGTCAGGAAGAACAACTTCCAGAACACGGCCAAACAGCTCAAAAAACTCACAACAGCTATCAAATCCCGGCCATGAAAGCCTTCAAGAATACAAATAATCTTTTCTTTGCCTTGCCTTCAAGGGCCAGTCATGAACCCATGTCTGCAGTTAAATCCACAGCAGTGGTTTTAGCTGAAGGCCATATAAGAGGAGCCAAGGGGGGGGGATCTTTCTTTCTTTCACTGCCTCTGGTCTCTGCCAAGCAGGGGAAGTGATTAATTTGCCAATATCCTGAAGTGCCTTGATTATTAAGCCGCTTGGCAATACTGTACTGTATTAGCAGGCGCCATTTCTATGTGAAGAATTAGGCTTGATTATACCTTTCTAATCAAGCCTAATCACTCCCAAGTGCCCACCCTAGTTCGCTCCCTGATGCTAGTGTAGCTATATGCAATTATTATACCCATTGTGTCCCCATTCATTGGTAAGGTAGTTTACTACCATTGCACTGAATATCCTTTTAATAGCGCCAAGCTCCTAGGAGGAAGGGCAGCTATAAAACAAGTACTGCAATATTAACAGCCTCTGTTGATTATTTTATTTTATGATGTTACAGTATATTAATTTATTATGTTTTATGACACTATTGGCAAACCTTTTAGAAACTGAGTGCCCAAACTGCAATTCAAAACCCACTATTTTTTTTTGCAAAGTGCCAATACAGTAATTTAACCTGTATACAGGTGGCTATGAAGGGGCGATGTTGTGTGCCCACAAAAAGGGTTCCGAGTGCCACCTTTGGCACCCATGCCATAGGTTCGTCATCACTGTTTTATGATTATGAATTGTATATACAGTAGGACCCCCATATCCACTGATTCATTATCCATTGATTCAGTTAACCACGGGTGGCAGAGGAAAAATAAATAATTCAGCAGCCGCAAAGCAAGCTACTGTCACAAAGAACAGCTGTAAAGCAATCTACTGTCATAAAACAGCAGCCATAAAACAAGCTACCATCACAAACAGCAGCTGTAAAGCAAGGTACTGTTGCAAAACAGCAGCTGTAAAGCAAGATACTATCACAAAAGTTTTGGGGACATTTTGGCATTCTCTCTTATCCACGGTTTTCATTATCAATGGGAAGGCTTGGGACCAATCCCCAGCAGATACTGGGGTCCTACTGTAGTTTTCTGTATACAAATGACAATCATGTGGTTTAATAATAATCATGTCTATAGTGTGGATGCAGGCAAGATAGTACAGTATAAAAGTGCTTAAATAAATTAAAATAAATATGTGAATCAAGTTGCTCAAACCTTTCCATTTTCCTCCTCTAATTTACTTTTGAAAAGCAAAATATAGATTGGTAAGCACATATTTTGTTGCTATGCCAGTATCCATTGAGCTACCCTTGTTCACACATGCATTTAACTGCCTCCCTGCCTCTCTTTCTTTCAAATTAAGCTTCTAGACAAGGGGTCCTAACAAAAGCTATTCCTCTTTACATTTCAGGACAGTTATTTAATGTTAACAGGTTCGTGATTACACAAGAGGCACCAAAAATTCCCAGTGTCTGGCCAAACTGTGCTGAGAACCAGATAACTAATCTTCATCCATGGTAGACAGAATGATTGAGTGGCCTTGGAATGGTCTGTTGCTCACATTTGCTCAGGACGTGTAACATTTCTAATTCAGCTGCTTGAAGCATGCAGCAAACATGATAGTGAGGCTCAGTTAACCTGATCATCAGTCTTGTGCAAGAACCTTTTTCAGGACAAGAGTTTTTGCAGGGAGGGGGGAGCCAATAGTTCATCTCCACTGGGGAGGCTGAAGGTTTTTTTTTTTTTTTTTTTTGAGAACAGCTCCCAGAATCCTTTAGCCAGCATAGCATGTGGGAGGTTCTGGGAAATGTAGTTTATGAAGTAATGCCCCCAAGGGTTGATTCTGAATGCTTTATGCCCCTGAAAGTACCTCATTGTGAGATTGTTTGCATATAAGTGGAACTGCCCACAGAACTCCTGAACATTGAGGTACTGGTACAATCATCATCATCATCATCATCATCATCATCATCATCATCATCATCATCATCATCATCAAGTAATATATTTATTGGGCCCTCATTATCTTTGGAAGAATATTTAATGGATTATCAAGACTTTTTTTTATCTACAGTATTTTTTTCTTTTCGTAATGCTAATTTATATCTGTTAGAACTAATTTTTCTTCAGTTTTCTATACCATATATTAAATTTCATATGCTGCTTTTATCATTTAATGCCACAAATAAGCAGAAATTCCTAAACCCTTTGTTTGTTTGAAGTTGGAACTTCCATATAGCCCAGAAATACACACATCTCATGCATGCTTTTATTGTGAATTTAGAGTCTTAATATTTTGTTTTTTAATATGTTGTAGACCACTTGGAAGTGATAAACCTGAAAACTGCCCTATACCTGTAGGAAGATGGCACGGTATATAAATGAAAAATGAAACAAACAAACAAACAAATACCTAATGAAATAAATAGATATACATCTGCAACATACCTAACTTTTCCACAGGTTGCAATAAGGATCATGAGATATTGTCTTTGCAAGAAGCTATAAATGCCAATATCACTAACACAATGTCATGCAAAGGTTATCTTTGTTAATCAGACACAATGTTTTTGATTATGTGTAGTACCAAATGATTGCATTCAATGTAATCAGAACATGGCTTCCTCTGTTTAGAATGATTAAATCAGTTTGGGTTGTTTCATGAGGTGTGTTTTCAAAGGGAAGAGGTAGCTGCATCTGTTTGAGCCTTGCTGTGTCTTAAAGACTAGCAGGCTTTATTGGGCATAAACTAGATGCCTGATGAAATTCGTGTCACAAAACTGTTAGTTTTGCAAAGTTTTGTTTGCTGCTGCTCTTGAACAGGGTAACATTTGTCTAATTTTTTAAAAAAGAATTTATTTTACAAGACAAAAGATGCCTGCCTCCTACTAGCTGTAATGAGTTTCATGCTTATTCATGAAATAAATCATTTGAGCTTCTACCACTCAAATGTTAATGAGAGGGACCAAGCAGTGGCTTTGTAACAAGATCTAGAACTATTTACTTCTGGTTCATTAGTTCAAATCTGTTCACTGTCTATGATGTCTATGGGATATTTAAGCCGTGCAGATCTTATTGTCATTATCTCAACACACTGAAGCCTCATTAGAAACACAAAACAAGTTCCATGATTTTGACCATCTATGTCTCCTCAGCAAGATCTAATCTCGTTCCCACCACATAATAAATTATGTCAGGGAACATTTCAATGGTTGAAACCTGCTTTTCTTCCACCATGGGTGTCTAAGAGCAGAAAATGGGGATCTCAAGGGATTTCACATTTACATGATCAATAGCATGTTGTGTTATGCAGTCACAGAAGGGTGATTACGTATGCATTCCCCACAATCTGGCAGAATCTCTGTTGTGTGCCCAGCCTTCTACTAGTTCTGGAACTGGATGGATAATCAGAGGGGCTGCTGGAATGAGGGAAAATGTGAATGATTTTCCTTGTGCTTTGAGTAGGATAACAGCATGATTTTCTCATCCATATTAATAGACGGGATCCAAGTGTAAAGAGTCACTCAGAATTATAGCCCTTAGAACAACATTCATTCAAGCCCAAGGAGCATGCTGAATTGCCGAACACATGGTTTCCTTACTGAGGTTATTTCACAACTGACGGCTACAGTTTATTATGGAAAGCATAAGTAAGTGCTTATTACACTCATGTAAAATATAACCCAATTGTGTCTGTCTAATTAATTTAGTAGAACCCTGCAGGGATTCTATGGCAAAAGGCTGCCGAGTCACACCCACATAAGGTGGCAGCTTTTCATTTTCACATTTCTGATGCTGTGCCTCAGATCTGAAATTATATCTGCAGATGAGGGTACTGTGCTCTGAGAACAGAAAACCTGGATTGTTGTCTGGGAACCTACAGTTGTCCCTACAGAATGCCAGTTGTAGTTTTGACATTTGTGATAAGAAGATGCAGAAGTGTTCGCACTTCCAAGAAGGAACTTGTGAATTACAGATATATAAATAGTTTGCTCCCCTGAAGCGCATTGACTACATATGATTTCCTTTCTTTTATTACAATGGGGGTACATGGCACCTGGAGCATTTGGTAATAATTTTTGCCCATTATCTCAGTGGTTCCCAACCTGGGGGTCGGGACCCCTTTGGGGGTCGAACAACCATTTCACAGGGGTTGCCATGAGCCAGTAAAGAAAAAGGCACAAACAGGTTGGGTCTGGAGGGGTAGGGGGGTAGGGTGAGTTACAGCTTGATAGGTTGGAGGGGATGTCAGTCAATGGCACCGGAGGCTGCGATTGGCTGAGGGTGCCTGTAGAGGGAAGTACTCTATGGCACCTGCGGCAGTGGCCTGCCAAAGGGGGCTTGTTTGTGGCCTCTTCCAAGCAGGGCAAAAAGTCACCAACATGTGGAACTGTATAAAAGGCTCTTGGCATTAATAATAATAATAATAATAATAATAATAATAATAATAATAATAATAATAATAATAATAATAATAATAATAATAATAATAATAATAATAATTTTTATGCCACCTTTCTCCCCAAGGGGACCCAAGACGGCTGGGAATTAAGAAGTTTAGGAACCACTGCATTATCTAATTACAGAAAAACAATGGATTTCTTTGTGTATCCAGATCCCTTCCCAGGTCGTTTGTTGATCTTCATATTATGGTCTCAGTATTCCTTCTTGCTCACTGTTTGTATGTCTGATTCTGTTTTGCCCGTAGAATGTTTTATTTACAACCTGGGCATTTTTTGTTGCTTTGGTTTGAGAAAGAACAGGCAAAAGATAAACATTGTTCTCTTGGATACAATGTTTTGCACGTGAAGTGTTTGCAAATATAGTATCCCTGCAACAAGAAATCCAATTGATAAGGCATGCACTTCCTCGCTCTAGCTTGCATTGACACTCAGTGTGGTGAAATGGATAGAGTGAAAGACTAGGACTCAGGACGATTGGGCTCAGATCCCCATTTAGCCATGGAAATTCATTGGGCATGCAGAATTGATAAAGCTACTCTTTAAATATTGGTTTTTTTTTCTCTAAAATCCCTATTAGATTCAGTATAAGTTGGTTCCAACTTGATGGCACACGATAACAACAAATTTGCATTAGATGAGCTAGTAGATGTCATTTAAAGTAAGCCACACGTGTCACCCTCTATAAAGTTTAGACTGCAATTTTGTGTTTGTTTACCTGGGAATATGACCAGAATGGGATATACTTTTAAACAGATATGTAAAGGACTACAGTGTATATTCACTATATTGTCACCTACTTCTGAAGGAGCCATCATGCCAATATGACGAAATATGGAGATTTCCTAAAGGTCGCCAAGTTCATGCCAATAAGAGCCTACTTGCATTTTATGCATGGGAAATTCATCCTATTCATGTCTTTCCATGAAGTAGCAAAAGCCCTGCAATGTACATCTTTGGAATTTTCTCAGCTTGTCATACCTGCAGTTTCCTTCTGAACGTTTTGCAGAAAAACAGTAAGAATCCAGGACTCAAAGAGTACTGTACCTGACAACAGACATCCCTGAAATCTCTCTCTCTCTCTCTCTCTCTCTCTCTCTCTCTCTCTCTGTGTGTGTGTGTGTGTGTGTGTGTGTGTGTGTGTGTGTGTGTGGAATAACGAGCCTTCTCTTTTCTTTATAGGTTGTCTAATACAAGATAAGTAGCTTTACAAGGCTTAGCTCATTGCTGCTTACCTAACTGCATACTTTACTTCTATCTATGACAGATAATGTAGAATGATTCTTCCCAGGCCAATAAACACCCATTTTCTCTAGGGCTGTAAGGCACATGCATGCCCTGCCTCATTGCAACTTTAAAAAAAAACACACACATGGCACTGGGTTATTTTCTGAATGTGCCAAGTCCTATTGAAAAACCACACATTTCCTTCCAAAGGAGCAGCAAAGCATGTTGGCACTATGGATGCTGGCATGATTTCTACAACTGTTTGGTGTTTTGCCTTCCTTTTTATGAATAATCACCCAGCACAGAGGCAACGTTTTGTCCCTGAGGGCTGGCACTGTATCAGAACAAGGCAATCAACACTGGTGTGTTTTCACGGGATCAGCCTGCAGCACAAAAGTACTGTCTTCGTTGAGAATGGGAGGCCACTGGCTGAATAGCACAATCTGAATAGGAGTGAGCTTCAATAAAAGCCAGAGCAACCCTTTGGCATCCTGTTGACGGTTAGGAAGTAAAATGGTTCTTGCTAAACTGTATTTTTGGACTAGATCAGACCATCAGCAGATGCTACAACTAAGCAGTTATCTCTCTCCAGTAACCAACCATTTTTCTAGGAGTAGAAGGAATACTTTCTAAATGGCTCATTCTGTTGTCTCCATAAAACATTTTAAGGAGTTTTTTTTTTTAAAAAAACCCTGCTAGTTTGCTCACCTCTGATCAAAGAGCTTTCTCCTTCTTTGTCGAGTTCTCTGTCACTTGTGCCAAGTGAGTCTGGTGCCACGCACACGTGGCAAGCACAGAAAGACTGTCGGGTTGTTGAAAGAGATGCAGAAACATCTAACTCTCCCATAACTTCCAAACTTTAAAAAATGTAGCAGTCGTCCTGGATTTGGGGCAATGTGTGCAAAAAAAAATGTGCCCTTTTGGACAAAAATTTGGACATTTTCAACTGAATGCTATTGAGAGACCCAGGAAATTCTTTGCCAGGATGCTGGCAAGGATAAGAATGTCATTTTCTTTTGTCTTCACATGAAAGCATGGGAGAAGCAAGGATTTACACCGTTACACTCCTCATGACCACTCCACCCCTCTTTGAGGAACAGAGTTGTTCCTCAACTCTACCACAAAGCATGTCTTGTTCCATTTAAGGTAGAGTATAGCCTTCCAATGCAGTGGAAAGTCCTCTCCTATTGCCAGTGTGAAAGCAACCTTAAGATACCCATTTGCTTATCAGTGCCCATGGCATGAAGAAGGAAGCACCACCTCACCCTTGCTGTTCATTTTGCTCAGAAAGTAAAATGCATTCTCGAAGGCTTTCATGGCTGGGATCTGATTGTTGTGAGTTTTTCAGGCTGTTTGGCCATGTGCTGGAAGTTTTTCTTTTTGATGTTTTGCCAGACTCCATGGCTGACATCTTCAGAGGGCAAGGCACTCAGGGAACTAGGAGTTCTCTCAGTTCTCTGTGCCCAGAGCACTGTGCCCAAAGCACAGAGAGAACTCCTATTTCCCTGAGCTTCTTGCCCTCTGAATATGCCAGCCACAGAGTCTGGTGAAACGCTAGAAAGAAAAATTTCCAGAACTACTTTTACAACTAAACTAAAATGTCTTGGGCTGCCAGGTCAATAAGGCATTTTGTTTATTCTTTAAGATGCCACAAGACTCTCTTGTGTCTGTGGGCGCTTATGTCTGTATGTGCATGCACATGGTTCAGAGACCGGTTGCTGTCGCTACTAGAGATGGGCATGAAATGAACAATTTTTCGTTTCCGTTTTTTCATTTTGTTACGTAATGAAACGACAAATGAATTTTGTCTCTAAAATGAAACAAAATGAACAGAAACACCGGGAATTTTGTCGTCCGTTTCGTTTCCGTTACTGCAATATGAGTGAATTGCTTAAAATCCTTTTAAAAAATCACAAAAATGAAATAAATGGTAATGAAATGGTAATGAAACGAATGAAAACAAAAACAATTTTTGCAAAAATTCACGAAAAATGGAAATGAACCGAAACGGACCCTCCAAACAACAAACGACAAATAAAATGCAATTCTTTTGATTCATGCCCATCTGTAGTCGCTACCTATATTTTAGGGCCTTTGATTCCCTGTGGTCTGAAAAAGATTTATGCAAAAGAGAGTCATGTTCACAATGGGTGCAAACAAGCAGCAGGTGGTAGCTAAGAGAGAATTTGAACAGCAGAAGCAGCTCTGGAGAGGCTTTGGATAAATATTTGACATTGCTAATGTAAAGGCTCTTGATTCCTACACCTGCATTCCCACCACAACACAAGAAGCAGATTTATCTGATCAGCCTGGAAGAACTCCAGAACACAGAGATCGTGCTATGTTTAGATGACAGGGGGTATTATTTGCTCCTGCATCTCCCTCCACCATGCCCATTTTTTTTTCTAATCCGATCCTTGCACAGGAGTATTAATTCTCTTTCGCAGGACTAGAGAAGGACCCTGACTAGGAAATATTGCCCTTTTATCTGTTTGGAGACTATGGAAACAGCAAACTTGAACTAAGACTGTTTGCTTTTCTACACACAGTTTACCACATATACATCAGCAGAATTTCAACAAACAGTAGTCAACAAACATCTCAACAGAATTTCAACAAACAGTAGTCAACAAACATCTCAACAAAAAGTAGTCATATCCTGGCTTTTCCCCACTGTGTTCAAGGAAATGTACATGCCTCTTTCCTGCCCCACTTTATCTGAACAACAGCCCTTGGAGATATGTCCAGTTGAGCATGTGTGACTGATCCAATGCCACCAGGCAAGCTTCATGGCTAAGTAGGGATTCCAAACCAGTTCTCTTCAACCCCCACTCTGACTAGCCATTGCATCACACATTATAATGAACTACTACTGGATAGCTCAGTGGTGACAGGGACTGGATTTGATGACCCATAGGTCCCCTTCCAGCGCTGCAGTTCTAAGATGATTACATTATTTACTTAGCATTTTATGGTATGTACCATTTATTTACCAGTTGCAAAAAACAAACCATCTTGTTCTGAGATGCAAAGCACTTTTGCAGAACAAAATCCTCAGAATCTGCCAGCCACCATGTTGAAGGCCATGCCAGCTGGAGAACCTAGTGATCTGGAAAGCAATTTTTCCTAGCTCTGTTTTTATTTACTCCTAACTGGCATTTAGTCATCATGCATATCCACGCAGCAGACTGCTATTTCTGTTCCTGCCTCTGAAAGTGGTTCATCGGTGCTGTTGTGTAATCTAAGCATGGTGTGAAACTTAGCCATTTAATCAAAAGCTAGTCATGGCATGAGAGTGGGGGAATCCAAGGTATGAAAGCAAAGTGTTCTGCTTATATACTGCCCCATGTCACTTTAAGTAGTCTCTGGGCAGTTTTAATTACAGTATACAGGCTACACATCCACCCCCCCCCCAGCAAGCTAGGTACTCATTTTACCGACCTCAGAAGGATAACTCACAAGCCCTACAGAGGCCCATGGGTGCTGGAATCACATGCATGTCTACATGGCTCCACCTGTGCTAAGACAACGTTCTTGTTTCACAGGGTGACAGAATCACGGAATAGTGAAGTTGGAAGGGCCCTATGAGGTGATGAAGTCCAACCCCCTGCTCCATGAAGGAATACAGATCAAGTGTCCTTCAAATTTTCTTCAAAGTGGTGTGTGAACAGCACATACCAATCACTAGAGATGGGCACGACCAGAAATTTTTTTTTTCGAGTTGTCATTTTTCGGGATGGATCCGTTTAGGGTCGTTTCCGTTTTCGCGAAATTTTTCAAAAATTTGTCGTTTTGTCATTTCGTTTGTCGTTACCGCCGCGATTTAGCACGACTTGACTTCCCAGAGCATGGGGTTAGGGGGTAAGGGCTAGGATAAGGGTAACGGTTAAGGTTAGGGTGGGTTAGTGGGCTGTACCTCTGGGTGCCTCTGGCCCACTAAGAACACAGTGTACTGGCGTATGGGTTAGGGTTAGGGTTAGGATTAGGATTAGGGTTGGTGGGCTTTTTATGCCCTCTCTGGCACATCCAGGAGTCTCAGCAAAACCTGGCTATGCGATTGGTGGAATGGCTCCAAAAATTTGCATGGTCCCATCCCATGGCCAGCCTATCATTGCGCGTGCGCAGGTGTAAAAAAATAAAAATAAAATAAAATAAAATAAAATAAAATAAAATCAATGGAGACGTTTTATTGCAAGAAAAACCCACTGCTGCTACTGTAAAAATTCAAGCATTTAAAATAGCTAATTTTCACATGTTTCTGTGGTGCTTTGGTGGGTTTTTGGACCACGATTTCAAAAAAAAATATTGCGGTTGCCATTTTGGATCCCCCCGCACCGCATGGCAAATGGAGACGCCGAGGATGCCCCCTCCCAGCCCGGTACCAGCAAGTCTCAGCAAAACCTGGCCATGCAATTGGTGGAATGGCTCCAAAAATTTGCATGGTCCCATCCCATGGCCAGCCCATCATTGCGCGTGCATAGGTGTAAAAAAATAAAAATAAAATAAAATAAAATAAAATCAATGGAGACGTTTTGTTGAAAGAAAAACCCACTGCTGCTACTGTAAAAATTCAAGCATTTAAAATAGCTAATTTTCGCATGTTTCTATGGTGCTTTGGTGGGTTTTTGGACCACGATTTCAAAAAGAATATTGCGGTCGCCATTTTGGATCCCCCCCGCACCGCATGGCAAATGGAGACGCCGAGGATGCCCCCTCCCAGCCCGGTACCAGCAGCCCAGGACAGGAGGGGGGAAGGCTGGAGTGGGGACCCCCCCCAGAAACCACCCCTCTGGTAGGTGCCCTCAGGCAGGCATATTTTCGCCTGCTTTTTTGGCCGGGAATCGGGTTTTTTTTAATTTCTAAAACTTTTTTTCTGTGCCGCTTGGCATCGCGCGATCACTGCGATGCCAGGAACGACAACGACAAATCAGACCCAATTTTTCTTTTGTCAGTTCGAGTTCGAGTTCTGGGGGAGTAATTGTCGTTACCGTTTCCGTTGCGTAACGGAAACAAGTAACGGAAATGGAAACGAGAATTTCGCCAAGTCGTGCCCATGTCTACCAATCACAATTTCAACTCCTTGCTTTGTCTTCAGCCAGTCCTGCAGGCACTGGCTAAGCAGTCTCCCAAAGAAGGGAGAAAGCACAAATCAACCTTTACCTAAAGAGCACTTTTTGCACATTCATGAGGCAGTTGTTTGGGGGCGTTTCCATCTTTTTTCACACATTTCTGTTTAAAGCTCATGAAGATTTAGGACAGTGTTGGTAGCAAGGAAGGGATTTTTTTTTCCAGCTCAACATAAGAGGCCTTTATGGAAACCAACGTTTGTTTATAACAAGGAACAACAAAGGCAGAAACTGTTGCCACAAGCATTTTGATCCTATATGCATTTGCATGCAATATGCAGCCTTGGCTACATGAATCGGTGAGTCACCCACATCTCACGTGCATGGAACAAACTGTCATCCATTTCCAAAATCACTGCCAATGATGTTGATGACTGCCAATCCTGGGTAGCACCCACTTTTTCTTAGGCAAACCCAATGCTCACGGCACTCTCCCCTGTCCACACAGCTCTCTGAACTGCCACAGATCAGTGGCACCGCCTGTGCTTTGCATGCAGAACATTCCAGCTTTCATTCGCAGCATCTCCAGGCAGTGCTGGAGAAAATGCTCCTTTGAAACCTTGCAAAGCTCCAGTCAGTCAGCAGAGACAACACTGGGCTTCATAAAAAGGAAGCTTCCCACAGTCCTGTGAAATATATTGGGCTAAGCATAAGTAGCTTAGGATCTCTCTCACACAGTCTCTTGACTGAGTAGGTATATGAACTCAGGGCTTGGTGGTCAAAGTCCAACACACCTTTTATTATGTACAATGGCTCCTGTGCCTTTGACATATATACACTAGAGCGCACAGTTGCCATTTCAACGTTTGTAGTAACAGTCACTCTTTGTCCCAGTGAATTTGTCAGTGACTTGGGCATTCATGAGGCAATAATTAATCACACTGAGTCAGAAATCCAACTGACATTCTGCAAACGGCACACTCGCTTTGCCCTGACTAGCAAGCTGGCATATGGACCAGAACCTTTCAAATCATTTTTCATGACTTCTCTTCAAGCAAACAAGTTTTCTGCTGCAGGTCCCAGTTCTAAACGTGGAGAAGGGTGAGATTCCAAACAGACAGTTCCACAGATACAAACAGAATTTGTACTGTACCCTTGGAAGAACATATCATTTAGTCTATGATTGTTGAACACCCCTTCTGAGAACCAGGAGCTATGAAAGCCCAGACAGTATGATATGTAGAACTTCCCCAATGTGATTTTCTGTGTTCATTCAGAACAGTGGAATAGATATAGAGAGATGAAGCCAAATTCATTCCTGGTATAATGGTGCAGTGTTCTGGATTGAGTGATAGACTACTAGGACTCCCCTGCCCATGGTTCGAATCGCCGCTCAGCCACGGAAACTCCCTGGGAGAGTGGAACTGGTAAGACCACCCCTTAAATATCTTCCATGCCTTGAAAGCCATATTAGGGTTGTTATAAGTTAGTTCTGACTTGATGGCACAGAACACACAGAACACATGCTGGCCACAGAGTCTGGCGAAACATCAGGAAGAAAAACTTCCAGAACATGGCCAAACAGCCTGAAAAACTCACAACAGTTAACACATGACACAATTGTGAGCTTATAGTCAACCTACTAATGCAGATTACATCACACACTAGCAGAAAATAGCAGTGGTTTGAAATTACTGAGGCAGGTTAAAGAAGAAAATGCAAGCCCTTTGAAGGAGACAAAATCTATTCTTGAGAAGAAAGGAGCATGGCAGCAACTAGTTGGATCTAAGGCTTGGTCTAACACATTACTTTAATTGGGGACTTTCCAACAAAAACAGAGGAGCGTTGACAGGCTAAACAAAAAAGCACTGCAAACACTTCATTGAACTGTTTACATCTGTGCTACGCCTTGTCTCCAAACAAGATGCAAATAGCACAAAAGAAATAAATAAAATAGATGCTGTGCAGCCCAATGGAGCAATCAACACAACAGACTTAGCTCAGTCTTTCAGTTCAGTACATTTGTTCTCAGATATAAATCCCACCAAATCCAGTGACATATCTGGAAGTACTGCTGGGACTCCACTTTGGAATCAGTTGACTTATAAGGGAGCAGGCAAAAGAAGGTAAGAGAAAGGTTACAAGAAAATAGATTTTTCCAGAAAACCATGTAGATGTTTCCTTCTGTCTAAGGCTCCGAACAGGGATAGAGAAGTAGATGAACAAAATTATTGAAAGTAGAGCATTCCCTGCTTTCTTCTGGCATGGCTTTTTTTCCCCAGTCGTCTAACTTAAACAGTACCGGTAATTTAATATTAAGTTAACAATTAAAATTTGGCCCCCTCCAACTTAAACAAATTAGTTTTTTTCCACACCCACTGGCTGAAACCCAGAAGAGTGCCTTTGAATCAGTGGAATGTAGATAGGTGTTGACTCATCAAATCCCTACTGATTTAATGGGCCTACTCCAGGATTTCAGTCATTAAGAATTAACTATTCTGTTAACCCTTTCCAATGAAAATTTCTCAGCGTTAGCTAGTATTAATCATGGGTCTCCACATTCTTACCTCATGTGGAAACAACACATGTTTGGTAAGATTTTTAAATGCTGCAATATTTGCCCCCTAATCCTGCTCAGAGCAAAAGCATGGGCAGGTGTGCAAAGCACTGTGTCAGAGAAGGCATCTACCACCACATCTCTGCCCAGCCTTCTCCCTTAAATTCCACCAGTCTTCGTGACTTCTAGAATGAGAAAGATCACACTTACAGTTTTCTGTAACAGCTATATGATTTTAGAAGGCAAGGCTGACCATAAAATAAATTCCCAAACCCCAAATGTTGTGATCTTGGCTTTGATTAGTGATGGACATCTAGCAAGTGTTCAAGCTCCCAAGATCACTGGTCTCTTCAACCTGCCTGCTGAAGGGATCGGTGATCTTGAAAGCTTGTACACCTTAGTGCTTTTCGGTTAGCCCGTGAAAGTATCACCTCAAAATGAATTCTAAAATAACAAAGACCTTTTATTGAAAGGTGACTGTCTTTTTAGCTTATGCATGAAATGAAATTCGTGAAATTCTTTAGTTCTTTTCCTATAAAGAAGAAAGAGCTGCTGAACAGAACATATTCGCTTGTAGAAAAAGCAATGTTTTTTTCTTTTTGTTCTTGTGTCATTACAGTCGTGATTGACTCTTCGTGACTTCATGTCCATGGAGTTTTCTTGGCAGGAACACTGGAGTGACACAAATATGTCTTAAGAAGTCAGCACTGAAAGTTCTATTTTATTCCTTTAGCCCAATATTTTGCTGGGGGAAGGGGGAAGAGAGAAACTTGGACACACTGCCCTTATCACCGGTGGAAAATTCATACTACTGTGTTTTGCTTTCCTTTAGATGTAATAAATATCCTTTTCCACATCGGCTGGGTTTTGATCCTTGGAGATGAAAATTACCTATACCACCACCAAATAGTCCAACAAGGTCAGCCCAGTTAGTTGAAAGGAGCACTGCTCTGTGAATCACTTGTTCCTGGTGCGAACAAGAGCCATTCATTGTGAAAGAAATGGAGCAGTATGGTTGAGAGAGCCTTCCTGGTCAGTCTCCTCTTATCTCAGCACCAGCAGGAAGCTACACGAGTTGAAAGATCTCATGTGACCCTGCTGTGCCACAAGGCATGAATGTGCTGCTTCGATGGCCCCCAGTGAGAAGCAAAAGGAGTCAGACAAGGTCTCCTGAGATGTCTTCCAGTTCCTGCTGTCACCCAGGGGGAAAGCCTGGAAACACTTTCAATCAAGCTTTAATGCGATTACAAGCTTGAGAGACTTGGGATGATTCTCTGGGAACTATGAGAAAAGCATCCATCTTCAAGCATAAGGACATATTAATGTCCTTCATCCTGAGGTCCATTGTGACTACTAGGAAACACTGCTTTTCAGAGCTACACCTCCTATGTTTGGAGGATGCTGGGACTACTTGTAGTAGAAACAAAAAAATTTTTTTCAGGTTTTTGATCTATTTCCCTTAAAGAAAGCATTCACAGCAGCAGGAAGAGCAGACAAGAAGGCGATATCCAAACTTCAGCCCTCCAGATGTTTTGGACCACAACTCCCATAGTCCTTTGCCATTGGCCATCTAAGCTTAGAATTCTGGGAGTTGTGGCCCAAAACATCAGGAGGGCCGAAGTTTGGACATGCCTGATTTTGGTCAAGGAAGTATTTCCATCTCCTAATCATCAGCCAAGAAGAAGGAAAATGTGCCAATCAACAATGCCTCCTTGAATGTAATATCTGTTGAGCAGAGCTTTGTCATGGCAGAAGCAACTATGGGATAATGTTCTAAGAGAAAGGGAGATGGAACTGAGATCAAAGGCAACAAGACTAAGCCTTGGAAGAATGAATCCTAACTTCTACCATCCTCTAATATTACCTATGGAAATGGAGGATTTATTGAGCTCTCACGGACAAGGGCTGCAGGTAAGACTGGTTATGCTTTTGTCCATAAATAATTTATCTGATTTACCATCTCTTGGGTCACCGTAACCAAATAAACAGCTTACAACACTTTGTGTAGGTGGCGGTGTGGGCCTAATCCCATGCCAGCTGTCTTGAGCAAGAGACCAGCAGCAAGCATAAACAGCATAAAGTATGCATTTAGAGATTTCTATATTATAGGCTTCCCATATAGTTCAAAACAGAAACTCTTAATGTTCCTTGATGCTTTTCTCCTATATATAAACACTGTAAGCAAAATTCAAAGTGCCACAAAGCAGTGGTCCCTTTGATCACGGTGAGAGTGGAGAGTGACATTTCAGTTGCCTCTTCTTCCAAAGCAACTCCCCAGCCTGCACCATCAAGTTGGGTCTGCATTTGTTCCAGAGTGATTCTCTGTAAAAGGCAATGGACATTTCCCCATCGCAGGGTGGTAAAGGCCACTTTCCATGTGTATACATCCGTGTATACACCTAAACACTAGTGGGCCTGGGTTAATGGCTGTAGATTTGCAGTCACTGTCACTGAATGCACAATAACTTTCCCATACATGGGTTTTACATCATTTCCACTGAACTATGCAATTTTGATCTGAAGAATTTATTTGCATGGGGGAAATAGATGAAACCTCTGTCTCTCCCTATAATCACACCTATACACAGCTGGCACAGACTGTAGGGAAAGGGTGATCCATGTGTCTGGTTGATTGCATAGTCATATAAATGTCCAAAAGGAAATCAACTAATGTTTGTCACGGGGGACATGCAAATCCAAGAGAATAAAATACAAATATAGTGCAAACCAAGGAATGCTATTCTTTTTTCCATTTGTATTTTCAGTGGCTCATCATGCCCTGTTTTGCACATGAAGCAAGCACAAAACACAGGCTGGCAAGGAATGGAAGGATGTGCCTTACTGAAAAACATACCTGCAAGGCTTATCAATGGCTCCTTCTCAAACTGGGAGAAGGTAGCAAGCAGGGCAACCCAAGGCTCAAACCTGGGCCTAGAGCACTTCCACATTTTGGATGAGGGACTTCAAGGAATGCTTATCGAATTTAGGGCACAACATTGGGTGTCATAGCTAGTACCTTGGATGGCAGGAACAAAATTGAAAAAGACCTTGATAGGCTTGAGCACTAAGCTGGAAACAACAGAATGAAATTTAACCACTTTCCCACTTGTGGGGAATAAAGACACAAATGCACGGTTACAAAGGGTAAGGTGTGGGAATACTTGGCTCAGTAATACTATGGGCAATAAAGATCTCAGAATTGTTATAGATCACAAGCTGAACATGAGCCAACAGAACAATGTGGCTGCAACAAAAAAAAAGGCTGATGCTATTTTAGGTGGCAATAATGGAAGTACAGTATCATCTCCAAATCCTGTGAAGTACTAGCTCCTCTTTGTTTGGCACTGGTCAGGCTCATCTCAAGGACTGTGTCCAGTTGCCGATACCAACCACACTTCAAGAAGGATGTCAGCAAACTGAAATAAAGTCAGAGGAGAGCAACAAGGAAGATCAGAAGACTGGAAACCAAGCCCTGTGAGCAAAGGCTGAAAGGATTGGGGATGTTTAGCCTTGAGTCAAGAAGACTGAGGGGAAATATGACAGGCTTTTTCAAAAACTTGAAACACTGTCATACAATGGAGGGGCAAGGTCTGCTGTCAATCACCCCAGAGTGCAGGAGAAGTAATAATGGGCTCAGATTTCATGAAGCCAGATTTAGGGTGGATAGCAGGAAATACATCCTGTTAGAACAGCATGACAATAGGGCCAATTACCTCAGGAGCTGGTGAGTGCTGGAGCCATTCAAGGGAAAACTGGACAATCCATTTGTCAGATCTATTTTGATTTGGATTTCTGCACAGAGGGTTGGACTCAATGGCCTGTCGAAGTCCCCAGAAGTGGTTTCCTTCGAACCGGAAGTGACTTCTGGAAACGGTCCAGGAAGCCCGTTGGAGGCCCATTCAGGACACTGCCAGGCCTCAGGTAAGTGTAGGAGCCCCCATATATGCCCCTCAGTCCCAACCAGAATAACCATCCGCATATCACGGATTTTCCATTATTGCAGGTTGGTTCGGGTCCCTAAACCCCCACAAAAGGGGGGGATTACTGTAGATCAGGCCTGCACAACAGGTAGACTGTGGGCTACCAGTAGCCCATGAAAGTAGCCTGCCAGCCACCAATAAAAAAGTGAGGGGACGAGTTCATCACCCCTCCCTCCCCCATCCCAAGGACCACCACTGCCCCAGCAAAGTTCTGGATCTGCCAGCCCACTAACTCAGCTGAGCAGGACAGTTCAAGGGACATGGCGTGGTCTCCTGCTCCCCCTGCTGGCCAGAGATTGAGCGGGTGCAAGGGAAGCGGGTGCATGGTCAGCCTTCCCATAGGAATGCATTGAAAATCAATTAATCCGTTCCAGAGGGAACAAATTGCAATGCATTCCTATGGGAAACCACTGCTCTACTTACACATTTTTTTTACTTACTAGCATGTGCTTGGAATGAATAAAATTCGTAAGTATTGATATTAGTGTAGTAGCCTTCAGGCACTCTAGGCCAGAAAAAGTAGGCCTCAGCCTGTTCGAAATTGGACAGCCCTGCTGTAGATTACATCAGCTTAATTCTGCAAGCATTGACCCAGCATCAGACTGCTCCATCTTGTCCAACGTGGGGCACTTAAGTAACACTGTCCATAAAACAAGATATTATGCTCTATATTGAGCATTTCTAGTTTTTTTATTCATACACTGCAATACGGCCACATTACTGACTCTGGCTGTCCAAGATATCTTCAGAATTTGTCTGATTTTGTTATTCATTCGCAGGAAAACTTCCAGGAAGGCTGTGTCCAGTATTTTTGACAGAAGACTACAGGCCCAACACACTCATTTTATTAGGGATTTGTGTCCAGATGGGCAGTTTTAGTCCTTAAACACAGATCTTTACACAAATTAGATCCCATTTGAAAAGAATACAGTTGAGGATCCAATCTTCTTTTATGCAGTTTTATGAATACAGTTTTCTTAGGAAGGAGATAACAATCAGTACATAATTAGTGCAAAGGTGACTGTCACAAATTAACAAAGAATTGCTCAAGTCTGAGAGTTGAAACCAGTTTTTCTAGCCTGAAAATATGCTGGAGATGCTCAAATGCTTTGGATCTGTTGAGTTTTGATTTTACTAGATTTAAAGATACTCTCAAGAAGATTATAATGTTGCTCCTTCTGTGCTTTCTTCTGAGTTAGAAGCTCCTCATATTGACAATAAGCAAACAAAGAAACTACAAAGATACTATAAGCCTCCAGTCAACTTTCCTCCAATGTAAAGTCACTTTGAAAATCCTATTGTGAACTTCTTATTGTTCTGGTAACCAGCATGAGGAAAGAACACTTAATGAAAGAGGACTAAACAGTAGCAATTAAGATTCTGGCCACCATAAATTAATTAAGGATCACGGAAGGTAGGTTTGAAGATTTCTTAAGAATTACTCTCCCAGTAAGGAGATTGGATTTTTAACTACAAAAACTAATAGTTAAGCATTCTGAGAGCTCAAAAATCACACACCCACACCTGCAGACATCTAATTCTGGCTGACTTGGATAACTTCCTAGCCGGAAGCTTCCTTTTTTAATAGGGTGAAGCTAGGCCTACACTAGATTGCAAGGCTACACCAACTAGGTGTTTTCTCCAAGTGAGCCACAATTGTTTGCTAAGTGGAACTCCTTGAATGCAGAATTGTGGAGTTTATAGTCCAATAAAATAAAATATAATCCAAAAATACTATGCCTGTCTCACAAATTTACCACTGGCCATACTGTGAGGGGTTGGTGGCACCTGAACAAATATAGCATCCAGAGAGCCACTGATTCCTTAGCCATAATTTATATTATAATGATATTATAATTTTTATAATTCATAATTATATTATAATTTATAATAATTTACTGAAAATTCCCACTTCTGCTTTTCGAAGTGGGCACTTTTTATATGTTGCCCCCCAGCTCTGAACATCCTCAGTCAGCCTGGCAAGATGATGGGAATTCGAGTCCCATATATCTGAGGCTGTGCCAGATATTTATCCAGAAAGATGAATGAACCAGAAATGTTGGCTTTATGATGGCAGAGCAAAAAGCCACCACAAAAAGCCCTTACTCTGCATTTATTACATACTACCTGTTCACAGCTTCTTCTGCCCCACAACTTCAGTTCTATTTTTCCCCCAAAGCAGTGATGGTGAACGTTTTAGAGACTGAGTGCCCAAACTGCAATTCAGAACCCACTAATTTTTCGTGAAGTGCCAATACAGCATTTTAACCTGAATACAAGTGGCTGTGAAGGGGCGATGTCAGGTGCCCACGGAAAGGGTTCCGAGTGCCACCTTTGGCACCCATGCCATAGGTTCGCCAACACTGCCCTAAAGGGATTCTTTCAAAAGATACATTAGGCAATCAGACTACATAGGCAACTTGGTAATGACAAGTCCTAGTCCTTTAGAAAGCAGCATCTTCTTCATTGATGGGGCAGGGTGCCAGCTGATCCTAAATAAATTACTCTCAAATTCTCCACAGAAGAAATGATTTGTGAGAAAGACTTAGATTAGAAACAGGCTACCACTCTGGAAATGCTAATGCCAGACGTTTGTTGAATGCTTTTGGAGTCCCTTTGTCTCTATTATACTCTGCTTCTATATTTGTCAAAAATCTTTCAAAATGTATTTTACATCAGCTGCTCTGCCTCCGATTCAAAGAAACCTGGATTTAATATTGTCACTTCTGGGGAAAGGACTGAACATGCAGAAAGTCATCTAATGCAAGTCTCCTATATTTTGCACCCAGTTAACATATAGTCACAGAAAACTCAAAAAGAACTATGTATGTACAAGTCTCCAGTGTCTCTCTTAGTTAACTGAATTCAGTGTCGCCTAACTAGGTGCTGTAAAGATAAATAGCCCTTGGCCTCCATTTTCATCCAACAGCCTAGAACTGCTAGGGATGAAAATGAAGAAAATATGGTTACTTAGCATATGAAAGACGACGCTGTCTGTTCCTGCAGAACAGAACCTTCAGCTAAAAGGCCATTCACGATGTCTTCAGCACAATGTAATATAATTGCCTGGAGAAAAGATCTGTGAGTTCTCTGAAAATGGCACACCAAATGATGCCACTGCAAAAACCTAAGGGATAGAAATGTGAAGTTGCACTTTTGCTTTTGCAATCCAAAAAGGCCTCTACGGTATAACTAAAATCTCTGTATGTCCTGGGACCCCCCCAGAAATAATAGACATGCATGTGCAGGAGTGGGTTGGGGGAACTTTACTTAAATTAAAAGTATCTATCAAAGCTTCCCAGAAAACAAAATGCTCTCTAGTGTCCAGGTCAATATACACACAGGAGAATTATGCCCTGTCTCTCGTACTTCTCCTAAGAATGTCATCAAGCCACCTACTCCTGTTTCAATGCTGATAGATTATCATTTAGGATTCTAATGTCGCAGCCTAAATGCCCTGCTTCTACTCAGAAATCTCCCACACAGGGATTGGGGTGATTGGGGAACATCAACTACTGGTCATCAACTACTGGTCATTGTCCCTCCCAGAAGAACTATAAACAGCTTCACCCCAGATAGGTACCTTAACTCAATTAGAAATTGTTATTTCATAAGAATGTTTATATGCCACTCTTGGAGTAGCCCACAATATTCTCTTCAATAAAATCGCACCCAAACGGTGACCCTTGATGGCTTCTCTTCATCTTGGAGAGATGTGACCTGTGGGGTGCCCCAGGGTCTGTTCTGGGTCTGGTGCTATTCAATATATTTATTAATGACTTGGAGGAAGAAATAGAGAGTAGGCTGATCAAATTTGCAGATGATACCAAATTGGGAGGGGTTGCTAATTCCCTAGAGGAAAGGATGAAAATCCAAAAGGACCTTGACAGATTAGACTCCTGGGCCAAAACTAACAGAATGGGGTTCAACAGAGGGAAATGTAGGGTGGCGCATCTAGGACAGTGATGGTAAACCTTTTAGAGACCGAGTGCCCAAACTGCAATTCAAAACCCAGTAATTTTCTGCAAAGTGCCAATACAGCATTTTAACCTGAATACAGGTGGCTGTGAAGGGGCGATGTCGGGTACCCACAGAAAGAACTCCAAGTGCCACCTTTGGCACCTGTGCCATAGGTTCGCCAACACTGATCCAGGTAAAAAGAATGAATTGCACAGATATAGGATGAGAAACACCTGGCTGGAAAATAGTACCTGTGAAAGGGATATGGGAGTCTTGGTAGACCACAAATTGAACATGAGTCAACAGTGTGATGCAGCGGCCAAGAAAGCCAATGAGATTATTGGTTGCATCAACAGAACATAGCGTCTAGATCAAGGGAAGTGATAGTACCATTCTATTCTGCTCTGGTCAGACCCCACCTGGAGTACTGTGTCCAGTTCTGTGCTCCTCAATTTAAAAAGGGATGTTGATAATCTTGAACTGGTCCAGAGGAGGGCGACCAAGATGATTATGGGTCTGAAAGAAATGTCTTACGAGGAATGGCTTAGGGAGCTGGGAATGTTTAGCCTTACAAAGAGAAGGCTGAGAGGGGACATGATAGCCATGTTTAAATATTTGAAAGGATGTCATGTCACATTGAAGAAGGGACTGGTTTGTTCTCCATGGTTTCAGAGACTAGGACGCAAGGCAATGGTCTCAAACTACAGGAAAAGAGATTCAGTTTAAACATTAGGAAGAACTTCATGACAGTTAGAGCTGTTCGGCAGTGGAATGTGCTGCCACAGAGGGTGGTGGAGTCTCCTTCTTTGGAGGTTTTTAAGCAGAGGCTGGACGGCCATCTGTCAGAAATATTGTGATGGGGTTCCTGCATGGCAGGGGGTTGGACTAGATGGCCCTTGAGGTCTCTTCCAACTCTGTGATTCTATGAAGCACATTCCTTTATCAAAAACAGAGGCCTGGCTTTTCAAGCAATATCTCTTGACCACAGCCTTGAGTGACCCTTGGAGGCATCCTACTGAAGCAGCCCTTTCAGCTGCCCTGAGGAAACAGTGTGGAGTTGAGCAAATGGCTCTTTCTAAGCCTGTGGTAGATACACCTCTTCTTTTCTTAGCAGTTGGTAAGCAGCCATTTCTTATGGCAACCTTCTGAGGCAGGCCTGAACAGATGGAACTCACTCAGCCTGTACAGGAGACATGCTTTTATGTCAAGTTCTTTTGTGATTTCTTTTCGCAATTTCACCCACATCAGTTGTTCCTCACAGGTAATTAGTTTTAAGGGCAAATCACAAAATATACTTGCGACAGGTTAGGGATGAAGATATTTAGTACAGCACATGCTCTCAGGGACTAATATCCATCTGATCAGATGCAGTTGTATGCCAGTTTACAAAAGCTTTGAGTATGAGAAATGTATGAGCAGAGTTAAAGGTGCCAAGACTTCTCGGTAACTATGCTTTACAGTCTTGGGAATTTAAAAGCAAGTGATTGAATAGCAAGGCGACTGTCCTCTTGTAATTAGCCATCATAGGATTCTACCATGAGCTAATATTGTGAGCTGCCTTAAGTCCTCTCATCGAGAGAAAGGCAGACTACAAGTAAAAAACAAAACAAAACAAAATAAAATAAAATAAAAAAAATAAAATAATAAAATAAGCTTGCAATGGGCTATGCCCAATGTTAGGCCAACTAGACCCCATGAAATCAATTAGATTTAATTTGTTAAACCCATTATATTCCATTTACCCACAACGGTTCTACTGTAGGTAGGGCTGACTTGAGATTTCATCCAAATCATTCTATTATTGTCATTCTTTCCTTGCCTGTTTGTCTGGAATTACATCACAGCACATGGCTAGTGGCACAGTGGAATGCAGGCTGTACAGTCTTAGCATATAGAAGGTCCCAGGTTCCATTCCTGGCATTCCAACAAAAGATCTTCCAGTCATAAACCTTGAAGAGATTCTACTAGTCAATAAAGAAAGATACATTAAGCTACTGTATGTGGCCCATTGATGTGGCTCAGCAGGAGACTGCTTTCTATTTTCCTCATTAGCATTCCTGTCCTGGTATCTAAGACAGGGGCATAGTGGCTCAGTGGGCTAGAGTGCTGAAACTGTCGGCTGCAAAGTCAGCAGCTTGGCAGTTCGAATCCGCAATTCAAATCCCAGGTGCCACACAGTGCTGCGAGCTCCTGCTGTTAACCCCAGCTCCTGCCAAGCTAGCAGTTCAAAAGCATGTAAATGCAAGTAGATAAATAGGTACTGCCATAAAAAGCGGGAAGGTAAACAGTGTTCCGTGCGCAGAAATGTGATCAGCCATGCCAGCCACATGGCCATGGATTTGCACAACAGTGGTTCTTTGGCTTAGAAATGGAGATGAGCACCACCCTTAGAGTCAGACAGGACTAGCACGCATGTGCAGGGGAAACATTTACCTTTACCTTTAACCTGGTATCTAAAGAATAAAAGGGTAAAAAAGGTATCTGACAAGTAATTTCAGTGAAGTAAGTTGTTCAAACCAGCATGAACCTCATTGCCAGCAGTTGTGAGGGCAGGCACTCAAAAAGAGCTTTGGGGATGGATGTCAGATTCCATTTAGTGAACTTCCTGCCTGATGAAATCATGGATCTTCACGGCATGCTATTGAAAATACCCTATTTACAATTAATATGGCACATGGATTTGTTTGATTTCTTAAAAATCACTGGTGGTTATGCAAGTGATGAAAGAACAATAGGATTTTCAAACACATGTTGATATGGCAGCATTTTCTATATATACTGGGGAAAGGGATCTTTATGTCTCAAGCCATTTCAATCTGCCCTGCGGCATTTCAAATTCACCTCTTGAGAACTCTCACCAGCATACAGGGCAAATTTGTGCATATCAGATTCCATGTCCACTGTGCTGTCAAAGCCAATTACATTGCAAAAACAGTTGCAGAGGCAGTAGCTAGACTACAATTGCTGAGCATCATCAGCAAAAATCAAATCATGCCAGGGGACAGGGTGAGAGCAGAGCAACAGTGACTTAGCAGATTAAGGCAATCTGTTAGACTGACTAGTGTTTGACTATTAAGATCAATATGTGCAATCAAATCTTCATCCACAAGTGGTGGTTTAGACAACACATCAGCCTCTTACAATCTTTTGGGCAGCAGGATCCATTTGTTTCCATAATGTATTCGGTAAGGCTGGATTGCAATTTTCTTTGCATTATTGTCAGGCTGACTGGAAAGGTGAGGGGGTGGAACATAGATGCTCTTCAGCAGACTACTTCATGCATTTGAGCTAGAAAGCTGCAATTGTAAAAAGCTTGTGCTCTAAGAAAATTGTAAATCTTAAAAATGCACAGAATTAAGTCAACAAGATGTTGACCTACTGAATAAATGTGTAAGCCTTGTTCACAATACCTACTCTAACAATGCAAGCATATATTTACTGACTAGCTTGTTCTGGAAGTACAAGCTGGATTATTTTGAATCCTCCTATTTAACCTTCTCCCTTGGAAAGATCTGTGGGAGATTTGTTTTGCTTTACAGTCTAACAATTTACACCAGTGGTGGCGAACCTTCGACACGCCACATGTTTTGGACCACAACTCCCAGAATTCTGAGCCTTTATTGCCAATGACAAAGGACTATGGGAGTTGTGGTCTAAAGCATCTGGAGTGCCGAAGGTTCGCCAACACTGGCCTACATCATGTTTGCCTGGCTTGATGCATTAAAAGTACTATACAGGAGCATGGCTATGGACAGCAATAATTTAACGGACCCTGTGTCTCCCATAAATCTACCTCCCTTCTTCTTGGAACTGTTTTCATCCAGAAAACAGAAATTGGGTCAAGAGTGTTCAAAAAGACCAGGTATGTCTGTACATAATGAGGGTTTCTTGTTTCATGTTTCACCATCATGCCATTTTTAAACAACAGTTTCAGAACTGAGGAGTTCAGTTTTCATATAATCCTGATTAACCCTAACCCTGAAAAGAATTTGGATTTTTTTTTCTATGAAAGTCGATAAAATGAAGGGTTAACCCCACTGTCTCATGTTGGAAGAATATTCTAAATATCTTCCAAGAAGACTGGATTGGAGTGCTTTCTGTGTCTTTTGTTCTGTTGCCACTGAAAGTGGAGGCACTTCTACAGCCATTTGAATAATATGGTGCTTTGAAGGCCATGGCATGATTTACCTTCCCCTCCCTCCCCCCAGTGGTCCCTTATTGAAAGGGAAATATAGAATGCAAGAATGTTACTAGTGCTTGCAACTACAGGATCTAAACCTAAAGCTACCACCACCACTCCTGAGAAAATCTCCCTTCACATTTTACTTGGAATTCACATCTTCTTTAGTAAGAACTGTCCTGAAACAAAAGCTCAAATTTCTCTTTTGAATGAGACAATAAATCTGGTTCCTTCCCTCTCATCTTGTCTTGGGAATAAGATCTCCAGTGATGCTTGCTGGTACCAACTCCTGCCATTGCCATTGCCAAAAGAAAACATTGCACAGGATTATGATATGTTTCACCCTCATTTTGATAGTTTTATGTGGCCTTCTGTCACCAGCCAGTCTTCTACCATGTGAGTGCTTGAAATTGACATTTTGTCATTACTGGTAAAAACACTGAGGGAGTAGTCATCATATTCTGCAACAAATAAGACTTGAATCTTCAGTTTTCTTGAGGTCAAAAACCTGCCTTATTTAGGCCATTTGTCTAGGTGAGTACTACAATCTCTAACATGCAGCAGCTCTCCCAGGTTTTAGGTAGAAGGATTTTCTGGTCCTACAAGGGGTTGAACCTCATACTTCTCTGTGCAGAGCATGTTTCTCTGCCACTCAGCCATGTCTTTTTGCCTTTGCTGTCCTCAAATGGAGAAGATACCGGTGACAACTTTAACATTGCAAACACTTTCCCTTGGGGCACAAAAGAAATTGTCCCATTTTCAAGGATCTTAGAAGTCTTGCAACACAGCAGATCAGCATACAGATGCACATTTTGATTTTACAGGGTGAATGCCAAAGAAATGTCACTCCACCCTAAGGCACTATCATAGCAATCCCAGTTCTGCTGGGATTAGAAAAGATAATTACGGCAGACGTACTGGCAGCATCTTGCCAGTATCAAACATGAGAAAATACAGGTTGCTCCATTAAAAAAAGAGAGGACACTTACAGGACTTTTCTAAGACTCTTTAAACTTTTATCAAATACAATGAGTTACATACAAGGTTCCCTCTGAGGTGTGAGTGTGTGCACATATACACACTTCTATCCCGCCTCAATGCAGGCCTTCTCCTCTCCCACACACCCACAGTAGTAGTTTCTGTGATGGAATCCATGTTGGGGGGGGGTGTTTGTCCACATGTGCATGAAGTCACAAGTGTCAGGAATAGAGCCCTCTCCAGAGGGGCTGAAAATTAGAGGGAACATGGATTACATATAATGATGGCGCCATCGGTTGGGAGGCTACAGTGGCACAAACATCAGAAGGCGTGTTCCAACATCTTGCTCAATGCTCTTTTCACAGCAGGATTTTCATCACATTTCTAGCTGAATCCCTGCATCTTTATCAGTCTTATGCCAAGCACAAGTTCTAACAGGTGATATTTTGGCTAGACCTGCTTCTCTGTGCAGAGGGAACATAGACAGTCTTGCTGAATGTCTGCTTATCAAGCATCTGGCAGAAGACAGAGGATCTCATGACACATCGTGAGGAAACGGCAGCTCCTCTGTACCCTTTCCCAACGAGAATTTCACTGACAAGCTTGCTCCTCTTGTGTGAAGAAATGTGTGTGTTTGTTGTGTCGTTACAGTTATGACCGACCCTTCGTGACTCCACTTCCATGGAGTTTTCTTGGCAGGAATACTGGAGTGGTTTGCCAGTTCCTACTCCAGGTGCCTACAGCACCTGGTATTCCCTGGTGGTCTCCCATCCAAGTACTAACCAGGGCCAACCCTGCTTAGCTTCCACAATCAGCTGAGATCGGATGTGCTTAGGGCATTTAGGCAGCTCTGTGTGAAAAAAGAGCCAGGTATAAACAGACAAGCATGGCAACGTCAACAACAACAAAAACTATGTTGGCAGTTCCATGAATCACTATCAAAATCCTTTCATAAAACCCATGCTTTGCAAAGGTATGGATGAATACCCTCTCTAGGATGCACACCTTAAACTACGGTGGATTTGAGTGTGTCAATGAGGCTGAGAGCAATGTCATCAGGAGGCTGGACACCATTTCAAGCGTGGTCTCCTAGCAAGGTTTCCTAGTACTGAGATCCCAGACTAAAATGCACCTTCCCTCTTAAAGAATAATGGGCACATCAAAGAATGGGCATTGTAATAGTGATGGGGGGGGGCAGAAAACCTCATTTAGGGTAGCAACTAAGGAACAGAATTAGTGAAAAGTGACACCAACAGAGGAGCTTGCACAAGCAGGGGTGGTGGAACTCCAGTTAATGTTTGCTACCACTGCACAGAAGACAATACTAAACCACTTCTGAATATTTATTACCTTGGAAACCCTATGATCAGACAATTCAAAATAAACAAAGATACTGAGAATATTAGAATATTAGACACCCCTCCCCAGTAAGAAGGTACTCAGCTATGAGGACAAATATGAATAACACTGTGGCTACAGAAAACAGCTTTGAAGCCAAAAGGATGCCTAGCGGCCAATGTGCCCACAGATGGAAGGAAAGTCCAATACTGCACAACACATTTGATTGAAATATAGAGATTGTGAGAAGTATGAATGAAGTTAAACTAGAACTGTAAACATTGCACTACTTGGTTTGTATGTATTAAAGCAGGTAACCCAGTTATTCTTGGATTGCAGCTCTCAAAAACCTAAACCAGCACAGAAATTGGGAAGGCTTCTGGGAGTTGGTCCAAGAACACCTGGGTTACCCAAGGCTGGGAACCACTGAACTAAACCATAATGCAAAGGCATTTTTAGTAAGGCAGTTACCCAGTGTTTTAATTTGGAAATGACAAAAGCAAAACAAACAGAATACCTCTAAAACTCAGGCAACGTATACATAGTTAAGGGCTATAATACAAGGTCTCAATGAATAATATCCATTAGCCTTCTGGGAAAGCTGTCTACATAATCATCATCATTCACATCTGTGCTTGACATATAGATAGTGAAGGTGGAGAATTAAAATGCTTTTCTGCGAGTATACAGCACAAAACCAATTACGCGGCAAAATAAGATGAGCCAATAATCCTAGGTAACTGGGATACAAAGGTAAGAAACAAAGCAGAACCAAATGTTCCTGGAGGACATGGCCTAGGGCAGGCATGTCCAAACTTCAACCCTCCTGATGTTTTGGACCACAACTCCCAGAATTTTAAGCTTTGACTGCCAAGGACAAAGGACTGTGGGAGTTGTGGTCCAAAACATCTGGAGGGCCAAAGTTTGGACATGCCTGGCCTAGGGGCTGGAAAGAAAGCAGAAGGAAAAACTCATAAATTCTGTGTAAAGCCAGCAATTCATTTATTGAAAATTCGGTTCTTCAAAAAAAAATGAAGTTTATGAATGCTACTTTACCCAATATTAAAAATAAATAAATCAGGAAATGATACAATATTGGGCCCATGTTGCCATCAAGGATGACAGTTTTTTACATTGCAAAGGGCAGCCAGAATGTTAATCATTTCTCATCCAAACACAAATTAATTGTCAGGGCTGTTTTTCAACAACTGTGAATGGTAGTGAGCAGAAGAGGGTATCTTGCAGGAAAGATATGCAGATGGTACCATCTTACTGGCAGAAAGCAGTCAGGTCTTGAAACAATTCTTAGGGAAAGTGAAAGAATGAAGTGTCAAAGCAGGAATGTACCTGAAGAAATAAAAGTCATAATGACCACAGAAGAATGGTACTGCATTTTCACTGGTAATGAGGAAATGTGTGTGTGTGTGTGTGTGTGTGTGTGTGTGTGTGTGTGTGTGTGTGTGTGTGTGTGTGTGTGTTGTGTCATTACAGTTGTGACCGACTCTATGTGACTCCATGTCCATGGAGTTTTCTTGGCAGGAGTACTGGAGTGGTTTGCCAGTTCCTACTCCAGGCGCCTACAGCACCTGGTATTCCCTGGTGGTCGCCCATCTAAGTACTATCCAGGGCCGACCTTGCTTAGCTTCCGAAATCAAGCGAGATCGGATGTGCTTAGGGCATCTAGGCAATGAGGAAATAAAGTATTAAAAGATTTTGTATACCTTGGTTCAATCATCAAAGAAGAGAGGTTTGAGCATACTGTGGACCGCCAAAAGATAAACAACTAGATTCTAGATCAGTGATGGTGAACCTTTTGGAGAATGAATGGCCAAATTGTCATTCAAAACCAACTTTTTTTTTTGCAAAGTTCCAATACAGCAACTTAACCTGAACACAGGTGTCTGTGAAGGGGCAATGTCAGGTGCCCTCAGAAAGGGCTCCAAGTGCCCCCTTTGGCACCTGTGCCATAGGTTAGCCAACACTGTTCTAGATCAACGCAGTCTTGAAATAAACCCAAAAAGGAAAAGGAAAAAATTCAGAACAGAGGTGGTAGCTCGTTGGACATATCACGAGAAAGTAGGACTCTCTGGAAAAGACCAAAATTCTGCTAAATATGGGAGAAAGCAGGAAAGGGGAAGATCAAATAAGAAATGCGTTGACTCTCTAAACTAGGAAGCCAAACCCCTCGAGTTTGCAGGAGTTGAACAGGGCTGTTAATGACAGCACATTTTGGAGGTCACTCATTCCTTGAGTGGGTGTATGTCAGAGGTGACATGATGGCAGAGAACAACAGGCTGTGATGAAGTCTGGGGTCATGCAAAAAAAAAAAAATACCGCCAGCTACCAAAAAAGTCCTTACGTTGTTCATTTTCTTAGGTTGGGCAGCTGTAATCTCTTTAAGAAAGCCAAATAACTCTAACTGGCCCATGGTAAAAATCCCACCCTCAGCTTCCCTTAGTTCTAAATCTGCCTTTAGAATCGCTCTGCTAAATCAAATGACAGCCTGGCCCAGGTTATTTTTCTTTTTTCCTGCAAAGGCCAGAAAGTAAAACACACTTTTAAAAGCCCTTTCCTGACTCCTCATGCTTCTTTTGTTTCCAGCATAGGTACCAGTACATTTCCTCTCCACATGGAGGTTCTTTAAACTGACTTAGCTAACAAGTTTCACTACAACAGCTGCCCACAAATTTGCAGAATGTGGAACAATTACATATTTGAACTACAAAGTCCAGAATTTGCTAGCCAGTTTTCTCCCTGTGACCATGTTGGCTATTGGACTCTGAGACTCAAAAAAGTATTTTTTTCAAGCAGGGAGAATTTATTTCACCCATTTTAAAGGCCACCAGAACTACAGGCTATCAAACTATGAGTCAAATGTTTTAGAGTACAGGGAGTTCCCCCACTTACGAGTTTAATCTGTTCCAAATGCATGCTCATAAATCAAACAACTCGTAAGTAGAGCAGCCATAGCTAAAAACTCAATCAATCAATATATTTAAAAACCAATTTAAAACCAATTTAAAAATATTAAAAAATTATAAGTAGAGCAGAACATATCTAAAATTTGTAAGGCAGCAGTTAAAACACCAACAGATTTCCACTCTTAAGTCAAATTGCTCGTAAGTAGAGGTACCACTGCATTTACACACTGTCTCCTTTAAAGCAATATCTTTCTGATGATGTTGTGAAGCTGCTTCACCTATAAAACACGTTCTGGCACATTTATTTTCAGCACATTATTCAATCTTTGTGCAAACTGGCTTTGCTCTTCATGACACCTTCAACTACATCAGCTAACTAACTAACTAACTAACTAACTAACTAACTAACTAACTAACTAACTAACTAACTAACTAACTAAGTAAGTAACTAACTAACTAACTAACTAAGTAACTAACAACAGTAAGAGTGCTGCTGTCACCACAGCAGCAAAGGAACTGGAGTCAGTTTCAGAAATGTCACAAATATATTAATTCAGAACAAAGCAGTTCAAAAAGGTCACTTTACTAAGTAAAGCAGCTCTGAGAACTGAATGGGAGTCAAATTATCTGGGCATTACAGCCACCGGCATGCTCACAAACACTCACACAGAGACCCTTCTGATGACATAACCTCACATTCTCTGAATAGACACCACAGGCCTCCTGGTTTCCTATTGGTGTGCCTTCTATCAGCAGACATCAGAAGATTAGTATTATTGGCTGGGACACTGCAGGAAGAGTAGTTGTCATGTACTCTGACAGGCTGCTGTAGGCACAAAAGGAAAGAGAAAGTAGAGTTTTGAGGCTTGCCTCCGTGGTTTTTATGAAAACAAGCTGTACAGCCACCCACCAGTTTCCTCTGCTTCTGCAACCGCCAGCCTGAACAGCAGCTTCCGACTCTATATTACAGTCACATCCAACGTGATGAGTGTGTAAGTTTACTGTAGGCAAACTGTGCATAGCTAAGTTTTTCACAAACGGCGCTGTCAGATCAAATGCACATCTAAATGATACATCGGTAAATTATGCAGCTCATTAGTTTGGGACAGAATGCTTTGCCAAGAAATTTGCTATTCTGCATGTTTTAAATACAGCATTTGTTTAAAAGGGCAGGATGTTTCTGCAGCTTTAAATCCAACAGTTCCAAAATGGATGAAGGCAAGTCTTATCCCATGCCATCTAAACAGAGGCATGACAAAGTATTATAAGATTAACTCTACAAACCACATCCTCATCTGTTTCTTAATAGCTGGCCTGCAATCTATGTCTCACCTGCTACTGATAATATAGTCCTTAGACAGCTATACATCTACTGACACCTCTGCCTTGTGAGGCTGGTGCTGTGTTCTCTGCATCAGCATCGAGACTCGAAGAATGAGATTTCCATCATAATAAACAACAGGCCAAATCACGAGCTAAATTAACATAACCATGAAACCAAAGCCAGTCTATTGGAGGGTGGGGGGAGTGCACCATATCAGCACTCCATCGTAGTTTTCAGAAGTGAAACAAACAAACCAACAAACCAGGAAAATAACCTGATTTGGGACACAGGGAGAACAACCACACCAAGGTAGTGCAGCATGAACTGAATATGCCCAGTACTCATAATGTTTGGAAGACTGAAAACCAGGGAGGAGTGCTTGGGGGCAATTGTCCTGAAACTAACTGTGGGTGACAGCAACAAGCCAGAACCTTTTCCATTTTTATGTTCTACTGCAGCTCCGACCTGTTACGATACAGTTATGCCTTCCGTTTCTGTAACATCTGTCTCTTAATTCTGAACAGATCTACTGATGAGTCCTTCTCTCTCCACCAATGAGATGCAATGACAAACAGAAAGAAAAAAGTGAAAAAAGGTGTGTCTGCATAGTTGCCAAACAGCTTTTGCAGAAAAATAGCATCCTCCCAAGTTATTTTGTGTCTATTGTTACTTAAATGTATACTTTGCCTTTACATGCGCTTAAGGTAATGCTAACGGCTACAGAGTCATAAGGAGGACTATTGTAATCATTGTAATTTGGACAACGCCTAAAAATACCGAATAGTAAACCTGACAGGCAAAAGTAGATGAAGGTAGATATTCAGGGCATCTGTTGATGCTACTGCAAAATCCAGACTAATTAGTAATTAAAATATTTACATTAGAAAGAGGTGTCCTCTTGAAGGTGCTCCATTTCCTAGGGCAGTGATGGCAAACCTTTTAGAAACTGAGTGCCCAAACTGTGATTCAAAACCCACTAATTTTTCGCAAAGTGCCAATACAGCAGTTTAACCTGAATACAGGTGGCTGTGAAGGAGGTGATGTTGGGTGCCCACAGAAAGGGCTGCAACTGCCACCTTTGGCACCCATGCCATAGGTTTGCCAACACTGTCCTAGGGTTTGGAGATGCAAGAATTTGAGACAGAACATTCTAAATACAGTACACCAATTATTTAGAATGTCATTACAGCTTTTATATACAATAATCATAAAGTGCCACAATACCAATATTAATTTATTACCAAGAATATCAACTAGGAATAGGAAAAGCATACATGCTCCCCACAAAATAATAGATACAAGGATGGCTTGGAAACTACAAAAAACAATGATATAAAACAGGCAGAAATAGAGAGAGAGAAAACGGATTGAATAGATCTTCAGTACAAGGTATTTCTAAGATAGTACGCACTGATATTTCCTTGTGCAGCTCAGGGGGTCTCGTTTAGAGTATTGCAATGCAGTGACAGACAACCTGTCAAATTCTCCGGACTGCAACTGCTAAACAGTGTTCCTACTGCCTCTGCCTTCTGAAAGCTATACAGTACTCTGAAACTTTTGAAAGGCACCAGCTGGTACATGGCCGAGTTAGCAGCTCACCCAATAAAATATTGTTCAAATTATGTTAAACAAGTAAATACCGCCTTTCTCAAGCTTTGATATAGTAGCCACAGTATCTTTTGAGGTTCCTGTTACGACAAAGACATTCGTTCATACAGATGCTCACTAATTGTGCTAAATGCATAGAAACTCAAATGAATTGGGGCTGCAGCATGTGAAGGATCAGATAGCTATACATAGCTATACAATTTATTTATTTATTTATTTATTTATTTATTTATTTAGTTGTGATGCACTATTCTGGGTGGTTAGCAATCTAAAATCCAAACAATAACAAACAAATCAAAACAATAAAAATAAAACAAGAATAAGATCAACAGATAGCATACAAGATCATCAGCAAAGTCCTTTCATCGGGATACTGTATTTATTTCTCACAAGAGGAGTTAACAGGGCGAGGTAAGGGCAGGCAAGATCTTCTCAGCAAGGCCTTTTCTTTCTGGAGTGCTCTTCCCTTAGAGAAGCCCAAACATCTGCTCTAATGCCATTTTGATGCCATGCATTTGACTTTCTTGTAGTGTTCCTGTTTTATTCCTTGCATGCCAAAGTGTTATTTTCACCACTGCTTAGACTAGTTTTTAGTGCTTCTATTTTATTATGGTGGATTTATTTCTGCTTCCACAGCCCCCCCCCAGCATACAATTGGTACCACTGTGTGTGTGTGTGTTGTGTCGTTACAGTCAGTCGTGACTGACTCTTCATGACTCCATGTCCATGGAGTTTTCTTGGCAGGAATACTGGAGTGGTTTGCCAGTTCCTACTCCAGGTGCCTACAGCACCTGGTATTCCCTGGTGGTCGCCCATCCAAGTACTAACCAAGGCCGACCCTGCTTAGCTTCCGAAATCAGGTGAGATTGGATGTGCTTAGGGCATCTAGTCAGCTTTATTGGTACCACTAGGAAGGTGTAAATCACTAGTGGTGGACAGAGTACCGACAGAACCGTTTGAAGCCACAGAGAATGAATCTTAACAAGAATATGTCAACAAATATGGAAAACAAATCAATGGCCCACACGGACTGGAAACATCCAATATACCTTCCAATTCCTAAGAAAGCAGATGGTAAGGAGTGCAGTCATTAAAGGAAGCCACAAGTTTGAGTCTGCAAGAGCTGAGCAGGCCGTTGAGGGCAGGACATTTTGGAGATTATGCATATAGTAGGGATAAATCAGATGTGGGCTGACCATGCATAATAGGAATAACAATGGCTATTTCACTAAATTATATAATTTTTTCTGGTTTAAAATTGCTTAAAGTATAGGTGTTGTTATTGGGGTTTCTTCCCCAGTCCACAGAGAAAACAGGTTATTTGATATCTACCAAATAAATTCTAGGGCATCCTCTCATTTCATGTCACAGGAGAGTGAAATCCAGGAGATCTGACTGGTACACCAAGGCTGAAATTCTATTGCTTAGCATAATGGTTTATGACTACAGTAGGTCCACTAAATCAGTGGGGATTTGGTAGCCCATCTCATCTGAAAATTCCAGTGCCTTTATTTTAGTTTACTACAGGAAGAATGGTAACAGGATTTCAGCCAATGTGATCTAATGTTGGGAAAAGTTATTATTTTGGATGATACGTGTCCCAAACGTGTACCATTTCTCATCTAGAACATTTTAGACCTCCTCCCCGCACCAAAGGCACTCCCTGTGCACTCCGGTTACAGTTCTCAATGTTTTCCAAAATGAAAGAAGTCTGAATGTTCAAACATGAGGATCCCTTCCATACCATAAAAATATCACTGATGCTAGAGAACTGGCATAGAAAATGTCCAATATGAGCTAAGGCAATGCTATTATTATTTTTCTGCCTTCCCCAAATGTTCTGGCAACCCATCACTCCAAATGAAATTTTGCTACTGCTTGTCATCCCTCTTCTGTGAAGCTTGTATATATAATATCCTTCTGCAATCATGCCTCTTTGACTTCCTGTGATTTGTGGTAGGTGTTCCTAAATATAACTCTGGGCAACAAAACCACACTCGGCGGGAAAATACACAGGTTGTGTTGTAGTGGTACGTACCGTATTATGTGTAAAGCTTACAATCATATATTGCTAGAGTGACTTTGGCTCTGTCCTCTGTTGACAATGTTCTTAGATGCCCACACTTGCAGGAATTGTAGCCTAATTTATCATACCAATGCTTGATTTACAGATGGATTTTTTTTCTTTACTTCAAAATTCCTGTAGTGCTTCAAGAAAACATCAGGTTCTCTCTGGACTCAAGAGGAAACAAGACTGGAAATTCATTTCATGTCAGACTCAGAATTCTTAGCCAGCACAATCTGTTTGCACTTCATTAGGGCATGTTAACAAAAAAAAAAAATCGTTTTAAAAAAATTCCAGCACTCTAAGCACTCTATAGCATACAAAGTGCTGCTCAGGCCCTATTTTTAATCTTTGTAATTATCCTGTGTCTGCAGGCAATCAGGCAAATTTCTCAAAAGGTCACTGAATGAGCTCCACAAAAGGTCACGCAGGGGTGCCTCACATCCATATTTCAGAGCATTTCACATCCACATGGAGTTTGTCATAAATGCTAAACTACAGGCAGGTATGAAGACCTTCAACCAGTAGCACAGCTTAGGAAAGTTAACTATCCAGACTAGGTGGCTCGAGAGATATATAAACACTATAAACAATACAAACACATGGTCAGGGAAGCCATTCATGTGTATACTGAAAATCCCTCTTTCCACAGGGGTGGGGGACTTAGGCCCAATCTGACTGCCACTTATCACGAGGCCCTTTTGTGTATCCTCAGACAAATCAGAAGCACTTCACACCTCCACTAGGCCACAACTAGTGAGCCATATGTCATGGGTATTGGGAAGGGTCGCATAGGTGAGACTTTCACACACCCCAGGCCATTGTCCACTTAACAGGCTTATTCAGGCTACTGTCCACTTAACAAGCCTATTCAGACCAGGGGCACATGAAACCAAGGTGAACTATAAATTGGAAGCCTCCCACCAACTTTCCTCAGACTGATGAAGCTACTTGGATGAGTACTTATTTTGATCTCAAAAGAAAAGAAATCCAGTTGTCATGATTCAACTTCCAGATAACCTCACCTGGATGACTGAGAATCTTCACAGACATATTTCCCAGACTACACATTGCAGAATGCTGGCCTCCACCTTCCAGAATCTCCTTTCTGACTAAAGGATTATGGGTGTTGTAGACCAAACAAGGAATGTTTCTAACTTTTGCCCAGGTCAGAATTGAGGAATCAGATCAGATGTAGATCTGATGGACTAACCAGAATATTCCAAAGGGAGGCCATGTGACCTGAGCAAAGCCTCAATCCAGATGGAAAGTGCTTATATCTCTCTTTGTATCTATGAGGGCATCATGACCAATCTGAATACACTATGGAAGGTCTTTTAGTTACAATATTAAATATTTAAAAATACAGTCTTTAAATCTGCTTCCTAATTAATTGAGGGCACCTTTTAAATACATCAAAAATTTACATGCTTGATTGATCTTCATGGAATGCAAGTGACAAAGCTAGATGTTCTATAAGTTTACTGTTATCAGACGATACATGTGATGGCTGTAAAACAATAATCTGAATCCATTATCCCTTTATATCCCCTTCTAGGCTCCAGATGGCTCCCATACCATTACATACCATTCAATATCAATGGTGTTATTTAACAAAGATGGTCAATGGTTTTGAAGGCGGAAGAGGGCTTTATGCCCCAATGGTAGATAAAAGAGAAGAACCATCTTCTAGTACAGTGGTGGCAAACCTTTGGCACTCCAGATGTTTTGGACTACAACTCCCATTGTCCTTTGTCATTGACAGTACATGTGTGGAATTCTGGGAGTTGTAGTCCAAAACTTCTGGAGTGCCAGAGGTTTGCCACCACTGTTCTAGGAAAAGGAAAACTCTGATTTTAAACCTCCACTACCTTGTGGCTATATCCATTATTGGAAAAGGCTTCAGGAGTTAACCTCGAAGCAAAATCCAGAGCTGGAGTCCTAAAAGCAGTTAATGACTGTCTTCATTATGTTCAGGTAACTCCTGCGACTGGAACTAATCTTTTCAGTTCTGCTATTCCACCTTGACTATTCCAGTGATGTGGAGAAGGGTATTTTTGCTGCTTGGGTAACCTCCGTATTAATTTACCCAAACTTTGTACTCTGAAGAAGCTACTTCAGCTTTGCATGCAGTGTGGAAACAACACGGCTTTTATACATAGCATGATACCATAGTCTCTCAAGACTGAGGGATGCCTATACTATACTCTGTCTAGCACAAGAAGATGGTTTTGTCTAGTAACATAAAACACACAGATCACATGAAGGCATTTCAATTGCAAACATCTCTTTACTTAAAGTACTAAGGAAACAGTCTAATGAATACAAATATTTACATTTTTCCTAATATATAAAGGGGAAAGATGCTTACAGCTACCTGAGACTAACAGGCTGGAATTCTATTGGTGTTAGAGTAAGGTGTGTGTAACCTGCCACAGCTACCCATGGCTAACAGGATGCTGAGTTACATTCTGGTCATGTCATCAGATGTTTAACCAGGCAGTGAGCAAAATGTTACCCGGCATTTTGTCCATTAGATGTGGCATGTTACACAAACCTTAAAGGAACACCAATAGGATGCTGGTCACAAATTTGTTTTCTCTGAGCCTTTTCAGAACATAAATTTCATTAATCTGGTTCAAACCTTCTGATCTGGAAAGAAAGCTAACATTTAAAGTTATAAGTTTGTGCACTCAAGAGAACATCCTTTGGTTGACCCACTGAATTAGTGATCATTCTAAAGCATACTGACTGACATGATGCTGATATAAATTTATGGGACAAGTATTTTAAATTAAATTTAAAACTTCCTAACCCCCCTTTTCAGGTTCTGAGCTCCCTAAGGATTCTTTTTTTGTCTCAGAGAAGGCTCAAGATGGCGGAGGAGGGAAAGTGATTAATATAAAATCATTGCCAGATCACCAGCAGCAGTCTGATCTGAAAGGGATCTAAAGGGGGCCTCAGAACCTGAACAAGAGGGAGACAGGAAGTTTTGAACTTAGTTAAATTAAAGATATTAAAGATGTTCATTGCTGGATGATGAGATCAACTGGCTTGCACACTGTAACATTAGGCCAAAAGGATTCCATTCTACAGTTAACAAGGGGGAAAGAGGAAAAATCCATCAGTCATGAAACAATGATGCATCAGAGTGGTTTCTCAACTTTAAGTATGAACCTGACTTACAGTTTTCAGAATACCTCCAACATTCTTGTCCTGTATTGGTTCCACACCAGGTTGTGAGACATTTTCAGTGATTCCAGCACAGAAGCTTTTATTTTTATGCACATTTCCTTTTAAATAAATAACTTTTATTGCATTCTTTTAACATGTCTATTTTTCTATATACGTCTTAAAATGTGTGCATTTTTCAAATATACATGCTTTCTAAATGTGCACATATTTCTGCGCCATTTAAGTCCTGTCAAAGGGAACACTCAGCAAATTGTCAGTCTGCAGTCATCAGGAACTACAGTACTAGCTTTAGTGGTTAAAACTGCAAGGGCAGATTTTTAAGACAGGAGCCCCAGCACAAATCTCTTATCAGGTATGTGGATTTTGGGGTGATTTAGAGCTAGATAATAGCTGAAATCCTGTTCTGGAGCTATGCCTGAAGGTAGAAAAGTGGTAGAGGAAATTGCGCCAAGTAGTTCCACAAGTACAATGTATAAAAGTGACAAAAAGAAGTATGCAATCAACTGCTGATTGCTTGGGTGTAACATTCTTCACACTCCTGCAGTGTCACATTATGTTTTATGTGAACAGAATTTCAGCCATTATCTTTTATTGCAACCTACAATGTTGGGTTGTTTTGAACGTCATGTGTGCGTATACGGGAGGGGAGAAGGCTACCTCGGGTTTCCAGGAAGCAAGTACTGTATGGATATAAAGGTGATCATCCTCATATTGTAAACACTGACAGGCTTCTATGAGCTCAGTTTGGGAAACAGAACGTGTGCTATTCAAGCAGAGAAACAGACACATACATAGAAACCCACCTGGCGCTTCTCCAGAAGGACCAGATCACAGCTCTGGATGTTCTAATGTGCCCTGGAACAAAGGATCCCCATGCCTTTTCAAACAGCTTTTTCATCCAACTCTTTCTCATGGGGGACAGACCCTGTAATGACATCTGCCCACCTATTATGTCTTGTCTAGCTTTTTTTGGGGGGGGGGCAGGGACTATAATCCCCTCCACTACTACTACTACTACTACTACAGTGGTGCCTCTTAAGACAAATGCCTCATAAGACAAAACATTCATAGAAAGAAAAAAATTTCTGGGAATCAGCATGCTTTCCATGACCAAAACAACAACAAACAAACAAACAAACAAAAAACCAAAACCCTATGGGATGCTTCACAAGATGAAAAACCATTCTGCATATACCCAGGGGGGAAAAACCCCTGGTTATATTTGTCTTTGTTCTAGCCTCCAGAATGGATTAATCTGTTCCCAATATATTCCTGCCGGGAACTGTATTTGGCAAGACAATTTTTTTCATAAAACGAAGCGGCCCATAGCCTCCGGAACAGATTAATCCATTTTCAATGCATTCCTATGGGAAACCACATTTGGTAAGACAAATTTTTCTTAAAACAAATTGACCCATAAAATCGCCCAGAGTTCCCTTGGGAAAATCGGCGCGGTATGTAAATATAAAAACAAATAAATAAAAATAGGGTGCAGGGGACCTGGGTTTGAATCTCTACTCAGCCATGGAAACTGACTGGGCAGTGGGAAAGGCATTGATATAACTATTATTGAAACAAGAATTCTTGAAATCCCTATTTGGGTTGTTATACATCAGTTCTGACTTGACAGCACATCATACGCATGCACACATTGTGAAGGAGCAGAGTAACCAAATGTTATGCTGAATCTCTGGAACCCAGTTAGAAGTACCTTTCCTGAGCCTATGGAGGTCGGGGTTTGCGACACCACTTCTGAATACTTTGCACCTCGGAAACTTTGGCAAGGGTTGCTGTATGTTGCGACAAACTTGATGGCCCAAAGAGGAAGGAGAATAGGAAGGTCAAATAAGCAACAGTAAAATCAGTAGCTTAAGTTGGGCCATCTTTAGGCCAACACTGAGGGGACTCATAGATACAGTACAATCAAGAACTATATAATTTGCACTAGGTATCGTGAAAATAATTATGAAGCAAGGTGCAAGCAGTATATGTAGGGCCAGTTATGGGTCTCAACAAGCAGTTTAACATACCTTAGCATGATACCCCAAGTGAACATCAAATGATGCAGGTGTAACCAATTTGCAAAGATCATTTTATCTCTAACACTAAAATATGTTGCTCTGTAGGAGAATATGCTAGCCCTGTTTGGTACAGTATAAATCAAACCACACAAAACAGGTGAACATGGCCTTCAATGAAATAGCATGTTTGGCCACGGGATTTTTAAAATCAATCCTAATACAAAAATACATTCCTCCACGAATTTATTTGCCTCAAATGCTGCACAGAAAGAGTTAGACAATGCGATTTCACCAGAAACACACTTGTTATTTAGTGACCAACTGCCAAAGAGAAGATTCTGCACCTCTGTCCGAACGAGCACCCCCCCCGCCGCCCCTACAGACCACCTTAGAAAAATGGAAGGCAAGCAAGAAGCAACCAGGTAACTGGGCAGAAAGACATGATTCTCCACTGCCTGGCCACGAACAACCATGGCCTGTACAGAAAGCATTAACAGACTAGACGCCAGGGTTGGAAGATCAAAGGATAATCTGAGAAAATGGGGATTCTTTACAGAAGACACCTTGTGCGAACAAGGAGAGAAACAAACCATTTCATACATGTTATGATTGCATAAGATGCCCTTCTTGTATTCTGCAAGATCTTATGTCAGCAAGAGGGAATGTTGTTAATGTGGCCCAGTATTGGGTGAATATTATCATATATATTTTTTTAAAAAAATCTTTTTCATTTTATATACCTTTCTATACATAATAATTTTATTACTTATTTATATTCGGCTTAGGAGCATAAATGTATATCTCAATATAATTTTTGGTGCTTCTGATACGAAGAAAGAAAGAAAGAAAGAAAGAAAGAAAGAAAGAAAGAACGAACGAACGAACGAAAGAAAGAACGAAAGAAAGAAAGAAAGAAAGAAAGAAAGAAAGAAAGAAAGAAAGAAAGAAAGAAAGAACATGAAAAGACAAAACCAGAAGTAGGTGGTGACATTACTGTACTTAGAAGTGCAACGTCTAGCAGCTGAACCAAAGTGGTTAGCCGCCCAGAGTTCCCTCTGGGGAAGATGGGCAGGATACAAGACTAATAAATAAATAAATAAATAAATAAATAAATAAATAAATAAATAAATAAATAAATAAATCAACCAGGCCATGCAAAGAAGTACTGTTGATTTAGGTCTTGCAGGGCTGAAAAACACAAAGTTTCTGTCCATTGACAAAGACACAATGTTTCTGTCCTGTTTTAACATCTTAACTTATACAGTACAGAAGATGTCTATGTAGACGGGGTCCCCCTGGTATACCCTTCTTTTAATACATAAAATGGAGAGTGAAGACAGACAATCAAGCAACATTATCACAGGCCATCAGATCTCTCCTAGTTTGTATTAGCTCCAGTTTTCATTGTTACCGTTACTACCCAGTGCAAGTGGGTAGAAAAGACCCGCACAGACGGTTCCCACTGTGGTGGATCTAGAATATACATAAACACTACTGCTGCCTTCCTAAGCAACATGGGAGGATTTTGATCCCATAGCGAGGACTGATATGCAGCTTCTACAGATGATAATACGAGATTGAACCCCAAGAGCGTAGACAAGTTTCTTGAAGGGGTGAGGGTTTCCTGAATCTTAACACCACTGTGGCCAACAGTCATGCTAGCTGGGGAATTGGTAAGTGGAAGGCTTCAAAGGTAGCTTCTCCGATCTGGGCTAATAACTCAGCTGTCTCCCAAATGCCTCCTCCATGAATTTCTAAGGACTGCGAGATCCTGTTGCAAAGCAGATTGGCTTCTATTAGTGAACATTTAAACATACAATGAGGTAGAGAATGGTAGTGTATATACAGGTCCCAAAGTTACGGCTGCATACACAAACAATGGAAATAAAAGTTACAATTGGCTACTGGTAGTCAAGTACATGGTGCCTGGAGTAGGAACTGGCAAGCCACTCCAGTATTCCTGCCAAGAAAACTCCATGGACATGGGGTCACAAAGAGTCGGTCACAACTGTAATGACGCAACACACACACACAGTCAAGTACATACTGGGTACACAGACATGTTGCAGGCTGTAATAATGTCACTTTTATATCTTCACAGAGTACTACACGTCTCCCAGGCAGAGATAAGCACTCTGTAAAAGGAGGACCTAGATGCCACTCTGAGCTCCTCAACATGTGGCAAAATATACATAAAGGTTACGGATGGGAGTGGAAAGACAGACCATGTGAAACCAAACTTTGAGTCCAGCTTAGGGAGACAGTTGGCTTGGTTTTGGTGTCCCCATTGTAACAACCTTTGCTAATTGTCTTTTCATGCTGCAGATGGTTGGGACCTAGATGTTCAGGATTAGGGGAAAGGTCTGCAGGATGGTGTTGCATTTCCTATATGCCTTGACCTTTCACCCCAGTCTTTCCCATCCTAGAATTTGAGAACAGAAATGAGTGAAAACATAACTAGCCATGGGAAAAAGGCGCCTGAGGGGGGATACAATTGAGGCATACAAAATAATGCAGGGCATAGGTAAAGTGGATAGAGGGATGCTCTTCCCCCTCTCACAAAATACCAGAACTAGGGGACATACACTCAAATTGAGGGCTGGGAGAGTAAGAACAGACAAAAGAAAATATTCTTTCACCCAGCGTGTTGTTAGTCTGTGGAACTCCCTGCCACAGGATGTGGTGGTGGCATCTGGCCTGGATGCCTTCAAAACAGGATTGGGCAGATTCCTGGAGGGAAAGTCCATCACAGGTTACAAACCATGATGGAGATGTGTAACCTCCAGGTTTAAAAGCAGGCTTAAAACCCAGATGCAGGGGAGTGGTATCAGGAGACAGATATCTAGTCTTGTGCGCTCCCAGATGCATCTGGTCAAGCCACTGTGACATACAGGAAGCTGAACTAGATGAGCTTTTGGCCTGATCCAGCATGATTCTTATGTTCTTATGTTCTTATGAAAACCATACATGTTCAAAAGCAAAAGGCTTGTGATACAAGTACACAAAATATTTTCTGTGAGATCGTACAGTGAAAGTTCAAAATATCTGTACTGTATTTTAAATTCCATTCAATGAATTTGGGTATAATTCTTAGTGCAATCATAAAAAACATGTGGTAGCATGTGCTGCAGGAAAATTAAATGTTATCCTCACTTTATTTCTGTTCTAGCCCAAAACAGGGACAAAGAAAAATTGTGAATGTGAATAAGTTTCCACATTTTCGCCCTGGGCTTCATATTCTCCTCTGCCAAACATCCAAGTAGATCGGGCAATCCTGGTTTTGATGCAGGGCTGTCCAAACTTTGGCCCTCCTGATGTTTTGGACCACAGCTCCCAGAATTCCAAGCCTGTATTGCCAATGACAAAGGACCGTGGGAGTCGTGGTCCAAAACATTTGGAGGGCCGAAGTTTGGACATCACTGCCATAACCTCTGGCTATGCCATGTGGGCATTTCGTTTATGCTTCCACGGGCAGCAACACACTTTTCCAAAGTCTTTTAAGACACCTCTGATTTTTTTGCTTATTTATTTGGTGTGAGCTCTCGCTTTTGTGGATCCCAGTCCTGGTCCTAAAACAACTCAATACATTTCTAGCTATCATTTTGAAACCTGGTATGTTGAATCTGCTGCTGGGCTTCTATTTCAGGCAGGAGAAACTTCTAATATACATAAGTTTTGGAGGTTAATTGCACTTTAGAGACAACCCAGACTTGTGGTACTGGAACACCCTTGGAAGAGCAAGGACCAAGCATCAGGTGAGGAATGTCTAATGACCAAGTGATCAATACTCCTATATACCCTTCACTTTCATGGTTGCTGCCAGTTAATGGGAGCGGGAGGTAGGGAGGAGAGGGAAGCAAGCCAGGGCAAGCTGGCCCCAAGGGCCTCCCGGCACCGCTGCTTCTGTAAGCCATTTGGCAACCTTTCCGGAGACGCGTTCCAGACGGCTGATCATCCCACCAGCCAGTGGTCAGGACAGGAGTCCCAAAAAAAGAACAGGCGCTTTCCATGCATCAGGAGGCTGCTCGCCAGCAAGCCACCGTGCTGTGTGCACACGGAAGAGGCCGCCTCCACCCACCCCATCAGGCGAACCAGATGGCGGGGCGTGGAGCCTGGAGGTGTGTAGCATTCCCCGAACATTTGAAGCCATGGGGGGAGACTTTGTTTAAAAACGGGGGAGGGGTTAAGTTTTTTCATGCCCCCGGAAATGTTACATCTTTAGTCGGGATGGGCCAATATATATATTTTTTTGCCCGGGTCCTTCTTCCGCAGGTCGCCAGCCTTCTTTACCCCCCCCCCCCGCCCCCCAACTCCACATCGTGCACCAGAAAGCGGCGTGGCCACACACGGAAGGGCCCGGCACGCACGCACCGCCGGCATGGATCGCCTTCGGATTCGGAGGCTGGGGAGCTGCCAAGAGCAGCACCAACCGGTCCCGCCTACTGCCCAAGAGGCGGGCTGGCCGGTGGAAAACGCGGAGGGAGCCTGAAGCGGCTGCAGACGGGCACGTGTCCGCGCCTGGGACTTAAAGAAGGGAAAGGATGGCGGCGGCTCACCGCAGGTCGCGGCTGCTCAAGGGAGGCCGCGGAGCTCAGCAGCGGCCGATCGGCATCATTTCCCAGCTGACACCCCCCTCCGTGGTTCAAGAAGCCCCCTCTCCTCCTTTCCTTCTCAATCCTTTTTAGGGCCAACACATCCATCTAGAAAACACCCACCCGCTCCGTTTTAAACCTCCGGCGGTGTGCCTGGGTCACAATCTCTCTCTCTCTGCTCTCTACACATGCGCAGAGGCACCGGCGGCCGCTTGATTCCTCACGACCGCGTTCCCTGCCGTTCAAAAATAGGTGCCGGGGCTAAGCCCCCGCCGTGGCTCTGGCTTCACCCCGCCGCGTCACCTCATTTTCCCTCTCGGTCTACCATTGATTCGCCCCTCGGGGCGGCGTGTTTGAGGCAAGCGCTCGCCCAGGCTCGCCGGCCGGCTCCGGTTTCCAGCTGAGGATGCCGCGGAGCGCCGCGAGTGGGGTCCTCCCTTTTCCCCGGGCGCACACCGTCCCTTCCGAACGTGCGTAATTTGCCGGATCGGGGTGGCCAGGCTCTAAATCCCCTTCGCCGAAGGCTTCCCGAGGAAGGAAGCCGCGCTTCTTCTACGTGGGATTAGTCTCTCCACGGAACTGCCCAAGACTGCGTGGTAACGTCAAGGACATTTCAAGACTTTCTTGGGACAAGAGATCAGGTGGAGGGGGAAAGCATGGCCAGCGGCCAGCTCGGCGAAGGACACCTGACGATTGCGGGCGGCGGCTTGATAAAGCAACCTTGCCACCCTTCTCCTCAGTTACAAATGAGAACTGCCAGGGGGATGGATTCGGGTCCGACTCCGTCCAGTGGCCCACGTCGCCGCCCGAGTTCCCAACGCGTCCTGGCCTCCCTCCGGGCAACCGGCGGCGGTCCAAGCCACGCCGGCCTGAACATCCCCTACGACACGCTGGTCTTCGCAGCCAACGGTGCGAGGAAGGCGGCGGGGTTCGAAGCGAAGATTTGGGCAGCACATCTCCCCCTCCGCGGCGAATTCGTTTCGAATTCGGCCCGGGCCATCGCTGAGCCTTTCTTGGCGGGCACACACACACACACACACACACACACACACACACACACACACACACACACACACACACACACACACACACACACACACACACACACACACACACACCAACAGCCCGAAGGCGGGAGACGGATGCGGGACGGGAGGGGGGGCAGAAGTACAAGCGGGAGTTTGGAAAGGAGAGCAGCGCAAGGCTCAGGAGGATGGAGACCGGCAGGGCCTTGCATAAATCAGAACGAGGCGTGCGGAGCCGAGAGGGGAAAGGCGCGCGACGAGCGAGGCATCTGGACGATTGTCATTCGGGATGCCCTCCCTATTATATAATTTCGCGCCGAAAGAAACAGCAGACGCCTGTTTCCCTTCCAGACAAGTGGCGTTCTTGTCCAGCTGCGTTGCAACACTAGCCCCATTCACGTAAAAGGCACTGCCTACCTACAGGCGATCTGCAGACCTGCACATGCACGCACACGGTGGGGATGCGCGCGCATCAGCCCTCTCTCTCTCTCTCTCTCTCTCGCTCTGTCTGTCTGTCTGTCTCGCTCTCTCAGACACACAAATCTACCAGGGGCGGACAGACATCTAAAGCCCGCCTCGTCTTTCTGACACACATTTTTGCTCCCTCCCTCCCTCCTCTCTTCCTCCCCCCCCCAAGCCCCCAGCCCCGCCGCCCAGCTCGCCGGGGCTGCCTCCCCATCGCCTATAATCCATGTGCCATGGGGATCACCGTCCGCCAAGCAAGGCGCGCACAGAGCGCGCGAGAGGATCGTCTGCACCCGCAGCCGCGCCGAGCCGTCGCCGCCACCTACCAGTTCTCTTGCATCCACTGAATAGCTTCATTCTCGTTGAATTGCTTCTCGAATTCGTATTCCTGCAAAGTCAACACTGACATGTTCATTGGACCGGGTTTAAGGAGAACGCTTGCCTACGCCTGCTTGAAAAGATGGTGTCTCTGGGAGACCTTTGTATTTTCCCAGCTCGGCACTCCTCGTTGGGTTTCTCTTCTTTCCCCCCCGCTTTTCTCCTTCCTCCGTCCTTCTCTCTTTCTCTCTCTCCCTTCTCTCTCTCTCTCTCTCTCTCTCTCTCTCTCTCTCTCTCTCTCTCTCTCTCTCTCTCTCTCTCTCTCTCAGCTATATCCTCGTTGTAGCATTGCTTTTCCTCTTCTCGTGCACTGCCTGGAGATCTCTCCTCCTCTCGGTTTCTGCAATCCACCCTGGGCGGAGAGACAGCCGCCGAGGTCCTAGTGCCCCAAGCATTTCCTGCCCATTGTACCATTCATTCGTCTGGGAAGGCGGGTTAATTTTGGGGTGATGCTCTCCACACGGGAAGGGGTAGCAGCAAAAGACTCCAACTCACCGGCCGGAACTTGCGGCGTTCCGAAGAAAACCGGCTATATCCTATGCGAAAGGCTTCTGAGTCAACCAGGATGGAGGAGATGTGGAGAATTCATATTTCAGACCCTGAATTTGATAGTCTGAATCCCCCACCCCAATCCTCCGGCTGACTATATATATAAGGAGCCAGGGAATTCCAGTTTCTCTACGTTCCCGCTCCCTATTTCGTCTTTCCCACTACTTCCATGTGCTTGATGTCTTGGGACCAAGAGGGAGCTGTCATCACTTGTTTAAATAAATAAATAAACTAATTTCGATTTTGAATACAGGAACTCAAAAAGATCAGTCTCCAAAATTCTGCAGGCCTGATGGATGTTCGTACTCTCACTTCATTTCCTCTGGGTTTTTACACCTACGAATCAACTTTCTAGTCCTTCTACAGAAACCAAATGGAGTTTCTTCAAGCTTATCTTTATTTTAAAATGAGAACAAAGAGAGGATGCTGTGGTAAGCATCATCAACACAAACGGACTCATGACAACCAAAGTGCTGGTGCCAGGTCTATTTGTTGCTGACTCCTTACCAGTGCTAAATGGTAAAGTGGGGTGAGTGGGTGGCTTGGATGCAGACACCTGAACTTAGGTCCTGAAAGTTGAGCCTTAACTGGACCTGTAGGGTTACCTGTCCATTTGTACACAGATGGTTTAAAGCCATTCTCCACATGTCAAAATCCGAAGAAAATCCAACCAAGAAGAAAGGGAGATGGTGTGTGATCCTTATACAGAATCTCAAGACAAGGGTGGGTGATGTTTTTTAAAAGACCACCAAAATCTTATAAACAAAAGCTAGCTGTCAGCTCTTCTAGGAGGCGTCATCTAGTTGGACATTACAAACCTGGCATTAGAAAATAAGCGTTTCAAAATTCATGACCATCTGCAGGTTCCAAGACAATGACAGCAAAATCAGCTCTGAGCCTGATAAACTCCTGTGCGAGTCAAAAGCTAACGTTTCTTTATGGCATTTTAGTGGTCGAACCAAATGCTGTTATTATCATAGTGTAATTAGAATGAGATCATTTTGTTTCATTTGCAATACATATATATTGCAAAAACAAAAGCAACAAGATAAGCAAGATGAAGCAACAAGATAAACACATTATTATGAGCTCAGTATTGACACAATACCTCTATTGGACAACTTAAAAAGTACAAAAAGCATATAGAGGCACATACACATGCACTGTTTTTTAGGAAGAGATTCCCTTAATCAGAAGTTAAAATGAGTTGGGGGGGGGGAAGAGAGGATCTTAATTCCTTGTATTCTGCCAGCTGTTTCATGATGTAATGGAACAGGATGCAGCGGACAATGGCATGGTCTCATCAGGTGATGCAGTTATATTAGTTTTCACCCCAAGGCAACTTATAAAGTCATTACAGAGTGGAAAGGTATAAACGTTAAGTCCTCTGACTTAAACAATTTAAAGTGCATCCATGCAGGTTGAGCTGGTGGAAAATGGAAGCACTAGATACTCTTGAGCACTGTTCGCAGTGGAGTTAAGTTTAAGTGAAGGGCCAGGCTAAATGAGTTAATGTAGCCTAACAATTTAGCATTGCTCAATGTGCCCTCTAATATTCACCCTCACTGAGTGTCTCTCTCTCCCATATACGCTTGTGTACCATAGGTACATGCACATGTGCTGCTCCCCCACAAATTCCATTGCAACCGGAAGAAAAAGGGGTGTGGGGTAGAAAAACCCTGGGTGGAGGGTACCAGGGGTGTGCTTAGAGGGAACTTTGGCTTTGCCTGTTCCTATCTCTGGTGGTACAAATTCATGTAGGTCTTAAATGGAACTCTAAGGAATTTGTTGCAGTGTGATCTTTAGTAGATTACAGTCTATTTTTCCGATTCAAGCGAAGTGCAATCCATAAAAAGTCACACTCAAAAAACCTTACACTCTTGGTTCTGAAAGGTGCCACAATATTTTTTGTGCTTCTGTTTCATTTTTTTTTTTTGCTTGCTGAAACAGCAAACCTTGCTTTCTCTTTGAAAAATACTTTGTTTCCAGGAAATAGTGGAAATGGTTACTGTAACTTAAATACTTTCAAATGCTGAGAAAAACAGTGGCCTGTGATACATAACACACTCTTTCATTGCTGATCTTCTAGTTATCTCAACAACCACTAGACAGCATGAAATAAGCAACATGAGGTAGCAGCAGGTGGCACCTCTTGAACCTTGGGATATTTCTCCATGGCCTTAATTGTTTTTTACAAAAATACTTCAGAAAGTTAACTGCTATGTCATTAAATTCCAGTTGCAATGCAAAGAGTTTTGTCTTCTTTAGTGGGGAAAAGGGTTTAATTTCAATTAACCTGTTACCGCTAAGCTCACTTAAAATTGGTTAGGTTTTTGCTTCCCCAAACCCTTTCTGTTTATCCTATCTGCAAATGTCTTAAATCTCACAGAGTCCAGGGCGGGCGGGGGGCATGCGCCCAGTGTGATGTATGGACAGAGTGAGAGACCAGGGATAGCATCTCTGCTCACCTGTTGAAACTTGGTGGTGGGAGTGGGGAGGGAGACTCCTTAAATATTCCAGAGTGCAACTGCAAAGCCCATTTTGTTGCAATCTGATGCTATTTAAATAGGGTCACTTGAGGTAAGGGACACATTGTCCCCAGGTGACCCTATTTCCCTTGGACCTCTACAGATTATTTTTGACTCTGCTAGATCATTGCTGATGCACTGAATCACTTAGATTAAATCAAGAAATATATTTTTATTTTCTGCTCTGTGAAGTGGGCAGTTCCTTGATCAGTGTTATGTACAAGGGAAAGAAAATTATGTACAAGAAAGAAAGGGAAAGTTCTTGGCTAGATAATGTTGTACGTCAGGCAGGGAGTTTCCCTCCCCCACCCCTCTAGCCAACAGGGGACTTGATGTCTCTTAGTGCCAAATGGGATGAGGGGTGTGTGTGTGTGTGTGTGTGTTCATGACCCATGTTCCTTTGTTTGAAGAAGGGGGAGGTGAAATCCAATGCTTAAGCAGCTTTTACAACTACCCTCCTACTTCCTGCCTCCAAGAAAACTCCTTTAAGAGTAATCTGGCATAGCACATATTTTGCTGTGTTTGAATGTTTTGGAACTGCTTTGAAGGAGAGTGTTTTGCACTCGAAGGCTTGCAATGCTTTTATTTTTATTAGTGGTCTATAAAGGTATCACCTGTAGCCTGTTTTTGCAGAAAAAAGAGACTAATCCACCCCCACAGTGCACCAAACAACAGGCTAAATGCCTGTCTAATTGAGCCTTCACTTAATAGGATCCCTGTAAAGTGGATGTGAATTGATAGTACATAACATATGTATATGTACATACAATGTCACACATAGTCACCTTTTCCGTGGATATGTGTTAATATGTTCTCAAGGACTATATTTATCTGTTTTCCTATTGTAGTTATTAACCTTTGCTTAAAGGCATATCAGAAATGTTGATGCAATATCTCAATGCTAACTTCAACAAGTGTACCTCATCCATAACAAGACATTTTAAATATAGTTAAGAGTATCAAAGCTTGCAGTCCTGTACAAATATACCTGGAAGTAATCCTCATTCAAATCAGCAGGATTTATTTCTGCTATATCACTGAAGTCAGTAAGGTGTCTTCTGAAGACATTAACAGGATTTTGCCATAATCCAACAAGCACACAGAGGATGGTAATGGCTAGAGATCAATACTGCTAAGGGTAGAATTGTTTGTAGTGTCTTCAAAGTTATTACTGTCGAAGAAAGATAAGACATTTACCTGCTATACTGCAGAAAATGGTGGTTGGTACCCTAGTGCCATATGACCAATGGGAGATGAAGATGTTTAGATAATAATGATATTTATAGCAAAGCCTGTGTACCCAACAATCACTACTAGACCTGACATAGCTATTGTTGTAGGAATACCGTTCAGAAAGTTTGGTTCTATGGGTGACTGGGCATCTACCAAAAGGGCAGCAAGAAGCCTGAAAGGAGCTATAGTATTTAAGCTAAGACTGTTGGAAGAACAAAGCTTGTAGGGTTAAAGACCAGGCAGGGGATAGCACAGGCCATGGGTTTGCCAGTGTGTTCCTATATATGGATGGTGATAGGCCTACTTCATAAAGAAGTTGTAGCTTTAATCTTCCCCTAAAACAGAGTTAATTGCCACAATGGAAGCATGCAGAGAACTCCTATGACTAGTGAAGCTGCTAAGGGACATGTTGAGAATAAATGAAGAGATATCAGTGCAGATGATGGAAGACAGCCCAAAGCTGCATCCAACTGTCACAGAGTGAGAAGATGAATGCACACACCAAATACATGGCGTATGACAGAGATGAGAAAGGGACCATCCAGAAGATCTCCTGCGATTGCAAATATGTCAGCAGATATTTTGCGAAAGCCTCTAACAAGGTATTGTTTTGAGAATCTGTGAAGAAAGGTGGGATGAGGGGTGTTGCATACAAGTTTGAGAAGGAATGCACAGAAAATAACAACCTTGCATCCACTAGCATTGGGTATCAGTGAGAGGAGCTGTTCACTTTGCTTCATCTCTCTGTCTCTCTCTCTCCCCTTTACTGAACTCCATGCATGTAGCAAGCACGGAGCATGTCTCTCCCATGTGGCAGAGATTACGACACTTCATTTTCCCCTTTTATTCTTCTAATTAAAAACTATTGATCAGAACAGTAAATAAAGAAACCTCCACCCCTCCCCAACCACTATAAAGTGTTTTCAGATTACATATCATGTGCTAGCCATAGTGAAAGGGGCATAGTGAGACTTGACCTATTTTCTCATGCTTTCACTTGCAGTTGCTTTTGTACCTCACACTCTGCTAACTTGAAAAAGAACTAACCAAATTCTCCAATCTGTCAGTGAAAACAATATGAGTGCCAAATAACTCTGATTTTGTTCCTTCCACCACCCTTATCATTGCAATACAACTCCTTAACATTACCTAACAGAACTGAAGATTGGCGCCTTCTGATGGTCACATGCTTCATATCATCAAACTTGATTCTTTCCCAGGGAAGCTTTCTGCTCCCCCTTCCACTAAAGTCACCATTACAGAGTGAGAGATGGCAGGTTTAAGCATAATATCCACATCTTCTTAAACAGAACCCATTTGCAACACCTTTAGTTTATTTTTTGTTCCTATGGGCATGCGAGGCCAGTATGATGCAACTTAGACAATTTGTTAAAATTGGGGGTTAATTAATTTTTGGGTTGTTAATGTGTTAAAATCATTGGGTGTGACTATGCTATCTGTTAAGCAATTGGGCACAACTGAATAGGAAGAATGCGGTCACATTGCAAAAAGTTGTGCCAAATAACTGTTGACTTGAACCTTCTCTAGCTCACACAATGCCAGGTTATTATTTTTTCATTTGGGAGACTCACTTTTCCATCTACATTTTTTCCAAAAGGAGAGAAAAGGTGGGGCAGGGTATGGAAGGGACTCCAATTAGCATTATTGTGATTGCAGACCTTCCTAAACAATACTTTGGCTTACCTCCATCCCATTACCTTTAGCTTCTGAGTTACCTCATATAATAACCTATATAAACTTAAATCCAGCTGTTTGTCCCATGTAAAGTGGGATTTTTATATATTACTGATTTAATATTTAGGTTTTGAGAAGTTAAGCCTAGCAACTGGATTTAGATAAGTTTTCAGTTTTATGGGAAACTTTTGACCACCCAGATGTGTTAATGTACTGCTCTGATCTGTCCATTAGCTTGGCCCATGGTAAAGGATAACAGCAATCCAAAACATGAAAAACCAAATAATTTCAACCCTGTTTTATATGAAATTACTAAGGTGTACCATAAGTTTGTGGATGATTCTTTCTTTTTCTTCTATAGACCACAGGGGGGGTCTTTAGAAGTCTTGAAAACATCTTGGTGCCATTCAGACATGGATTAGTGAGGCCAAGCTGACCACAGAGTTTTGTGGCAGCTGAAAAATAACAGCCAGAATCCTACTGGGGCTCACCTCAAGTCTGCTGCACCTAATTGAGGCTAATTGATGAGCACTGGTGTTCTTAGTCATATGCTTGTTCATGGATCTGATTGTGCAGGTGAGCTGTACCACAGCACCTGGTCAATTGGCCACAACTAATGGTGGCAAATTATGCAGACACCAATAGGATTTTGGCTAACATGTTCTATTTGACATGAACTTTCATGGATTGTGGATCACTTTTTCAGACATGTTGATAGTTGCTATGGCCAGCTAATCTTCAGATGAAAAACATTCCTATATTTAGTGAGGGTGGACAGCAGATACACAGTCCATGGCCAAGATCTTACTCAAAACTGCTACTAGCTTAGTAGAACCTGCCATTGCCAAGTATATCCTGAGAGGCATCATGAGAGCAGTAACATATGTTATTCGTTTTTAATTTACAATATTTGTTTTAGCGGTCATATGCTGCAGATGTTGGCGACCAGTTATCTTAAAGATGATACTGAACTGCACCTTCTACCATCCCTCACCACCAACAATGACTGAGGGGGTGGGGTGCAGTCCAGCATCTGAGTTCGTTTTTCCCCCATCTTTGCAGCTGACATCTACTATTCCCAATTTTTACCCCAGCGGCAGATTATTCCAGATGTGCCTTTCCCATTCACTTCTGCAAACATGTTAAATTGTGAAGGTGATAGAATGCAACCCTGAGAAGTGCCTTTTCCAATTTTGAACCATTGCTTCTTGATCAGAGGACAGAGATTGTATCAGTTGGAGGAGGTGTGATGAGATACACATTTCTTTCAGGCCGTTCCAGAGCTTGTTATGAGCAACACAGTTAAAAGCTTTTGTATAGTTAATGAAGCACACATAGAGAGGTCTTAGTATCTCCTTCTTAATTCCATCACCCATTAAGGGTTAGCTACATGGTCACATATTCCTCTTCCTTTTTGGAATCCATCTTTTACATGTGGTAGCTCTCTTTCAATGGTTGAGTTCATACATTGTTGGATGATCTTCAGAAGAAGTTTACTCTTATATGGTATTAAGGTGATGATATGGTAGTTTGAATAGTCTTTCATTATCACCTTTGTTCCATATTGGAATAAATGTTGATCTTTTCCACTCTTTTGGACACTGACCAGTCTTCCATATGCTTTGACATAGTTCTCTCAGTGCTTTTACTGGCAGTGGTCTTAGTAGTTCTGCTGCTGTTCCATCAATTCCAGGGGCATTGTGGTTTGGCATCTGAATGAATGACCATTCAGCTTCCTGTCAGATAAATGATGTATATCTTCATAGCAGAGTTAGTAGTGATGTCCAGGTTAGAGAAAACATGACAGACTAGTTGTTGGGTTTTGTGCAGTCTATTTACAATATGTACTGTTCATTGGCAATACCTTTGCTCAGAGTACATCAGTCATCACTTCTTCATAGTTAACAGTAGCATTTCAGCATTTCTCCATTTTCATTGACTTCCATCAGCAGCTATCACCCATCACAGCAACTATCCATCACAGCAAGCCTTGGCCACTAACAGTTCATGGTCAGATCCACAATCTGAGCCAGGGAATGTTTTCACAGCCTGGATGGAAATTTTCCACTTCTGTCAGCATAAAATATAGTCAATTTGAGTATAATATTCCCCATTTTATGAAGTCCAAGTTTATAATCAGCATTTGGCCTGTTCA